>CM033476.1:45047406-45757406 GCA_019447015.1 Hymenochirus boettgeri
TAACTGTACTATTATATTACGTACTACACTATAACTGTACTATACTATACTGTTCTATACTATACGTACTACTAGTACAGTATAGTGTAGTACAGTATAGTATAGTACAGTATAGTGTAGTACAGTATACTATTGTATTTTACTAAAAGGGAGATAAGATGTGATGGGGGAAACCCCCATTCACAAGAAACCCACTAGACTCTGCAGATAACCTACAGAGGCACTCTTATGGCATACTAATAGGAAATAGATATCCCCACAACTCCTGGGGATCCAAAAATATAGACATAGGCGTAAATCCAGTCACCCATTCAACTACAGTAATATAAAAACATATATCTTTATTATTAATATAAGAGTAAAACCTTTCACAATTATTTCAATATCCCTAAAAATAGAGTACAAAATACAATAAACTGCCCGCATCCTAGGCGTCCCTAGGTGCTGGAAATATATATATGTGACTGGTGTCCAGGTGGGTGATGGCGAAAGAGCAGAGGTTAGTTTGAATGGCATAAATAATAGCTGATGGTAGGCCTCTGTAGGTTATCTGCAGAGTTTAGTGGGTTTCTTGTGATTGGGGGTTTCCCCCATCACATCTTATCTCTGTTTTAGTGCTATTATTGTATTACCCACCGCACCACCACATATTTAGTGGTTTTTAGGCGTTGTTAGGTTTCTATTCTACAACCCAATCTTTTATATAATACTATTGTATTTTACCTTGATTAAAGGCATAACTTCATCTAGTCCAACCTACTCAGCAGTACCCACATTTCCTGCCTAACAGTTGATCCAGAGAGGGAGTAGAGGTAGTAGTGTGGAACAACTTTACATGGTAGAAGGATCTTGGTGGTTTGGAGTAAAACTTAAACGAATAGCTATCAGCAGATTGCTCAACTCCATAGGAATAAGGATACATATAAGATAAGGAACAGCAGGAGTCATAACCAGTATGGGCATAGAAGCAAAGATGATGTAAAGGTTCGTACACACATGCGATTGGGGGGTGCTGACCCATGACTCACGATGTGTACGAACGTCTGTTTCGGGCGACAATCGCCCTGTGTATGGGCACTTTATAGTTTCCAGATCACTCTTAATGAAGTTCATTATTACAAACTGATTGCATTTAAACTGCATTGCTCTTGATCCTGTCTTGCTGCATGTGTTTTGAATAGGCGTCCTTTGGTTTGGAAACACTAGATGGGGGTAACATTTTGAAAGGAATGATGGAGATATACGATACCATAAAGAGAAATAGATGGGTGGGGATGGGGAGGACAAGATGTTAACAGAGCTAAGTAGATAGTAAAATGGCACAGATGGGTCAAGGATATTCAAGCTCTAGATGTTAATTTATGACTATGTAGGGACTGTATTGTAATTATGGTGTTATAGATCTTGACTGATGTCTACAATGCCATTGTGAAAGCAGTTCAATACAATGTTGTGGCATTGCTACATAGAGCTGTTTAAATAGAGGTGATGTGTAATAGAATGGACCCTTAGAAGGATCAATGAAATTCACCCTGCATTTCTGCACACCCGGCAATACCAAATGATAAAATAAACATCTGTTCACCCGAGATCAAACTGAAAGGTTTCATTCCCTTTCTATAGCGTTGCCTTCCTAAAGGCACATTTTGCTGATCTGCGTGGGTGAAAGCTTCTCTTGCTTCCCAGCAGCAAAGTAAATAGACACTGCCGACAGGGCTGGATGATGTCAGCTGGTAGCCCCGTTGGCAATTTCTAAGCTGTATCTCTCTAACTACGTAAAACTTTCAGTAGAATAAGGCAGAGTGCTTTTATCTTCTATAAAAGTTTTATACTTTGCCTTTAGTGCTAAACAGCACAAGGAGGTGAAATATTAATGTGAAATTAAAGAAGAAAGACGAGAGGACGCGTGCTGCTGCTTATTGGTGTGTTCATTTACATTGCAGCGGATCATGAAACGCAAAAAAAAAAAAAAAAAAGGCTCCATGCAGATGATGGATTAGTCTTGTCAGAGCTCGGAAGCTTGGTCTCCACGGTGACCGAGAAATAGGTACCCGCACTTTAAAGAGAGATGTCAGCCTGCACTGGTAATCTTTGAATCTCATGGATTTCACAGCCTCATTGCTCCATTTATAATCACAGACACAACTGTCATCATGGATTCACTGCTTGTAAAAATACGTGGCATCAATAATCTGTTACTGTAGTATTAATCATTGGTATTCATTCCCGTCCCTGAAGTTAATTATATTCCTGACCCTGGAATACAATGGATGGTCACCTACTCAACGTCACCCAAAGTGCTCAGCCTTAAACTAATGGACAGGGAGGCAATTAAGCTTTCATAACAGATGCCACATTTGAACATTGCCATCCTTAAGGGAATTTCTCTTTTAACATTCCCAAGCTTAGAACATGTTCAATGCCAAGAAAAGTCACATTACTTTCCAAACTCTGTGACAAGGGCAGGGATGACACAAAATGCAGAATAGAACAGGGCTGCTGCCGAGTGCCAAGATGATTTTCTTTCTTATTCCTAAGTGATAGCACAGAGACAGATAATACAGTGTAAATATGATCCCGGCATCGCTTGGTTACTGATCTTTCACATTTGCATATTTGTTGTAAAAAAAAAGAAGCTAAATCTGAATCCATCAGGTTGAGTTTTCCAAGAAGCTATTTCACTTCATGAAATGAAGGACAAAAACCTTTGCCTCTCTTGCCCTTTATCCTTTAAGAAGAGAATTCTTTCTGATGCTGATTGTTGGGTCCCTATTTCAGTGTCTTAAAGACGAGCTCTTGGCTACTTATCTCTTACATGGGCACATTTATTCTGCATATAACGCATAGCTTCAGTCAAGGACGCTTTATACCAGACAGGGGGAAGCAACTCTGGTTAGTGGATGTTAAATTGACTCCAACGGTGCAGCAACAACTCAACCAGTCACAAAAGATTCCAGAAGAACAATCAAAGAATTGCTGTCATATTTGGTCATACATGACTCCACTCTAAAGTCAAAAGCCTTTAAAAGTGTGCTGGATACATTTCTAAAACTAGAAAATATTGATAATTACTGGTAATAATACATATAATGTAGTTCTGGTTGGTACAGGGATACTATATAATATTGAGAATTTCTGGTATTAATACATATACTGTAGTTCTGGTTGGTACGGGGATACTATATAATATTGAGAATTACTGGTATTAATACATATACTGTAGTTCTGGTTGGTACAGGGATACTATATATATTGAGAATTACTAGTATTAATACATATACTGTAGTTCTGGTTGGTACAGGGATACTATATAATATTGAGAATTTCTGGTATTATACATTACTGTAGTTCTGGTTGGTACGGGATACTATAATATTGAGAATTACTGGTATTAATACATATACTGTAGTTCTGGTTGGTACAGGGATACTAATAATATTGAGAATTACTAGTATACATATACTGTAGTTCTGGTTGGTACGGGGATACTATATAATATTGAGATTTCTGGTATTAATACATATACTGTAGTTCTGGTTGGTACAGGGATACTATATTAAATTGGAATTACTGGTATTAATTATATACTGTTGTTCTGGTTGGTACAGGGATACTATATAATATTGAGAATTACTGGTATTAATATATATACTGTTGTTCTGGTTGGTGCAGGGATACTATATAATATTGAGAATTACTGGTATTAATACATATACTGTAGTTCTGGTTGGTACAGGGATACTATATTAAATTGGGAATTACTGGTATTAATATATATACTGTTGGTCTGGTTGGTACAGGGATACTATAAAATATTGAGAATTACTGGTATTAATACATATACTGTAGTTCTGGTTGGTACAGGAATACTATAAAATATTGAGAATTACTGGTATTAATACATATACTGTAGTTCTGGTTGGTACGGGGAATTATAATATTGAGAATTACTGGTATTAATACATATATTGTAGTTCTGGTTGTTGTACAGGGATACTATATAATATTGAGAATTACTGGTATTAATACATATACTGTAGTTCTGGTTGGTACAGGGATACTATAAAATATTGAGAATTACTGGTATTAATACATATACTGTAGTTCTGGTTGGTACGGGGATACTATATAATATTGAGATTACTGGTATTAATACTATATTGTAGTTCTGGTTGGTACAGGGATACTATATAAATATTGAGAATTACTGGTATTAATACATATACTGTAGTTCTGGTTGGTACAGGAATACTATAAAATATTGAGAATTACTGGTATTAATACATATACTGTAGTTCTGGTTGGTACAGGGATACTATATATATTGAGAATTACTGGTATTAATACATATACTGTAGTTTGGTTGGTACAGGAATACTATAAAATATTGAGAATTACTGGTATTAATACATATAACTGTAGTTCTGTTGGTATGGGGATACTATATAATATTGAGAATTACTGGTATTAATACATATACTGTAGTTCTGGTTGGTATGGGGATACTATATAATATTGAGAATTGCTGGTATTAATACATATACTGTAGTTCTGGTTGGTATGGGGATACTATATAATATTGAGAATTACTGGTATTAATACATATACTGTAGTTCTGGTTGGTATGGGGATACTATATAATATTGAGAATTGCTGGTATTAATACATATACTGTAGTTCGGTTGGTACAGGGATACTATATAATATTGAGAATACTGGTATTAATACATATACTGTAGTTCTGGTTGGTATGGGATACTATATAATATTGAGAATTGCTGGTATTAATACATATACTGTAGTTCTGGTTGGTATGGGGATACTATTAATATTGGAATACTGGTATTAATACATATACTGTAGTTCTGGTTGGTACGGGATACTATTAATATTGAGAATTGCTGGTATTAATACATATACTGTAGTTCTGGTTGGTACAGGGATACTATATAATATTGAGAATTACTGGTATTAATACATATACTGTAGTTCTGGTTGGTACGGGATACTATATAATATTGAGAATTGCTGGTATTAATACATATACTGCAGTTCTGGTTAATCCAGGGATTCTTTTCCTATTGCTGTTTGAAGTCAGAAAGGATTTCCCCCCCTCTTTTTAACTGTTTTTTTTTGCCTCCCTCAGGGTTAACTGTTAGGTAGGTTTAAAAAGGAGGGTGAATAGGTTGGACTGGATGGAGGTATGTCTTTATTCAACCTCAAATACTATGTTACTATTTTTGACGTGCAAGGTAATCTACCAAATAACTGATTTTCTGTCAATCGTACTTGTGTCTCTGCTTAATTGGGCATTGTGTATGGCCCAACTGAGCGGTCATACACACAGGATTGTTGGCCATTTATCTCTCCTGCTTGAGGCCAACATACATTACCATGTGTATGGACCTTAAAAAATACCTGGATGATATTCAGTAATTCTAGGAGAAAGTTCTTTGTAAAAATGTGGTTGATGAAGGAGCCATGAAATTATCACTGTGGCATAAATTCTAAAAGAGAATGTCTAGCTATTTGTCAATGAGAAGCTGAATGATCCAAGCTACAAGTGTCTTAAAGGTTTGCTGGGTAATGAGCTGAATTATAGGAACAGGTGGGTTTAATTGCTATTTGTTAATATTCCTGGTGCTGTCTTGTCCTGCAAGGCCTCATACAGATTATTTAGTTATTTAATAAATTAGTAAAGCTCTACACAGGAGGAAGGTGGGGAAAATGTTCAGCGCCATCAGGAGATTCAATAAAAGTCCTTATTGTTAAAAATGGTGCTAATGTTGCCCAACTAATCAGATTATTTAACATTTGAAAGCTAACATCTGATTGGTTGAAGCAAAATTAGCACCATTTTTAACAATAAGAACTTTTATTGAATAACCCTGTTTATTGTTGTTGGTAGGGTTTTCCTTAAGGGGAAAATACCCGCTCTTTCCTGTCTTTAGATTTTAAGGTAATTCTACTATCCCTGAAGAAAGGATACCCCCAAGTGCTAGTTCTCCCTGCCAAGTTTGCTAAATATGGGGTATCAGCACCTATCATACACTAGTGCCATTCCATAATTCTTTGGTTTGCTAAAAGGGATATACTTGTTTTTGCATGTATCATACTATATCCTCCGTAAATTACAGACAACAGTCCAAATGACAGTCCAAATTATCAGGGTTATTCAATAAAAGTTCTTATCGTTTAAAATGGTGGTAATTTTGCCCCAACCAATCAGATGTAAGCTTTCAAATGTTAAATATGATCTGATTGGTTGGGGCAAAATTAGCACCATTTTAAACGATAAGAACTTTTATTGAATAACCCTGTATGTTTGCTAACGTTTTCACCAACAGTCAAAGACAATTCTAAAACAGGAAGGTGATAAATAGATTTTTATTCAAAATCACAGTGAAATGTAAATTCTTTAATTTATGGATCCTACATACCGGTATATTATTGACCAGTTCTGGTGATCTGTAACCTACAATGATTAAGAAATGTGCATGTTCCCAGTCATGCATGTTATTAAATATGGTGCATAATATATATAATAAGGTCATGTGATTATACAATCACTTATAGAATTATTTAAACTAGACAGCTTTATTTATTTTTTCTTTTGGACAAATACCAAATATTGAAAATGTGTTTAAAGAAAAATTACCCTTTTCTAGAGTGTATACATACTCAGGGTTATTCAATAAAAGTTCTTATCGTTTAAAATGGTGCTAATTTTGCCCCAACCAATCAGATGTTAGCTTTCAAATGTTAAATAGGTTCTGATTGGTTGGGGCAAAATTAGCACCATTTTAAACAATAAGAACTTTTATTGAATATTTGTAAATAACCTAAACTTCCACTCTAGTGTCCCTTGTGCAGCGCCTCATATCTAACTCCTGTGCAGATATATCCATTAGGGACCCTGATCCTTATTGAATATTCTTTATGACTAAACATACATAGCTACTTGGCACTTCACCTTTGGGTATAATTGTAGTGCGGAAGGCCATACTTTCTTGTAAATCTAATTATGCAGTATATATTTGTAAAACTGTTCATTGTGAATTGCGATCCGTGTCTAGCTAATTCATAGATTTTTTTGTTGCTCAGCCTACAAACCAAACAACATCCAAATCAAACTGTGAATGGAGCCAGATTCAAAAAAATAAATAAAAATAAAACATTAATGATGACACAGGGATAATAAAGTTGCTGGTAAATATAATAGGGAAAGGATTGAGATATTAAAGGGTAACTAAAGTCTCAGATTAATACCGAATCAGAACCCAGAGCACCTTGATATAAAAGGAGTAATCTGTGTCTCACCTCTCATTTTGATGTGGGTGCTGGGAAATTTACCTTTCTAACATGGGGTTTGTGTTTTATTTCCCAGAATTCTAGAATCGCACAATGTGGTCACTGACCATTGTGTTCTTTTACATGCTCAGTCCTAAGCTACTGCAGGAACTTGTTACAGCAGGTCACACCCACAAGTAGTCTCTAGCCAATCCTTTTACAGGACAGATTAGGTAGGGGAGCATGTGACTGAAGTCAGTAGGTGTGGCCAGATGTGCACATACACACAATTATCTTATCCAGTTCCTCAGGGGATTGTATTTATTTTCATGCCATTTACTGAATGGGGTAATTTATAATTTATTGGTGTTTCTTTGGGAGAATGCGTTCAGATTATGGAATACAGAAATGTTGTAGTTGTAGTTCTCCTTTAAATGGAAATGATTGGATAGAATGATCAGATAACAATGGCTATTGGCAAGGGTATTACTGTATTATAATAAATGGGAGATTTGCTGTTTTTTTAGGAAGAGTTTTAGAAACTGGTGATGATGAATTAGAAATGAGGAGCAGCTTAGGGCACATGACACTGATTTTAAGGAACTGTGTGATGAATATACGAATACTGATGAGCTGGGCTGTTTAAACAATTGAGTATCAAGATTCTTTGGATGATGGTTATGCAACTTATTGCGAGAAATAGGAATGACAAAAGTAATAGGAGGAAATGTAATTGTACTCAAGTTTATGTATCACAACAATTACATTAAAACCAAGTCATTCTTTTCTTTTCATTTTTCTTTATCTTAATCTATAAATAAATATGTGTAAATAGCACTGAGGTGTGAGTGTTACTGCATGCCTAAGATCCAGTACTTGTTTTGATCAGGCACAGTATCCTCTCTCCCTCTTCTAACCACTCCCCCTTACACCTTACCAGCATGCTTAGTAATCACTATGAGACAGCACTGAGAGAGGGAATTTACCACATACCAACTGTCAAAATTACACACATTATACCAACTTTCAAAACTCTGTCACCATTCCAGCAACAGCAGAACTGCCCACAGCAGAAGTGTTTATGATAATAAGGTACTTTATTGACAGCTGAAATGTGAGATGCTTCAGTTTGGATATTTAAATAAATAGGGGCCATATCAGCAAAAAATTTGGGCAGTGATGGTTTGGAAGAATTCTAGTTTGCAGTAATGATCAATTCAATATAACAGTTTTCAGTATAGCTGTCCTTTAAGTAATATCTGAGAAAATAAGGATAAGCTTGATAACTATGACATAGATCTAATTTGCAGGTAGGTGACAATAATGTAACATCACTGTCTTCTTTTAGTTGTTGGGATCTGTCATTCAATGGCAGCTGGAGAGCAATCAATTCTACATCCCAGCAGTTGATCCGAGAACACTTTGATGGTTGCAGTATCTGAGAAGATGTTAGCCGTTCGGGAAAGCTCAAATAACAAATCTAAAATAAGATTAAAGAAATGCTCAGCAGGGGCTGATTTATACATGACCCATAAGTGTTAAATTGTATATCTGTGATCCTAATGTTTGAGTTTGTGTTCCTAAAAGCACTATATAATGTCTTCTTTTACCCTTTAGGAGATGGAAATCCCAAAGAGAGCTCTCCGTTTATCAACAGTTCAGAGATGGACACAGGAAAGAACATGGCTTTGTTTGAGGTAAGCCTCAAATTACACATGTAGGATCACTGTTAGCTTAGCTTCAGGTTTGGGAGCACTTTTCAGCAAAAGTAACTTACATAATCTTGTCCTTCCAGTAACCTTTCCATAATATCAGCTGACATTTTCTCTCTGTCTTTTCTTGTCCTTGCTTTGTTTAAATTTCATTACCAACTGTAACATTCACTCTGGTGTCTTCCCATCATGCCCTTACCCTTTCTTAATCTTCACCTTGTGTATAATTTAATGCTCCCCACCACTTGACATATATGGTTTCATTCTACTACCCTATTCCATATAAACTCTAAGATCTCTTTCATACACAGTATAACATCTCTTTAAAGGACAACTCCACCCTCATAATAACACATTTTATAAAAAATTGCCTCTAAAATATGTTGATATATCCTACTTTGTCCTCTGAATTCATTACTGTATGCCTGCTATGCTTCTGGATGCCTCATGGAAACTGAGCAATTTAGAAACCTGTACTGAGCCTGGGCATGCCCAGAAGAGGCAGCTAGGGGAATAGCATTCAGTCATTGGCTGTGATGTCAATCCATAACTGACAGTTGCTAATTGGAAGAACCAGGAAGCAGAAACAGGAGCAATAGGACATTGTGCAGGATTTCAGGTTAGACTTATATAGTTCAGATTTCAAAGTTTAGCTGTTTAGGGTTTTGGGGGGGGATTTATCCGTATATAATTTTTTATTTGAGGGCTGGACTTGCCCTTTAACTATTTCTGTCTGATTAATCTTCTATTTTGTATATCAGGAGGAAATGGATACCAGTCCTATGGTGTCCTCACTCCTCAGCGGTCTGGCCAATTATACCAACTTAACACAAGGTGTAAAGGAACACGAAGAGGCGGAGAACAATGAAGGAGGAAAGAAGAAGCCAGTTCAGGTATGATTAAAGCCTACTGTTGGCCACAAACTCTTTCTATATTCATGTTAGAGGAACACATAGGAAGTCCATTAGCAATAAAAGGGCATGTCCACTCTTAAAACAAAAAACTGGGGACTTGTTTTCTGCTCGCAACCTTGGTTGTGATGTCAGTGGTAACAGCCTTGATTGACTGCATGGAGGGAGGGGCCAGCTTACTCTGACAGAATGGGGACAATAATTATCCTTAAATATCTGGTTAGTAATGCAGGTAATAAAGTACAAAATATATCAGTTGGGGTTGGGGGCAGATAACTGAAAATTGAACCGTTTTTAGTTTTAAGGGTGAACATGCCCTTTAAGCAACAGTTTTACCTGAAAGAGGAAAAAGCTATGCCCATTTGAACTAACTGTTTGGATTACCCAGTAAATGAATGCCCAGATCGGAAAGCCTGTTTGTTGTAAAAAGTGTAAAAAAATAAATAAAAAATAGTAAAATAAACAGCCCAGACGACAGTGCGTACATAATGCCATTATCTCACTATAAAAAAGTATGTTTAGTGTATGATTCCATCTCATCACCTATGTTCTACAGCTTATTGATAGTTCTGTGGGATATCTCCATATTTGCCATACTGTACTGTACTGCTACAATATCCTACTTTAAACGTTTAAAGGAAAGGATGTAGCTAGAAATTACAGGACCCCACCAAAAAAAATATGTTTTCTAAACTTCCCACCTTGCACCAGAAGTGTTTTCTAGGTAACTTGATAAAAAGTGTCCACTTTCTACTACCAAGTCTACATTTTCATCAAACAATAGTTAATTCTGGTCATTCAAACAGGAACAATCCTGAAATGTAAAGTGTTCATACCTTGTCAGCAGGAAAGGAAAACAAAACCTCTACAGTATAAAATACCTGATCCCATTTTTCTTACATGGGATTATGGTGACTGTCTTTCCTTGTTATTTTAGCACCGACCAGTGTCCTGATAGGTAGGAAGTTCAATTCAGTTCCGACAAGGTGTCAAGAGAAGATATTTCACATTGTGAACCTATTGAAAGACATTTTTACAGGGAGGCTTGTGGGAGAAGGTCAAAGCCCAGAATCAAGAGTGTGGTGCCAGGGTCATGGGCAGCATAATGACAAACAAAGGAGGGCAGTCTGGTATTGCTTGTAACCCGCAGAGATACCAAAACTGTCATTTTAACTTGACTCTGTTTTCCAGTGTCATTTCTTTACCGTCTCAGTGACTGATCATCTTATTTTCAGGCTCCTCGTATGGGCACCTTTATGGGCGTTTATCTCCCCTGCTTACAGAACATTTTCGGCGTTATCTTATTCCTGCGTCTCACCTGGGTTGTAGGAGTTGGCGGCATCCTGGAGTCTTTCATTATTGTTGTGATGTGCTGCTCTTGTGTGAGTACCAGTCCTGGGCAGTTATGTGTCAAGTGGTTAATGACATTGATGTAGATGTTTGGATATGTGAAATAGTCAAATGTAAAAATGTGTTTCAATGACAGTTAATGTCAGTGACCCTCACACCGCCCCCTAACAATAGGTTATGATATTAGATTTAATGTTAGGAAATGATGGAACAGTAGGAAACACAACATATGACTTGTAATATATGGTAGTGGGAGTGTGAACAGGATTAGCTGGACAATTTCCAGCATCCCACAGGGCCAAAGGCTGCACATTACATTAGTTGGAACCTGACATAACTGAACTTACCTTGTTTGTAATGTAAGTACAGTTTATTTTCCTTTATCAAAACAAAAAACATTTGTTTAGTTCCACACAAGTATATTGACACATATCTGTGTGTACATTTATTACAAATGTAGTATTCACTTCACACACTTCAAACATAATCCTATATATAACCTGCCTGTAATTACTGTTACTTTTCTTTCCAACTAGAGTTGGCACATGTCACACGTGTGTACCAGCTGTAAGGGACTTGACTATGAATGGTTTTAAAAATGATTCCTGATTACTATGTAGTTTACCTTCTGTTTGCTCCGCTCTGTTACTAAATTCTCCAGCTACTGTTCATTTCCATCTTTTCATCTTCCCACACTTCCATCTTTCCAACATTTTGGCCTGTAAGGCCACCCAAGCAACCATAGATCCCTAGATTTTCATCCATGCCTATTTAGCTATTAGAGAATATACACAAACACTATGCACAATCAGAACGCATGATTTGGCTGATCATTCATTTTCTTCATTAATGTAAACCACTAGTCTTGGATGCAATGTGGAACTGCACTTATTAGGAACTAGATTTTATTAAAATTGTATTATGCGTACCTCACAACATAAGTCTTAAAGGGCAACTTTATACTATATATAATGATCTTGAAATGAAAAGTATCTTTTTATAGGAGGTAGGAGTCATCCCTTCCTACCTCTCATTTCATACTCTTCCATTTTTTTTAACTGCTAGGTCTGTGTCCGGGAAACTCCTAATGCAAAAAGAGTGCATAAAGGGAGGTAGGAATACTGACTCGGAAGAGACTTTTCTTTGCAAGATTCTTTTAGGGCTAGGCCACACTAGCATGTTTTTTGCGCTTTTGCGCACGTGATTGCGCATGTGATGAGATTTGGTTAGAGTGGAAATTGCGGGAACGCAAAAATTCCCGTGATTTTCCATGCGCACGCGATTGCGCATCCATTTCAGTTTTGCTTGCAATTTTTTTACGCAAACGCATGCATTTTTCTAATGTTAAATTACAAAATTTCATGCACCAACGCGGGACAACGCACAGAAATGGCACACACAATCGCGTGCAATAGCGCTTGTGATTGCGTACACGATTTGGTGCGTTGTAGTGGGGCCTCAGCCTTAATCGCAATACCACAAGCATAGTTTTCCTATAACTAGAACCAGTTCAGAGGTACAGCAGCTTTATGGCAGTAAGGATCCATACCTCAAAATTTGTCCCCAAAGACAATTTTCCATCTTTCATTGGTTCACTTCTGTGAACTATCAGCATTTAACATGCTCAGTGATTTTGGGCTGTTCTACATGCTTACTTGACTGAGGGAGTAAGGCAAAATGTCAGGCTGGGAAAAAATTGAAGCTATAAATGCTTTAATAAATCTGACTTGTAATTGCAGCACATCAAGTATTAAACACTTCGCTGCATCTGCTGGCAGGTTATTGGATTCCCACATTTCTAATTAGGCTTCCCTTCAACTGGGAAGTCTGGGAAAAGCAGCTATTGCTGCCCTGTAAGATGTATTTTTTTTAAGCGATTATTAGCAACTTATCTCTTTTACAGTAAGCTGGCTAGAGTAATCCAGTAATTATAGACAAAATCCATTCAGGGGTAACAATGTAATAACCAGGATGTTCAGGTAGCGTTAAAGAAAATAATCTGGGCTATTAATTGAATTAATTAAGATTCAGGTTTATGCCAAATCTTGTAAAAGCAAATGGCTATAAAATAAATCCCTTTAGGGCTGGGCCACACCAGATGTTTTACCAAGCGATCACGTGTTAGAAAGCGCACACTATTGATGGCCAGTTGGACTGGCCACACCAGATGTGCTGCTGTGCGCTGTGATACGCATTTTTCCCACGGTTGAATCTGCTCCGATTGCGCAATCACAGCCCACAGCAACGTGCACGAGTGCCTGAAATATCAGTTGTGTACACAGCCTAAGTAAATGACTACATTAAAAAAGCCAGATAACCCCTAGAACTGTGTGATTGTTTTTGCTTGGAGAAGAAAGGATATATCCCCAGTGTTATGTCTGTCGGTCGTGGCAAATTTGGACAATTGTCTGTCGGTTGTGGCCGGCCACCCCACACCAGCAGATATTTTCGGTCGACCGAAAGTGCTGAATCGGTTGGTCGGCCAAAAATATCTGCTGGTGTGTACACAGCCTAAAGCCTAAAGCCTTGTTCACACGTGCGATTGCGGGTCCCGACCCGTGACGCACGATGTGTCCGAATGTACATTTCGGCCGATAATGGGCCGTATGAATGTATGGGCCTGGTCGTTCGGAGATCTGCCCCGGTTTGGCCGATAAAGTGCCCATACACGGGCCGATGATCAGCCGAAACGAACGTTTGGACACATCGTGTGGCACGGGTCGTGACTTGCGATCGCACGTGTGTACAAACCATAAGATCAAGCACTGGTTTAAAAGGAATTATAGTTATCAGCACAATAGTCTGTAAACAGGCAGAATCTCTTGTCTGTGGCCATTTTAGGTGTTCACCTGTTTAATTTAATGCAAACATTTTCTAAAACAAGATATAAAATCCCCCACAAGCCTGAAATAACAACTAGCAGCCCGGCACTGACTGCACTTAAAGTGGTAGTTTACAGTTAAACGGTAACACCTCTAAGATGAAACACAATGAGAGACATGTAAAGGCAATACCTTTATGGGCTAAGTTAGATGATAACCATATAAAGCTTTCAGAATAATTGTAGTTCCATTTTAAGGATGATTATTTTATTCATTATAAATCAGCTTGAAAAGGGAACTTTCAGGGAGATGTAATAAAAGTTCTTATTGTTAAAAATGGTGCTAATTTTGCCCCAACATCCGATTGGTTGGGGCTAAATTAGCACCATTTTAAACAAAAATAACTTTTATTACATCTCCCTATATGTCCTGAAAGCTTGTTATGTTATTTGTTATGCTTTATCTCAAAAGTATTACCATGTAACACTTCAATTGGCTAACACAGTATGACATCTTTGAAGCGATACTGGCAGATGTACTGACATATTCCTTTACATGTCAAAAATGAAAATATGTCATTTCGTTCATTTCTTTTTTAGAGTTTTCTCTGTTTAAACCATGTAAACTGATACTGTTCCATTTTGTGAGATCGAACCACTAATTATGTTTGTGTGATTTAAAGGGCAAGTCTACTTCTCAAATGAAAAATTGTATAGTTTTAACACCCCAAAAACCACAAAACTGCAATAGTTAAGGTGCCCAATACACTGGCCCGATATTATGATCAATTGGACATGTGATCAAACATTTCCATTGGTTGGTCCTACAATTGAACATTTTCCTGATCCTATAATATGAATAGGATCGTAATTACGATCGAGAAAGTATTTTTTTTAAGTTGATCGGTTACATGATATTTTCTGAAGTTCAGATTATTTAATAATTTTACCTCATAATAGACAACATTAGACAATAATCTCCAAACAAAATGAATGTTGAACAATATGTATGGTACATCCAGGTATAATTAACATTGTACATCTATCAAAGTATCCATAGGTGTTACAATGGCAATAACCTTCTGTAGTGTATGGCCACCTTTAGAATTCTGAGAGATGTAAGACTAACATGAAATGCTGCCCCATATACTTCTACCCCTCTTATTGCTTACTGGTCCTTTTCATAAGCAGCTGTCAGTCATGGATGCAACATCTACATCTACATCTGTCAGCTTTCTAACTATTGTGTTTTTGGGTTTTGAGGGTAATTTACCAATATATCATTTTTCATTTGTGAACATGCCCTTTAACATTCCTTTATTTGTTTACTATAAAATCTATTTAAAGTTATAGATGCTTTATTAAGTAAGTTTTTATCACAAATGGTATAATGCTGTCAACAATTATATTGCACTCTATTAGGTCTATGTAATAAAAGTTCTTAAAGATGGTGCAAACTTTGCCCCAACCAATCAGATGTTATTTAACATTTGATAGTTAACATCTGATTGGTTGGGGCGAAATCAGCGCCATTTTTAATTTTAAGAACTTTTATAACATCTCCCTATGTCTATAGTCTATTTAACTTTGATTTGTTGATTTTGTTTTTTTCACCATTTATTACTGTGCATTACATAATATTGTAGCTTCTGTTTTTTTCAATGCAAATTCTCCTTATTGTGTCTCATTCACAACCTATGGTTGCCTTGTGATACCATGTTCCTGTGAACTTTTCCCATTGTTATGTTATACTAGTAATTGTTTCCCAGATCTTCCTTGTATTTTGCTTTTGTTTGGTAGCTATTGTATTCTTCTGTGTTGATTAGAACTACCTTTTGTGTTTGTGGTCATATCTATTATATATGTCTCATCCTCTGATTGAGTGTGATGTCAAAGTCTGATAAAATATCTTCAAACTGTGTTTGATATTGCATCATTTTTTTGTCTCCATAAAATCAGAATTTCCGATTATCTTTGACATCACAACATCCACTATAATATAATAGATTTCAGATTCATTTATTCTAAAACTAGGTGACATCATATCCTCTAGTTATTAATACCAGAGAAGCAAATGGTGGATGAAATAACACCCCAAACATAGCTTAAGTCCAGGTTACAATTAAATTGGGATCTGGTTGATTTCTGTATTTTTAACATAAAATTAAATAGTCTCCTTTGGATGGTGGAAATAGAAAAGGCACCCATAAGTGGGACAAATGTATCAACATATACTGTAGCAATTTATGTCCTCATTAAATAAACCACCTAAATGTAAACGGGTTGTGTGCTTCATAGCACATCAATTGGTAATAATTCCATATAACATCCATTGGTAATAATTCCATATAACATCCATTGGTATAATATGCCATTAACATCCTTGAAGTAATTATACATCTATTGGTATAATTCCACAACATCTATTGGTAATAATTCCATATAACTCTATGGTAATATTCATATAACACATCATTGGTAATAATTCCATAACATCCATGTAATAATAATTCCATATAACATCCATTGGTAATAATTCCATATAATATCCATTTGGTAATAATTCCATATAACATACTTTGGTACATTCCATAAAATCCATGGGTAATAATTCCATATAACACCATTGGTAATATTCCATATAACATCCATTGGTAATAATTCCATATAACATCCATTGGTAATAATTCCATATAACATCCATTGGTAAATTCCATATAACATCCATTGGTAATAATTCCATATAACATCCATTGGTAATAATTCCATATAACATCCATTGGTAATAATTCCATATAACATCTATTGGTAATAATTCCATATAACATCCATTGGCAATAATTACATATAAAATCCATTGGTAATAAGTCCATACAACTCCATTGTAATAATTCCATATAACATCCATTGGTAATAATTCCATATAACATCCATTGGTAATAATTCCATATAACATCCATTGGTAATAATTCCATCAACATCCATTGGTAATAACTCCATATAACATCCATTGGTAATAATTCCATATAACATCCATTGGTAATAATTCCATATAACATCTATTGGTAATAATTCCATATAACATCCATTGGTAATAATTCCATATAACATCCATTGATAATAACTCCATAACATCTATTGGTAATAATTCAATATAATCTATTGGTAATAATTCCATATAATATCTATTGGTATTAATTCCATACAACATCCATTGGTAATAATTCCATACAACATCTATTGGTATATTCCATATAACATCTATTGGTAATAATTCCATATACATCTATTGGTAATATTCCATATAACATCCATTGGTAATAATTCCATATAACATCCATTGGTAATAATTCCATTCAACATCCATTGGTAATAATTCCATTCAACATTCATTGGTAATAATTCTATACAACATCCATTGGTAATAATTCCATATAACATCCATTGGTAATAATTCCATATAGCACCCATTGGTAATAATTCCATATAACATCCATTGGTAATAATTCCATACAACATCCATTGGTAATAATTCTATACAACATCCATTGGTAATAATTCCATATAACATCCATTGGTAATAATTCCATATACACCCATTGGTAAATAATCCATATAACATCCATTGGTAATATTCCTACAACATCCATTGGTAATAATTCCATATAACATCCATTGGTAATAATTCCATATAACATCCATTGGTAATAATTCCATATAACATCCATTGGTAATAATTCCATATAACATCCATTGGTAATAATTCCATATAATATCCATTGGTAATAATTCCATATAACATCCATTGATAATAATTCCATATAACATCCATTGGTAATAATTCCATATAACATCCATTGGTAATATTCCCATAACAACATCCATTGGTAATAATTCCATATAACATCTTGGTATATTCCATACAACATCCATTGGTAATAATTCCATACAACATCTATTGGTAATAATTCCATATAACATCCATTGGTAATAACTCCATACAATATCTATTGGTAATAATTCCATATAATATCTATTGGTAATAATTCCATATAATATCTACTATTGGTAATAATTCCATATAATATCTATTGGTAATAACTCAATACAACACCCATTGATAATAATTCCATATAACATCCATTGGTAATAACTTACTCCATATAACTATCCATTGGTAATAATTCCATATAACAATCCATTGGTAATAATTCCATAACATCCATGGTAATACATTCCATATAACATCCATTGGTAAATCACTACCATATACCATGGTAATAATTCCATATAACATCCATTGATAATAACTCAATACAACATCCATTGATAATAATTCCATATAACATCCATTGGTAATAACTCCATATAATATCCATTGGTAATAATTCCATATAACATCCATTGATAATAATTCCATATAACATCCATTGGCAATAACTCCATACAACATCCATTCATAATAATTCCATATAACACCTATTGGTAATAATTCCATATAACATCCATTGGTAATACCTCCATATAATATCCATTGGTAATAATTCCATATAACACCATTGGTAATAACTCCATACAAAGCTCCATTGTAATAATTCCATATAACTCCATTGTATAACTCCATATAACATCCATTGGTAATAATTCCATATACATCTTTGGTAATAATTCCATATAACATCCATTGGTAATAATTATATATAACATCCATTGGTAATAACTCCATACAACATCCATTAGTAATAAATCCATAAAAATCCATTGGTAATAATTCCATATAACCTCCGTTGGTAATAATTCCATATAACATCCATTGGTAATAATTCCATATAACATCCATTGGTAATAATTCCATACAACATCCTTTGGTAATAATTCCATATAACATCCATTGGTAATACATCCATTGGTAATAATTCCATATAACATCCATTGGCAATAATTACATATAAAATCCATTGGTAATAAGTCCATACAACATCCATTGGTAATAATTCCATATAACATCCATTGGTAATAATTCCATATAACATCCATTGGTAATAATTCCATATAACATCCATTGGTAATAATTCCATACAACATCCATTGGTAATAATTCCATACATCCATTGGTAATAATTCCATAACATCTATTGGTAATAATTCCATATAACATCCATTGGTAATAATTCCATATAACATCCATTGATAATAACTCCATGCAACATCTATGGTATAATTCCATATATATCATTGGTATAATTCCTATAATACTATTGGTATAATTCCATACATCCATTGGTAATATTCCATACACATCTTTGTAATAATTCCATATAACATCTTTGGTAATAATTTCCATATACATCTATTGGTAATAATTCCATATAACATCATTGGTATAATTCCTTCATTCAACATCCTTGGTAATAATTCCATATAACAATCCATTGGTAATAATTCCATACAACATCCATTGGTAATAATATATAATTCAATACATCCATTGGTATAATTCCATATAACATCCATTGGTATATTCCATATACATCCCATTGGTAAATAACTCCATACAACATCTATTGGTAAAATTCCATATATATCTATTGATAATTCCATATAATATCTACTATTGGTAATAATTCCATATAATATCTATTGGTAATAACTCCATACAACATCCATTGATAATAATTCCATATAACATCCATTGGTAATAACTCCATATAATATCCATTGGTAATAATTCCATATAACATCCATTGGTAATAATTCCATATAACATCCATGTCAATAACTCCATACAACACCATTGATAATAATTCCATATAACACCTATTGGTAATAATTCATATAACATCATTGGAATAATCCATATATATTATCCATATAACATCTATTGGTAATAATTCCATATAACATCTATTGGTAATAATTCCATATAAACCTTGGTAATAATTCCATATAACATCTATTGGTAATAATTCCTATAACATCTATTGTAATAATTCCTATAATCATTGTAACTAATTCATAACATTATTGGTAAAATCCATATAACATCCATTGATAATAATTCCATATAACATCCATTGATAATAATTCCATCCATTGATAATAATTCCATATAACATCCATTGATAATAATTCCATATAATATCCATTGGTAATAATTCCATATAACATCCATTGGTAATAACTCCATACAGCATCCATTGATAATAATTCCATATAACATCCATTGGTAATAACTCCATATAACATCCATTGGTAATAATTCCATATAACATCTATTGGTAATAATTCCATATAACATCCATTGGTAATAACTCCATATAACATCCATTGGCAATAATTCCATATAACATCCATTGGAATAATTATATATAACATCCTTGGTATAACTCCATACAACATCCATTAGTAATAAATCCATAAAACATCCATTGGTAATAATTCCATATAACCTCCGTTGGTAATAATTCCATATAACATCCATTGGTAATAATTCCATATAACATCCATTGGTATAATTCCATAAATCCTTTATAATTCCATATAACATCCATTGGTAATACATCCATTGGTAATAATTCCATACAACATCTATTGGTAATATTTCCATGTAACATCCATTGGTAATAATTCCATATAATATCTATTGGTAATTATTCCATATAACATCCATTGGTAATAATTCCATATAATATCTATTGGTAATAATTCCAAATAACATCCATTGGTAATAATTCCATATAACATCCATTGGTAATAATTCCATACAACATCCATTGGTATAATTCCATATAACATCCATTGGTAATATTCCATATACATCCATTGAAAAGTCCATATACTCTTGGTAATAATTCCATATAACATCTAATGGTAATAATTCCATATAACATCCATTGTTAATAATTCCATATAACATCCATTGGTAATAATTCCATATAACATCCATTGGTAATAATTCCATATAACATCCATTGGTAATAATTCCATACAAACATCCATTGGTAATAATTCCATAACTCCTTGGTAATAATTCCATACAACATCTTGGTAATAATTCCATATAACACCCATTGGTATAATCCAATAACATCCATTGTTATATTCCATACAGCATCCATTGGTAATAATTCCATATAACATCCATTGGTAATAATTCCATATAAGATCTATTGGTAATTATTCCATATAACATCCATTGGCAATAATTCCATATAAAATCCCATTGGTATATACATCCGTTGGTAATAATTCCATACAACATCTATTGGTAATAATTCCATATAACATCCATTGGTAATAATTCCATATAATATCTATTGGTAATAATTCCATATAACATCCATTGGTAATAATTCCATATAATATCTATTGGTATTAATTCCATACAACATCCATTGGTAATATATTCCATAAACATCCATTGGTATAACTCCATAGTAATAATTCCATAAACATCCATTGATAATAATTCCATCTAACATCCATTGATAATAATTCCATATAACATCCATTGATAATAATTCCATATAATATCCATTGGTAATAATTCCATATAACATCCATTGGTAATAGTTCCATATACAACCATTGTATAATTCCAATAACATCCATTGATAATAATTCCATATAACATCCATTGGTATAATTCCATATACCATCCATTGGTATATTTCATATAATCCATTGATAATTCCATATAACATCCATTGGTAATAATTCCATATAACATCCATTGGTAATAATTCCATATAACATCCATTGATAATATTCCATAAACATCCATTGGTAATAATTCCATATAACATCCATTGGTAATAATTCCATATAACATCCATTGATAATAATTCCATATAACATCCATTGGTAATAATTCCATATAACATCCTATTGGTAAATAATCCATATAAACCTGTAATAATTCCATATAACATCCTTGTAAAATTCCATATAACATCCATTGATAATAATTCCATAATAATTCCATTGGTAATAATTCCATATACTATCCATTGGTAATAATTCCATACAACATCCTTGGTAATAATTCCATACACATCCATTGGTAATAATTCCTATAACATCCCATTGGTAATAATCCATATAAACATCCATTGATAATAATTCCATATAACATCCATTGTAATATTTTCCATACAACATCCATTGGTAATAATTCCATATACCTCCATTGTAATAATTCCATATAACTCCATTGGTAATAATTTCCATCTAAAATCCATTGGTAATAATTCCATAACATCCTTGTAATAATTATTCCATATAACATCCATTGGTAATAATTCCATATAACATCCATTGGTAATAATTCCATAAAACATCCATTGGTAATAATTCCATATAACATCCATTGGTAATAATTCCATAAAACATCCATTGGTAATAATTCCATATAACATCCATTGTTAATAACTTCATAGTCTCTTGCCGTTTATCATGTTATAAGACCAGTAACGTGCTATGGTAAGTTTTTCAAATTCAAGAATCCACCAGCTTTGAATTCTAATTGCATAATTTGCTGCTGTTAAGTCATGTACTTACCTGAAAAAAAGGTTTTTAAAAACTTTTGGTTGCCTTTTCTGTATTCTTGTCTTTGGCGCCAACGGCTGCATGATGGAATTATTGTAACTGCTGCTTCTGTATATTAGGGTCATGTTATCAGACTGTCCATGTCTACAGGACATTATAACCCACTGTTCTGCTATGGTGGATTTTTTTTTGTCTACATTCTACATGTTTTGCAGCATTAAAAATGTGTTTAGACATGCGGGAAATGGCTAACATGATAAGGAAAGTAAAATTTTTCTATTTCCCAACCCTTTAGGGAGGTCTCAATCTGTTTAGATATCACCTCTGACATTGTCTAATACCAGACCCAATCATCGATACCTGTGAAATCATCATTGATTTTATATAAGACCCTTATAACAGCAATTAAAGTGCCTGTATCTAAGATGTTTTACTTCACTTTTGCTTGATATTGTAACTTCTACAGTTAACAAACAATCATCTACCTGTTAGATTAGATCTTATTAGAACAGATCTTACATCTACTCTTATTGTGAACTTACACCTCACAATATTTTTGCACAAACGTGTCACACCTTCCGTGGGCACTCGTGGAATGATCATTATCTGGATGAGCAATGAGTGCTGACGTTTCAACACATCCAAACGCGTGTTTCTCATAGCGCAGTACCCTGAGAAATAAAACATGTTTGGCTGTGCTAAAACATCAGCATTTGCTGCTGATAATGCTAATGAGATTTGCAAAGATTGGAAAGATGGGATCAATAAAAGGGAAATTCAACAAAAGTTCTTATGAATAAAAATGGTGCTAATTTTACCCCAGCCAATCATATCTTATTTAACATTTGAAAGCTAACATCTGATTGGTTGGGGCAAAATTTGCACTATTTTTAATGATAAGAACTTTTATTGAATTTCCCTTGTTAATCTTTTACTTTGGCATTAAACAGCTGAGCTATTTCTTTGATTGTGTATTAAACCCAACAGCACAGTATCTTGTGTGTCCCATGTCCTTGGCTAGTATTACATAATCCTATTGGTTGTTAAACAACATTCAGGGTTATTCAATAAAAGTTCTTATTGTTAAAAATTGTGCTAATTTTGCCCCAACCAATCAGATGTTAGCTTTCAAATGTTAAATAATATCTGATTGGTTGGGGCAAAATTTGCACCATTTTAAACGATAAGAACTTTTATTGAATCTCCCTGATTGTTCTCTACATTGGTTCCATGTAAAGATATACATAATTAATATTGTGATATTGGTTGTCATTTTACAATATCAAAACCATTCCAGTATTTGTGTTGTGTCCAGTGTTTGTCACAATATAATGAGACATATATTGTTTGTGTGATGTTACTGCCCATGAAAGTGTCTGTTACCATTCCCCATTGTATTGGACCTTATTTGATGTTAGATCCTCCAACTTGTGATTGGTATTACATCTTCTGCTTGAACTGCAACTGATATCATATCCTCTGATTGTGCACTGCATTTGATATCACATCTTCACACTTCCCACTGCATCTGAACTCATACCCCTTATTAGTTGTGCACTGCATCTGGTATCACATGTTCAAAGAGTGCACTGCATCTGACATCACATTGTCAGGGTGCACTGCCTCTACCAGGTGACATTGTACAACTGAGCACTGCATTTAGTATCACAAAGTCAGTGTGCACTGCATCCCAGAATTCATCTGAGTGTGCAGGGCGTGTAACAACATCTGACTGTGCACTGCATTTTATTCCATTCCCCCAACACTATGCACTGCACAATAACAATTATCTTTTACATTGCACTGCATTAAACATCTTCACCCTACCATGCACTGTACCTGAGACTTTTTCATGGTGCACTGCTTTTGATATCCTCCCATGATGCATTGCGTCTCATGTACCTCACCCCTCTATGATGCACTGCTCCTATCATCATCTCCCTCCCATTATGCGTTGGGTACAAGCTCATTGCGCCTCCCTGTGTTTGCTCTGCAGACCATGCTGACTGCTATCTCAATGAGCGCCATCGCTACCAATGGAGTTGTGCCAGGTAGGGGGATGCAGGGGAGATGCAGTGCGTGGGATAAAAGGGGAGGGGGTGAAGAGTGCCAGTGAATGCAGAAGCAGTGTGTATGTGGGGGGTTGTTTATGTATGTGTGTATTGGTGGTATATTGTCTTATTGTTATCAGCAGACACTATGCAAGGTGGGGTTAGTTTGCCTTAAGTCAGCTAACTAGGTATAGTTTTGTTTTTAATTTAGACAGTAATGGGTATGGCCGGTTTAGTAACTGCATAGAGTATTTGTAACTAAATGTCAGAAAAACATTGAGTAAAGCTATATGTATACTTAGACAGCAAGATCTACTGTGTTAGGAGCAGTGGCACATTGGGGGCAGTGGTATTAGAATGCAGTGCATTATTATCTAGAGCAGTGCAGTGTGGTGTAAGGTGCAGTGCAGTGGTGCAAGGTGCAGTGTTGAACGGATGTATAGTGCATTTTTTCCAGTGAATTGCCCCTTAGACATTTGTCTGTCTGTAGCTGGCGGATCGTATTACATGATCTCACGGTCGCTCGGCCCGGAGTTTGGTGGTGCGGTGGGTCTTTGCTTTTATCTGGGAACCACATTTGCAGGTGCCATGTACATCCTGGGAACCGTCGAGATCTTGCTGGTGAGTAAGGACCTATACCCAACTGCATGTTTACTCATACTTAGACGTATACTATAGACATGTACATTCACATGTATATAATATTTGCCCTATAGAAATAGACCAAGGTCACTTTTTTTGCAGAGAAACATTTTATATATATTGAAATAACAGTGAGCTATCTATGGATTATGCATTAGCTACACACTCATAAACTAAATAGCCCATTGTATGCAGTGAATCTCTATGGCAAATAACTGATAATCTCTTCCTTGCTGGTTTAGCAGACCATTGGGTGTGTGATCCAGTTGGATCATTTGCAGAAATGTCCAAACACAAAGCATAGTTTGCTAATGTCTCCTGTTGTGCTGGCCATACACTACTTTATATACCTTATAACAACCAGGACATATATTTTGCAATCAGTATTATGCTGTATCTGATCGCAAATAAAAGGGTGGAACGTCAGCAGGTACATCCGCTGGATAGCCTGATGTTTAGATTGGTTCAACGTTGAATCAATCTAATATAAAAACCAGTGTATGGTCATCATTAGTGTGCTGGGGACATCGTCTTACTATTAGGCGATTGTACAGACAGTAGAGGAGACAAACTACTATTCCTTTGTAATTCAGTCGTTCAGCCTAATGAGCTGTGCATAATCTTTCCCTTACATCTGTGGTGAACAAGCTTATGGCAAGTAAATGGTTTTGTATGTGATCTTCTTAAAACTAACGAGCATTAACATTTTATAGCCTTTCCTGCCTTAACATGGCACAATCATCTTACTCCAACAAATTAAAGAGAAAATGCATATTGTTTTTTCCACTTTACTGAGCCTTTAACTTTGTTCTTTTTCTGTAGACATACCTTTTCCCGTCAATGGCTATCTTCATACCACAAGAGGCCAGTGAAGAACAGGCCGCAATGCTCAATAACATGCGTGTCTACGGCACATGTGTACTCACTTGTATGGCCATTGTTGTGTTTGTGGGTGTAAAATATGTAAATAAGTTTGCTTTGGTTTTCCTGGGCTGCGTGATCCTGTCAATAATCTCCATATACGCCGGTGTTATCAAGTCAGCATTTGACCCTCCAGACTTCCCGTAAGTTTCTTATCTGTTTTAACGTTTTGAATCACAAATCTTAAGGGGAATTTAAGCCACATATTAAGTTTTTGCATCTTAGTGTTAAATGATTACACGTTGTCTTAAGATTCGTACACACAGTCGATTTTCGAGCGAGCAACAACCCCCGATGGCCGAGCGCTACATGCGACGAATGGCTGTTTCGGGCGAGAACCGTCTGTGTGTATACGTTCAGTTGGGGGTCGTTCGTTGATCTGCCTGTCGTATTGGGAAACGAACCCTGACTGACTGCATACACATGGACGTTTCTCGTCCGAAACCTCTGTTCGTCGCATGTAGCGCTCGGCCATTGCTCGCTCGAAAATTGAGCTTGTGTACGAACTTTAAGACTGGATACGCACGGGCAGATTTTTCGCCCAAACTGACCATTTTCGTTATCGCCATCGGGTAGGACGAAAGGGGGATTGGACATGCCGGTAAATCATCACCGATCCTGTGACCTCCTATGGACCATAGGATCAGTGGTGGCGGACTGTCGGCCGCGGTGACATTCAACGTGATTGACAGAGATTCGTCCCGACCGCTCGCTGGCAGTGACCATTTGGTCGGGTTAAAACGATTTGTCCGTGTGTCCCCAGCCTAATGTAAAAAAAAAATCCAAAAGAAAAAATTAGAATGAGAGTGATTTATTTTTGCTTTAAAATCACAAGGAGTGGACTATTTAATCCGACTTAAGAAATAATGTTAAATGAAGCGTGTGGGTATTATCTAAAGATAATCAGGCTTATGTTGTAACATGGCCACTGCACATGTAGCTCCATTCCTACAACATCATAGCTTCAGATACAGCCAAGGTTTTGTTTGAAAACCAAATATTAGATCCAGCTAATTACTATGTTGTTGACTGGTGGATGCAGCAGTTGGCAGATATAGTTCTCCACTGTGCTTTAAATGTTTTGTAGTCAGATACTGTAATACAACAATCCATGACATTAATGACTGTGGTAAGCACTAACGCCTTGCTGCACAAAATCTTGGTTTCAGATCTACCCGTGGATACATATGGAAGGAGATTGTGTGTACTTTTTGTATTTGGGAGGGTTTTCCAGATGCGGCCGTTAGGTTGATGATCCGCCTGGCTGGTCGGGCAACGATCCCCGACTGAACGTCCATTTCGGCCAACAAAGTGCCCCACCATACTGCACTATATCTTCGAAACGGTTGTGCATACATATCTGTGTTCGTGGTCGGCCCCTTTGATCCCACGTTTGTATGAGTCTTAAAGGGGAACTGTGGTCCAAAAATGACTTTAGGTAAATTGACAGAAATTGCTCTCCTGAATTTTTTGCAATTTATTGTCATTGTTTATTTTGCATAGTTTTGAAGGTATTTACTTTTTGTGTGTGATATGCGCAGCACATCACCAGGTCCCCTGCACTTCCCGCTTCCTGCTCTGAAACCATGTCAATGGATGACAGTCAATCTGCCCTGTGTGTCTCCTCCTCCTCCTCTGCAGCCCCCCTCGCAGCCCCCCTCTTGCAAGCCCCCCTTGTCCCTCCAAATCATGGACCCTCCCACTCATGGACCCCCATTTGCAGGCCCCCTTTGGCCCCACTAGTGGGTGCCATGGCCCTGCCCACTCACGGGTGCCATCGCCTCGCCCACTCGTAGGTCCCGTGGCCCCACCCATTTGCGGGTGCAGTGAGACACTCAGACCCCCCCCTACGAAAACTGTGTGAAACAGCATTTTCATGCAAAGTAAGAACTCTGCGCTGAAAAGGCTGTTTTCACATAGTGAGAGAGTAGAGCTAAAGTTTCCCTTACCTTCATTGTGAGGATCTTCACTTTACACAGTAGGGGAGGGGAGGGACTTCCTGTCTCCTGTCCTGTCACTGAGTTCTAGGCTGTCCTCGCTGGCGGTGAGGTGGAGGAGCAGGAGGAGGAATGTCACATGTCAGCCTCCCACCCATTAACTTTCTGGTCAGTTATTTCTTATATCTTGGGCTGTGGAGCACGTAGAGGTGGTTGATTGCTCGTTTTAAGGTAGGAACTGGCCTTTCATTTAACTTGTTTGGAGACCACATTTTTCCCTTTAATATGTTGGTAAAGGTTGCACACATTACAACGAGGCTTGTTGAAGTGATTCTGGGCCATACAATTTATAGCTGTCATCAGAACCAGACATAAAAAGTATACATAGAATACAATGTTTTGTAATATAATGAAGATAAGATCATATCCACTCCTTACCATTTCTTTCAGAAACGTTGCCTCCTATTGTTATCTAGATGAGTCAGTGCCATGGAAAAAAATGGGATTTTTGTTGATATTTAATAAAACCTCATCTTCAATTTTCAATGCACTTTATTTTTTGAGGAGCAGATTAAAAAATAATCAGCTTTTTAGTAAAATTAAACATATATAGTTTATGGTTCCCTGAAATGCCAAATATTGTGTACATCTAAACAAGGTAGATGTGTGAAATTCCTTTTAGAATTGTGATTGCTACAATACTTTTATTGGCTTGAACTTTACATTCCGATGTTCTGATTGGCTTGAGCTTTACATTCCAATGTTCTGATTGGCAATGAGATGCTTTGGTATATGATTGTTTTATAAGCTGGAATACATAGACACAAAGTTCTAAATGAAATTACATTATTTATAACAATGTAAGATATTTGAACTTCCTTAGATTGCTCCAATACTTTTATTGGCTTGAGCATAACATTCCAAAGTTCTGATTGGCTTGAGCTTTACATTCTGATGTTCTGATTGACTTGAGCTTTACATTCCAATAACCCTTCCCCGCTTTCAGCTGGGAGGTTATGAAAGGAGCTGGGGGTGAACAACATTTTGGTCTTGATCTACACGAACTAGAACAAGCAGCTGCGGCCTGAAATAAAATACATGATTTCCCAGGTTAAATCTCTCAGTTCTAGCCTCGCGGCCCTCATGTCTGATTCTAACCCTGATTCTTCTGCCTGCCCCACCACCTGCTTCTGGAATCTTTCACCCCCGTCACCCATTCTGAAGCTTTGACCTTCTGTTGTCCTCGCCACGTACAATGTGTACCCTTGATCCCATGCCCTTCTTTTTACTCAGACACTGCGCTAAAATCCTTTCCCCTGTTCTTGCTCGCATTTTTAATTCCTGTCTCCCTTTTACTGTTTGTGTCAAAACGTCTCGCTCTACACACATTACTAATAACCTCCATGCTAAAACTATTGGACTCATTGCAGTCAGGATTCCGACCTGGTCATTCAACTAAAACGGCCCTCTGCAAAGTCTCAAATGACCTACAAACTGCCAAAGCCAATGCCCAGTTCTCGGTCCTCAGCTGCTCTTTGATACTGTGACCATTCTTTTCTTATGCAAATTCTAAATCTCTCGGTTGATTTCTTATTTCTCTAAAGCTGGGTACAACACAATGAGATATTTCGGTCCGATCGACCGATAGTTCAGCGTATCGGTCGATCGGACCAAAATTATCGCATGCGATGCAGCCATGTCCGACAATCGTTCATCCGAATCGGACATGGTGGAAACCTCGTCCATCGTGCGGTCCTTATGGACCGCACGATCGGTCGCGGTAACTGACGGACGCGGCAGCTTTTTCCCGACCGACAGTCCTTCCTCCTGGCCGACCGGTCGAAAGTATCGCACAGTCGGTCAGGAGGAAAAATCGCTAGGTGTGTACCTAGCTTTACAGAGCTTTCTCTGTCTCTTTTGCAATAAGACTTCCACTCAAGTTTCACCAGTGTGGGGGTCGCTCAGACTCCTGCTGTTCTCCCTCTACACTATCTCTTTAGATAAAAAAATAATCAGTTCTTTTTGGCTTTAAGTATCACTTATATGCTGATGATACCCAAATTTACTTATTCACCCCCGCACTAACCCCTGAACTTCATATCCCAAATCTCTAAATGTCTGTTCTCTGTTTCCTCCTGGGTAGCGTACCTCCACCTTAAATTCTTCTAAAGCGGAATTATTCGCACACCACCCCTAAACTAGGACCTTGTCCACCCTTCTCCATCTCTATTGACAATATGGTCATTAACCTAGTTGAATCTGCATGCTGCCTTGGAGTTATCTTTAACTCCTCTCTTTTCTTCCATCATCACATTAACAATGTCACTAGAACATGTCATTTTTTGCATATTGGCAATATCCTCTCTCGCTCCACTACTAAAATCCTCATACTGTAAGATTCTGCTACTTTGACTCCTCCTCTCTCTCTCTTCAGTCTATCTTAAACCCGGCAGCTCAGATCATCTCCCTCTCCTCCAAAAGATAACCCGCAACCCCGATACTTCAGTCCTAGGGTGACTTCCCATCAAACAAGAATCATATTCAATACCCATCTTTTAACCTTTTAATCCCTTTGCTCTACTGCCCCTCCCTAGTTATCTTCTCTTTTGGTCCCTTATGTTCCTGGACGTGCCCTGTGCTCCTCGCAAGGCAATTCTAACAAACCCCTACTACTTCTCCTCCCATCTAAACCATTCCTCTTGCTGCCCCCTACCTTTGAAACTCCCACCCTCACTTTGCCAGGTGACATCTTTTAGCTATTTAAATCCTACATTTCTGAAACCAGCACTATTAATAATTGTTAGCTGTCTGAGCCTTTATCCCTCCCCCACTTCTGGGGAGGTATATGTTGTATGTTGTCCCTCCCACTTAGTATTGTAAGCTCTTGGGGCAGGGATCTCTTTCCTAATATGTCAAGGCACACCCTAACTTATTTTATATATATAATTTTTTTTTTTATTTTTTTTAACCTTTGTAACTTTATTTATGTAAATGTGATTTATCTGTATAATGGCTTGCACTTATCCTCCTGTTTGTATACTCTGCATTTTATAATTACAGTACTGCCTACCCAAGGTGCGCTATATAAATAAAATTGTATATACATACATACTTTCAGTGCATATGTCAGGGCTGCCTTTATTATGTTAAACACTGATAGTGTAAACACTATCATACAAAGATTTGCAATCACTGAGAAATTTTGTATTTGAAGCTTTATTCGCTAATTTGCTGATGTAAAACATCTTAAGGTTCGTACAACATGTGCGATTGCAGGTGCCGACCCGCAACGCACAATGTGTACGAACAGCCATTTCGGCCGATAACCATCCCGTTTATGGGAACTTCTTTGGCCAAAACAGATGTTGTGTCTATACATGATACATTATCACCCGAAACGGCAGTTCGTACACATCATTCGTCGTGGGTCGTGTGCGAACATTTAATGTAATCAACATTGATTGGAAGTCTAGATCAGCTCCTCCAGGGAGTCCACCCCCCCCCTCTTTCTTTTATATATGTTCTGGTTTCTAAGATCTGCAAGCTTTGTTTAGAATGCTTGATACCTATTTAAGATTTATTTAGCCACACTGGGTGCCAGGGAAACTTCAGATTCCCTTCCTGGTTTAACTTCCACACGTGACCCCCCAAAAAAAGTGCCAATGTTTTTTTAAAGAATGTGGGAAAGGCTTTAGTTATGAAAGAGAGCCTCAGTCTCTCTTCTTCTTACCTCCAGTTCTTGGTGTGGTGGTGGTCCTTCTTCTAACCTGAGAAGAGCAAACCGAGCAGCACTAAGAGAAAGACCACGGATCCCATCTCCCCACTCTTTCTCTGCCCTGTAGAAGTAAAATGGAATGTTACACTGACATCATTTCTCTTCTATAAAACCAAATTCCTTTTATGTTCATTTTACCTGTTATAAAACTCAACTTACCTCGGTACTCAATGTATTTGTAAATAAGCCCAGCAATTGCATTGCAACCAAGGCATAGTACCGGAACAGATGAACATAATAGATAGGCAAAGGCTCAATCCAAGCAATGAAAGAGTCCTACAAAAGAAAAACAGGTACTGAAAACTACTTATAAATCACTATTTATAAATAACACAAGGCGTCAAAGACTGGAAAGAGGAAACCTGCCATCAGGAATCAGACAGTGGCAAGAGGAACCATGCCCTTTTATTAACATCACCTTTAAGAGTTTGTGATTTGTCAAATGTGTTACAGAGGCTTCACAACAGTCTCTATTTATGGCAATGGCTAAAACGACACCTTTCCAAATGCAAAAGACACCTGGGCTCTCACTCACCAGTGGTAATATTTGAAGCGAGGCCTCCAATTGGGAGTCCTTAGCAAGGTCTGCACTGCACAAGCCAAGTTAACAACATGTAACACATTAAGAAAAACCTGCAGAGGCAGAATAAGGAAAGAAGAGAAACATCCAGATAATTAGAGAAAGTGGAGACCAAGTGGAAAATTGGAATATAAAGATTGAAAGAAGAATTTAAGCACCAAAAACCAGCAAGCGTACATTGATAGGATTGGAGCTACTTCATCCAGAGATGCAATGAGGATCCCAATCTCACATATACATGCTGTGAGTAGCAAGGCCCAGTTGGTTCCCCATTAGCTTTCCCATGACCAAACACCTAAAAATGAAACACATATAGTATCATAGCTGTTTAGCACAATGGTATTTTATTAACAATTTAAATATGACATTTACATATGTAATGAATACCATCTAAACTGATCTGCATGCAACTCACTCTTAGAAAAGGCACAATTCCGTCCCTGCTATTGCTTGCAGAAGACGTGGGGCCCCTGTCAAACTCTGCAGACCTGCCCCCTTGTAGAGAAAAAAGAGCCAATCACATGACCCAGGGGAAGGCCATGCTAGAGTACCCACCACTAAATTTCCATTCACAGCCTCCCCAAACCTGCAAGAGATTGTAAACAACATGGTAATTCCAAGACACCAGTGAAACTGCTGTCATAACTCTTCAGTTATGATCCCTCATAAGAATCAACAACCACCCTCAAGCCTAATATACAAACGTATATCTGTTACAATTAAACCATCATTCTAGAAGTTTAATCAATAAAAAAGGACATATATAGAGAACAGGGATTAAATAGCTTGGGATTTGGGAGACAATGCTTATTTATAACAAGATGCAAGAGACAGCTGTTTAATGAATGTTGGCCTACCCAATCAAATGTGCAACAAGCCGTCATATGTAACCCAGGAGGGTTTTTTTCCTAATTGAAGAAGTGTTCAGTCAGGTAAAGCGTTTTTCTCTACCTAGCTTGTAGGCTGACATTCTACACATGTCATTGTAATTGTAGGCAAGTTATATTCTAATCGTTTGCTCTAATTGTGCCTTATAAAATATGTTCCAACAGTTTATGCCAGATGATTTCTTTACAATAAACGGAAAACTGCTCTACAGGGTTTTGCAAGCTATAAATCCTATCAAGTACCTTGCTGCTGATTTAGTACAAAACACACAGCCATCAGCAGTTCTTATTGTGAAGATGGGAAAAGTTCCTATGCTGTAATGTTTCTACTGACTACGAAGTTTCTGTTCTTGTGTTTCAGTGTGTGCCTATTTTCTGCTATTGTAAGGGTTATCTGCAGCTAAGAGTTATATCCTGGAAGGACAGTGTGCTCAAATAAGGCAAATGTGTGGTTTAATTTAAACACTAACACACAGAAAACATTCATCATCAGCAAATGCTTCATTGTTTCATGTTGTTCATCTGTCGCTGAAAAGCGTGTTTTAAAGCAGCAAAAAGTGTTTTTTGGTCTAAAAAATTTTGAGATTTGAACATTAGTGGGCACATTTGTAGCCTGGAAATAGTTTATTGTACTCAGTTTCCCCCAGGCATTCTTCTAAATACAATAAGTGTGCAGGGGGACACTTATTTCCCCGGTTTCCCCTACATCATAAGACTACTTTGTAAGATATACAGAGTTAGTCAATAAAAGTTCTTATCGTTTAAAATGGTGATAATTTGCCCCAACCAATCAGTTGTTATTTCAAATGTTACATAATTTCTGATTGGTTGGGGCAAAATTAGCACCATTTTAAACGATAAGAACTTTTATTGAATAACCCCCTATGTCTATGTATATCTGCTTATAAAAACAATCAGTTCTTGAAACATCTCAATGCCAATCAGAACATTGGAATGTAAAGCTCAAGCATCAGAACTTTTTAAGGGCATGTCCCCCCCAAAAACTATAATCCCCCCCACTACTGGCCCCATCATGTAGTGTAGTTTAATCCTTACCTCACATCCCAGCTCCAAAGTTCTCCTGTAGTCCCCCCACAAAGTGCCAAAACTGCCCACCAGGAGGATAGCAGAGTCCATATAGGACTCTGCCTCCTACCTGGCCTCCAGGAGATGTTTGGCATGCGTACTGCAGCCCTTCTCCCCTCCCTCTCCCTCCCGATTAGGATTCCCTCCTCCTAGTGTAAATCCCTTGTCACCAAAGATTCCCCCTCCCCCCAGCTCCAACCGCTATGTTAATATTATTAGAAAATGCCCGAAACATTACTTACCTTCCTCTGGCCTCCGCCGCACTGAACTCCGGCAGCCGTGTCCGTGATTGGCTGCCGCTCAGCCAATCACAGACGCGACTGCCGTTCCGCCCATCTGCTTGCATTTACTGGCCTGCAGCGCGGCGGAGGCAAGAAGGAAGGTAAGTAAAGTTTGGGCATTTTCTAATAATATTAACATAGCGGTTGGGGCTGGGGGGACAGAGGGAATCTTTGCTGGAAATTTTTTTTTAGGGTGGACATACCTTTTAAACGATAAGAACTTATATTGAATCTCCCTGATAGTTTGTAGCTCTTCGGGGCGGGAGTGATGTGACTGTATCCATGTATTGTAAGCGCTACGGAAGATGTTAGTGTTCTATAACACCACAATAATAATACTAATAAGTGCTACTCTTGTGGATGATAATGACTAAATAATGACATTTATTCTTCTCCGCTGTTTAGACCTGAAATAGTTTGGTGTAATAAGACACCAGAGTACAGAATATGTGCATTCTTTCATACCTTCCATAGTCAGACTTTGTCTTATGTTCCAGATCAAGCAGTATAATATATTCTCTGCAAGAACACTGCATGATTTTTATATATCTTGAAAAAAGAGGTGATAATGATTTAACTTCCCACATTATATTATCAGGATACTTACTGTCACGCAGGACTACCCCCTCAATACATGCCCAAATAAAATGACAGAAGTGATATCTGTTTAATTGTAAAGGAGAACATTATGTCACTTACACCCAACAACAGCAGCAGGAAAATACATCAACACTTTATCAACCTTATAACACCAGACCTTTCAAATTGCAGATTTATACTTTAAGGTCACAAAGAACAATGGATCATGTTCCAGTAGGATGGACTGTATTACTGTGAAAGAAACTTTGTACCTCTGTTGCAAGTGTGTCCCTGGATGTGCTAGAAGATTGCTAGGAACTCTAATCTTGGCAGCCTATTAGTCCAAAAGGACTTTTGCAGGTACTCTATTGTCTATTGAATGCCGCCTTACTGTCTGAAAGTGAATTTCCCTCTAAGAACCCATTTCTCTTTATTCATCTTGTTGGCAAATAAATAGCCACTTAAGACTATAAATATTTAAAGGATACACACAAAAGATGTGGTGGCTATGGCCATTATAGTGCCAATGGGGATAGACTTCTGGGCATCTCGAAGATCTCCAGACCTGTTGGAGCCAGCCATAATGCCTAAAAAGAGAGAGAAGGAGAACATAAAGAAGGATGGGAAGGTGATACAAAGAGACAAAGAGACACTCTCAAGGTTATAATGTTGCAAAGAAGTGGAAAGAGTGGCCCTTTGCTAAAGATGATTTCATTATGTAATAGCAGATACAATTATTAAAAAGCTCTTTAGTAGTTGATGAGTACCTCTTCTCAGCTGCTTAGCCAATAGTAAGTTTCCCATAGTAGGTAATGAATAGCACACCACAGCACATTATTGTCATTATTCTTCAATGTTTAACCACCTGAAATATCTATATAAAATCATTTACAGTTGATGGTCAGACTTATGGTGGCCTAAAGCTGTGTACACACAATGCATTTTTTGACGCGATAATATTGTATTAGTTGATTGGACTGAAAACATTGCATGGTTTTCGGCCAGACGCGATCAAAGTCTGACCATTCGTCCCAATCAGATGAATGGCGATCGGACTGATCTGAAAACAATAGCTGATTGTGCGGCCATCTATACACGCTCGGTCGACAAACTTGACAGCCGTGGCTACTTTTGCTGTGACGACAGTCCTTCTTCCTGGCTGACTGGTCAGAATTGCCAAATGGTCAGTTGGGATGAAGAATGCTAGTTGGGTTACCCAGCTTTACACTGCTTCTTATTTTAATTTGACATCCAATCAAATCCATTAAAGAGAGTTTAGTGGAAAATATTTTTAAATTCATAGTTTATATTATGCATACCTTGTTCTTCTACATGTTCTCTCCATTTTAAAAAATCAGTTGAATTATACCCCTTGCTATTCCCTGCTGGTGACATTAGTGAGCTGACATTTCAGGTTCTAACGGTCCTTCTTCCTCCAGAATGCACACTAATGTGGAATGTTCCTAACAAAATTCTACTGATTGGCTGTTGGATGGGTTAACTCTCAATCTATGAGCAATGAATCATCCCAGGCGCCTGGGTCAAGGGCAAGACCATAACGGTCTCTATAGGGGTCCTGCAAACAGAAAGTCAGTATTTCGGTTGCATTTATTTTACACAGACAATGCTGAATGGGGCAGGTTTAGGTCATTAGGATGGGAAAATACTGCTCTTTTTTTAAAAGTATATGTATTTGCACTGAACTTCCCCTTTAAAGTCGACCAGTGCAGCAGCTGGATCATGGTTTGCGATCAATATATGACAGGCCATCAGAACATTGAGGAACATCAAGGAGTTAAGTTGCTATGTATGGGCCAGTTAAAACCAACAATAAGATACATTTTGTTTGTAGCAACCATTAGATGATCAATCAAATTGGATTTGTCTAATGATCCAATACAGCAGGTTGCTTAAAAGCAGCCAAGCAGCTTGTTCTGTACTATGGGGAATAAAGGCTAGCCATGTATGATCTGCAGTCTCTGAGCGATAATTAGGGAAATATATCTATAGGACTTCTCCTTTAAAGATAATCCTGTGTAAAAGGCAAGAGGAAGCTCAAAGAATGAAGTAGAAGAATCAGTAGAATATATATTGTAAAGATAAACAATATTTCTAAATACAGGCATACAGTGTAGAGATCATTATCAGCTCACACTCCCTACTTACCCAACCTACTGCTTATTCTCAATAAAGTGAGAAAATTCTAGCAATTGTGTGAAACAAAGGCATCTAGCTTTAAAAGAAACCCTTAATGTGTACTTGTATGAAGAAGGTTCATTACCTCGACACGATATTCTCACTGCTATGTATAAACAGATCCTGGGCTCTCTGTTTAGCGTAGTTTTGTGTTAGAACGTGAACTGCTTTTGCCGCATGCACATATTAAATCTTCTCCCCAATGTGAAACAACGGGTTCTCATTAGAAGCCCAATTAAATCAAGCTGCGAAAAGTCATTAAAAAATGGCAGACTGACAATTCTCAAGCTTAAACCATTTCCCTTACCAACACTCCATCAACCCCGAGGAAGATAAGATTTCCAAACCAGTAAAAAGGATTAACCAAAAGCCAGGACTGTAAAGAGCAAACTAAGGAGGAATCCAACTTGCTTCTATTCAGTACCAGTGCTCCTTAATTTGGTGTTACTCAGGGCCATTTCAAGAGTACACATACATGATGTGGTAGCTACAGTGATTGTATTCATATACCACCCAAGTGATTGTATTTAACATTACCAAATCTAATGGAATTTAAAATATAACATTATTTAAGCCACCTTGAAGTTTCATTGCATGTATATAGTAGCGGAATTGTTTTTGACTTCTAGAATCCAACAGGTCACATTATTCTTTTCTCCCTCCGATATTCTAGTATTTAACCTTTAGATTTTACAATTTTAACAGTGTAACAGCTGCAGGAAATACCAGCTTATAAAATGCGCCTACAAACCTTAAACCTACAATTACCCATGACATGGATTCATTCTAGCATTAATCTAACTACCTCCATTTTATATGCCGTCTGGGTCTAGTCTTATATATAAACATAAATTAAACCCTTTTTTGTTGTTTGTATTGAACATTAATGGAACAGTCTGAAAACAGGCTCCTGTATAATCCCTCTAGATCTTGGTCCATTTTGTAAAAGCACTATAGGATGCTGTCCTAATGGATGTTTAATGTCCATGGATAGGTGGGCACTGAACCCTATCAGATAGACAATTGGGACAGAAGTTTGTCCTTTGAATTCATTACTGTATGCCTGCTATGCTTCTGGATGCCTCATGGAAACTGAGCAATTTAGAAACCTGTACTGGACTGTACTGAGCCTGGGCATGCTCAGAAGAGGCAGACATGGGATTCAAATTCATTGGCTGTGATGTCAACTGTCAAATCCATAACTGACAGTTACTAACTGGAAGAATCAGGAAGCAGAAACAGGGGAAACAGGACATTGTGCAGGATTTCAGGTTAGTCTTATATATTTCAGATTTCAAACTATTACCATTTAGGGTTTTGGTGATTTACCTGTTATGTAAGTTTTCATTTGGGACTGGACTCTGATTCTGACAGATCCATAAAAGCAGCTGATCGTGGGCCCTCCTAGTCCCTGCCACCACCCCCTGGTATCTATCTTCTATCTATTGATCTATAAATACCAATCTGTGCAGTAAAACCTAAACAAAATTCTCAATAAACGTGTTATTTGTAAATGCACCTGTTGTTGAGATGCCTTTGAGTTCAGTAGAGGGGTCAGTTTCACACATGTGCAATTGTAGCAGCTTCTAAAGAATGCAGATGTTTTGTGGCAGAAATAGCTAAATGTAGGTTAATGGTTACTGCTCAAGGGGGCGATGCAATATTGTGTGCTAAATGCCCAAGTCAGTGTAAAACCCACACGCTATCTGATGTATGTTGTTAGTTGTTTGCACTACTAAAAATTAAGGCCTTTGAATAGGGGGTGTGAGCTAGCACAGTTACCTGTCCACGATCCCACAATGCACTAAATCTGTCACATGGATTTTTGCATCGTTATCATATTGCATCAGCTCTGATATGTCTGGGCAATACTAGGAAAGTGAAAACACTGTGCCCACTCGGTGTAAACTACCCTTAGTCTTTATGATCATGTCAGGAGTTAGCATTTTCAGATCATCAGGATGTTACTAGGGCCTTGCTATAGTTTTAACTTTAAAAATACCAATGGAAGCAAGACTATAAACTGGAAAAAGAGAATTTCACCTGTCACAGAAGGGAAATAGATTCCCACCAGAAGAGTAAAGTGGTGCCATGTCGCTGAAAACGTACGGCTGGTCAAAATTTACAGGATCGGAATTATGAACAGACACCAGGCCTTCCTTATCTACTATCACGTCCTTCTGCATGTATCCAGCCCAGAGGTTCTCTGAAAAGCAAAATTGAAAGTGTTACTAAATAAGGCACTCAAATAGATCTAAGAAGAACACGTCCCTCATTTCTATTGTAACAATCAAAGATGAATAACAGGACAACTTGTGAATTTCCTTCTTGCCAGCTCTAGCTCTCTGGCCCGTCTCCTGGCTTCTTGTCCTTCAGACTCATGAGCAACACATGCAGTTTCTATACACCGCATTACAATGAAAATACAAAACACATCTCAGTAATGTTTAAAGACGGACTGAAAAATCAGATGTAACTTATACTGGTCTTCAGGTTTCCACCTCCATTATATAAACCTCCTACATTTGTCCTTGGTCATTTAGTCTGTTTAAAGGAACATTTACAAACACATAACATAACATAGCAAAATAAGCTGAGCAAATCCAAATATGAGTGGAAAACGCAGAGCAGGCGATTTTATTTTATGTTTGCTTTATTTAGCTGCTTGTCTCTGTATTTAGTAAAGACTGCTATGTCTATGTGTCACTATTTAATCTGTTACCATATATACTCGAGTATAAGCCGAGGTTTTTAGGTTTTAAAATAAACCTAAAAACCTTACCTCGGCTTATACTAGAGTCAAGGTCCTTCCTTACCCCATCGATGTTTCGAACTCCTCCAAATCCGCTCCGCACGCTGGGTACGTCCTGTGGGTTTCGGCTGATGTCACTACTGGCGTGGGCTGTGAGAGGCGCTGAGTAGTGACATTAGCCAGCAAATCCACAGGACTTACCCAGCGTGCGGCAGCCTGATTTGGAATAGGAGACGGCGATCATCCTGGAGTGCAGCTTCGTGCCCGTGATCCCTGTGCACTGACAGCCCCGCTAGGAGAGAAAGAACAGCAACTCCACATATGAATCCTGGCGCGTAAAACAGAGCGAAGGGGTCCCAGAGGAGAGGGAAACGGACTGATTCCTTCACTGCCCTGGTCACCTCCGTATTTGGAGTTCAGCAACCATCGATCGGGGTAAGGACCAACTTACTGGGGGGACTCTCAGGGGAGGGAGGGAAGGGGGCTCTACTGCCTTTTAACTGCAGAATTCCCATACAGGTGTTTGGAAACTACAACTCCCAGCAACTAAAGCATGCTGGTGGTTGTAGTTTCCAAACATCTTATGGGAATTCTGCTGTCCATTTAAAGGGCAACTTAAGACTCAAACATACTGAATCAGAAGGCAGTAGTGGTCATAGTTCCTAACCTCGGCTTATACTCGAGTCAATCGATTTTTCCTACTTTTTTAGGTAAAAAAGGTACATCGCTTATACTCGGGTAGGCTTATACTCGAGTATATACGGTATGGTAACATCTAAAGCTGGCAACTAGGCACTAGGCACATTAGATAGATTTCAGATATCTACATTTTACAAGCAGTGGTTGTTATCTTGAGATGTACCTATCTACCCATTCATTTTGTGATCTCAAATTGATTTTATGAAGAACAGGCTCTAGATAGATTGGACATTTGTCTTATAAGAGATTGGACTCTGTCTAATGTCCTATGTAGTGTATGGGCACCTTAAAGTGTGGCTTTTACTGTATTTTAACTATAACTGCCTAATGATTACTCAGAGAAATGTTTCCTTTATCATATGTTCTCCAACCAAACAAAATCTTTGGACCCACCCTTAATGATTCCGCTGGCAGCTCCTGGGATACCCTGGATCTCGGTCACGTTGTTTTCGGCAAAGTAAGTGTCGCATGTGGCATTAAAGAATGGAGAGGAGCAGAAGAGAGCCCACAGCTTTGTGTGACAGTCTCATTGCCATTGTCAATAAACTTGGCACACACATCAAAACCTTTTCGGGACAGAGTGCGGTTACCAAGAAGGCAGATACTGGAAGGAAGGTAACAGAGACAATGACAGAGTGTATGGACATGAAATCTTATCATCAGTTACATTTAATATGTAATTTCATTTACAACTATCAGGGAGATTCAATAAAAGTTCTTATCATTTAAAATGGTGCTAATTTTGCCCCAACCAATCAGATGTTAGCTTTCAAATGTTACATAAGTTCTGATTGGTTGGGGCAAAATTAGCACCATTTTAAACAATAAGAACTTTTGAATAACCCCCTATGTGTCTATGTATATCTGCTTATAAAACAATCAGTTCTTGAACATCTCAATGCCATCAGAACATTGGAATGTAACTCAAGCCAATCAGAACTTTGGAATGTAAAGCTCAGCCAATCAGAAACCTTTAAATGGTTTACATTAACCAATTGGAAACGGATTAGGGTTTTCTGCAAACCTATATAAAGAGCTGCAACATCGGCTCCGCTGAGGCCGCAGCGGGCTCACTGTCGGCCGCAATGAGCCTGCCTGGCATCGGCAAATTCAGTGGTGTTGGTGTCGCTAGCCCAAAGACGTCGCATCGGATCAAGATGCCGGTAACATCGGCATCAATGGCCGCAGGGGTACTTCCCGGGCTCGGTGGCCTTGGGGGAGTTTGTGTCACCAGATGGAAGAACGAAGACATCGCCCAAGGGCTCTTTTAAGGGTTCCCAGTTCGTGCTTGCGGGAACACTTAAGCCCCAAAAGGCCCTTCTCAGGGCCGGGGAAGCGTTATCCCGGTACAAGCAGCGGGACCCCTTATAAGGGCCTCAAGGGCACTTGTCAGTGCCGCAAAGGCCCTGATAGGGCCTGGGAGGGGGAGTCCCGGTACGAGCTGCGGGACCTAAGCCCCAAAAGGCACTTTTCAGTGCCCCCTGCTGGAGGGCCCCTCCACCCCCTAGCAGGCCCTTCCACTGGGGGCTGGGAGGGGCTCTGGGAATAGGGCCGCAAACGCCCTCGCCCCACCCCTTCGGCGAATGCGACCACCCGTGATGGGTGGGCATGCCTCCTGTAGCAGGTGCGACCACCCGCCATTGGTTGGGAGCACATCCCCGCCCCCCCGCGATCTTGGACGTTATCGCCACCTTCAAGGTGGCGAAGTGAAATGGCCGAGATTAACATGGCGCATCAGTTACCGTCGCTTTATAAATAGAAGCGAGCGGTAATTGTCGATTTGGGTGAAAACAGCGGGAAAACCGGCCATGAAAAGGTACCGCTCATTTATAAATATGCACTTCGGTGTTCAAGTTTGGAAAGGGGTTTTCACTGTGAGAACAGTAAAACTATGGAACTGTCTTCCATTGGAGACAAACAAGGGATGATGCAAGTTACTGGTATTGATATATAAAGTAGAGTTGATCCAGGGATATTTCCGATTGCCACTTGGAGTCAGGAAGGATTTTTTTCCCCCTTCATAATTCTGGTGGAGTTTTTTGCCTTCCTCTGGATCAACAGTTAGGCAGGAAATGTGGGTATTGCTAGATTGGATGGACTGGATGGACGTATGTCTATATTCAACCTCAATTAATATACTAATTATAACAGTTAACCAAGATCATTTTAGCTATTAGTTGCAGTCTTTGTATCACTTAAATTACTTTGTCCAGTAAGGGCTAGGTCACACTGGCACTATTTTTACGTGCTTCCAACTGCGTTTTGTTAGCTCATAAGAATCGCATGCTTGTGCATTTCAATGTGTGTGGCCACTCTATACGATGTACTGCAATCCATTTTCATGGTGGTGAAATTATACTGCCATAGCTGTAAATTTGTCTGCAGCCATAAATGAATTAACAGATACAAAGTATCAGTACTTACGGCTGTGTACTTTATGGCTACAACTTTACTGGCCTTTTCTGATACAGCAAGTTTAAAAAAGAAAGTGTTCATACACGACACAATTATCGTCCGAAACTGACAATCATACACATAGTGCATAGTTTGTTGTCCATCTCTTTGGATCTTCAACTGTTTATAACTGCAGAAATTGATTTCACAGACATGAATTGGTTGTGGGCTACATTTGAACATGTATCCCTAAACCGCATTGGTTCTCTTTTAAAATCAGACATCTTTCCTTTAAATACCAGCAATTGGTAGACATAGCAATACGTATGTATAGAGGACAATTAGTAAAATGTTTTGACGTGATAATTTGATACTGTTGACACATTGCCTTGGCTAGGCCATTTGATCAAGCTAATATCAATGAACAAATGTATGTTTGCCATAAAGGGAACCCATATCCTCTATACCAAAGGTTTATTGTTAACTCATTGTGATTTTAATTTAAATCATTAGCACATGTTGTACTCAGGAAACCTTATATATATTATATATATGTGATATTTCATTCAAAGATAAAGGTAGAAAAACTAGTTTTCTTTATTGAGAACTAAAGTTAAAGGATAAGTGCACTGTAAAATCAAGTTATGTTCATTTGGAAGCTGCAGCTTTAAAAAGACTGTTGCCATATTTTTATACCTATGCCCCTTCAGAGCCTAGCTTTGTGCCTTGGAAGTTGCTGACATCTTGTTGCTGGTTTGCTGAATGTTAAGCTCCGCCCCTCTGAGATTTCCTCTGCTTCCTCCTGCTTCCGTGCACTCTCCGGCTTGAGCCTCAAACAGTAATGCCTGTAAATTCCATGCACTCTCCTGCTTGAGCCTCAAGCAGTAATGCTTGTACGTTCCATGCACTCTCCTGCTTGAGCTTTAAACAGTAATGCCTGTGAGTTCCATGCAGTCTCCTGCTTGAGCCTCAAACAGTAATACCTGTGAGTTCCATGCACTCTCCTGCTTGAGCCTCAAACCGTAAAGCCTGTGAGTTCCGTGCACTCTCCTGCTTGAGCCTCAAATGGTAATGCCTGTGAGTTACATGCACGTGCGTGTGCATGGAACTCACAGGCATTACTGTTTGAGGCTCAAGCAGGAGAAATCAGAAGAAATCTCAGAGGGGCGGAGCTTAACATTCAGCAAACCAGTAACAAGATGTCAGCAACTTCCAAGGCACAAAGCTAGGCTTTGGAGGGCCATAGGTAAAAAAATGTGGCAGCTTCCAAATCAACATAACCTGATTTTACAGTGCACTTTTCCTTTAAAATTACTAAATTCACTTATGTGTGTGTTAAATATATTAACGGATGGCCATTCCTGGCTACGATAATACATATTCACTGTACATCCAAGATAAAAAAAAAAAAAGAATCTGTGCACTTAATACCTGTGGTCTTTAGTTAGATCAACTGGAATTGAGGTTTAGTTCTTGAAAATTTTTGTCAATTCATCAAAAAAATCTGTTGACAAAAAATATCCCAGAAAGTCCCAATTAGCATATAACAGCCAGGTGTTAGGGACCTTCTGATGCGAGGAATTGATTGCATTGAGGCTAAGAAGTGCTATCGAAACTGCCCAGGCTAAGGTGTCAAATCAGTACTGTACATGGCAGACAGTTGGTGTCGAACCCCCCCCCCCCACCTCTATTCAGGCTTGGTTTCTTTGTTTTGACATAAATGGCCTTGACACCTTGACACCACTTTTGAACTAAACCTGTTCCAAGGCCAAGATATTGACATTACCCTCTGTAAACATATGTCCTTTTACCTTAAGATGCAGGTACACGGCTGAGTCCTGAGGAATTGGCTCTTTTCAACTGGGCCATATGTTGGTGCATGTGCGGTTTTGCCTCCCCCAAATGCAAATCAGAGCAGTCTTCACTGCACAGAACTGCGTATATGTTTGTGTTTAGTTATAGGGTCCTATAAATGCACCATTTTCTGCTTTAGTGTGTTTAACTTTGTGAAGACGTTTCACTTCAAGAACTGAACTTCAAGCACAGTTGATCTCAGTGGCATAACATCAGGGCCCGAAACGCACGATTAGCTGTTTAAAAAAACAGAACCAAATCAGAAGTTCAGAGTTTAAAACAGCTTAAAGGAATTGTACACTAAAAAATGACTTTGCCTCATTTCAATCTATAAATGAATACATGTTAGCAGCACCATTCTAGCTACAGCAAGACTGACTTGACAGTTGAAATGTAAAATATTTTATACTGGATATCTAAAGAAATAGGGGAAGATCAACAAAAAAATTGTGCAGTGATAGTTGGGAAGAGTTATAGTTTCCAGTAATGGGCAAATTAAAAAACAAATTCCCACTTGGGAGAGGTTTGTGTCAGGGAACTGTCCTCCAATCTTGGCCCCGGGGCCCTGCAGTTATGCCTTTATTTAATCGAATTGAATACAACAGACATACCATGACCTGAATAAATGAGAACCTTAATGGGGTATTTGTAATGGTTTATTTCACTTTGAAGTGAGCAGAGAGATGCCCCCAAAATGGTCCAAATCAATAGACATAACAGAATTTTGCCTGCACGCTTACAATTGAAAAGACCCATGAATTCATGGATTTCCATTGCATGTATAAATTAATTTACCAGTAATGTGGGAGCATTGAGACAAATTAGAGGTATGTGATCACTAATCTGAATATAAATATACTGGTACAGAGAAAGGGATTAAAAAAAATACATTAATAATATTAAACATGTTTATTATCCCTGTTAAAAATATACAGTACATTTTGGCATTTTGCAACATTGCAGACATTTTAACATGCATTTACAGTCTGTTACAAAAAATGAGCTCTTATGTAAGCATCTATATTTAAGAGTAATTCAAAGCAAAAATACAACAAAAAAGTATACATATTATACAAGCTGATGGCCTGCTATCCACAAGTAAAAGTGCATAATTTAAGTATTTACAACATTTACATATGCAACACCAACACTAATTTGAAAGTGTTCTTTTATTTACAATTTTTAGCCTCATTTTATAAATCATCAACAGATAATTTTTTTTAATATAAAAATAATAGATTTAGACACTCAAAAAGATAACATTTCCAATCCATAAATACATCTCATATCAAGTTGTAAAATGACAATGATTGAATATTGGTTCAATCATTACTGCATTCTATGGCCAATACTGTGGAATTATCGGTATTTTGCACTACAGTGCAAAATAATTATGGCATTGTAAAATACAGACTTTTATTGTTTTTTTTTTTAGTCTTGGTAAAGGCTCGGTGAAAAGAAATTAATTTTAATTGCATGACTGTTTAAGCACAATAGCATTGCATAGAATTTTCTGTTTTACATTTAATTCTATCATGGTAGCAGTACATAATTGTACTGTTAGGATAGACTCACACAAATGTTTTGCATTCGTTTTGCCTGCATTTTACAGCCTTTTCCTAGTGACAGCACCAAAGAAACACTGGTAAAATGCTGGCAAAACATTACTGACCTGATAAGGAGGGTATAGCCCTTGAAAGCTTGTCAACTAAATAAACTGTTAGTCCATAGAAAAAGTATCACAGTACTCTTATTTTTTAATATCTATAATTCTGAGATGTCTTTACAGTAATATGTGTTAATTACCAAGAATGTACATTGTTGCCTGAAAATGTACTTTGGTTAAAAAACTGACAAGTTTAATGACCAACCCACAAGAATGTACATGGTCGCCATTATTTAAATATCTAATTTTTGGGGAAACTAAAGCATAGTAAACTCATGGTGACCTCCCATGCCATTAGGGCCTAAACCACTTTATTTCTAACATTAAAAATACTGGGGTACCTAAAAATGAATGTGACTGCACGGTTCACCTATTTTTTCCTTGCTGGTATGTTCTGAATGGATATATTTTCATTTGGATTCTGCAGGGCCCCTCCAGTTATGCCCCTGGAAAGTACTAGTGTATGGGCACCTTATATATGTAACAAAACGCTGTACTCTGTTTTAGTCTGAAACCTTTGATTTATGAAGAGTTTGTAGGATCAAATCAACTAACAAAACAGTTTTCATAGGAGCATAGTGCAAACATGACATTTTAATTGGCACAGTACATAAACAAGAATTAAAAATAAGGCATATTTAAATATTTTTGCATTATTATTTCAAATAATAGTCCAGTTTTTGAAGTGAAAATACAGTTTAAGAGTTGGGAAACTCCACTCCTTATGGATTAATAACATAACATGGTAGGGCACCTGTCATTGTAACTAGGCAACTGACCCTGCCAAGTTCCATTGGGGCATGGATGAACACAAGTCTTTGGACGTATTTTTTTAACCTTTTAAGGCTACATTAAAACATTCAGGGAGATTCAATAAAAGTTCTAATCGTTTAAAATGGTGCTAATTTTGCCCCAACCAATCAGAACTTATGTAACATTTGAAAGCTAACATCTGATTGGTTGGGGCAAAATTAGCACCATTTTAAATGATAAGAACTTTTATTGAATCTCCCTGAAAAATTACATATTAAATGTAACTGATGATAAGATTTCATGTCCATACACTCTGTCATTGTCTCTGTTACCTTCCTTCCAGTATCTGCCTTCTTGGTAACCGCACTCTGTCCCGAAAAGGTTTTGATGTGTGTGCCAAGTTTATTGACAATGGCAATGAGACTGTCACCACAAAGCTGTGGGCTCTCTTCTGCTCCTCTCCATTCTTTAATGCCACATGCGACACTTACTTTGCCGAAAACAACGTGACCGAGATCCAGGGTATCCCAGGAGCTGCCAGGCCGAAAACAACGTGACCGAGATCCAGGGTATCCCAGGAGCTGCCAGCGGAATCATTAAGGGTGGGTCCAAAGATTTTGTTTGGTTGGAGAACATGGAATCATTAAGGGTGGGTCCAAAGATTTTGTTTGGTTGGAGAACATATGATAAAGGAAACATTTTTCTGAGTAATCATTAGGCAGTTATAGTTAAAATACAGTAAAAGCCACACTTTAAGGTGCCCATACACTACATAGGACATTAGACAGATGTCCAATCTCTTATAAGACAAATGTCCAATCTATCTAGAGCCTGTTCTTTCATAAAATCAATTTGAGATCACAAAATGAATGGGTCAGATAGGTACATCTCAAGATAACAACCACTGCTTGTAAAATGTAGATATCTGAAATCTATCTAATGTGTGCCTAGTGCCTAGTGCCAGCTTTAGATGTTACCCATACCGTATATACTCGAGTATAAGCCTACCCGAGTATAAGCCGATGTACCCTTTTTACCTAAAAAAGTAGGAAAAATCGATTGACTCGAGTATAAGCCGAGGTTAGGAACTATGACCACTACTGCCTTCTGATTCAGTATTGTTTGAGTCTTAAGTTGCCCTTTAAATGGACAGCAGAATTCCCATACAGATGTTTGGAAACTACAAAGCCAATCAGAACTTGGAATGTTATGCTCAAGCCAATAAAAGTATTGGAGCAATCTAGGAAGTTCAAATATCTTACATTGTATAAATAATGTAATTCATTTAGAACTTTGTGTCTATGTATTCAGCTATAAACAATCATATACCAAAGCATCTCATTGCCAATCAGACATTGGAATGTAAAGCTCAAGCCAATCAGAACATCGGAATGTAAAGTTCAGACAATAAAGTATTGTAGCAATCACAATTCTAAAAGGAATTTCACACATCTACCTTGTTTAGATGTACACAATATTTGGCACTTCAGGGAACCATAAACTATATATGTTTATTATTTACTAAAAAGCTGATTATTTTTTAATCTGCCCTCAAAATAAAGTGCATTGAAAATTGAAGATGAGTGTTTTATTAAATATCAACAAAAATCCCATTTTTTTCCATGCACTGACTCATCTAGATTACAATAGGAGGCAACGTTTCTGAAAGAAATGGTAAGGAGTGGATATGATCTTATCTTCATTATACAAAACATTGTATTTATGTATACTTTTATGTCTGGTTCTGATTGACAGCTATAAATTGTATGGCCCAGAATCACTTTCAACCAAGCCTCTGTTGTAATGTGTGCAACCTTTACCAACATATTAAAGGGAATTGTGGTCTCCAAACAAGTTAAATGAAAGGCCCAGTTTCCTACCTTAAAACGAGCAATCAACCACCTCTCTACGGCTCCACAGCCCAAGATATAAAGAAATAACTGACCAGAAAGTAATGGGGGGGAGGCTGACATGTGACATTCCTCCTCCTGCTCCTCCACCTCACCGCCAGCGAGGACAGCCTCAGACCTCAGTGACAGGACAGGAGACAGGAAGTCCTCCCCCTCCCTATGTGTTAAAGTGAAGATCCTCCACAGTGAAGGTAGGGAAACTTTAGCTCTACTCTCTCACTATGTGAAAACAGCCTTTTCAGCAGAGTTCTTACTTTGCTGAAAATGTGTTCACACAGTTTTCTGTAGGGGGGGGTCTGAGTGTCTCACTGCACCCGCAAATGGGTGGGGCACGGGACCTACGAGTGGGCGAGGGATGGCACCCGTGAGTGGGCAGGGCCATGGCACCACTAGTGGGGCCAAAGGGGGCCTGCAAATGGGGGTCCATGAGTGGGAGGGTCCATGATTTGGAGGGACAAGGGGGGCTTGCAAGAGGAGGGGGGCTGCAAGAGGAGGAGGAGGAGACACAGGGCAGATTGACTGTCATCCATTGACATGGTTTCAGGCAGGAAGCGGGAAGTGCAGGGGACCTGGTGTGCTGCTGCCATATCACACACACAAAATGTAAATACTTCAAACTATGCAAAATAAACAAAAGACATAAATTGCAAAAATTCTCAGGAGAGCAATTTCTGTCAATTTACCTAAAGTCATTTTTGGACCACAGTTCCCCTTTAAGACTCATACACACGTGGGATCACAGGGGCCGACCCACGACACACGATATGTATGCACAACCGTTTCAGAAGATAATCGTGGCATGTATGGGCACTTTGTTGGCCGAAATGGACGTTCAGTCGGGGATCGTTGCCCGACCAGCCAGGCGGATCATCAACCTAACGGCGCCGCATCGGGAAAACCCTCCCAAATACAAAAAGTACACACAATCTCCTTCCATATGTATCCACGGGTAGATCTGAAACCAAGATTTTGCAGCAAGGCGTTAGTGCTTACCACAGTCATTAATGTCATGGATTGTTGTATTACAGTATCTGAATACAAAACATTTAAAGACAGTGGAGAACTATATCTGCCAACTGCTGCATCCACCAGTCAACAACAAGAATTAGCTGGATCTAATATTTGGTTTCAAACAAAACCTTGGCTGTATCTGAAGCTATGATGTTGTAGGAATGGAGCTACATGTGCAGTGGCCATGTTACAACATAAGCCTGATTATCTTTAGATAATACCCACACGCTTCATTTAACATATTTCTTAAGTCGGTATTAAATAGTCCACTCCTTGTGATTTTAAAGCAAAAATAAATCACTCTCATTCTAATTTTTTTTTTGGATTTTTTTTTTACATTAGGCTGGGGACACACGGACAAATCGTTTTAACCCGACCAAATGGTCACTGCACAGCGAGCGGTCGGGACGAATTCTGTCAATCAAGTGAATGTCACGCGGCCGACAGTCCGCCACCACTGATCCTATGGTCCATAGGAGGTCACAGGATCGGTGATGATTTACCGGCATGTCCAATCCCCCTTTCGTCCTACGATGGCGACAACGGAAAAATAGTAGTTTGGGCGAAAAATCTGCCCGTGGGTATCAGTCTTAAAGTTCGTACACAACGTCAATTTCGAGCGAGCAATGGCCGAGCGTAAATGCGCGAACAGACGTTTCGGAGAGAAACGTCCATGTGGTATGCAGTCAGTCAGGGTTCGTTTCCCAATACGACAGGCAGATCCACGAACGACCCCCAACTGAACGTATACACACAGAGGTTCTCGCCCGAAACAGACATTCGTCGCAAGTAGCGCTCGGCCCATCGGGGTTGTGCTCGCTCAAAAATCGACTGTGTGTACGAATTTAAGACAACGTGTAATCATTTACACTAAGATGCAAAAACTTAATATGTGGCTTAAATTCCCCTTAAGTTTGTGATTCAAAACGTTAAAACAGATAAGAAACTTACGGGAAGTCTGGAGGGTCAAATGCTGACTTGATAACACCGGCGTATATGGAGATTATTGACAGGATCACGCAGCCCAGGAAAACCAAAGCAAACTTATTTACATATTTTACACCACAAAAAACACACATGGCCATACAAGTGATAACAGTGCCGTAGACACGCATGTTATTGAGGCATTGGGCCTGTTTCTTCACTGGCCTCTGTGGTATGATAAGATAGCCATTGACGGGAAAAGGTATGGCTACAGAAAAAGAACAAAGTTAAAGGCTCAGAGTAAAGTGGAAAAAACCAATATGCATTTTCTTTTTTGTGGGAGTAAGATGATTGTGCATGTTAAGGCAGGAAAGGCTTATAAATGTAATGCTCGTTAGTTTTAAAGAAGATCACATACAAAACCATTTACTTGCCATAAGCTTGTTCACCACAGATGTAAGGGAAAGATTAGCACAGCTCATGTACTGAACGACGAATTACAAAGGAATAGTAGTTTGTCTCTCTACTGTCTGTACAATCGCCTAATAGTAAGACGATGTCCCCAGCACACTAATGATGACCATACACTGGTTTTTATATTAGATTGATTCAACGTTGAACCAATCTAAACATCAGGCTATCCCAGCGGATGTACCTGCTGACGTTCCACCCTTTTATTTGCGATCAGATACAGCATAATACTGATTGCAAAAATATATGTCTCGGTTATAAGGTATATAAAGTAGTGTATGGCCAGCACAACAGGAGACATTAGCAAACTATGCTTTGTGTTGGACATTTCTGCAAATGATCAACTGGATCACACACCCAATGTCTGTAAACCAGCAAGGAAGAGATTATCAGTTATTTGCCATAGAGATTACTGCATCAATGGGCTATTTAGTTTATGATGTGTAGCTAATGCATAATCCATAGATAGCTCACTGTTATTCTTATATATAAAAATGTTTCTCTGCAAAAAAAGTGACCTGGTCTTTTCTATAGGGCAATATTATATACATGTGAATGTACATGTCTATAGTATACGTCTAAGTATGAGTAAACATGCAGTTGGGTATAGGTCCTTAATCACCAGCAAGATCTCGACGGTTCCCAGGATGTACATGGCACTGCAAATGTGGTTCCAGATAAAAGCAAAGACCCACGCACCACCAAAACGGGCCGCCGAGCGACCGTGAGATCATGTAATACGATCCGCCAGCTAGACAGACAAATGTCTAAGGGCAATTCACTGGAAAAAATGCACTATACATCCGTTCAACACTGCACCTTGCACCACTGCACTCACCTTACACCACACTGCACTGCTCTAGATATAATGCACTGCATTCTAATACCACTGCCCCCAATGTGCCACTGCTCCTAACACAGTAGATCTTGCTGTCTAAGTACATATAGCTTTATCATGTTTTTCTGACATTTAGTTACAATACTCTATGCCGTACTAAAACCGGCCATACCCATACTGTCTAAATTAAAAACAAAAACTAACCTAGTTAGCTGACTTAAGGCAAACAACCCCACCTTGCATAGTGTCTGCTGTAAACAATAGACAATATACCACCAAAGACACATACATAAACAACCCCCCACATACACACTGCTTCTGCATTCACTGGCACTCTTCACCCCCTCCCCTTTTATCCACGCACTGCATCTCCCTGCATCCCCCTACCTGGCACAACTCCATTGGTTAGCGATGGCGCTCATTGAGATAGCAGTCAGCATGGTCTGCAGAGCAAACAAGGGAGGCGCAAGAGCTTGGACCCAAGCATAATGGGGGGAGATGATGATAGGAGCAGTGCATCATAGAGGGGTGAGGTACATGAGACGCAATGCCATGGGGGATATCAAAGCAGTGACATGAAAAAGTCTCAGGTACAGTGCATGGTAGGGTGAAGATGTTTAATGCAGTGCAATGTAAAAGATAATGTTATTGTGCAGTGCATAGTGTTGGGGGGAATGGAATAAAAAGGCAGTGCACAGTCAGATGTTGTTACACGACCCTGCACACTCAGAGAATTCTGGGATGGCAGTGCCACACTGACTTTGTGATACTAAAATGCAGTGCTCAGTTGTACAATGTCAACCTGGTAGAAGGCAGTGACCCTGACAATGTGATGTCAGATGCAGTGCACTCTTTGAACATGTGATACCAGATGCAGTGCACAAACTAATAAGGGGGTATGAGTTCAGATGCAGTGGGAGTTGGTGTGATATCAAATGCAGTGCCAATCAGAGGATATGATATCAGTTGCAGTTCAAGCAGAAGAGTTAATACCAATCACAAGTGGAGGATTATACATCAAATAAGGTCCACTACAATGGGGAATGGTAACAGACACTTTCATGGGCGAGTAACCTCACACAAACAATATATGTCTCATTATATTGTGACAAACACTGGCACAAACACAAATACTGGAATGGTTTTGATATTGTAAAAGACAACCAATATCACCAATATTAATTATGTATATCTTTACATGGAACCAATGTAGAGAACAATCAGGGAGATTCAATAAAAGTTCTTATCGTTTAAAATGGTGCAAAATTTGCCCCAACCAACAGATATTTTTAACATTTGAGCTAACATCTGATTGGTGGGGACAAAATTAGCACATTTTAACAATAAGAACTTTTATTGATAACCCTGAATGTGTGTTAAACAACCAAAGGATTATGTAATACTAGCCAAGGACAGGGACACACAAGATACTGTGCTGTTGGGTTTATACACAATCACAAGAAATAGCTCAGCTGTTTAAGCCAAAGTAAAAGATTAACAAGGGAAATTCATAAAAGTTCTTATCATTAAAAATAGTGCAAATTTTGCCCACAACCAATCAGTGTTAGCTTTCAAATGTTAAATAAGATATGATTGGCTGGGTTAAAATTGCACCATTTTTATTCATAGAATTTTGTTGAAGTTCCCTTTTATGATCCAATCTTTAAATGATCTATCAGCACAGCAAATGTGATGTTTTAGCACAGCCAAACACGTTTATTTCTCAGGGTACTGCGCTATGAGAAAAAACGCAGGTGTTGGAAGGTTGAAACGTCCAGCACTCATTGCTCATCCAGATAATGATCATTCCACGAGTGCCCACGGAAGGTGTGACACGTTTGTGCAAAATATTGTGATGGTGTAAGTCACAATAGAGTAGATTGAAGATCTGTCTAATAAGATATAATCTAACGGTAGATGATTGTTTGTTAACTGTAGAAGTTTACAATATCAAGCAAAAAAGTGAGAAAACATCTTAGATACAGGCACCTTTAATGCTGTTATAAGGGTCTTATATAAAAATCAATGATGTTTCAACAGGTTGACTGATTGGGTATGGTATTAGACAATGTCAGAGGGATATCTAAACAGATTGAGACCTCCCTAAAGGGTTGGGGAAATAGAAAATTTTACTTTTCCTTATCATGTTAGCCATTTCCCGCCATGTTAAACACATTTTTAATGCTGCAAAACATGTAGAAGTAGACAAAAAAAAAATCCACCATAGCAGACAGTGGGTTATAATGTCTGTAGACATGACAGTCTGATAACATGACCCTAATATACAGAAGCAGCATAGTTACAATAATCCATCATGCAGCCGTTGGCGCCAAAGACAAGAATACAGAAAAGGCAACCAAAAGTTTTTTAAAAAACTTTTTTCAGGTAAGACATGACTTAACAGCAGCAAATTATGCAATTTAGAATTCAAGCTGGTGGATTCTTGAATTTGAGAAAAATTACCATAGCCAGTTACTGGTCTTATAACATGATAACACGGCAAGAGACTATTAATTATTAACAATCGGCGGATGTTATTGGAATTATTACCCATGGATGTTTATGGAATATTACACAATGGATGTTATATGGAATTATACCAATAGGGATGTTTTATGGAATTATACCATAGTTGTTATGAGAGTTATTACCAATGTGATTGTTTTATGGAATTATTACCAATGGTAGGTTATATGGAATTATTATCATGGATGAATCAATGATGTGTTGATTTTCCATGGAGTATTGAATTTACCATGGATGTTTTATGGCAATTATTACAATGGATGTTATATGGAATTATTACCAATGGATGTTGTATGGAAATTATTACAATGTGTTTATATGGAATTATTCAAGAATGATAGTCATGTTTTGATTACCCATGGATTTATATTATACCATGATGTATATGGAATTATTACCAATGAGTATGGATTATTCCATGGTGAGGCATTATTATCATGGATGTTATATGGAATTATTACCAATGGATGTTTTATGAATATTACCAATGGATGTTATATGGAATTGCTTATCCCAATGGAGTTATAGGAATTATTACATGATGGTTATCATGGAATTTATTACAATGGATGTTATATGGAATTATTACCATGGGATTATGATTTAATATTTAGGAATTATTACCATGGATTATATGGAATTATTATCAATGGATGTTAATATGGAAGTTATTATCCAATGGATGTTTATATGCGATCTTATTACCAATGGATGTTATAGGAATTATTCCAATGAATGTTTTAGGATATCAGGACGATTGAATTTACCAATGGATATTATATGTTTATAATGAGAATCTGAATATTATCAATGATGTTATATGGAATTATTATCAAATGGATGTTTATGGAATTATTACCAATAGATGTTTATGGATTATTATTCAATGGATGTTATATGGAATTATTATCACATGGATGTTATATGGAATCTATTACCAATGGATGTTATAATGGAAATTACTGATGTTCCTTATCAATGGATGTTATATGGATTATTACAATGGTATTTATATGGAATTAGTACCAGGGATGTTATATTGGACATTATTATCATGATGATATTAAATATTCCATTGTTATATTTTTTGTAGGTGTTATGATTGTATCATGGATTTATGGAATTATTACCAATGGATGTTATTGGACTAAATTACAATGGATGTATATGGATTATTACCAATGGATATTATATGGAATTATTATCAATGGATGTTATTATGGAATTATTATCCAAATGGAGGTTTATATGGAATTATTATCAATGGAGTGATATGAATATTACTATGAGTATTACCAATGGATTTTATGTATTAAGGGCTGTGGAATAATACATGACCTATTAATATGGATGTAAATGGATGTGGAATTAATTACCAATAGATAGTTATGTGAATTATTACCAATGGATGTGTATGGACATTATTACCATAATTGTATGGAATTATTACCAAGGGTGTTATATGGAATATTACCAATAGATGTTGTAGGAATGATTACCAACGGATGTATTACCAAGGATTTTATATGGAATGATTGCAATGGATGTTATATGGATAATTTACCAATAATCGTATTATGGAAATTATTACAATGGATTGTTATATGGATTATTACCAAATGGATGCTGTATGGAAATTTATACCAATGGATGTTATATGGAATATTACCAATGGGTGTTGTTTATGGAATTTATTACCATAGATGTTGTATAGAGATTATTACCATGGACGTTGATATGGAACTCTATTACCATGGATGTTTATTGTATGAATTATTACCAATGGATGTTTAGGGAATTATTACCAATGGAGTTATAGGAATATTACCAATGGATGTTATATGGAATTATTACCAATGGATGTTATATGGAAATTTTTTTTTTTAGTTACCATAGATGTTATATGGAATTATTACCAATAGATGTTTATATGGAATATTACCAATGGATGTTATATGGAATTATTACCAATGGATTGTATATGGAATCATTACCAATGGATGTTGTATGGAATTATTTACAATGGATGTTATATGGAATTATTACCAATGGATGTTATTTGGAATTATTACCAATAGATTATATGGAATATTACCAATGGATGTTTAGATGGAATAAGGACACATAGATATTATATGGAATTATTTACCAATGGATGTTTACATGGAAAATTACCAATAGATGTGTATGGAATTATTACCAATGGATGTATTACAATGGATGTTATATGGAATTATTAACAATGGGAGATGTTGTAGGAATTATACAATGATGTTATATGGAATTATTACCAATGGATGTTATATGGAATATTACAACGGAGTGATATGGAATTATTCCCAATGGATGTTTTATGGATTTATACTAATGGGATGCTTGTATTGGAGTTATTACCAATGGATGTTACTTATAGAATTATTACCAATGGATGTTATATGGAATTATTGCCAATGGATGTCCCCTATATGGAGTTATTACCACATGGATGTTATATGAACTTTTACAATAGATTGTTAGATGGAATTATTACCACTGGAGGGTTATAGGAGTATTTACCAATGGATTGTTTATATGGAATTATTATAAATGGATGCTGTATGGAGTTATTACCAATGGAGTTATATGGACTATTACCAATGGATATTATTGGAATTATTATAAATGAGGTCTATGGAATTATTATCAATGATGAATTATTATCCAATGGATGTTATAGGAATTATTAGCAATGGATGTTTATATGGAATTATTACCAATAGCTGTTATATGGAAATTATTACCATGGAATGTTAATATGGAATTATTTACCAATAGAATGTTAGATGGCACGTATACCAATGATGTTATATGGAATTCTTACCACAATGGATGTTTATATGGGATATTATTACCAATAGATGTTATATGGTAATTATTACCAATAGATGTTATATGGAATTATTTACAAATAGATGTATATGGAATTATTACAATGGCCTGTATATGGAATTATTACCAATAGGTGTTATACGGAAATATTAGCAATGGATGTTGTATGGAGTTTATTGCCAATGGATGTATATGGAATTATTTACGAAATGGATGTTATATGGGAATTATTACCAATGGAGATTATATGGAGTTATTACACAATGGGATGTTATATGGAATTATTATCACGGGATGTTGTATGGAAGTAGTATTACCAATAGATATTATATGGAAGTATTACATAGTAGAATTATATGGAATTATTAAACAATAGAAATTATATGGAATATTACCAATAGATGTTGTATGGAGTTATTCCAATGGATGTATATGGAATTATTACCAAAGGGATTGTTGTATGGAATTATTACCCATTGGATGTTGTATGGAATTATAACCAATGGATGTTGTATGGAATTCTTACCAATGGATGGGGGGGGGGGGGGGGAGGGTGGGGGGGGGGGGGGGGGGGGGGTGGGGGGATGGGGGAGGGGGGGAGGGGGGGGGGGGGGGGGGGTGGGGGTGGGGGGTGGGGGGGGGGTGGTGGGGGGGGGCGGGGGGGGGTGGGGGGAGGGGGGGTGGGGGGGGGGGGGGGGGGGGGGGGGGGGCGGAGCTTTACATTCTGATGTTCTGATTGACTTGAGCTTTACATTCCAATATTCTGATTGGCTTGAGCTTTACATTCCAAAGTTCTGATTGGCTTGAGCTTTACATTCCAATGTTCTGATTGGCATTGAGATGTTTCAAGAACTGATTGTTTTATAAGCAGATATACATAGACACATAGGGGGTTATTCAATAAAAGTTCTTATTGTTTAAAATGGTGCTAATTTTGCCCCAACCAATCAGAACTTATGTAACATTTGAAAGCTAACATCTGATTGGTTGGGGCAAAATTAGCACCATTTTAAACAACACCCAGCATGCTTTAGTTGCTGGGAGTGTGTTTCCAAACACCTGTATGGGAATTCTGCAGTTAAAAGGCAGTAGAGCCCCCTTCCCTCCCTCCCTGAGAGTCCCCCCAGTAAGTTGGTCCTTACCCGATCGATGGTTGCTAACTCCAAATACGGAGGTGACCAGGGCAGTGAAGGAATCAGTCCGTTTCCCTCTCCTCTGGGACCCCTTCGCTCTGTTTTACGCGCCGAGAATTCATATGCTGGAGTTGCTGTTCTTTCTCTCCTAGCGGGGCTGTCAGTGCACAGGGATCACGGGCACGAAGCTGCACTCCAGGATGATCGCCGTCTCCTTATGGCCAATCAGGCTGCGCACGCTGGGTAAGTCCTGTGGATTTGCTGGCTAATGTCACTACTCAGCGCCTCTCACAGCCCAACGCCAGTAGTGACATCACCCACAGGACGTACCCAGCGTGCGGCAGCCGGATTGGAGTTGAGCAACCATCGATCGGGGTAAGGAAGGACCTGACTCTAGTATAAGCCGAGGTAAGGTTTTTAGGTTTATTTTAAACCTAAAAACCTCGCTTATACTCGAGTATATAGGTAACAGATTAAATAGTGACACATAGACATAGCAGTCTTTATAAATACAGAGACAGAAACTAAATAAAGCAAACATAAAATAAAATCGCCTGCTCGCGTTTTCCACTCATATTTGGTGATTTGCTCAGCTTATTTTGCTATGTTAGTTATGTGTTTGTAAATGTTCCTTTAAACAGACTAAAATGACCAAGGACAAATGTAGGAGGTTATATAATGGGAGGTGGAAACCTGAAGACCAGTATAAAGTTACATCTGATTTTTCAGTCCGTCTTTAAACATTACTGAGATGTGTTTTGTATTTTCATTTGTAATGCGGTGTATAGAACTGCATGTGTTGCTCATGAGTCTGAAGGACAAGAAGCCAGGAGACGGGCCAGAGAGCTAGAGCTGGCAAGAAGGAAATTCACAAGTTGTCCTGTTATTCATCTTTGATTGTTACAATGAAATGAGGACGTGTCTTCTTAGATCTATTTGAGTGCCTTATTAGTAAAACACTTTCAATTTTGCTTTTCAGAGAACCTCTGGGCTGGATACATGCAGAAGGACGTGATAGTAGATAAGGAAGGCTGGTGTCTGTCATAATTCCGATCCTGTAAATTTTGACCAGCCGTACGTTTTCAGCGACATGGCCACCTACTTTACTCTTTGGTGGGAATCTATTTCCTTCTGTGACAGGTGAAATTCTCTTTTTCCAGTTTATAGTCTTGCTTCCATTGGTATTTTTAAAGTTAAAACTATAGCAAGGCCCTAGTAACATCCTGATGATCTGAAAATGCTAACTCCTGACATGATCATAAAGACTAAGGGTAGTTTATACCGAGTGGGCACGAGTGTTTTCACTTTCCTAGTATTGCCCAGACTATCAGAGCTGATGCAATATGATAACGATGCAAAATCCATGTGACAGATTTAGTGCATTGTGGGATCGTGGACAGGTAACTGTGTGCTAGCTCACACCTCCTATTCAAAGGCCTTAATTTTAGTAGTGCAACAACAACTAAACAAACAATACATCAGATAGCGTGGGTTTTACACTGACTTGGGCATTTAGCACACAATATTGCATCGCCCCCTTGAGCAGTAACCATTAACCTACATTTAGCTATTTTCTGCCACAAAACATCTGCATTCTCTTAGAAGCTGCTACAATTGACATGTGTGAAATGACCCCTCTACTGAACTCAAAGGCATCTCAACAACAGGTGCAATTTACATATACAATGTTTATTGAGAATTTTGTTTAGGTTTTACTGCACAGATGGTATTTATTGATAGATCAATAGATAGACTAGATAGTACCAGGGTGGTGGGCAGGGACTAGGAGGGCCCACGATCAGCTGCTTTATTGGATCTGTCAGAATCAGAGTCCAGTCCCAAATGAAAACTTACATACAAGGTAAATCACCCCAAACCCTAAATGGTAATAGTTTGAAATCTGAAATATATAAGACTAACCTGAAATCCTGCACAATGTCCTGTTTCCCCTGTTTCTGCTTCCTGATTCTTCCAGTTAGTAACTGTCAGTTATGGATTTGACAGTTGACATCACAGCCAATGAATTTGAATCCCATGTCGCCTCTTCTGAGATGCCCAGGCTCAGTACAGCTCAGTACAGGTTTCTAAATTGCTCAGTTTCCATGAGGCATCCAGAAGCATAGGGCATACAGTAATGAATTCAAAGGACAACTTCTGTCCCAATTGTCTATCTGATATGGGTTCAGTGCCCACCTATCCATGGACATTAAACATCCATTAGGACAGCATCCTATAAGCTGCTTTTACAAAATGGACAAGATCTAGAGGGATTATACAGGAGCCTGTTTTCAGACTGTTCCATTAATGGTTCAAAACAACAACACAAAAAGGTTTAATTTAGTTTATATATAAGACTAGACCCAGACGGCATATAAAATGGAGGTAGTTAGATTAATGCTAGAATTGAATCCATGTCATGGGTAATGTAGGTTTAAGGTTTGTAGGCGCATATTTTAAAGCTGGTATTTCCTGCAGCTGTTACACTGTTAAAATTGTAAATCTAAAGGTTAAATACTAGAATATCGGAGGGAGAAAAGAATAATGTGACCTGTTGGATTCTAGAATCAAAAACAATTCCGCTACATATACATGCAATGAAACTTCAAGGTGGCTTAAATAATGTTATATTTAAATTCCATTAGATTTGGTAATGTTAAATACAATCACTTGGGTGGTATATTGAATACAATCACTGTAGCTACCACATCATGTATGTGTACTCTTGAAATGGCCCTGAGATAACCAAATTAAGGAGCACTGGTACTGAATAGAAGCAAGTTGGATTCCTCCTTAGTTTGCTCTTTACAGTCCTGGCTTTCTGGTTTAATCCTTTTTACTGGTTTGTAAATCTTATCTTCCTCGGGGTGATGGAGTGTTGGTAAGGGAAATGGTTTAAGCTTGAGAATGTTCAGTCTGCCATTTTTTAATGACTTTTCGCAGCTTGATTTAATTGGGCTTCTAATGAGAACCCGTGTTTTCACATTGGGGAGAAGATTTAATATGTGCATGCGGCAAAAGCAGTTCACGTTCTAACACAAACTACGCTAAACAGAGAAGCCCAGGATCTGTTTATACATAGCAGTGAGAATATCTGTCGAGGAATGAACCTCTCTTCATACAAGTACACATTAGGGTTTCTTTTAAAGCTAGATGCCTTTGTTTCACACAATTGCTAGAATTTTCTCACTTTTATTGAGAATAGCAGTAGGTTGGGTAAGTGGGAGTGTGAGATGATAATGATCTCTACACTGTATGCCTGTATTTAGAATATTGTTTATCTTTACAATATATATTCTACTGATTCTTCTACTTTCATTCTTGAGCTTCCTCTTGCTTTTACACAGGATTATCTTTAAAGGAGACGTCCTTAGATATATTTCCCTAATTTATCGCTCAGAGACTGCAGATCATACATGGCTAGCCTTTATTCCCCATAGTACAGAACAAGCTGCTGGCTGCTTTTAAGCAACCTGCTGTATTGGATCATAGACAAATCCAATTTGGATTGATCATCTAATGGTTGCTACAAACAAAATGTATCTTATTGTTGGTTTTAACTGGCCCATACATTAGCAACTTAACTCCTTGATGTTCCCTCAATGTTTCTGATGGCCTTGTCATAATATTGATCGCAAACCATGATCCAGCTGCTGCACTGGTCGACTTTAGGGGAAGTTCAGTGCAAAACATATAACTTTTAAAAAAGAGCAGTATTTTCCCATCCTAATGAACTAAACCTGCCATTCAGCATTTGTCTGTGTATAAATAAATGCACACGAAATACTGACTTTCTGTTTGCAGGACCCCTAATAGAGACCGTTAGGTCTTGCCCTTGACCCAGCGCCTGGGATGATTCAGTTGCTCAGTAGAGAATACCCACATTAGTTGCATTCTGGAAGAAGGACCGTTAGAACGCAAATGTCAGCTCACTAATGTACACCAGCAGGGAATAGCAAGGGTATAATTCAACTGATTTTTTAAAATGGAGAGAACATGTAGAATAACAAGGTATGCATAATATTAAACTATGAATTTTAAAAATATTTTCCACTAAACTCTCCCTTAATGGATTGATGGATGTCAAATTAAAATAATGAAGCAGTGTAAAGCTGGGTACCCAACTAGCATTTTCATCCAACTGAACATTTGGCAATTCTGACCAGTCAGCCAGGAAGAAGGAACTGTCGTCACAGCAAAAGTAGCCACGGTGTCAAGTTTGTCGTGACCGAGCGTGTATAGATGGCCGCACAATCAGCTATTGTTTTTCAGATCAGTCCGATGCCTTCATCTGATTTGGGACGAAGGTCAGACTTTGATCGCGTCTGGCCGAAACCATGCAATGTTTTCGTCCAATCAACTAATACAAATTATCGGTCCAAAAAATTGCATTGTGGTACACAGCTTTAGGCCACCATAAGTCTGACCATCAACTGTAAATGATTTTATATAGATATTTCAGGTGGTTAAACATTGAAGAATAATTGACAATAATGTGCTGTGGTGTGCTATTCATTACCTACTATGGGAAACTTACTATGGCTAAGCAGCTGAGAAGAGGTACTCATCAACTACTAAAGAGTTTTTAATAATTGTATCTGCTATTACTATAATGAAATCATCTTTCAGCAAAGGGTCCACTTCTTTTGCAACATTATAACCTTAGAGAGTGTCTCTTTGTCTCTTGTATCACATTCCCATCCTTCTTATGTTCTCCTTCTCTCTCTTTTAGGCATTATGGCTGGCTCCAACAGGTCTGGAGATCTTCGAGATGCCCAGAAGTCTATCCCCATTGGCACTAATGGCCATAGCCACCAAATCTTTTGTGTGTATCCTTTAAATATTTATAGTCTTAAGTGGCTATTTATTTGCCAACAAGATGAATAAAGAGAAATGGGTTCTTAGAGGGAAATTCACTTTCGACAGTAAGGCGGCATTCAATAGACAATAGAGTACCTGCAAAAGTCCTTTTGGACTCAATAGGCTGCAAGATTAGAGTTCCTAGCAATCTTCTAGCACATCCAGGGACACACTTGCTAACAGAGGTACAAAGTTTTCTTCACAGTAATACAGTCATCCTACTGGACATGATCCATTGTTCTTTGTGACCTTAAAAGTATAAACTGCAATTTGAAAGGTCTGGTAGTTATAAGGTTGATAAAGTGTTGATGTATTTTCCTGCTGCTGTTGTTGGGTGTAAGTGACTATAATGTTCTCCTTTACAATTAAACAGATATCACTTCTGTCATTTATTTGGAGCATGTATGAGGGGGTGGTGTCCTGGTGACAAGTAAGTATCCTGATATATATATGTGGGGAAGTTAAATCATTATCACCTCTTTTTTCAAGATATATAAAAATACATGCAGTGTTCTTGCAGAGATATTATACTGCTTGATCTGGAACATAGAAAAAAGTCTGACTATGGAAGGTATGAAAGAATGCACATATTCTGTACTCTGGTGTCTTATTACATCCAAACTATTCAGGTCTAAACAGCGGAGAAGAATAAAATGTCATTATTTAGTCCATTATCATCCACAAGAGTAGCACTTATTAGTATATTATGTGGGTTATAGAACACTAACATCTTCCGTAGCGCTTACAATTACATGGATACAGTCACATCACTCCCTGCCCCGAAGAGCTACAAACTATCAGGGAGATTCAATATAAGTTCTTATCGTTTAAAGGTATGTCCACCCTTAAAAAAAATTTTCCAGCAAAGATTCCCTCTGTCCCCCCAGCCCCAACCGCTATGTTAAATTATTAGAAAATGCCCCAAACTACTTACCTTCCTTCTTGCCTCCGCCGCGCTGCCAGGCAGTAAATGCAAGCAGAGGAGGGGAACGGCAGTCGCGTCTGTGATTGGCGAGCGGCAGCCAATCACGGACACGGCTGCCGGAGTTCAGTGCGGCGGAGGCAAGGGAAGGTAAGTAAGTTTCGGGCATTTTCTAATAATATTAACATAGCGGTTGGAGCTGGGGGGACAGGGGGAATCTTTGGTGACAAGGGATTTACACTAGGAGGAGGGAATCCTAATCGGGAGGGAGAGGGATGGGGAGAAGGGCTGCAGTACGCATGCCAAACATCTCCTGGAGGCCAGGTAGGAGGCAGAGTCCTATATGGACTCTGCTATCCTCCTGGGGGGCAGTTTTTGGCACTTTGTGGGGGGACTACAGGAGACCTTTGGAGCTGGGATGTGAGGTAAGGATTAAACTACACTACATGATGGGGCCAGTAGTGGGGGAGGGGATTATAGTTTTGGGGGGACATGCCCTTTAATTATTCAATAAAAGTTCTTATTGTTTAAAATGGTGCTAATTTTGCCCCAACCAATCAGAACTTATATAACATTTGAAAGCTAACATCTGATTGGTTGGGGCAAAATTAGCACCATTTTAAACGATAAGAACTTTTATTGAATCTCCCTGATGGTATCTATATATCTATATATGATAAATCTAGCCTTACATCCTACCTATTAACCTACAACACCCAGCATGCTTTAGTTGCTGGGAGTTGTAGTTTCCAAACACCTGTATGAATTCTGCAGTTAAAAGGCAGTAGAGCCCCTTCCCTCCCCCCCTGAGAGTCCCCCCAGTAAGTTGGTCCTACCACCCCGATCGATGGTTGCTGAACTCCAAATAGAGGTGACCAGGGCAGTGAAGGAATCAGTCCGTTTCCCTCTCCTCTGGGACCCCTTCGCTCTGTTTTACGCGCCAGGAATTCATATGCTGAGTTGCTGTTCTTTCTCTCCTAGCGGGGCTGTCAGTGCACAGGGATCACGGGCACGAGCTGCACTCCAGGATATCGCCGTCTCCTTATGGCCAAATCAGGCTGCCCACGCTGGGTAAGTCCTTGGATTGCTGGCTAATGTCACTACTCAGCGCCTCTCACAGCCCACGCCAGTAGTGACATCAGCCGCAAACCCACAGGACGTACCCAGCGTGCGGCAGCCGATTTGGAGTTGAGCAACCTCGATCGGTTAAGAGACCTTGACTCTATTATAAGCCGAGGTAAGGTTTTTAGGTTTATTTTAAAACCTAAAAACCTCGTCTTATACTCGAGTATATACGGTAACAGATTAAATAGTGACACATACATAGCAGTCTTTACTAAATACAGAGACAAGCAGCTAAATAAAGCAAACATAAAATAAAATCGCCTGCTCGCGTTTTCCACTCATATTTGCTGATTTGCTCAGCTTTATTTTGCTATGTTATGTTATGTGTTTGTAAATGTTCCTTTAAACAGACTAAAATGACCAAGGACAAATGTAGATTTTTTATAATGGAGGGTGGAAACCTGAAGACCAGTATAAATTAACATCTGATTTTCCAGTCCGTCTTTAAACATTACTAGATGTGTTTTGTATTTTCATTCTGAATGCGGTGTATAGAACTGCATGTGTTGCTCATGAGTCTGAAGGACAAGAAGCCAGGAGACGGGCCAGAGAGCTAGAGCTGGCAAGAAGGAAATTCACAAGTTGTCCTGTTATTCATCTTTGATTGTTACAATAGAAATAGGGACTGGTCTTCTTAGATCTATTTGAGTGCCTTATTTAGTAAACACTTTCAATTTTGCTTTTCAGAGAACCTCTGGGCTGGATACTGCAGAAGGACGTGATAGTAGATAAGGAAGGCCTGGTGTCTGTTCATAATTCCGATCCTGTAAATTTTGACCACCGTACGTTTTCACAGCGACATGGCCACCTACTTTACTCTTCTGGTGGGAATCTATTTCCCTTCTGTGACAGGTGAATTCTCTTTTTCCAGTTTTATGTCTTGCTTCCATTGGTATTTTTAAAGTTAAAACTATAGCAAGGCCCTAGTAACATCCTGATGATCTGAAAATGCTAACTCCTGACATATCATAAAGACTAAGGGTAGTTTACAACCGAGTGGGCACAGTGTTTTCACTTTCCTAGTATTGCCCAGACATATCAGAGCTGATGCAATATGATAACGATGCAAAAATCCATGTGACAGATTTAGTGCATTGTGGGATCGTGGACAGGTAACTGTGCTAGCTCACACCCTCCTATTCAAAGCCTTAATTTTAGTAGTGCAAACAACTAAACAACAATCATCAGATAGCGTGGGTTTTACACTGACTTGGGCATTTAGCACACAATATGCATCGCCCCTTGAGCAGTAACCATTAACCTACATTTAGCTATTTTCTGCCACAAAACATCTGCATTCTCTTAGAAGCTGCTACAATTGCACATGTGTGACTGACCCCTCTACTGACTCAAAGGCATCTCAAACAGGTGCAATTTACAATATACACTGTTTATTGAGAATTTTGTTTAGGTTTTACTGCACAATTGGTATTTATTGATAGATCAATAGATAGATAGATAGATACCAGGGTGGTGGGCAGGGACTAGGAGGGCCCACGATCAGCTGCTTTATTGGATCTGTCAGAATCAGAGTCCAGTCCCAAAATGAAAACTTACATACAGGTAATCACCCCCAAACCCTAAATGGTAATATTTTGAAATCTGAAATATATAAGACTAACCTGAAATCCTGCACAATGTCCTGTTTCCCCTGTTTCTCTCTGCTTCCTGATTCTCCAGTTATTAACTGTCATTTATGGATTTGACAGTTGACATCACACCAATGAATTTGAATCCCATGTCTGCCTCTTCTGAGCATGCCCAGGCTCAGTACAGGCTCAGTACAGGTTTCTAAATTGCTCAGTTTCCATGAGGCATCCAGAAGCATAGCAGGCATACGTAAGGAATTCAAAGGACAACTTCTGTCCCAATTGTCTATCATATGGGTTCAGTGCCCACCTATCCATGGACATTAAACATCCATTAGGACAGCATCCTATAAGCTGCTTTTACAATGGACCAAGATCTAGAGGGATTATACAGGAGCCTGTTTCAGACTGTTCCTTAATGTTCAATAACAACAACAAAAAAGGGTTTAATTTATGTTTATATATAAGACTAGACCCAGACAGCATATAAAATGGAGGTAGTTAGATTAATGCTAAATTGAATCCATGTCATGGGTAATTGTAGGTTTAAGTTTGTAGGCGCATATTTATAAAGCTGGTATTTCCTGCAGCTGTTACACTGTTAAAATTGTAAAATCAAAGGTTAAATACTAGAATATCGAGGGAGAAAAGAATAATGTGACCTGTTGGATTCTAGAAGTCAAAAACAATTCCGCTACTATATACATGCAATGAAACTTCAAGGTGGCTTTAAATAATGTTATATTTTAAATTCCATTAGATTTGGTAATGTTAAATACATCACTTGGGTGGTATATTGAATACAATCCTGTAGCTACCACATCATGTATGTGTACTCTTGAAATGGCCCGTGAGTAACCCAAATTAAGGAGCACTGGTACTGAAGAAGCAAGTTGGATTCCTCCTTAGTTTGCTCTTTACAGTCCTGGCTTTCTGGTTTAATCCTTTTTACTGGTTTGTAAATCTTATCTTCCTCGGGGTTGATGGAGTGTTGGTAAGGGAAATGGTTTAAGCTTGAGAATTGTCAGTCTGCCATTATTTTAATGACTTTTCGCAGCTTGATTTAATTGGGCTTCTAATGAGAACCCGTGTTTTCACTTGGGGAGAAGATTTAATATGTGCATGCGGCAAAGCAGTTCACGTTCTAAACACAAACTACGCTAAACAGAGAAGCCCAGGATCTGTTTATACATAGCAGTGAGAATATCTGTCGAGGTATGAACCTCTCTTCATACAAGTACACATTAAGGGTTTCTTTTAAAGCTAGATGCCTTTGTTTCACACAATTGCTAGAATTTTCTCACTTTTATTGAGAATAAGCAGTAGGTTGGGTAAGTAGGGAGTGTAGCTGATAATATCTCTACACTGTATGCCTGTATTTAGAATATTGTTTATCTTTACAATATATATTCTACTGATTCTTCTACTTTCATTCTTTGAGCTTCCTCTTGCCTTTTACACAGATTTCTTTAAGGAGACGTCCTATAGATATATTTCCCTAATTTATCGCTCAGAGACTGCAGATCATACATGGCTAGCCTTTATTCCCCATAGTACAGACAAGCTGCTTGGCTGCTTTTAAGCAACCTGCCTGTATTGGATCATTAGACAAATCCAATTTGGATTGATCATCTAATGGTTGCTACAAACAAAATGTATCTTATTGTTGGTTTTAACTGGCCCATACATTAGCCAACTTAACTCCTTGATGTTCCCTCAATGTTCTGATGGCCTTGTCATAATATTGATCGCAAACCATGATCCAGCTGCTGCACTGGTCGACTTTAAGGGGAAGTTCAGTGCAAATACATATACTTTTAATAAAAAGAGCAGTATTTTCCCATCCTAATGACCTAAACCTGCCCATTCAGCATTGTTCTGTGTATATATAATGCAACCGAAATACTGACTTTCTGTTTGCAGGACCCCTAATAGAACCGTTATGGTCTTGCCCTTGACCCAGCGCCTGGGATGATTCATTGCTATAGATCTGAGCATGTTAACCCATCCAACAGCCAATCATAGAATTTCTGTTAGGAACATTCCCATTAGTGTGCATTCTGGGAGAAGAGACCGTTAGAACCTGAAATGTCAGCTCACTAGGTCACCAGCAGGGATAGCAAGGGGTATAAATTCAACTGATTTTTTAAAATGGAAGAGAACATGTAAGAATCACAAGGAGCATAATATAAACTATGAATTTAAAAAATATTTTCCACTAAACTCTCCCTTTAATGGATTTGATTGGATGTCAAATTAAAATAATGAAGCAGTGTAAAGCTGGGTACCCAACTAGCATTCTTCATCCCAACTGACCATTTGGCAATTCTGACCAGTCAGCCAGGAAGAAGGACTGTCGGTCACAGCAAAAGTAGCCACGGCTGTCAGTTTGTCGTGACCGAGCGTGTATAGATGGCCGCACATCAGCTATTGTTTTTCAGATCAGTCCGATCGCCCATTCATCTGATTTGGACGAATGGTCAGACTTTGATCGCGTCTGGCCGAAAACCCATGCAATGTTTTCAGTCCAATCAACTAATACAAATTATCGGTCCAAAAATTGCATTGTGTGTACACACTTTAGCCACCATAAGTCTGACCATCAACTGTAAATGATTTTATATAGATATTTCAGGTGGTTAAACATTGAAGAATAATTACAATAATGTGCTGTGGTGTGCTATTCATTACCTACTATGGGAAACTTACTATTGGCTAAGCAGCTGAGAAGAGGTACTCATCAACTACTAAAGAGCTTTTTAATAATTGTATCTGCTATTACATCTAATGAAATCTTTCAGCAAAGGGCCACTTCTTTCCACTTCTTTTGCAACATTATAACCTTAGAGAGTGTCTCTTTGTCTCTTGTATCACATTCCCATCCTTCTTTATGTTCTCCTTCTCTCTCTTTTTAGGCATTATGGCTGGCTCCAACATGTCTGGAGATCTTCGAGATGCCCAGAAGTCTATCCCCATTGGCACTATAATGGCCATAGCCCACACATCTTTTGTGTGTATCCTTTAAATATTATAGTCTTAAGTGGCTATTTTTTGCCAACAAGATGAATAAGAGAAATGGGTTCTTAGAGGGAAATTCACTTTCAGACAGTAAGGCGGCATTCAATAGACTAGAGTACCTGCAAAGTCCTTTTGGACTCAATAGGCTCCAATTAGAGTTCCTAGCAATCTTCTACACATCCAGGGACACACTTGCTAACAGAGGTACAAAGTTTCTTTCACAGTAAACAGTCCATCCTACTGGAACATGATCCATTGTCCTTTGTGACCTTAAAAGTATAAACTTGCAATTTGAAAGGTCTGGTAGTTTATAGGTTGATAAATGTGTGATGTATTTTCCGCTGCTGTTGTTGGGTGTAAGTGACTATAATGTTCCTTTACAATTAAACAGATATCACTTCTGTCATTTTATTTGGAGCATTGTATAGGGGGTAGTCCTGCGTCCAAGTAAGTATCCTATATATATATGTGGGGAAGTTAAATCATTATCACCCTCTTTTTTCAAGATATATAAAAATACATGCAGTGTTCTTGCAGAGAATAATATATACTGCTTGATCTGGAACATAAGACAAAAGTCTGACTATGGAAGGTATGAAAGAATGCACATATTCTGTACTCTGGTGTCTTATTACATCCAAACTATTTCAGGTCTAAACAGCGAGAAGAATAAATGTCATTATTTAGTCCATTATCATCCACAAGATAGCACTTATTAGTATTATTATTGTGGTGTTATAGAACACTAACATCTTCCGTAGCGCTTTAACATTACATGGATACAGTCACATCACTCCCTGCCCCGAAGAGCTTACAAACTATCAGGATTCAATATAAGTTCTTATCGTTTAAAAGGTATGTCCACCCTTAAAAAAATTTTCCCAAAGATTCCCTCTGTCCCCCCAGCCCCAACCGCTATGTTAATATTATTAGAAAATGCCCCAAACTTTACTTACCTTCCTTCTTGCCTCCGCCGCGCTGCCAGGCCAGTAAATGCAAGCAGATGGGCGGGAACGGCAGTCGCGTCTGTGATTGGCTGAGCGGCAGCCAATCACGGACACGGCTGCCGGGAGTTCAGTGCGGCGGAGGCAAGAGGGAAGGTAAGTAATGTTTCGGGCATTTTCTAATAATATTAACATAGCGGTTGGAGCTGGGGGGACAGGGGGAATCTTTGGTGACAAGGGATTTACACTAGGAGGAGGGAATCCTAATCGGGAGGGAAGGGATGGGGAGAAGGGCTGCATACGCATCCAAACATCCCTGGAGGCCAGGTAGGAGGCAGAGTCCTATATGGACTCTGCTATCCTCCTGGTGGGCAGTTTTTGGCACTTTGTGGGGGGACTACAGGAGAACCTTTGGACTGGGATGTGAGTGTAGGATTAAACTACACTACATGATGGGCCAGTAGTGGGGGGGATTATAGTTTTGTGGGGGTGGACATGCCCTTTAAAAAGTTCTGATTGGCTTGAGCTTTACATTCCAATGTTCTGATTGGCATTGAGATGTTTCAAGAACTGATTGTTTTATAAGCAGATATACATAGACACATAGGGGTTTTCAATAAAAGTTCTATCGTTTAAAATGGTGCTAATTTTGCCCCAACCAATCAGAAATTATGTAACATTTGAAAGACTAACAACTGATTGGTTGGGGCAAATTATCACCATTTTAAACGATAGAGACTTTTATTGACTAACTCTGTATATCTTACAAAGTATGTCTTTATGATTGTAGGGAACCGGGGAAATAGTTCCCCCTGCACACTTTTTGTATTTAGAAGAATGCCCTGGGGGAAACTGAGTAACATAACCTATTTCCAGGCTACAAATGTGCCCACTAATGTTCAAATCTCAAAATTTTTTTAGACCAAAAACACTTTTTGCTGCTTTAAAACACGCTTTTTCAGCGACGATAACAACAGTGAAACAATGAAGCTTTTGCTGATGATGAATGTTTTCTGTGTGTTAGTGTTTAAATTAAACCACACATTTGCCTTATTTGAGCACACTGTCCTTCCAGGATATACTCTTAGCTGCAGATAACCCTTACAATAGCAGAAAATAGGCACCACACTGAAACACAAGAACAGAAACTTCGTAGTCAGTAGAACATTACAGCATAGGAACTTTTCCCATCTTCCAATAAGACTGCTGATGGCTGTGTGTTTTGTACTAAATCAGCAGCAAGGTACCTTGATGGATTATAGCTTGCAAAACCCTGTAGAGCAGTTTTCCGTTTATTGTAGAAAGAAATCATCTGGCATAAACTGTTGGAACATATTTATAAGGCCACATTAGAGCAAACGATTAGAATATAACTTGCCTACTTACAATGACATGGTAGAATGTCAGCCTACAAGCTAGGTAGAGAAAACAGCTTTACCTGACTGACACTTCTTCAATTAGGAAAAAAAACCCTCCTGGGTTACATATGACGGCTTGTTGCACACTTTGATTGGTGTAGGCCACATTCATTAAACACTGTCTCTTGCATCTTGTTATAAATAGCATTGTCTCCCAAATCCCAAGCTTTAATCCCTGTTCTCTATATATGTCCTTTTTTATTGATTAAACTTCTAGAATGATTGGTTTAATTGTAACAGATACTTTTGTATATTAGGCTTGAGGGTGGTTGTTGAATTCTTATGAGGGATCATAACTGAAGATGTATGACGCAGTTTCACTGGTGTCTTGGAATTACCAGTGTGTTTACAATCTCTTGCAGTTTGGGGAGGCTGTGATGGAAATTTAGTGGTGGGTACTCTAGCATGGCCTTCCCCTTGGGTCATTTGGATTTGCTCTTTTTCTCTACATGTGGGGCAGGTCTGCAGATTTGACAGGGGCCCCACGTCTTCTGCAAGCAATAGCGGGACGGAATTGTGCCTTTTCTAAGAGTGAGTTGCATGCAGATCAGTTTAGATGGTATTCATTACATATGTATGTCATATTTTAAATTGTTAATATAAATACCATTGTGCTAAACAGCTATGCTAATATATGTGTTTCATTTTAGGTGTTTGGTCTGGGAAAGCTATGGGGAACCAACCTGGGCCTTGCTACTCACAGCATGTATATGTAGATTGGGATCCTCATTGCATCTCTGGATGAAGTAGCTCCAATCCTATCAATGTACGCTTGCTGGTTTTTGGTGCTTAAATTCTTCTTTCAATCTTTATATTCCAATTTTCCACTTGGTCTCCACTTTCTCTAATTATCTGATGTTTCTCTTCTTTTCCTATTCTGCCTCTGCAGGTTTTTCTTAATGTGTTACATGTTTGTTAACTTGGCTTGTGCAGTGCAGACCTTGCTAAGGACTCCCAATTGGAGGCCTCGCTTCAAATTACCACTGGTGAGTGAGAGCCCAGGTGTCTTTTGCATTTGAAAGGTGTCGTTTTAGCCATTGCCATAAATAGAGACTGTTGTGAAGAGCCTCTGTAACACATTTGACAAATCACAAACTCTTAAAGGTGATGTTAATAAAAGGGCATGTTCCTCTTGCCACTGTCTGATTCCTGATGGCAGGTTTCCTCTTCCAGTCTTTGACGCCCTTGTGTTATTTATAAATAGTGATTTATAAGTAGTTTTCAGTACCTGTTTTTCTTTTGTAGGACTCTTTCATGCTTGGATTGACCTTTGCCTATCTATTATGTTCATCTGTTCCTGGTACTATGCCTTGGTTGCAATGCTAATTGCTGGGCTATTTACAAATACATTGAGTACCGAGGGTAAGTTTGAGTTTTATAACGGTAAAATGAACATAAAAGAATTTGGTTTTATAGAAGAGAAATGATGTCAGTGTTAACATTCCATTTTACTTCTACAGGGCAGAGAAAGAGTGGGGAGAATGGGATCCGTGGTCTTTCTCTTAGTGCTGCGCGTTTGCTCTTCTCAGGTTAGAAGAAGGACCACCACACACCAAGAACGGGAGGTAAAGAAGAGACTGAGGCTCTCTTTCATAATAACGCCTTTCCCACATTCTTTAAAAAACATTGGCACTTTTTTTGGGGGGGTCACGTGTGGAAGTTAAACCGAAGGGAATCTGAAGTTTCCCTGGCACCCCAGTGTGGCTAAATAAATTCTAAATAGGTATCAAGCATTCTAAACAAAGCTTGCAGATCTTAGAAACCAGAACATATATAAAAAAGAAAGAGGGGGGGGGTGGACTCCCTGGAGGAGCTGATCTAGCATTCCATCAATGTTGATTTACATTAAATGTTCGCACACGACCCACGACGAATGATGTGTACGAACTGCCGTTCGGGTGATATTGTATCATGTATAGACACAACATCTGTTTTGGCCAAAGAAGTTCCCATACACGGATGGTTTATCGGCCGAAATGGCTGTTCGTACACATTGTGCGTTGCGGGTCGGCACCTGCAATCGCACATGTGTACAACCTTAAGATGTTTTACATCAGCAATTAGCGAATAAAGCTTCAAATACAAACATTTCTCAGTGATTGCAAATCTTTGTATGATAGTGTTTACACTATCAGTGTTTAACATAATAAAGGCAGCCCTGACATATGCACTGAAAAGTATGTATGTATATACATTTTATTTATATAGCGCCACTTGGGTAGGCAGTACTGTACATTATAAAATGCAGAGTATACAAACAGGAGGATAAGTGCAACCATTATACAGATAAATCACATTTACATAAATAAAGTTACAAAGGTTAAAAAAAATAAAAAAATATATTTATATATTAAGTTAGGGTGTGCCTTGACATATTAGGAAAGAGATCCCTGCCCCAAAGAGCTTACAATCTAAGTGGGAGGGACAACATACAACATATACCTCCCCAGAAGTGGGGAGGGAATAAGTGCTCAGACAGCTAACAATTATTATAGTGCTGGTTTTCAGAATGTAGGATTTAAAGCAAAAGATGTCACCTGGCAAAGTGAGGGTGGGAGTTTCAAAGGTAGGGGCAAGCAAGAGAGAATGGTTTAGATGGGAGAAAGTAGGGGTTTGTAGAATTGCCTTGCGGAGCACAGGGCACGTCCAGGAACATAAGGGACCAAAAGAGAAGATAACTAGGGAGGGGCAGTAGAGCAAAGGTGATAAAGGTTAAAAGATGGGTATGAATTGATTCTTTGTTTGATGGAAGTCACCCTATGGACTGAAGTATCGGGGTTGCGGGTTATCTTTTGGAGGAGAGGGAGATGATCTGAGCTGCCGGTTTAAGATAGACTGAAGAGGAGAGAGGAGGATCAAAGTAGCAGAATCTTACAGTATGAGGATTTTAGTAGTGGAGCGAGAGAGGATATTGCCAATATAGCAAAAAATGACATGTTCTAGTGACATTGTTAATGTGATGATGGAGAAAGAGAGAGTTAAAGATAACTCCAAGGCAGCATGCAGATTCAACTAGGTTAATGACCATATTGTCAATAGAGATGGAGAAGGGTGGACAAGGTCCTAGTTTAGGGTGTGTGTGCGAATAATTCCGCTTTAGATAGAATTTAAGGTGGAGGTACGCTACCCAGGAGGAAACAGAGAACAGACATTTAGAGATTTGGGATTGAAGTTCAGGGGTTAGTGCGGGGGTGAATAGTAAATTTGGGTATCATCATCAATAAGTGATACTTAAAGCCAAAGAACTGATTATTTTTTTATCTTAAGAGATAGTGTAGAGGGAGAACAGCAGGAGTCTGAGCGACCCCCACACTGGTGAAACTTGAGTGGAAGCTTATTTGCAAAAGAGACAGAGAAAGCTCTGTAAAGCTAGTACACACCTAGCGATTTTTCCTCCTGACCGACTGGTGCGATACTTTCGACGGTCGGCCCAGGAGGAAGGACTGTCGGTCGCGGAAAAAGCTCCGCGTCCGTCAGTTACCGCGACCGATCGTGCGTCCATAGAGGACCGCACGATCGGACGAGGTTTCCACCATGTCCGATTCGGATGAACGTTGGTCGGACATGGCTGCATTCGCATGCGATAATTTTGGTCCGATCGACCGATACGCTGAACTATCGGTCGATCGGACCGAAATATCTCATTGTTTGTACCCAGCTTTAGAGAAATAGAAATCACCCCAGAGACTTTAGAATTTGCATAAGAAAAGAATGGTCTACAGTATCAAAGGCAGCTGAGGACCGAGAACTGGGCATTGGCTTTGGCAGTTTGTGTCATTTGAGACTTTGCAGAGGGCCGTTTTTAGTTGAATGACCAGGTCGGAATCCTGACTGCAATGAGTCCAATAGTTTTATTAGCATGGAGGTTATTAGTAATGTGTGTAGAGACGAACGTTTTGACACAAACAGTAAAGGGAGACAGGAATTAAAAATGCGAGCAAGAACAGGGAAAGGATTTTAGCGCAGTGTCTGAGTAAAAAGAAGGCATGGGATCAAGGGTACACATTGTACGTGGCGAGGACAACAGAAGGTCAAAGCCTTCAGAATGGGTGACGGGGTGAAAGATTCCAGCGCTGCAGGTTGGGGCGCAGAAGAATCAGGGTTAGAATCAACATGAGGGCCGCGAGGCTAGACTGAAGATTTAACCTGTGAAATCATTGTATTTTTTATTTCAGGCCGCAGCTGCTTGTTCTAGTTCGTGTAGATCAAGACCAAAATGTTGTTCACCCCCAGCTCCTTTCATAACCTCCCAGCTGAAAGCGGGGAAGGGTTTGACTATTGTGGGCTCAGTGGTAGAAGGAACATATTAGAACATCACCTTCATGCTCAGCGTGCGAAGAGGTAAGTGCAAATACATCCAAAAAAAACAAATGACACTTCATTCATGTTTAATATCCATATGTTTTCTATGATCAGTTATAAAGGTGGGATTATTTAAATACAATTGCAGAATTGATCTAACTAATCAAAGTCAGAGGGAACTGTCTGGCAGGGAAATCATCATTTAAGGACTAGTCCTACTTGTGCTCCGATGGCGCTTCCAATTCCACACCCAAAGCAATGCTATCCCACTAGTGTGCACGCTGTGATCTGTTATTGAATGCCTGCGTGCACAACTATATAGGGAAGATTTTACATCTGCTTTTTATATTATGGTCATTATTTTTATAAGAGTAGGGGTCCAAGAAATACATATACAAATCTAAATACACTTTGTATCGGCTGTGCGGCGCTATCTCCAAAAAGGTTTGGAAATGTCACTGCCACTGCAGAATTTGTGTAAATCCTGTGCTAACCCATTAATACATTAGGTAGCATGGGTTTTACACTAATTTGGCCGATAGCGCATCGCCCCCTACAAGCAAGGCCAGTTAAATTTGCCTTAAAGGACAATTATACTTTCCCCCGCATTCCTCTGCAAAGTACCAGGGTGAGACCTAAAACGCTAAGTCCTCACCTCTGGGTACTTTAAAAAAGTTGGGCACTACTTACTTGTAATCTCCCTCGTCGCTCTGTCGATCCTCCCCACTGGCACCTGTCAGTGACAGTCCGGAGGCAGCCAATGGTAAGACACCCTCCTTGCAGAGCACATCTTCCCATTGGCTGCCTCGGCGGCTGTCACTCAAAGTGCCAGGGGGAGGATCGACCAGAGCGACGAGGAGATTACAGTAAGTGTGCAGACTTTTGTAAAGTACCCGAGGTGAGACTTAGCGTTTTAGGTCCTCACCCTGGGTACTTGCAGGAGTGGGGGGGAAAGGAACGAGGGGAGGTGAGTATAATTGTCCTTAAATATTTGTTGATATACAAGTTATACAAGGACCCGGATAACTGAAAACCTTCCAAGATAAACAACACTTTAGGGTTTGTTATCTCTATAAACCCGCCATACTGTATTTTCTAAAGATCTTGTAGAAAATAGTTACACATAAATAAGTCATTTGAACTAATTTCCTGTTTTGTCTTCATTTTGTAGAGTTTAGGTTGTAAAATGTTCACACATCCCATTTTCCTTGATTCAGTCACTTCGCCGGATAATGGAGACAGAAAAAGTAAAGGGTTTCTGTCAGGTGGTTATTTCTTCAAATATCCGTGATGGGATTTCCCATCTGATCCAATCTAGTGGACTTGGAGGATTACAGCACAACACCGTTCTGGTGGCTGGCCCCGAAATTGGAGGCAAAGGAACCATCAAACCTGGAGAAATTTCATTGGTACCGATGCCATTTCTTTGCTCCCTACATATATTGTCTCTAATTTAATGTAACATGGACCAATTTGGCCTGACTTTCTATTACAGAACTTGTAAGGGACAACGGCAGCTCACCTGGCTTTGATTGTTAGCAAAAATGTAGCCATGTTCCCTGGAAACCAGGAGAGATTTTCCGAAGGAAACATTGACGTTTGGTGGTGGTCGGTCATGATGGAGGAATGCTAATGCTCTTACCGTTCCTCCTACGTCATCACAAGGTGGGAGCTGCTTATTTAGTTCTGTTTATATTTGTAAAACAGAAATATCAACAGCCAACACAAACTTATACAGTGCCTTAACATATGTAATGTTACAGAGGTTTATCTGTTTTATTATATATATGTAGAACAGTTTTGAGAACCTGTGCCATAATGTTCTGCAATACGACTTTAGTATTTACAGCCTGGTGCAATAAGAGGTGCAAAAGATTTAATCTGCAGCAAACAATCAATTAGCTAACTGTCGTAACCTAGTAAAAAGCTAACATCTATTGGTTGCTGCAGATTAATAGCGTAAGCACATTTCTGTACCTATTATTGCATCAGCATCTTAGGTTGCAAGCTTCTTGAGGAAGGACCTGATGTGACTGGATAATCCAATTGTAAAGCACCTTAATATGCTTATTTATTATAACAAAAAACACCAATACATCACAAATTTCTAGTATCACCATTTGCAAAATGCTGATATTAACTTAAATCAGGAACCACACATTAATAAAAATATCTGATTTGTATGTACCCACAGAAGGCAGGTGCAAAAGTTTGCATATACTAAACACTTGCAGCAACAAACATGTAGTAGACCAGTAAAAAGGTACCTTATTGGCCCTTGTGAATAAGCAGCACACAGATTTCTTTTTATTAAATAATACTGTGTAATCAGACACATCTGAACAACAAATGTGTGCAGTGTTATCAACACTAATAATATAACTGTAGCCAAACACATCCACACATACTGTACAAAATCACACCCACACATGAAGAATGCAAGGATGATGGGAGAGAGCTGACAGCCCCAATAGCATCTTTAAACTGGGATAGCCCAATCCTACTCCCCTGGTTATTACACTTTGCATTTTTAATTCTTGCTTGAGTTAATCTTTAATCCTATAGTGGTTTATGCTGTGGGAATCAGTCAGTATTGGTCTTCCAACTTTGATTCTACTACTCGGCCAAGCTATATCTTTAAATGACTTTGTTAATATGACCTGGGGTGTATTTATGAAATGTCAGTTTGCATTATGGTCAAGTAATTGCTTTGTATTGACAGAACCTCTACATTTTCTATTAAAGTGGTTGCTCGGGCACTGTTTTTTACGCCCTTCTACCCACTTTGTTGCACTAAACCTTGTTTGACAGTGTTCTGCTTTGCTGATGTTTCTGTGAAATGTAGCTGTAACAACACTGCATATTTTTCAATTTCTCCGGTCTCTATTATAATACGTCTTTGAACCTTTCATTAATTGTGTTGAAGGATAAAAATATTTTCCTCTTACACCTGTCCTTGTTGAAGGTTTGGAAGAGGTGCACAATGCGCATTTTACTGTCGCTCAGATGGATGACAACAGCATTCAGATAAGAAAGACCTAACACATTCTTGTATCATTTAAAGAATTAACGCTGAAGTTGAGTGGTGGAAATGGTGAGACATAATAAGATATGTTTCATGGTTCATTTTGTGTTGAAAAAAGACAAGACCATGAAGTTCTACTCTCCCGCCATGCCCCTACAACCCAACAGAAACCACCCAATCTCCTCCATTCAAATGATGCATGCCCTTAGTACATCAAACTAGACAAGGATACATGCAAATGCACATGTTCAGTCAACCAGTTTAGAATTCAGCAGACACATTTTCAGGCAGAGCATTCCACAACCTTACGGCCCTCACAGTGAGAACCATTTACATTATTTACCTCTATGTGAGGAAAGGTCCCTGTTAAATGTCTGTAGTTTCCCTCTGACATGTTTGTCAGGGTTATCATATCCCCCCACAAACAACTCTTTTCTAGGGAAACCATTCCAAATTAATCTCTCTAAACACACATTCTCCATTCCTATCATTTAAGAATACTGGAATGAACAACTAATTTGTTTTTATACTTTATGTGGTCTGGTGCCCGAAACTACGCTGCAAATAAGTTTTCCAACCACAAACGTCAAACTGACCTATTATTACCTGCCTAAGAACAGAATCCTTTTAAATATCGGCACACATCAGTGACTTGACCATCATCAACAAGACTAGATCTTATGGAATCCAAAAATATAATATAAAGTGGTTTGACAACCTCTACTGAGCTTACTCCTTTGGAATCCTAGGATATGATACTAAAATCTCATAAACACGCCTGTGATACACGATGTGTATGAGCATCCTTTCGCCCAATTAATTGGGAAACGAACCCTGGCCGACATTTGTTATGCCCAAGAAAGTGCCCTACACGGCCGTTGTGGGGGGAACGGGCGCTTATATATACACTGTGCGTTGCAAGTCGGCCCCCTTGCAATATTCTGTTTTTGATGAGCTAGGAGTGGATACATTATAAAGGCTATACTTGTTTTCTGGTACTTCATTAGCATAAACAGAAACAGGAAGTTTTATATTTCTGCCTTCTCTCTGTTACCTTTCAGTGACAAAGTTAACTTTAGTGCCCCAAATTCCCCTTTCTTCTGGCAAGTTTTGTTAAATAAAAAAATAAATGTAAAAAAAACAGAACAGTTAAAAAAAAGTAAAAAAATAAATCCTAACAAATCTGGTTATATTACTATTGTACTCTTTAATAATCAAATAATCTGTATTCAGAATCAAACAATCTCATCCACTGATAATCCCTCAAACTAATTTCCACAAAGATGGCTCTTTTATGGTCGAGACTTAAGGCTCGAGGTAGAGGTACGTTTAGGAGCATCAACTTTAGATATGGGGTGGACATGCCCCTAGGATTTCTGTATTAGCTCAGAGGAAATAGCATCTCCTTGTCCATGGATTATAAAACACAGAGCTCCTTAATATCATAACACACAGGGCTGTTTGTGTAACATATATTTAAGTTATGTTGGAGATCAAATAAGGAAGTTTCTCTTATTACTGTACGTACAACAATGATCACTGCTGTTTCTCCTGTATGTCAGAAAATATCATGGTGAAATAGATGTTAATGCTAATGAAACATGATACAGTAATAATGTCATTATTGTGTAATCCTAGCATGACAGCGACATTTCAGCCTATCCTACGAAAAGACTTGGTCATGGAGCAAAGATCTCAAATCCTAAAGCAAATGCATCTCACCAAAACTGAGCGAGAACGTGAGGTAAACAATCTTAAGGGTGATGTAAGGAGAATGTTTTCTGAGCAGAAACTGAAAGTAAATGCACTATTTATGTACAGCACAATACAGAAATATACAAATATTAGAGCACTCAACTGGACTTTTAAGAAAATAATTTAATGACCTAAATGACCTTTGCCATCTCAGATTGCAGAAATGTAACTAAAGCTGGATGTTTTTATAATATAAGTAATTTTAATTACACTGTAATATATTATATATAATATATATATTGTGTTGCAGTGACTTTCTTCCACACTATAAATTTGTATATGGTTGAACTGGTGTAATGTCCTCCTGGTGGTCTAATGATGGCTATACCCTATTAGGACATTAGATAGACTCAACTTCATTATTTTGAGTCTATGTAATGTCTATAATAGCGTTTTTGGGCCAGTGGTTCTTCCTTCTAATTCCCTTCCCCGCCTGGCCCATTCATTTCGCTTTCACACAAAAAAATAATCAGAGCAAGCATTTTATTGAACGTCGCATGAATGTTGGAATCTGTGTATGTAGTGTATGGTCATACCCACCACTTTATTTTAGAAGCAGCTTAAGACACAAATTGAGCTATACTTACCTTTACACTCTCCTCTGCAGCGTCCCTGGCCTGGTAATAAAACCCATGACGCTTATGTCATGAACAATGATTGAGCACTATTCCTGAAGCTGCATAAGAGAAGCTTTTCTGGCTACTGTGCTGCGTGTATTTAACACAAACAGCAGCAGAAAAGGTGTCTACCAGTCATTGAGGGATCGAGCTGTATAAGTGATAACAGAAATGTTGGTAAAAGTAAGTATAGTGAATATTTTGTCTTTGGAGGCCTTGAGCTGCTTCTAAAATGAAGTGGTGGGGGTGGGCATGCCCTTTAACATATACAATGGACCACTGTCTTACTTAGGCACCAATTGATTTGGAGGATGTTTTGCTGCTGTGCGGACAATGCGACATTGTTTTCAAGACTACAGGTTGCATGTAGCGCTCTCGGCCATGGGGGGTCGTTTCTCACTCTAAACTTATGTGTGTATGAACCTTTAGAAAAACCATAACAAATTGTTCATGCTGTGTTTCTGCTTGTTTAAAGTATTACACTAGATCATACAATTGATAATTTCTCATCTCACCATTTTTATCTGATCTACCCTCTTGGTTAAGATTGCTATTACCTTTCCCTTGGGTGTATAAAGCATGGAGAGCTAATACACAGTAGTAGACTTTGTTTTCAAGATTTTCCAGTAGTCATTTAAATCACTATTAAACTTTCTGAAGAAGCTCTTTGCCAGAGTAAATTAGATTTTTTACTTCCAGCACAAATTGGCCTGCCTAATACTTCAAATTCAAGAAATGAATATGAATTATCTTTTAGTTTAGTGGGTGATAAATCTTTTATCCATTTGTGGGATGTTCCAATCATTCAACTTTCCCTGTAGATTCAAAGCATTACAGATGAATCTCGTGGATCCATCAGACAAAGAATCCTTCAAACTCCAGGCTTCATTTAAGTGTTCCAGAAGAGCAGGTTGGAGAATGTGAGGAGAAGCCAGAGGAAAGGTAACATCCCCCATCTATTGCTTTATTTTACTCCTTAAAGAATCATTGAGTCATATTTCAATCCTATTCATATATTCTCTTCAGGTACAACTATTCATGATCAAAATGCACAGGATTTTCTGTCATGTGCCCAGTCTCCGCCAGAGGACCAGACACTCCTCAAGTACACCTTACATGGACAAAGGACAATTTACAGCAGACAAAAAAGAATAAAAGGTCCTAGCACTCCGAGACTATAAAAGATTTCTCAACATGAAACCGTATGTATTCAATGTATGCACGTTGTAAATAATCATTTTGTGTATAAGATAAAGCTGTGTACACACAGGCTGATATTTTTTGACCTGATCATCTTCCTGTACGATATTTTGTAGATCGCGTTCTAAATTTTTTTCCAAGCAAAATTAGGTAAAAAATGGATCGGACGCAGCAATTGTCTGTATTCTATCCAAAAGTCTGAGGTGAGTCTGTGTGTACCCAACCTAATACACAAATTTTGATTAGATGTTCTCTAATGCCCTATACAAATTCACTATGTTGTTTTTAAGTCATCACTGATAAAATGAACTGCACAGCATGAGAAACTGAACATATTTCTAATGAATGCAAAGTCTGAAAATTCAGTGTATATAAGAGATGCACCCTTACATCCTGCTACGTCTGAATGTTATACACAGTGCGAGTTTATTTAAGGATTCGGTTCTTGAAATAAGTTAAACAATATTTCCTTTAAAATATTGCGATACAACTTGCAGTTATAGTGCATGTAACTGGACTTATGGGATTTACTGCATCTTACAGTACACAGTAAATACCATTATTTTATTTTCTCAGTGGCTATTTATTTCTTTTTTTCTTGCTGCGTACAGTGAGTGGAAACTGTAAGTCTTTTCCTGACAATATCTTTTTTCAGATAGATCATTTACATATGTTTGAATAATCACTAAAAAAACTTGATAGAAAAGATCAATCATACTTTATTTACTTTTTGCAGACCAGGTATGGTTGAGGTGCCAGTGTTTAAAGAGAATTAAAGATAATTATATATTAGCAGATGCTAATATGGTGCCTGTTGGTGCACCACTGGAATAATGTGGATGCATGTGTAGAGCTATGTATGTCTATGTATGGATACAGTGGATATAGGAACTCCCTACCCTACAAAATTGCAAGGTTTTGTTAAATAAGAAAAGAAACCAAGGCAAATCCTATCTGAACTTGTTCCAGCTAATTGAAAAATTAACATCAACAAAACAGAAAATACAAATCATTCCATTGGTAATTCCCATCATGTGCACTTCCCCTTAACTAATACTTGGTTGAAGAAACCTGTTGTTTTACTACAGCACTCGTTAGATTGGTATGTCTGGACCTTTTCTCAGCATCTCCCTCACAATACTCTCTGGTCCCCACATATTTTTCATCTGATTAAAGGGCATGTCCAGTTGTCCACCCTCACACATTTACTTTTAGTAGCAGCTAAGCATTGATATTTTGAAATAAGACTTGTGTGTGTTGGTGCATGTATTGGAAAACAAGGCACACCCAGTGCAGTCTGGATGGGAATCCATATTTATTGGACTGTGTACAGTCTTTATAGATTTATTTTGGGTTTCTGTTTGTACTACATAACTGTATCCAGCATCATATTACAGTTCCATCAATATTTTATTGTACCTGCATGCCCCATTTGATACCATTACAGAGATTGATACTGTATATAGGTAGTGAATTCTGGATTAAGTGCATGGGGGGTTATGTGGATATGTTGTACAGCCGCTAATTATATTAGTGTGTATATTGTAAATATTGTGTAATAAGGCAACCAGTCACCTATCCACTTTTCAGGAGCAGTAGAACAGGGGCATATCCTCTCTCACCACTTACTTTTAACAGCAGTTAGTCCTCCCAGACACAATTTCATTCTATCACTACTGACAGACCCCGATCCCACGTCACAGCTCAGCTTTCGGATCTGGAAGTCAGTCTTGGACATGGCGCTGATGTCACTGCTGACTTCCATTCCTGGAGCTGCTGACATGAAAGGGTGTGGTGGGGACCTTAAACATATACTATACTCCTTGAAAAATGGGGCAGGGGGGAGGATGAATTATTCCCACCTCACAATTTGTTTCATTGAGGAGCAAAGCAGGCAAAGTTTTGATCTGCCAGGTTAGTGCCATGGGCTTTTCTGTATAAAGATAGTGCTGAAGCATTCAGAAGCTTGGCAGAAGCGTGTTTCCTGTGCTGCCTCTCCTCATAGAATTATATTGGAAGGTAGACATTATCAAACCTACCTCCCTGCCCCAGGTACTTTTCATTTTAACTGTTTTTGAAAAACATATATATATCACTCTAAGTTGAAAACACATACCAGAAAGTTATCATTTAATGGAGAAATGCAAATCAAAACTGCTCCATAGTCAAATAAAATTAAAACTCTAACCAGTACAGGCTTCTGTTCCCACCTGTTATCTCACAACTTTCTGGAAAGCCTGAATGGATTTTATAATTCATGACTTAAAATAGCCCTCCTATTTCAGAGTTGTCCTGCATACTTATCTGCACACGCTCAGTAATTTACTATAATCTTAACATTTTAACTTTTAAGCTAACACTAAAGGTTTTGCCATATGTCACATCTAAGGTCACAACCAGAAAAGAAAAAACAACCTCACAGTCTCAGTTTATAGTAGCGTCCTGTAGTTGAAACAAACTTATCTTCACAAAATTAGACTTTATACTAGTATTTATTATTTTGTAATACAATAAATGTTCAATTGTGTATGAATCAAATGTATGAAGGCCCTTAAGCTCATGATTATTATTCTGAAAAATTGTCATATAAAGGTCAATCCATCGAGCTACAGTACATAGGCTAATACTGACAGTTCTTGCTTACATATTCTGTAGCAACTGTGCATGGAATTTGTGGTTGAAATGTGGACGCTGATCATTGTTCTATTGATTCAAAAGTGGTTTGCATGTACTAAAATTTCAAATTCTTTAGTTGTAAAAAAATAACTCCAGATAATTAGATTTTAATATTATAAAAGGTTTAAAGGATCATATAGTGAAAAATAAGTAGGAATGAGGCAGAAAGAAGTCAAGGTCTACACAAGAAATTAGCAGATATAACACATTCCTGACGTAGTGTTGATTCTCATTGGAAGTTAGATCTGTAAATATCAAGAATTATTTAGTAATACACCCAAGAAGGCTAGAACACACACGCAATCTTATTGAATAGCTACAATAGCCTGTTTGACTATTGGTGATCTGCGGGGTTTCCTTGGTCCAAAGGACCAGTATAAAGTTAACATCTGATTTTTCAGTCCGTCTTTAAACATTACTGAGATGTGTTTTGTATTTTCATTCTGTAATGCGGTGTATAGAACTGCATGTGTTGCTCATGAGTCTGAAGGACAAGAAGCCAGGAGACGGGCCAGAGAGCTAGAGCTGGCAAGAAGGAAATTCACAAGTTGTCCTGTTATTCATCTTTGATTGTTACAATAGAAATGAGGGACGTGTCTTCTTAGATCTATTTGAGTGCCTTATTTAGTAAACACTTTCAATTTTGCTTTTCAGAGAACCTCTGGGCTGGATACATGCAGAAGGACGTGATAGTAGATAAGGAAGGCCTGGTGTCTGTTCATAATTCCGATCCTGTAAATTTTGACCAGCCGTACGTTTTCAGCGACATGGCCACCTACTTTACTCTTCTGGTGGGAATCTATTTCCCTTCTGTGACAGGTGAAATTCTCTTTTTCCAGTTTTATAGTCTTGCTTCCATTGGTATTTTTAAAGTTAAAACTATAGCAAGGCCCTAGTAACATCCTGATGATCTGAAAATGCTAACTCCTGACATGATCATAAAGACTAAGGGTAGTTTATCCCGAGTGGGCACAGTGTTTTCACTTTCCTAGTATTGCCCAGACATATCAGAGCTGATGCAATATGATAACGATGCAAAAATCCATGTGACAGATTTAGTGCATTGTGGGATCGTGGACAGGTAACTGTGCTAGCTCACACCTCCTATTCAAAGGCCTTAATTTTAGTAGTGCAAACAACTAAACAACAATACATCAGATAGCGTGGGTTTTACACTGACTTGGGCATTTAGCACACAATATTGCATCGCCCCCTTGAGCAGTAACCATTAACCTACATTTAGCTATTTTCTGCCACAAACATCTGCATTCTCTAGAAGCTGCTACAATTGCACATGTGTGAAACGACCCCTCTACTGAACTCAAAGGCATCTCAACAACAGGTGCAATTTACAATATAACACTGTTTATTGAGAATTTTGTTTAGGTTTTACTGCACAGATTGGTATTTATTGATAGATCAATAGATAGACTAGATAGATACCAGGGTGGTGGGCAGGGACTAGGAGGGCCCACGATCAGCTGCTTTATTGGATCTGTCAGAATCAGAGTCCAGTCCCAAAATGAAAACTTACATACAGGTAAATCACCCCAAAACCCTAAATGGTAATAGTTTGAAATCTGAAATATATAAGACTAACCTGAAATCCTGCACAATGTCCTGTTTCCCCTGTTTCTGCTTCCTGATTCTTCCAGTTAGTAACTGTCAGTTATGGATTTGACAGTTGACATCACAGCCAATGAATTTGAATCCCATGTCTGCCTCTTCTGAGCATGCCCAGGCTCAGTACAGGCTCAGTACAGGTTTCTAAATTGCTCAGTTTCCATGAGGCATCCAGAAGCATAGCAGGCATACAGTAATGAATTCAAAGGACAAACTTCTGTCCCAATTGTCTATCTGATATGGGTTCAGTGCCCACCTATCCATGGACATTAAACATCCATTAGGACAAGCATCCTATAAGCTGCTTTTACAAAATGGACCAAGATCTAGAGGGATTATACAGGAGCCTGTTTCAGACTGTTCCATTAATGGTTCAATAACAACAACAAAAAAGGGTTTAATTTATGTTTATATATAAGACTAGACCCAGACAGGCATATAAAATGGAGGTAGTTAGATTAATGCTAGAATTGAATCCATGTCATGGGTAATTGTAGGTTTAAGGTTTGTAGGCGCATATTTATAAAGCTGGTATTTCCTGCAGCTGTTACACTGTTAAAATTGTAAAATCTAAAGGTTAAATACTAGAATATCGGAGGGAGAAAAGAATAATGTGACCTGTTGGATTCTAGAAGTCAAAAACAATTCCGCTACTATATACATGCAATGAAACTTCAAGGTGGCTTTAAATAATGTTATATTTTAAATTCCATTAGATTTGGTAATGTTAAATACAATCACTTGGGTGGTATATTGAATACAATCACTGTAGCTACCACATCATGTATGTGTACTCTTGAAATGGCCCTGAGATAACCCAAATTAAGGAGCACTGGTACTGAATAGAAGCAAGTTGGATTTCCTCCTTAGTTTGCTCTTTACAGTCCTGGCTTTCTGGTTTAATCCTTTTTACTGGTTTGTAAATCTTATCTTCCTCGGGGTTGATGGAGTGTTGGTAAGGGAAATGGTTTAAGCTTGAGAATTGTCAGTCTGCCATTATTTTAATGACTTTTCGCAGCTTGATTTAATTGGGCTTCTAATGAGAACCCGTGTTTTCACATTGGGGAGAAGATTTAATATGTGCATGCGGCAAAAGCAGTTCACGTTCTAACACAAACTACGCTAAACAGAGAAGCCCAGGATCTGTTTATACATAGCAGTGAGAATATCTGTCGAGGTAATGAACCTCTCTTCATACAAGTACACATTAAGGGTTTCTTTTAAAGCTAGATGCCTTTGTTTCACACAATTGCTAGAATTTTCTCACTTTTATTGAGAATAAGCAGTAGGTTGGGTAAGTAGGGAGTGTGAGCTGATAATGATCTCTACACTGTATGCCTGTATTTAGAATATTGTTTATCTTTACAATATATATTCTACTGATTCTTCTACTTTCATTCTTTGAGCTTCCTCTTGCCTTTTACACAGGATTATCTTTAAAGGAGACGTCCTATAGATATATTTCCCTAATTTATCGCTCAGAGACTGCAGATCATACATGGCTAGCCTTTATTCCCCATAGTACAGAACAAGCTGCTTGGCTGCTTTTAAGCAACCTGCCTGTATTGGGATCATTAGACAAATCCAATTTGGATTGATCATCTAATGGTTGCTACAAACAAAATGTATCTTATTGTTGGTTTTAACTGGCCCATACATTAGCCAACTTAACTCCTTGATGTTCCCTCAATGTTCTGATGGCCTTGTCATAATATTGATCGCAAACCATGATCCAGCTGCTGCACTGGTCGACTTTAATGGGGAAGTTCAGTGCAAATACATATACTTTTAGGAAAAAAGAGCAGTATTTTCCCATCCTAATGACCTAAACCTGCCCATTCAGCATTGTGTCTGTGTATAAATAAATGCAACCGAAATACTGACTTTCTGTTTGCAGGACCCCTAATAGAGACCGTTATGGTCTTGCCCTTGACCCAGCGCCTGGGATGATTCAGTTGCTCAGTAGAGATCTTAGCATGTTAACCCATCCAACAGCCAATCAGTAGAAATTTCTGTTAGGAACATTCCACATTAGTGTGCATTCTGGGAAGAAGGACCGTTAGAACCTGAAATGTCAGCTCACTAATGTCAACAGCAGGGAATAGCAAGGGGTATAAATTCAACTGATTTTTTAAAATGGAGAACATGTAGAATAACAAGGTATGCATAATATAAACTATGAATTTTAAAAATATTTTCCACTAAACTCTCCCTTTAATGGATTTGATTGGATGTCAAATTAAAATAATGAAGCAGTGTAAAGCTGGGTACCCAACTAGCATTCTTCATCCCAACTGACCATTTGGCAATTCTGACCAGTCAGCCAGGAAGAAGGACTGTCGGTCACAGCAAAAGTAGCCACGGCTGTCAAGTTTGTCGTGACCGAGCGTGTATAGATGGCCGCACAATCAGCTATTGTTTTTCAGATCAGTCCGATTGCCCATTCATCTGATTTGGACGAACGGTCAGACTTTGATCGCGTCTGGCCGAAAACCCATGCAATGTTTTCAGTCCAATCAACTAATACAATATTATCGGTCCAAAAAATTGCATTGTGTGTACACAGCTTTAGGCCACCATAAGTCTGACCATCAACTGTAAATGATTTTATATAGATATTTCAGGTGGTTAAACATTGAAGAATAATTGACAATAATGTGCTGTGGTGTGCTATTCATTACCTACTATGGGAAACTTACTATTGGCTAAGCAGCTGAGAAGAGGTACTCATCAACTACTAAAGAGTTTTTTAATAATTGTATCTGCTATTACATCTAATGAAATCATCTTTCAGCAAAGGGCCACTTCTTTTGCAACATTATAACCTTAGAGAGTGTCTCTTTGTCTCTGTGTATCACATTCCCATCCTTCTTTATGTTCTCCTTCTCTCTCTTTTTAGGCATTATGGCTGGCTCCAACAGGTCTGGAGATCTTCGAGATGCCCAGAAGTCTATCCCCATTGGCACTATAATGGCCATAGCCACCACATCTTTTGTGTGTATCCTTTAAATATTTATAGTCTTAAGTGGCTATTTATTTGCCAAAAAGATGAATAAAGAGAAATGGGTTCTTAGAGGGAAATTCACTTTCAGACAGTAAGGCGGCATTCAATAGACAATAGAGTACCTGCAAAAGTCCTTTTGGACTCAATAGGCTGCCAAGATTAGAGTTCCTAGCAATCTTCTAGCACATCCAGGGACACACTTGCTAACAGAGGTACAAAGTTTCTTTCACAGTAATACAGTCCATCCTACTGGAACATGATCCATTGTTCTTTGTGACCTTAAAAGTATAAACTGCAATTTGAAAGGTCTGGTAGTTATAAGGTTGATAAAGTGTTGATGTATTTTCCTGCTGCTGTTGTTGGGTGTAAGTGACTATAATGTTCTCCTTTACAATTAAACAGATATCACTTCTGTCATTTTATTTGGAGCATGTATTGAGGGGGTAGTCCTGCGTGACAAGTAAGTATCCTGATATATATATGTGGGGAAGTTAAATCATTATCACCTCTTTTTTCAAGATATATAAAAATACATGCAGTGTTCTTGCAGAGAATATATTATACTGCTTGATCTGGAACATAAGACAAAAGTCTGACTATGGAAGGTATGAAAGAATGCACATATTCTGTACTCTGGTGTCTTATTACATCCAAACTATTTCAGGTCTAAACAGCGGAGAAGAATAAAATGTCATTATTTAGTCCATTATCATCCACAAGAGTAGCACTTATTAGTATTATTATTGTGGTGTTATAGAACACTAACATCTTCCGTAGCGCTTTACAATTACATGGATACAGTCACATCACTCCCTGCCCCGAAGAGCTTACAAACTATCAGGGAGATTCAATATAAGTTCTTATCGTTTAAAGGGTATGTCCACCCTTAAAAAAAATTTTCCAGCAAAGATTCCCCCTTCCCCCCAGCCGCCCCCACCGTATGTGAATCTTTATATAGAAAATGCCCCAAACTTTACTTACCTTCCTTCTTGCCTCCGCCGCGCTCAGGCCGTAAATGCAAGCAGATGGGCGGAACGGCAAGTCGCGTCTGTGATTGGCTGAGCGGCAGCCAATCACGGACACGGCTGCCGGGAGTTCAGTGCGGCGGAGGCAAGAGGAAGGTAAGTAATGTTTCGGGCATTTTCTAATAATATTAACATAGCGGTTGGAGCTGGGGGGACAGGGGGAATCTTTGGTGACAAGGGATTTACACTAGGAGGAGGGAATCCTAATCGGGAGGGAGAGGGAGGGGAGAAGGGCTGCAGTACGCAGCCAAACATCTCCGGAGGCCAGGTGGAGGCAGAGTCCTATATGGACTCTGCTATCCTCCTGGGGGCAGTTTTTGGGACTTTGGGGGGGACTACAGGAGCAAACCGTTGAGCTGGGATGTGAGGTAAGGATTAAACTACACTACATGATGGGGCCAGTAGTGGGGGGGATTATAGTTTTGGGGGTGGACATGCCCTTTAAAAAGTTCTGATTGGCTTGAGCTTTACATTCCAATGTTCTGATTGGCATTGAGATGTTTCAAGAACTGATTGTTTTATAAGCAGATATACATAGACACATAGGGGGTTATTCAATAAAAGTTCTTATCGTTTAAAATGGTGCTAATTTTGCCCCAACCAATCAGAAATTATGTAACATTTGAAAGCTAACAACTGATTGGTTGGGGCAAAATTATCACCATTTTAAACGATAAGAACTTTTATTGACTAACTCTGTATATCTTACAAAGTATGTCTTTATGATTGTAGGGGAAACCGGGGAAATAAGTGTCCCCCTGCACACTTATTTGTATTTAGAAGAATGCCCTGGGGGAAACTGAGTAACATAACCTATTTCCAGGCTACAAATGTGCCCACTAATGTTCAAATCTCAAAATTTTTTTAGACCAAAAAACACTTTTTGCTGCTTTAAAACACGCTTTTTCAGCGACGATAACAACAGTGAAACAAATGAAGCATTTTGCTGATGATGAATGTTTTCTGTGTGTTAGTGTTTAAATTAAACCACACATTTGCCTTATTTGAGCACACTGTCCTTCCAGGATATACTCTTAGCTGCAGATAACCCTTACAATAGCAGAAAATAGGCACACACTGAAACACAAGAACAGAAACTTCGTAGTCAGTAGAACATTACAGCATAGGAACTTTTCCCATCTTCACAATAAGACTGCTGATGGCTGTGTGTTTTGTACTAAATCAGCAGCAAGGTACCTTGATAGGATTTATAGCTTGCAAAACCCTGTAGAGCAGTTTTCTGTTTATTGTAGAAAGAAATCATCTGGCATAAACTGTTGGAACATATTTATAAGGCACAATTAGAGCAAACGATTAGAATATAACTTGCCTACATTTACAATGACATGGTAGAATGTCAGCCTACAAGCTAGGTAGAGAAAACAGCTTTACCTGACTGACACTTCTTCAATTAGGAAAAAAACCCTCCTGGGTTAGATATGACGGCTTGTTGCACACTTTGATTGGTGTAGGCCAACATTCATTAAACAGCTGTCTCTTGCATCTTGTTATAAATAAAGCATTGTCTCCCAAATCCCAAGCTATTTAATCCCTGTTCTCTATATATGTCCTTTTTTATTGATTAAACTTCTAGAATGATTGGTTTAATTGTAACAGATACGTTTGTATATTAGGCTTGAGGGTGGTTGTTGAATTCTTATGAGGGATCATAACTGAAAGATGTATGACAGCAGTTTCACTGGTGTCTTGGAATTACCATGTTGTTTACAATCTCTTGCAGGTTTGGGGAGGCTGTGAATGGAAATTTAGTGGTGGGTACTCTAGCATGGCCTTCCCCTTGGGTCATTGTGATTGGCTCTTTTTTCTCTACATGTGGGGCAGGTCTGCAGAGTTTGACAGGGGCCCCACGTCTTCTGCAAGCAATAGCACGGGACGGAATTGTGCCTTTTCTAAGAGTGAGTTGCATGCAGATCAGTTTAGATGGTATTCATTACATATGTAAATGTCATATTTTAAATTGTTAATATAAATACCATTGTGCTAAACAGCTATGCTAATATATGTGTTTCATTTTTAGGTGTTTGGTCATGGGAAAGCTAATGGGGAACCAACCTGGGCCTTGCTACTCACAGCATGTATATGTGAGATTGGGATCCTCATTGCATCTCTGGATGAAGTAGCTCCAATCCTATCAATGTACGCTTGCTGGTTTTTGGTGCTTAAATTCTTCTTTCAATCTTTATATTCCAATTTTCCACTTGGTCTCCACTTTCTCTAATTATCTGGATGTTTTCTCTTCTTTTCCTTATTCTGCCTCTGCAGGTTTTTCTTAATGTGTTACATGTTTGTTAACTTGGCTTGTGCAGTGCAGACCTTGCTAAGGACTCCCAATTGGAGGCCTCGCTTCAAATATTACCACTGGTGAGTGAGAGCCCAGGTGTCTTTTGCATTTGGAAAGGTGTCGTTTTAGCCATTGCCATAAATAGAGACTGTTGTGAAGCCTCTGTAACACATTTGACAAATCACAAACTCTTAAAGGTGATGTTAATAAAAGGGCATGGTTCCTCTTGCCACTGTCTGATTCCTGATGGCAGGTTTCCTCTTTCCAGTCTTTGACGCCTTGTGTTATTTATAAATAGTGATTTATAAGTAGTTTTCAGTACCTGTTTTTCTTTTGTAGGACTCTTTCATTGCTTGGATTGAGCCTTTGCCTATCTATTATGTTCATCTGTTCCTGGTACTATGCCTTGGTTGCAATGCTAATTGCTGGGCTTATTTACAAATACATTGAGTACCGAGGGTAAGTTTGAGTTTTATAACAGGTAAAATGAACATAAAAGGAATTTGGTTTTATAGAAGAGAAATGATGTCAGTGTTAACATTCCATTTTACTTCTACAGGGCAGAGAAAGAGTGGGGAGATGGGATCCGTGGTCTTTCTCTTAGTGCTGCTCGGTTTGCTCTTCTCAGGTTAGAAGAAGGACCACCACACACCAAGAACTGGAGGTAAGAAGAAGAGACTGAGGCTCTCTTTCATAACTAAAGCCTTTCCCACATTCTTTAAAAAAACATTGGCACTTTTTTTGGGGGGGTCACGTGTGGAAGTTAAAACCAGGAAGGGAATCTGAAGTTTCCCTGGCACCCAGTGTGGCTAAATAAAATTCTAAATAGGTATCAAGCATTCTAAACAAAGCTTGCAGATCTTAGAAACCAGAACATATATAAAAGAAAGAGGGGGGGGGTGGACTCCCTGGAGGAGCTGATCTAGCATTCCAATCAATGTTGATTTACATTAAATGTTCGCACACGACCCACGACGAATGATGTGTACGAACTGCCGTTTCGGGTGATAATTGTATCATGTATAGACACAACATCTGTTTTGGCCAAAGAAGTTCCCATACACGGGATGGTTATCGGCCGAAATGGCTGTTCGTACACATTGTGCGTTGCGGGTCGGCACCTGCAATCGCACATGTGTACGAACCTTAAGATGTTTTACATCAGCAAATTAGCGAATAAAGCTTCAAATACAAACATTTCTCAGTGATTGCAAATCTTTGTATGATAGTGTTTACACTATCAGTGTTTAACATAATAAAGGCAGCCCTGACATATGCACTGAGAAAGTATGTATGTATATACAATTTTATTTATATAGCGCCACTTGGGTAGGCAGTACTGTACATTATAAAATGCAGAGTATACAAACAGGAGGATAAGTGCAAGCCATTATACAGATAAATCACATTTACATAAATAAAGTTACAAAGGTTAAAAAAAAATAAAAAAAAAATATATATATATATATAAATAAGTTAGGGTGTGCCTTGACATATTAGGAAAGAGATCCCTGCCCCAAAGAGCTTACAATCTAAGTGGGAGGGACAACATACAACATATACCTCCCCCAGAAGTGGGGGAGGGATAAAGTGCTCAGACAGCTAACAATTATTAATAGTGCTGGTTTTCAGAAATGTAGGATTTAAATAGCTAAAAGATGTCACCTGGCAAAGTGAGGGTGGGAGTTTCAAAGGTAGGGGGCAGCAAGAGAGAATGGTTTAAGATGGGAGGAAGTAGTAGGGGTTTGTAGAATTGCCTTGCGAGGAGCACAGGGCACGTCCAGGAACATAAGGGACCAAAAGAGAAGATAACTAGGGAGGGGCAGTAGAGCAAAGGGATTAAAAGGTTAAAAGATGGGTATTGAATATGATTCTTTGTTTGATGGGAAGTCACCCTATGGACTGAAGTATCGGGGTTGCGGGTTATCTTTTGGAGGAGAGGGAGATGATCTGAGCTGCCGGGTTTAAGATAGACTGAAGAGGAGAGAGAGGAGGAGTCAAAGTAGCAGAATCTTACAGTATGAGGATTTTAGTAGTGGAGCGAGAGAGGATATTGCCAATATAGCAAAAAATGACATGTTCTAGTGACATTGTTAATGTGATGATGGAAGAAAAGAGAGGAGTTAAAGATAACTCCAAGGCAGCATGCAGATTCAACTAGGTTAATGACCATATTGTCAATAGAGATGGAGAAGGGTGGACAAGGTCCTAGTTTAGGGTGTGTGTGCGAATAATTCCGCTTTAGATAGAATTTAAGGTGGAGGTACGCTACCCAGGAGGAAACAGAGAACAGACATTTAGAGATTTGGGATTGAAGTTCAGGGGTTAGTGCGGGGGTGAATAAGTAAATTTGGGTATCATCAGCATATAAGTGATACTTAAAGCCAAAAGAACTGATTATTTTTTTATCTTAAAGAGATAGTGTAGAGGGAGAACAGCAGGAGTCTGAGCGACCCCCACACTGGTGAAACTTGAGTGGAAGTCTTATTTGCAAAAGAGACAGAGAAAGCTCTGTAAAGCTAGGTACACACCTAGCGATTTTTCCTCCTGACCGACTGTGCGATACTTTCGACCGGTCGGCCAGGAGGAAGGACTGTCGGTCGCGGAAAAAGCTGCCGCGTCCGTCAGTTACCGCGACCGATCGTGCGGTCCATAGAGGACCGCACGATCGGACGAGGTTTTCCACCATGTCCGATTCGGATGAACGATTGGTCGGACATGGCTGCATTCGCATGCGATAATTTTGGTCCGATCGACCGATACGCTGAACTATCGGTCGATCGGACCGAAATATCTCATTGTGTGTACCCAGCTTTAGAGAAATAAGAAATCAACCCAGAGACTTTAGAATTTGCATAAGAAAAGAATGGTCTACAGTATCAAAGGCAGCTGAGGACCGAGAACTGGGCATTGGCTTTGGCAGTTTGTAGGTCATTTGAGACTTTGCAGAGGGCCGTTTTTAGTTGAATGACCAGGTCGGAATCCTGACTGCAATGAGTCCAATAGTTTATTAGCATGGAGGTTATTAGTAATGTGTGTAGAGACGAGACGTTTTGACACAAACAGTAAAAGGGAGACAGGAATTAAAAATGCGAGCAAGAACAGGGGAAAGGATTTTAGCGCAGTGTCTGAGTAAAAAGAAGGGCATGGGATCAAGGGTACACATTGTACGTGGCGAGGACAACAGAAGGTCAAAGCCTTCAGAATGGGTGACGGGGGTGAAAGATTCCAGAACTGCAGGTGGTGGGGCAGGCAGAAGAATCAGGGTTAGAATCAGACATGAGGGCCGCGAGGCTAGAACTGAGAGATTTAACCTGTGAAATCATTGTATTTTATTTCAGGCCGCAGCTGCTTGTTCTAGTTCGTGTAGATCAAGACCAAAATGTTGTTCACCCCCAGCTCCTTTCATTAACCTCCCAGCTGAAAGCGGGGAAGGGTTTGACTATTGTGGGCTCAGTGGTAGAAGGAACATATTTAGAACATCACCCTCATGCTCAGCGTGCAGAAGAGGTAAGTGCAAATACATCCAGAAAAAAAACAAATGACACTTCATTCATGTTTAATATCCATATGTTTTCTATGATCAGTTATAAAGGTGGGGAGTATTTAAATACAATTGCAGAATTGATCTAACTAATCAAAGTCAGAGGGAACTGTCTGGCAAGGGAAATCATCATTTAAGGACTAGGTCCTACTTGTGCTCCGATGGCGCTTCCAATTCGCACACCCAAAGCAATGCTATCCCACTAGTGTGCAGCGCTGTGATCTGTTATTGGAATGCCTGCGTGCACAACTATATAGGGAAGATTTTACATCTGCTTTTTATATTTATGGTCATTATTTTTATAAGATGTAGGGAGTCCAAGAAATACATATACAAATCTAAATACACTTTGTATCGGCTGTGCAGCGCTATCTCCAAAAAAGGTTTGGAAATGTCACTGCCACTGCAGAATTTGTGTAAATCCTGTGCTAACCCATTAATACATTAGGTAGCATGGGTTTTACACTAATTTGGCCGATAGCGCATCGCCCCCTAAGCAAGGCCAGTTAAATTTGCCTTAAAGGACAATTATACTTTTCCCCCGATCCATTCCTGCAAAGTACCTAGGGTGAGGACCTAAAACGCTAAGTCCTCACCTCTGGGTACTTTAAAAAAGTTGGGCACTACTTACTTGTAATCTCCCTCGTCGCTCTGGTCCGATCCTCCCCACTGGCACTGTCAGTGACAGTCCGGGAGGCAGCCAATGGTAAGACACGCCTCCTTGCAGAGCACATCTTCCCATTGGCTGCCTCGCGGCCTGTCACTCAAAGTGCCAGTGGGGAGGATCGGACCAGAGCGACGAGGGAGATTACAAGTAAGTAGTGCAGGACTTTTGTAAAGTACCCAGAGGTGAGGACTTAGCGTTTTAGGTCCTCACCCTGGGTACTTTGCAGGAGTGGGGGGGAAAGGAACGAGGGGGAGGTGAGTATAATTGTCCTTAAATATTTGTTGATATACAAGTTATACAAGGACCCGGATAACTGAAAACCTTCCAAGATAAACAACACTTTATGGTTATTGTTATCTCTATAAACCCGCCATACTGTATTTTTCTAAAGATCTTGTAGAAAATAGTTACACAATAAATAAGTCATTTGAACTGAATTTCCTGTTTTGTCTTCATTTTGTAGAAGTTTAGGTTGTAAAATGTTCACATCCCATTTTCTCTTGATTCAGTCACTTCGCCGGATAATGGAGACAGAAAAAGTAAAGGGTTTCTGTCAGGTGGTTATTTCTTCAAATATCCGTGATGGGATTTCCCATCTGATCCAATCTAGTGGACTTGGAGGATTACAGCACAACACCGTTCTGGTTGGCTGGCCCCGAAATTGGAGGCAAAAGGAAGACCATCAAACCTGGAGAAATTTCATTGGTACCGATGCCATTTCTTTGCTCCCTACATATATTATGTCTCTAATTTAATGTAACATGGACCAATTTGGCCTGACTTTCTTATTACAGAACTTGTAAGGGAGACAACGGCAGCTCACCTGGCTTTGATTGTTAGCAAAAATGTAGCCATGTTCCCTGGAAACCAGGAGAGATTTTCCGAAGGAAACATTGACGTTTGGTGGGTGGTCCATGATGGAGGAATGCTAATGCTCTTACCGTTCCTCCTACGTCATCACAAGGTGGGAGCTGCTTATTTAGTTCTGTTTATATTGTAAAACAGAAATATCAACAGCCAACACAAACTTATACAGTGCCTTAACATATGTAATGTTACAGAGGTTTATCTGTTTTATATATATATATGTAGAACAGTTTTGAGAACCTGTGCCATAATGTTCTGCAATACGACTTTAGTATTTACAGGCTGGTGCAATAAGAGGTGCAAAAGATTTAATCTGCAGCAAACAATCAAATTAGCTAACTGTCGTAACCTAGTAAAAAGCTAACATCTGATTGGTTGCTGCAGATTAATAGCGTAAGCACATTTCTGTACCTATTATTGCATCAGCATCTTAGGTTGCAAGCTTCTTGAGGAAGGACCTGATGTGACTGGATAATCCAATTGTAAAGCACCTTAATATGCTTATTTATTTATAACAAAAAACACCAATACATCACAAATTTCTAGTATGACCATTTGCAAAATGCTGATATTAACTTAAATCAGGAACCACACATATATATAAATATCTGATTTGTATGTACCCACAGAAAGCAGGTGCAAAAGTTTGCATATACTAAACACTTGCAGCAACAAACAACATGTAGTAGACCAGTAAAAAGGTACCTTATTGGCCCTTGTGAATAAGCAGCACACAGATTTTCTTTTATTAAATAATACTGTGTAAATCAGACACATCTGAACAACAAATGTGTGCAGTGTTATCAACACATAATAATATAACTGTAGCCTAAACACATCCACACATACTGTACAAAATCACACCCACACATGAAGAATGCAAGGATGATGGGAGAGAGCTGACAGCCCCAATAGCATCTTTAAACTGGGATAGCCCAATCCTACCTCCCTGGTTATTACACTTTGCATTTTTAATTCTTGCTTTGAGTTAATCTTTAATCCTATAGTGGTTTATGCTGTGGGAATCAGGTCAGTATTGGTCTTCCAACTTTGATCTACTACTCGGGCCAAGCTATATCTTTAAATGACTTTGTTAATATGACCTGGGGGTGTATTTATGAAATGTCCAGTTGCATTATGGTCAAGTAATTGCTTTGTATTGACAGAACCTCTACATTTTCTATTTACAGTGGTTGCTCGGGCACTGTTTTTTACAGCCCTTCTACCCACTTTGTTGCACTAAACCTTGTTTGACAGTGTTCTGCTTTGCTGATGTTTCTGTGAAATGTAGCTGTAACAACACTGCATATTTTTCAATTTCTCGGTCTCTATTATAATACGTCTTTGAACCTTTCATTAATTGTGTTGAAGGATAAAAATATTTTCCTCTTACTACCCTGTCCTTGTTGAAGGTTTGGAAGAGGTGCACAATGCGCATTTTTACTGTCGCTCAGATGGATGACAACAGCATTCAGATGAAGAAAGACCTAACCACATTCTTGTATCATTTAAGAATTAACGCTGAAGTTGAGGTGGTGGAAATGGTGAGACATAATAAGATAGTTTCATGGTTCATTTTGTGTTGAAAAAAGACAAGACCATGAAGTTCTACTCCTCCGCCATGCCCCTACAACCCAACAGAAACCACCCAATCTCCTCCATTCAAATGATGCATGCCCCTTAGTACATCAAACTAGACAAGGATACATGCAAATGCACATGTTCAGTCACCAGTTTAGAGATTCAGCAGACACATTTTCAGGCAGAGCATTCCACAACCTTACTGCCCTCACAGTGAAGAACCATTTACATTATTTACCTCTATGTGAGGAAAGGTCCCCTGTTAAATGTCTGTAGTTCCCTCTGACATGTTTGTACAGGGTTATCATATCCCCCCACAAACAACTCTTTTCTAGGGAAAACCATTCCAAATTAATCTCTCTATAACACACATTCTCCATTCCTATCAGTTAAGAATACTGAGATGAACAACTAATTTGTTTTTATACTTTACGTGGTCTGGTGCCCGAAACTACGCTGCAAATAAGTTTTCCAACCACAAACGTCAAACTGACCTATTGTTACCTGCCTAAGAACAGAATCCTTTTTAAAATATCGGCACCACATCAGTGACTTGACCATCAATCAGAACAAGACTAGATCTTATGGAATCCAAAAATATAATATAAAGTGGTTTGACAACTCTACTGAGCTTACTCCTTTGGAATCCTAGGATATGATACTAAAATCTCATAAACACGCCTGTGATACACGATGTGTATGAGCATCCGTTTCGCCAAATGAATTGGGAAACGAACCCTGGCCGAGCATTTGTTATGCCCAAGAAAGTGCCCATACACGGCCGGATTGTGGGGTGAAACGGGCGCTTATATACACTGTGCGTTGCAAGTCGGCCCCCTTGCAATATTCTGTTTTTGATGAGCTAGGAGTGGATACATTATAAAGGCTATACTTGTTTTCTGGTACTTCATTAGCATAAACAGAAGCAAAGGAGTTTTATATTTCTGCCTTCTCTCTGTTACCTTTCAGTGACAAAGTTAACTTTAGTGCCCCAAATTCCCCTTTCTTCTGGCAAGTTTTTGTTAAATAAAAAAAATAAATGTAAAAAACAGAAACAGTTAAAAAAAAAAGTAAAAAATAAATCCTACAAAATCCTGGTTATATTACTATGTGTACTCTTTAATAATCAAATAATCTGTATTCAGAATCAAACAATCTCATCCACTGTATAATCCCCTAAACTAATTTCCACAAAGATGGCTCTTTTATGGTCGAGACTTAAGGCTCGAGGTAGAGGTACGTTTAGGAGCATCAAACTTTAGATATGGGGGTGGACATGCCCTCTAGGATTTCTGTATTAGCTCTAGAGGAAATAGCAATTCCTTGTCCATGGATTATAAAACACAGAGCTCCTTAAATCATAACACACAGGGCTGTTTGGTTACATAGATATTTAAGTTAATGTTGGAGATCAAATAAGGAAGTTTCTCTTATTACTGTACTGTACAACAAATGATCACTGCTGTTTCTCCTGTATGTCAGAAAATATCATGGTGAAATAGATGTTTAAATGCTAATGAAACATGATATCAGTAATAATGTCATTATTGTGTAATCCTAGCATGACAGCGACATTTCAGCCTATACCTACGAAAAGACTTTGGTCATGGAGCAAAGATCTCAAATCCTAAAGCAAATGCATCTCACCAAAACTGAGCGAGAACGTGAGGTAAACAATCTTAAGAGGTGATGTAAGGAGAATGTTTTCTGAGCAGAAACTGAAAGTAAATGCACTATTTATGTACAGCACAATACAGAAATATACAAAGTATTAGAGCACTCAACTGGACTTTTAAGAAAATAATTTAATGACCTAAATGACCTTTGCCATCTCAGATTGCAGAAATGTAGACTAAAGCTGGATGTTTTTATAATATATGTAATTTTAATTACACTGTAATATATTATATATAATATATATTGTGTTGCAGTGACTTTCTTCACACTATAAATTTGTAATATGGTTGGAACTGGTGTAATGTCCTCCTGGTGGTCTAATGATGGCTATACCCTATTAGGACATTAGATAGACTCAACATTCATTAGTTGAGTCTATGTAATGTCTATAATAGCGTTTTTGGCCAGTGGTTCTTACCTTCCTACATTCCCGCCTGGCCCATTCATTTCGCTTTCACACAAAAAAAATAATCAGAGCAAGCATTTTATTGAACGTCGCATGAATGTTGGAATCTGTGTATGTAGTGTATGGTCATACCCACCACTTTATTTTAGAAGCAGCTTAAGACACAAATTGAGCTATACTTACCTTTACACTCTCCTCTGCAGCGTCCTGGCCTGGTAATAAAAACCATGACGCTTATGTCATGAACAATGATTGAGCACTATTCCTGAAGCTGCATAAGAGAAGCTTTTCTGGCTACTGTGCTGCGTGTATTTAACACAAACAGCAGCAGAAAAGGTGTCTACCAGTCATTGAGGGATCGAGCTGTATAAGTGATAACAGAAATGTTGGTAAAAGTAAGTATAGTGAATATTTTGTCTTTGGAGGACCTTGAGCTGCTTCTAAAATGAAGTGGTGGGGGTGGGCATGCCCTTTAACATATACAATGGACCACTGTCTTACTTAGCACCAATTGATTTGGAGGATGTTTTGCTGCTGTGCGGACAATGCGACATTGTTTTCAAGACTACAGGTTGCATGTAGCGCTCTCGGCCATGGGGGGTCGTTTCTCACTCTAAACTTTAGTGTGTATGAACCTTTAGAAAAACCATAACAAATTGTTCATGCTGTGTTTCTGCCTTTTAAAGTATTACACTAGATCATACAATTGATAATTTCTCATCTCAACCATTGTTTATCTGATCTACCCTCTTGGTTAAGATTGCTATTACCTTTCCCTTGGGTGTATAAAGCATGGAGAGCTAAATACACAGTAGTAGACTTTGTTTTCAAGAATTTTCCAGTGAGTCATTTAAATCACTATTAAACTTTCTGAAGAAGCTCTTGCCAGAAGTAAATTTAGATTTTTTACTTCCAGCACAAATTGGCCTGCCTAATACTTCAAATTCAAGAAATGAATATGAAATTATCTTTTAAGTTTAGTGGGTTGATAAATCTTTTATACATTTGTGGGATGTTCCAATCATTCAACTTTCCCTGTAGATTCAAAGCATTACAGATGAATCTCGTGGATCCATCAGACGAAAGAATCCTTCAAACTCCAGGCTTCATTTAAGTGTTCCAGAAGAGCAGGTTGGAGAATGTGAGGAGAAGCCAGAGGAAGAGGTAACATCCCCCATCTATTGCTTTATTTTACTCCTTATTGAAATCATTGAGTCATATTTCAATCCTATTCATATTATTCTCTTCAGGTACAACTTATTCATGATCAAAATGCAACAGGATTTTCTGTCAGTGCCCAGTCTCCGCCAGAGGAACCAGACACTCCTCAAGTACACCTTACATGGACAAAGGACAAATTTACAGCAGACAAAAATAAGAATAAAAGTCCTAGCACTCCAGAGACTATAAAAGATTTCTTCAACATGAAACCGTATGTATTCAATGTATGCACGTTGTAAATAATCATTTTGTGTATAAGATAAAGCTGTGTACACACAGGCTGATATTTTTTGACCTGATCATCTTCCTGTTACGATATTTTGTAGATCGCGTTCTAAATTTTTTTTTTTTTTCCAAGCAAAATTAGGTAAAAAATGGATCGGACGTCATCAATTGTCTGTAGTCTATCCAAAAGTCTGAGGGTTAGTCTGTGTGTACCCAACCTAATACACAATTAATTTGATTAGATGTTCTCTAATGCCCTAGTACAAATTCACTATGTTGTTTTTAAGTCATCACTGATAAAATGAACTGCACAGCATGAGAAACTGAACATATTTCTAATGAATGCAAAGTCTGAAAATTCAGTGTTATATAAGAGATGCACCCTTCATACTGCTACGTCTGAATGTTATACACAGTGCGAGTTTATTTAAGGATTCGGGTTCTTGAAATAAGTTTAAACAAATATTTCCTTTAAAATATTGCGATACAACTTGCAGTTATAGTGCATGTAACTGGACTTATGGGATTTACTGCATCTTACAGTAACAGTAAATATCCAGTATTTTATTTTCTCAGTGCTATTTATTTCTTTTTTTCTTGCTGCGTACAGTGAGTGGGAACAACTGTAAGTCTTTTCCTGACAATATCTTTTTTCAGTATAGATCATTTAACATATGTTTGAATAATCACTAAAAAAAACTTGATAGAAAAGATCAATCATACTTTATTTACTTTTTGCAGACCCAGGTAATGGTTGAGGTGCCAGTGTTTAAAGGAGAATTAAAGATAATTATATATTAGCAGAGGTGCTAATATGGTGCCTGTTGGTGCACCACTGGAATAATGTGGATGCATGTGTATGCTATGTATGTCTATGTATGGATACAGTGGATATAGGAACTCCCTACCCTACAAAATTGCAAGGTTTTGTTAAATAAGAAAAGAAACCAAGGCAAATCCTATCTGAACTTGTTCCAGCTTTATTGAAAAATTAACATCAACAAAACAGAAAATACAAATCATACCATTGGTAATTCCCATCAATGTGCACTTCCCCTTAACTAATACTTGGTTGAAGAAACCTGTTGTTTTTACTACAGCACTCGTTAGATTTGGTATGTCTGGACCTTTTCTCAGCATCTCCCTCACAATACTCTCTGGTCCCCCACATATTTTTCATCTGATTAAAGGGCATGTCCAGTTGTCCACCCTCACCATTTACTTTTAGTAGCAGCTAAAGCATTGATATTTTGAAATAAGACTTGTGTGTGTTGGTGCATGTATTGGAAACAAGGCACACCCAGTGCAGTCTGGATGGGAATCCATATTTATGTGGGACTGTGTACAGTCTTTATAGATATTATTTTGGGTTTCTGTTTGTACTACATAACTGTATCCAGCATCATATTACAGTTCCATCAAATATTTTATTGTACCTGCATGCCCCATTTGATACCATTACCAGAGATTGATACTGTATATAGGTAGTGAATTCTGGATTATAGTGCATGGGGGGTTATGTGGATATGTGTACAGCCGCTAATTATATTAGTGTGTATATTGTAATATATGTGTAATAAGGCAACCAGTCACCTATCCACTTTTCAGGAGCAGTAGAACAGGGGCATATCCTCTCTCACCACTTACTTTTAACAGCAGGTTAAGTCCTCCCAGACACAATTTTCATTCTATCACTACTGACAGAGCCCGATCCCACGTCACAGCTCAGCTTTCGGATCTGGAAGTCAGTCTTGGACATGGCGCTGATGTCACTGCTGACTTCCATTCCTGGAGCTGCTGACATGAAAGGGTGTGGTGGGGACCTTAAACAATAACTATACCTTGAAAAATGGGGCAGGGGGGAGGATGAATTATTCCCACCTCACAATTTTGTTTCATTGAGGAGCAAAAGCAGGCAAAGTTTTGATCTGCCAGGTTAGTGCCATGGACTTTTCTGTATTAAAGATAGTGCTGAAGCATTCAGGAAGCTTCGCAGAAGCTGTTTCCTGTGCTGCCTCTCCTCATAGAAATTATATTGGAAGGTAGACATTATCAAACCTACCTCCCTGCCCCAGGTACTTTTCATTTTAACTGTTTTTGAAAAAACATATATATATACTCTAAGTTGAAAACACATACCAGAAAGTTATCATTTTAATGGAGAGAAATGCAAATCAAAACTGCTCCATAGTCACAATAAAATTAAAACTCTAACCAGTACAGGCTTCTGTTCCCACCTGTTAATCTCACAACTTTCTGGAAAAGCCTGAATGGATTTTATAATTCATGACTTAAAAATAGGCCCTCCTATTTCAGAGTGTGTCCTGCATACTTATCTGCACACGCTCAGTGAATTTATCTATAATCTTAACATTATTAACTTTTAAGCTAACACTAAAGGTTTTGCCATATGTCACATCTAAGGTCACAACCAGAGAAAAAAAAACCTACAGTCTCAGTTTATAGTAGCGTCCTGTAGTTGAAACAAACTTATCTTCACAAAATTAGACTTTATACTAGTATTTAATTATTTTGTAGATACAATAAATGTTCAATTGTGTATGAATCAAATGTATGAAGGCCCTTAAGCTCATGATTATTATTCTGAAAAATTGTCATATAAAGGTCAATCCTACGAGCTACAGTACATAGGCTAATACGTGGACAGTTCTGCTTAACATGATATTCTGTAGCAACTGTGCATGGAATTTGTGGTTGAAATGTGGACGCTGATCATTGTTCTATTGATTCAAAAAGTGGTTTGCATGTACTAAAATTTCAAATTCTTTAGTGGTTAAAAAAATAACTCCAGATAATTAGATTTTAATATTATAAAAGGTTTAAAGGATCATATAGTGAAAAATAAGTAGGAATGAGGCAGAAAGAAGTCAAGGTCTACACAAGAAATTAGCAGATATAACACATTCCTGACGTAGTGTTAGATTTCTGCATTGGAAGTTAGAATACTGTAAATATCAAAGAATTATTTAGTAATACACCCAAGAAGGCTAGAACACACACGCAATCTTATTTGAATAGCTACAATAGCCCTGGTTTTGACCTATGGGAAAAAGTCAAGCCAATTCAATTTGCCTTGTCTGCTTCTACATGTATTTATGCCCGGTACACATTTTTCCCTAATCATTCTCCAGGGCTGATATTTTTGTCAGATTGGCTAGATGAATGTATATGATTTCCAAAACAACTGACCATTATCGATATTTTTGCAAAATTGCTTAGCTCCAATCATATATGGGCCTTATTCAATAAGAGGTGTAAAAATTTGACTGAGATGTTAATTTGCCTCAACCAATAAGCTGATACCTTTTTTCTGGTCAACTTCAGTAAGAAAACATTTCATTACATCTTATTGGTTGCTGCAAATTTAGAACACAGGCAACTATTTGAAAAAGGCCCATATGGGCCATTGTTTTCTACTTCTAACTGACAAGTCATTGATCGATACACTGGATGTTGCATATGTATAGCAGAATGCCCCGACTCCCTAAATTTTCGGCCATTTGCACTACACATTTGCGCTACTAAAGATAAAGGGACGATACTGTTGTTGTGTGTAGCCGCCTTCAGTCAATCCTTCTCGTTTGAAGTCACAAGGTTAGATTTTTTCCCCATACAATAACATACAATCTAGGGAAGTAAAAGTCTGCAACTCTCATGTAAATTAATTGTAATGTACCCTTAAAGAGGTGGATCATCGACTACTCCCGACCAAACTCCTATTCACTAAATGATTGTCGGCCGTAATGCCCGTTCTTCGGGCGGTGTGTACCAAGCTCATAACAAGATCAGAAAGCTTGGAGAGTAGAAAAGTTTTGAAAGGTAGAGGGAAGGTGGAGAAGAACATTTTGGTGCATTACAGAACATGTCAGTCTGTAACCTATTGCAGTTTTGAAGTTGGAGGTGATTTACCTTGTATATATTTATAGGTGGAAATAAAGATTTATTAAAACTGTAAACCTAAAAAAACAGCTTCTAATAAAACCTGTAACCATTATGTCCATTCAAACTGTATTATTGTTTATAGAATTACCCTGCACTTCTTCTATAATTGATTTGTGCTCCTTTTTGTTATCCAGAAATCAATCCAATGTTCGAAGGATGCACACAGCTGTGAAACTCAATGAAGTAATTGTGAAAAAGTCCCATGATGCAAAACTGGTTCTTCTAAATATGCCTGGACCACCTCGCAACAGGAAGGGGGATGAAAACTGTATCCTTAGTTCTATAATATACACATTACCATGAACCCTTCGATTGGATTATAGATGATTTTGTAAATAATAAAACCCACACAAGAGTATTAAGAACAAGCTGCAGCAGAAGGTTCTATCTGTTGCAGGAAAAAGGGCAGGTGATCTAAGAAAGTTCATCCTAGCTACATAAACTCAGCCAAAAGCTTGCCAGATAGAAGAAACTGAAAAGGGTAGTGAGAAAGTCAGCTGTATTCAGAAACTAAAGCTGCATTTAAAAATTTAGGTTTTGGGTTTTTTCAGTAGTGAGTGAAATGTTTGTTTAGGGGTGGAAATACCCTTTAAGGATCCCCGTTTAGGTATCATTATTTACTGATCTGTATTTTTATTTAAAGTGGGCCATATGCAATACCACGTGTTATCGGTAAATTACGATGGCGGACGTAAATGTACGGCTGGGATTGTCCATTTTCGTCGAACGTTTGGTTGTAGAATACCACGTGGTACCAAACTACCGCAATGGTATTCTATGGGCATCATAAATCTACGATCGCGGTCATTGATTTACGATCATTATAGTAGATTCATGATTGGTTTAATGATTGTTAAAACGATAGTAAATTAACGATGGTAAAACCGATTGTCAAAGGCACGGTATCGCTAAAAAAACATACTGCGGTCAGAATTAAAGATAAAAATGTTAATTTCCAATTGTGAGTTACTGAGATGTCTAAACGTTTGATCCAGGGATTTTGATGGTAAATTATCCAGGAATGATGGGCTTTGGGTGAAACATCGACGTGTTCTTGGCCTAAGGAATGGGAAATGGTCAGATGATGGATAAACTTTATGGTGTCAGTCTTGCATACTGGTACATGACTTCATTTTTGTAGCAGTCTACATTCCTTAATTGTGATTGTATACAGATATGGAGTTTTTAGAAGTCCTCACAGAACACCTTGATCGGGTCATGTTAGTTCGCGGTGGAGGGCGTGAAGTTATCACCATCTACTCTTGAAGAGCAGATCCTGGATGAAGTTATTGTGGCACTCAGCAGGGGCCTTTAACCTCTCTTCACTACCCATGGCACCTGGGAGGTTAGATGGGAGGATGAAAAGGCAAGTGTGGTTAGTGCTCGCAATCTTCACCTGCTTCCACCATTTCCCTATAATGCCCTTACATGTGAACTGCAGCAAAAGATCTTCCATTCCAGCACAAGTGCAACTGTTCCTCATATATTCATCAGTATGCCACTGATGAAGTTTATATATGGATATTTACATAGTCTATGTACGTTTCTTAAACTGAGCCGCACTGCTTAAGACGCTACCAATACTGGCCCCCCTTTGTGCATCCACTATTACACCAATCTCTCCCGACAGACCCAGAGATTATGTGTTAAGTAACAAAAGACCAGAGAAATTTTTCTTACCCCTCTGGTAAAAATGATCAGTTTCATTTCTAAAGAAACTGGTGTGACAAGCAAAGGAAGAGAGAGGGGTATTCACCAGCATGCTTATCTTTCCAAATGGTCCTCTCTCTCTAAGTCTCTTTTCTTGGGTGCCACTATCTTCTCCTCGGCTTTCGCATGTTCGTTCTGCCAGGACACGAGGGACAGCACAGAAGTGAGTATTTTACATCAACACGTTCAGTGTTTAATGCAGACTGACCCCTCCCCACCCAGCAAAAAAAGAACAAGTGTTGGGAAAGGAAGCAAAGGATCAAGAGGAGCTTCCACAGCTGCAGTGAGGAACATTAGAGACCAGAAATGAAGAAAGGGCTGTCTCTTTCAGAAAAAAAGGCGTGTGAGGCCGAGGAGTATGTTGCAATAATAATCCGATGCAAAAAAAAAAAAAAAACACGAAAAAAAAAGCAAAAAAAAAAAAATTAGGAACTTGTCTATTTGCCTTTACTTCTAATTAATACATTTGTGTTCTATTACATATTTCCTGACTAAAAGGTGTGCCACAAAGGTGATACATGATGACATCAACATTATACTGAGCCATTGGGCCCCATATTTGGTCATATGGTGGCAGGAAACACTCTGCACACGTGAATGACTGTGAGCTGCCCCTATTCTTTCACTTGTTTAGAACTGCATGGTCTACTACAGAGACAACAAATGTAAACACCTCACTCTGTACCTCAATCACCCTAATTTGTTTCAGCAGTGTTTAACAAGCTTGCTTCTCTCCCACTTTAAAGTGAATTTTCCCATTTCATGTTTGAAAAGTCTAGAAGTAGCAGTGATTGGAATTCTTAATGTCAAGTTTAAAGTTTGTGGCAATATAATTTATAATACTGTTTAACAGAAAATGATTAAATATATATATATATTATTGAAGCTGTGCATACATTTTTGGGCCCACACCTATTTCTTTATAGATGATTTTGCCAAACAAAATAATTTTGCACATTAAGAACAGAAACTAAATATGGTCCCCACCTCTTCCCTTTAAAACTTTATACATAAAATCAGCATTGTGGAAGGCTGTTCAGTATTTACATTGCAAGTATGATGCAAACTGCATTAGTTTCACTGTAGCCATACACAATTCATTTAATGCACAAGTACTTCGCCTTGCAGCATGTATATTTAAATTTTTTTTTAAACAGGTAGCAATTCTAGAATTGTAAAAAAAATATATAAAATGTGATTCCCTTTAGTTATTTGGATAGAAATAGAAGTACTATGATTTCTAAAGTGCCATATTTAAAATATTGGAATGTAAGGTAGAAGTGATTATGCACCAAACATCTACCCCACAGCGCTCAGCATACCAATAAGATGATTCAAAACACTTTTGGACAATCGGATTGTGGATCTCACCTCCACCATATTTTACACGGTCCTCAGATGCTGCTATTATCCAGGTTTACATGCTTAGGAATTTGTCTGTGGCAGGACCATGCTCTAATCCATGCATAGCAGGGAGGAACAAAATTAAATCAGAAAATTAATTAAATATAGAATGAGTGCAGGATTTTTTGAAGAACAGAAAACTGCAACTAAACAATATTTTATTGATAAGACCTTAAACTACATAATCGATTATCACCAGCATGTGGCTCTTTCTGATTAGAGAAAGAGTACAGTAGAAGTAAATGGCATTTGCATTACGTTATCGAACTTTTAACTAAATACATCACTTTTCAGGGCTTGTTCTGTAATGTTATGTGGGTTGAGTTTACATTCTTGTAAACTTAGGGCTTATTGAGGGACTGGCCACACTTCCCGCGTTACGCAATTGCACGTGCAATTTTCGTGCGATTGTGTTTCCGCAATTTCTATAATTTAAAAATCGCAAACGCATTAGTGTGGCCAGTGATTCATTTTCAAGCCTACTTAGGGACTGGCCACTTCACACGTTACACAATTGCACGCGATTACGGGTGCAATTTTCGTGCGCGTGCGTTGCCGCTATTTCTATAATTTAAAAATCCCAAGCGCAATACGGACGCAAATGCATTGATGTGGCCTAGCCCTAAGCCAAGGATTCATTTTCAAGCCTACATAGGGACTGGCCACACTGCACGCAATTGCGCTTATGTTGCCACGATTTCTATAATTTAAAAATCACAATCGCGAGTGTAAACGCATTAGTGTCGCCTATACCATATGTTATAAAGGTCATAAATAGCAGAATGGCTATTGTAGGGTTTGCTGAGCTTTCGGACATTAATATTGATCTTTTGTAATATACTTTATGGGAAAGACCACAATGGTGCAATTTTCACGCACTTCCGATTGTGTTTTGTGATTTGTTAGCGCTTGAGAATTACATTGCAGTGCATTACAATGTGGTTGCCAACTGTACAACAATCCATTTTTGGAAACGCATGCAATCTACATTTTTCATGCAGATTGCATGTGCTCTGATAAAGGAATACTGCCAAGATCACCACAAAAATGTAACGTAACACATGTGAAATGTGCTTTTCGTGTGTGCTACTGCCCATGGTATCAGTGCTTTAGCGGTACTGTGTGTACCTTACTTTTCCGAATGAGCGTGCGGCCGCCGAACTATCGCATCGGCCGAACACTCATTTGGAAAAGAGGGAAAATTTCTCTTGCCATCGGTAGACTCCCTATAGAGGCGTCTGCCGAGGGAAACGCACAGTCCCGAGCATCCTCCCTATGATGAGTATAGTGAGAACGCTCGGGACGGCGTGTATGAAGATCTTTGAAACATGACAGACAGGATCTTGCAGATCCTATCCGTCATCTTTCAGAAATCTGTACTGTGTGTACCCAGCTATACACATAACCTGCCCTATTCCAATTATAAATTGTACAGAATACCTTGCAGAGCAGAGACCAGGAAAAGACAAGCAGTAGATCTCCAGATTACAACTCCCAGCATTTCCTTCCTACAGAGTGATTATGCTTGGAGTTGTAGTCTTCAAACATCTGGAGATCTACTGGTTGCTTAAACTGATTCTTGGCTCTTTCCCATAAACATCTATAGCTTGTTTTTCTGTGCAAACCTTAAACACATGCAGCAAAGACATGGCAAAATGCTTAACACGCAGTGTCTCCTAGCGGGCCTATGGGAAACACAAAAAAAGGGAGTATTAAAGGTGTACATCCTATTCTTCACTCGCCTTATATCATTTTATTAAGATCTCATGGTAGCTCTCTTCTAGCAAAGTAAAGGTTCTTACGCGCGGTGTACGACCAACGTTTCAGCCGGAAATCGGCCTGTGTGCAGGCACTTTATCGGCCGACACGGTCGTTCGCTCGGAGATCCGCCAGGTCAGTCGGGCAATGAGCCGGACTGATCTGTTTTCATTCGCCTTCAGACAGAGAAGATCTAATTTTCTACTGAGAAATGCATTGCACAGAGCTGTGCTAAAATGGGGTTCACATTATGCACCCTTAGCAGTTCTGTACAATGTTGTTTCTGTAAGGGCTAGGCCACCCTAACGCGTTTTTGCACACGCAATTTTGGTTAACATGGAAATCGTGGAAACGCAAACAGTCACGCCATTTCCAATGCGCATGCGTTTTGCGCACACCTTTTTATATGTAAACACATGCGGTTTTAGAACTACAAAAACATGATGCAACGCGTGTTAATGCTTGCGGTTACATGCGCGATTTAGTGTGTTGTAGTGGGGCCTCAGTCTAAGTAACTATTAAAGGTGTAATATTGAAGGGCATGCAGATGGAACGCAATCTGTGAGACTGTAGCAGGTATAAAGCAATTTTTAGGAGATACTGCGTTCAATCTTGTGGAACTTGAGCCTAAACACTACATATTACAAGGTTATGTATTATGTTTAAGTTAATTATTTGTCTTAAAAGGGAAAGGTGACAATTAGGTTGCCAGATCATTTGTTCTATTAGGGACACTTAATAAATGTAATTAGTAGGGCTGCCCTGTGATTGCAATTAAACAATACTAATTAATAGGAGTTCCTAAATGTCTTTAATGACCTGCTACACTGCCTTGTAATATTTAGATTTCATATTTGTTCAGGCTCTGATTCAAACCAATCTTTTGGAGCTTGTGACAAGATTGCTTTTAATCAGAGTAATCTAGATTTTGATTTCAGATAGCATTTCATTTGCATACCCTTTAATAATTAATTACAATTATGGAAACATAATAGAGCTGCAGGGGTAGGATAACGAAGTGAACCTGATCTTAGCACAGCTCTGTGCAATGAATTTCTCAATAGTCAATATATATATACACACACATAAAACCTTGAACAGAACAATCCGGCTCCACGTTATTACTCAATTAACCAGACACACTGCTAGAAAGCGAGCTACCATGAGATCTCACTGAAATCCAGTGGGAGGACATTCCTTAGACAGGAAAAACTGTTTGTTAGTAGAAAGATATAAGACGAGTATAGGGTGTATATGTCTTAATGAATTAAGGTATGTTAGCACTCAAAAATAAAAAATATAGGTCCTCAATTTAAAAAGAAGCTTGTTTAATAATCAGACTTTTTTCTCAATGAAAGGACTATATCTAAAAATCATCGAATGGTTTTGTTTCTATAAATTATGGGAAGGTAGAATGCGTTTCCTATCTTGCCTTCTTTTATAGGAAAAAAAGGTAAAGCGTATATTTGTCCTTTAAATCTATACTTCCAACCATTTCAGGAAAGAATGGAGTACTTTGTTTGTGCCGATAAAAAAATTTGCAGTTACAACTCTCGCGATTTGTAATGCTGGTAGTTATGAAATTGAGCACCATTGGATTAATGGAATGTATCAGATGGTTATACCTTATACCCGAGATCTGATTAAGCATTCTGCAATTAGTCCCTTAAGTGGTTATGAATGAATTAGATTTTTTTCAAAACTACATGTTGGCGACAGAAAATGTACATACTCCCAGTCTTTCAAAATACTCCTCCCCCCTATAAATTAATATGCAGAGGTAGCCCACCGGTACCAATAAATAAATAATGCACAGATGCCACCTACTGCTGTCTGAATTTTTTCTTACACGATTAAACATTATGGTGCAAAAGTTTACCCTGTGCTATTAAACTGCAGCAACCAGATGTTCTATAACTGCAGTAACAGTAGAAAAATCACTTTGACTGCCGCAAATGAATGGCACAAATATTTACACCATTTTGTATCACCCCCTGAAATTATTCTGAACCCCCAAACACATAAGCTAAGCAAGCGCCCCCTGTAATGTTATATATGCAGTACATCTTCTGTACATAAGAATTTTAAACATTCTTCATACTGTAGCTTAGTTAACCACACCCATTCTTGCTTCTATGCAGACATATCAGGGACAAGATAAATTATGGTATAAATATATAAATATTTTGGTACCAGTTTTATGACGTTTAAAGGAAGTTAAGAAAGATAACAATGGCCTTCGGTCACTAGCACTAAAACAGAAGACACCAGGTTTATTATTTTAGCTTTGCAAAATGCTAAAAAATGTAGAGAGCAGGTTCTCTACTTTAGCACAAAAAAAAATCTTCCAATAGGCAAATGCTGCAAGAAAGCATACTTTATTACCTTGATTGGGTATCAATTCAGTCAGTTAAACTTCAGCAGAAGGAAAGCTTCAAGTTTATCAATTTAACGGACTCTTGTGATTTTTTTGTGCAATATATATATATATTATATATGTTATGGATTCCCTCAATGACCCCCAAAGAACTGTTTTATGTACCTCCTAGTGACAAAGTGTAGTAATTCTTTAGACTAGTGTTTAAAATGCTTTAAAAACCTATGTTCGAAAATAGAACTCTAAACCATGTACAGCTGTTACATTTAGGAAACCAAATGAAATATAAATATATACACACACAATGGATGCTTTTTGTTTGTGTACAATAACTTTCTGTAAGAAATGATTCATGTTTTGTGTAGTTATGAACAGCGTGATTTCTGTGGAAGAATGCAAAAATTAATTATACAGCTTTAATGTACCTTTTGTTTTGAGACTCGTCAGCACAAAATGCAATAAACTTAATTTTACTACATCCTTGTAAGTGTGGGAAGTTTACCCAAATTGCAATTTTAGTTACCCATAGTAATGACTTTTGAATAGATCATAACAGTATTGTAAACAACCCCCTGCCCTTTTTTTGGGGTGGGGTTATAAACTAGGAATAACAACCACCTTTACATTTGGGAAACAACCTAAAAAGCTTTGCTCTAATGGTGGATATAAGGGATTTATTCCAATTAGCACACTCCCATTATTCAAATGTTTATCCAGAAAAGTTTCTTCCAACTGTTGAGTATTTTCTGGGTATTCACTTTCCAAAGCAAACGCATTTAAGATTGGAGTAGGAATTTTCTATAGGTTTTTAGGAGGTCAGTTGAAAACCTATAGAATACTTAAAGGAAAACTATACCATTTTTTAATAAATAGAGCCAAAATCAAAAATGCATTTAAGTTAATTCAGCCCTTTGACATACAGCCTTAATAAATTAGGAACCATTTCCAGTGTCAGAATAAAGTAATTTCAGCACAGAATTAAACATTAATAAAAACACAAAAGCATAAGTAACTTTTTGAAGCTTTACTTAAAAATGTGTTTGAATAGAACACTTATGTAAGAACTCAATGCACATTAACTTTTAAACAAAGAAACTTGCACATAAACATTCAGTAATGCCACTTTTGTATAATAAAGCAAAGAACAAAATTCTTGATCGCTACACTTGCTATATTCATGCCTGGGGCTCAATACACAAATGCCAATATGTACATACACATTAGAAAAAAAAAAAAAAATACACAAATCACTCCGTGACTACAAAAGTACATCTGTGTGTTCATTGCAAGATTTTTCCATGATCAGCACTAAAAATGGCGAGGATATGAGCCCATAGAGGATTGTGTCATGGGCCCACTGCGATTAGCTTGACCTGCTGCCTGACTTACAAGGTGAGAAAGTGCTGGGCCACTTTGAATTAGAGTGTCCAAAGCCTTTTGAACACTTGGGTTGTCGAAGTTTATGCCCGTAGTGTTTCCGGGCCTCTGGATAGGAACATTAGCAGGCACCTGAGGGCGGGTTTGATGCGGCCCATACAGACCCTGAGATGGTGAAGGCAGACCAGGTCTAGGTGCAGCATTTCGTAGACCTACTTGGGGTATTCCAGATGCCATGGATGTAGCAAGCTGACTTCCAGTAGACTGAGGTCGCTGTGCAGATGGCGCCAAAGCGCCTACATTTATTTGGCTTGGTCGTTGCTGTTGTGTGTTGTTCACATTTCCATAATTTTGGCTGGATGAGACCACTGGTGTTGCAGCAGAACTTTCTGAGCCAGTGTTTGCAGCCACTGTAGATCCACTGTTAAACAGACTGAGAATTTTTGCTTGTAGTTCTTGTTGTGGGGTAACTACAGAAGGTGTTGTTTGAGGAACAGAGTTCATGGGTTGGGTCATCTGCAAAGTTTGATTATTTCCTAAGCTGCTTGTTTGACTTTCAAGAGAGGACACTGGAGCGGTTGCTAGCTGCGGTCTTGAAAGTTGGGCTGTAAAAATATGTAAAATTCAAAAGATTATTTGCTGAATAAAAAGTTGAAGCTTTCAAATTAATTTAACACTACAGTTTTTTCTATAGCACTTACAAGCTAAAGAATCTGATGCGATACCCAGCATTCTCTCTTTTTTGTCACGAAGATAAAGAATAACCTTATCCAGTTCTTCTGCTGTAACAAATCTATTTTCTGCAAGCAACCCCAAAATAGACTGGATGCCTGGAGGGGGTGCTGCTCTCATGGTCTCCTCTGCACGCTCTCTCAGAATGGTATCTGCAGACATTTTGGCTGCTTGGCGTGCAACTTCCTCCCGTTCCTTGTCTCGACTTTCGGCTTTGAACCGCTCAAAATTTCTAGCCACTAACACCATTGCATCAGCAAGTGGCATGTTTCGATGTTCTGCAATAAAAATTGACAACTATATAATGAACACCTGCGTAATATTTAATGTAGTTATTACAATGGTATAAGGTGATAAATAAAAAAATATACAGGAATGTCAGAAGAGCAAATAAAGACAAACATTTTAAGCAAATAAACAAATAGGTGAATTCCATTAAGAAACTGCCAGAAATTGCTGCCCCTCCACAATGGACATCTGTATGTTAAATGCATATATCTGGGATATTAAAACTCCCTATTGTAAAATAGTGTGTCAAGCATTAAAAACTTTTTTAACTGAAGTGGTCTATTCAGTGAGCCACATTAATACATTTCCAAAGTACATTACTACTGCTGAGTCCAATATATTAAGCACATAGTGATTCAAATAACTACATTTAAAATACAAAATAGGAACCTGGATTGTGCCTTAATCTTGTGATCTCCTCCAATAACAAATAGAGTAGATCTGTTAAAACAGATACTGAATGGTTGACAGGGGAAAAAAAAAAAAAAAATTAAAAAAGTCTGTTACAGAATCTTTTTGGGTATAAACAAACCTCAATAGAATAATTGTGTTGCTTATCTTTAGTTATATTAAATTATCAGAAACCTTTGATATCACTGCAATTCCTTATAACTCCTTACTGAGGTGGTTAATTTAAGTTGTTAGTATTAAGCTATTGGAGCACGGAGTTCTCTTAGCCACATTGGCTATTCAATGCAGTAACAGGCACAGCCTATTAGTTAATGCGCTATTTACCCAAATGAAAAAAAAAAAAAAAAAAAATATCTTAATCCGTCCCATGGTATTGCACCGGTAGTTTCAGTTCCGTTGAATAGTGGACTATCTCGCTATTCACCACTCCTCAGTGTGCCAGCTCATCACAGTAAGTGCAGATTTTAAATGCTCCTTCTACAAATCGTTATTTTTACATCAACAGGTGGTATATTAGAAATGTGAGAAAATACAAAGGCAAGAGAAACCGTTTTGGTTAGCTAAACATAGGGAAAAACACAAAAAAGTACCATGAGTAGGGACAGGTCTAAAGTATACAACACCTACCTTGCGGAGTTCCAAACAGGATGTTAACAGTACAGGAACGATGCACCTGGTGCTGCTGGGTGATCACTACAGCAAAGGGAGACCCACCCCTAGTGACATCTTCCAAAGCCTGAGTCAGAGACACCTCAGTATTTAAAAATATCAAGTCCACCATCATACCCAAGTCTCGCACTTTCCGTCCAACAGACTCTGCATACTCCCTAGAGAGAAAAAAATTCAAGTTAAAAGTCTAATGCAATTTCAACAAAGTTCTAATGGATGAAATGGCACTATTACTGCAAAATTAAACTTTTCACATTTGTCAAAAAATATCTATTAGTAATTTTTATATACAACTGGAACGTTGGCAAAAAATCTCAAATAAATTTGTTGTTTAGAGTAAAGAAGGAATTTCCCCCCTTTTTAGATGTTTTTTTGCCTTCCTCTGGTTCAACTGTTAGGTAGGGTTAAAAAGGAGGGTAAAAGAGCTGAACTAGGTGTATGTATGTCTTTATTTAACCTCAATTACTATGTTACTATGTAAGAAATCCATCCTGTCCAACCTTTGTAGCCTACTCATGAATAGAGATGGGCGAACTTCCAAAGATCCGTTCCACTCAAGGATTCACGGATTTCAGGCTATAAACAGGATTAATTGCTCTACTACATAAAAAACAAAACAAAACAAAAAAAAAACAACCCCCCCCAACAACTTACTTTGACTGCTTGTTGACAACCACAACTGAACAATCCACAGCGCGGTCTGCATCAACTCTCTTCTGGATTTCATCAAAATATTGTCTGTATAACTCTTCACGTCTGCGTTCCTCGCGTTTCAATCGATCTAAAGAAAAGTAGCCAGATACAAATGAGATAAGGAAACATTTGATTTTGTTTTAACTGGCAAATACTCAACTTTAATTTCAGAAAATACTAGTCATCAACTAAAAACAGGCTTTATAACTACCTCCCTGAAAGAGGTACATCTACTTTCCAAAATCACTTAAGTGCTGAATGGCTGATCTTAATAGTTGCAAGCAGCAACATCTCCTGCCATCTCTCCTACATGTGAACTTTGGGACCTTTGTGAAAGCAGACAGCCTCCGCACTTGTGGCTATATTCGAATTTACCATTGAGTATTTACACATAATTAAAGGTAGGAGTGCTTCAGTTAGATCAACTGGACTTACAGTGTAGTTCTTGACATTTCACTAGTCATCTGACTGGATCTCTCAATTCAGAATGACTTGTACCAGAATCTGTTGGCAATTATGTACCCTGGAAAGTCCCAATTAGCATATCACAGCCAGGTGTTGGGGACCTTCTGAATGCAAGGTGTAGACTGCATTGAGGCTAAGAGGTGTTTTCAAAACTGCCCAGGGTCAAAAACAGCATTGTACATGGCAGACACTTCATGTCTAACCCCTCCATCGGGTCAAGACTCAGCCGTGTACCTGCATCTTAAGGAAAAAGGACATACTTTTGAAGATTTTAATGTCAAAATATTGGCCATTTATATTAAAATAAAGAAACCAAGCCAACACACCCGAGGCAGCAATTGGTACATCCAAAAGACCAAATACTGAAACACAAGAAAAGTGACATCATACACAGTGCAGTGGAGAGTGCTCTGATTTGTATGTGGGGAAGACCAAACAGCAACTGCATCAACATATGCACAGAAGAGCCTACGGACTCAGCCGTGTACCTGCATCTTAAGGAAAAAGGACATACCTTTGAAGATTGTAATCTTAACATACTGGCAAAGGAACATGACTGGTTCAAGAGAGGTGTCAAGGAGGCCATTTATGTGATAATCGAGAAACCTAGCCTAAAAAGAGGTGGGGAGGGGAGGGTTCGACACCAACTGTCTGCCATGTACAATGATGTTTTGACACCTTACCCTGGGCAGTTTCGATAACACCCCTTAGCGTCCATGCAATCTACACCTTGCAGTTAAAAGGTCCTCAACACCAGGCTTTCAATATGCCAATTGAGGCTTTCTAGGGTACTTAGTTGCCAACAAATTCTGGTACAAGTCATTCTGAATTGAGAAAGCCAGTCTGATGACTACCGAAACATCTTCAAGAACTAAACTCCGGTTAGATCAAGTCCAGTCTAACCGAATACAACAGATATAAAAGAAGTATTCACACCTTCCTTCTTTGAAAAAAAAAAAAAAAAAATTAAAAACCAAATGTAAAATCTTGCAGAAGTTGTTCGCTCTGTTCTTCCCTTAATCTGCAGCGCCAATTATGAGAAATACAGGCCTACGTAATAAAAATTCTTATCGTTAAAATGCCAATTTTGCCCCAACCAATCAGATGGTAAGTACCATTTAAAAGCTATCATCAGATTGGTTGGGGCATAATTTTTAACCATAACTTTTATTACATTGGCATAATAGTCTTCTGAAAGAATAAACTCCTAGCTGGATGGGAAAAAAAAGCAGCAAGTACTGAATTTCAGAAGATTATTTCCTTGGATTAAGGTAAAAGAGGGCAAATAACTTGTATTTTAGTTTTATTCCAGCTGAGTTTTTTTCCTTTTTAGTATAATTTTCCTTATATTATCTACACATTTTTGCCACAAAACACAAATATGTAAATTATGTTTCATTCATCTCTTATGCCCGTCTCAAGTCAATGCTTGAAACAAACGGTCCAACAAGATGATTTAACCAGGAATAAACTGGTCAAAGCTGTGCAGTTAAACTTATGCTTGTGTTGTAAAAGCAGTGTCTATTTTGCGCAAAACAAACCTTCTGGCTCTCTTAAATGTCTCTCTAGAGGGTCACGGTAACGGTCCAAAAAGACATCATCTCTCTTTCGATAAAGGTCATCTAAGCGGTATTTTTCTACTGGATCATCACGCCTAGAACAAACAAATGCTCAGATTTACTTTAAAATGCACAAACCAAAAAAAGTCCAATGTACACAATGGTTTAAAGGAAAGCTAAACGTATCCCCAATGTAAAAAAAAATAAACACTTTTTTTTAAAAATGAACTCAAGTTCACAGTAGTTAAAGGGGAACTGTGGTCCAAAAATGACTAAATTGATCGAAATTGCTCTCCTGAGAATTTTTGCAATTTGATGTTCTGTTTATTTTGCATAGTTTTGAAGATATTTACATTTTTGTGTGTGATATGGCAGCAGCATCACCAGGTCCCCTGCACTTCCTGCTCTGAAACCATGTCAGTCAATCTGCCCTGTGTCTCCTCCTCTCCTTTGCAGCCCCCCCTGGTCCCTCTCACTCATGGACCCCATGGTCCCTCCAGTTGCAGGCCCCCCTTGGCCCATTCTCACAGCCGTGGGCCACTCCCTCCCCTCCCCCCCCCCCCCTAAAGAAAACTCAGTGGAAACAGCCTTTTCAGGCAGAGTGAGAACTCTGCCTGAAAAGGCTGTTTTCACATAGTGGGAAGGAAGGGCTGTAGATTCTCTTACCTTCTCTATCAGGACTGCTGGTGTCTGTCAGGACACCAGCAGAGAGGAGGAGGGGACTTCCTTATCCCTCACACACTGAGGGAGTCGGAGGCTGTGCTCGCCAGCGGCACTGTGCAGGAGAAGCCTTAGGAATGTCCCATGTCGGCCTCCCACCCATTAACTTTCTGGTCAGTCATTTCTTTATATCTTGGGCTGTGGAGCACGTAGAGAGGTGGTTGATGGCTCGGTTTAAAGGTAGGAAACTGGCCTTTCATTTAAACTTGTTTGGAGACCACAGATCCCCTTTAAGAAAGTCATCAACTAGCTCAAATATTTAAGTGTTGCACACTTATGATTGCCAGTCAACAGGAGGAGCAGACAGAGACAGAGCCCAACACCCCTTGCTGCTAGCATAGGCCAAAACCCTCCAGGGGCATCTTTTGAAACCCTTAAACGCAGCAGTATATTGTGCTGAATTAAATACTTACCTTTCCCAAGTTAATGTTTTTTATGTTTCTACTGAAATATTAATATAAAAGAATTAGCTCTAATTTAAAAGGATCCCTTGTGAAATGAGGACTGCACCAGAACTTTTATTTTAGGTTTACATATGGTATCACTTACATATAGCACTACAAATTGAACTGATGTGCTAACAAAGAATGTTTAAAATAGAGATTTTGGTTTCCATTTCAAACGTAAAAAGTAATCTACAAATCAATTTTTTATAACCGGGTTTTAGTTCTTATTTGAGAATCATGCTTACGATGTCAAAAAAGCCGGCAAAAGTTATACACTGGTTTTAGTTCTTATTTAGCAGGCGTGTGTGTTTTTAGTTATAAATTACCTGTACAGGGGATCTCTTGAATCTCTGAATCGGTCATATAATGGATCTCTGAGTTCTCTTGTATCACGTGAATCCCTTACAGCCCTGGCATCTCGCATATCCCTCACATCCCTTGGATCACGTGCATCTCTAGATTCTCTGTAATCTCGTGCATCCCTAGGTTCTCTTAAATCTCTGGCTTCACGAGTTTCTCTCACGTCTCTGGAATCCCGGGCTTCTCTTGTGTCTCTCCCATCTCTAGAATCCCTGATATCCCTTGGTTCACGTCCCTCTCTTGTTTCTCGAAGTGTTCTTGAATCTCTGCCATCTCTACCGTCCCGGTTCTCTCTTCTGGGGCTTGGGCGAAGAGGAGATCGGTCACGTCTTGCATCACGGTTCTCCCCATAATACAAATCTCTGAAGCACCAAACAAGAATAAAATTAGTTTACATTAAAAAAAAAAAAAAAACACGACACGGTTTCAAATGACTTCCAATACCCCAAAAAAAAAAATAAAAAAAAATAGAACCATGACTTTAAAGCAGCAGGTGTTAATGTAAGAACCCAACCACCAAAAAACAACTGCACCATGGAAATTGTATTTGAAGACTTTAATGAAGTTTTATAAGTATTTTATTTTTACTCCGAATCCCGAATATAAAGATCCTTTTAAAGAACTTTTGGTGTAATTTTTAGTTATAATTTCATTTTTTTAAATTTTGCCTAAGTTGTACACTTTGTTTTTAACAAACCCGACGCAATACAGTTTTAGATTTCAGTGCAGTTAAAAGCAAACTTTTTGTAAAAAATCAAAAAGGATAAGACGGCAGATTCTCCTTGCCGGGGTTAACTCACAAATTAGCTCACACACGGATATAAAACAAGCCAGGAAATGTTAATTAAATGAAATGGACATTTTTAATTGATTAGAATTTTTGTATTACTTTAAAAAAAACAACGTTTAAGCGAGTCCCGATTGTTGCAGCAGTGATCCTTTTAGCATGTTCATTTAAGTTTGTATCTAGACATTTGAAATGTCTGTACATTAGTACTACACCCTTACTAAATGAAAAAGGACAGTAAGCTTTCTTTATTACATAGAAGACAGTAATTTTAGTGTTTCTGGATTGCAGTTTTACATTTCTATATACCATATCCATGTCTGGAGAAGACATTCAATGAATCCACTTCACCAATAATTTGCAAGCAATTGTAAGTCTATATATTTCTAAGCAAGTAAGACCCAAATGTGATTAAATGGATCTTCCACCCCAAGGTCATATTTTACTGGATAGCTAATGACACCCCAAAATTGTGTTACTTACTGGTGTCATAGGGGTCCCTGTAATTTAATTAATCGCCAGCCCTGGAGCTGAATATAGCAGCCGCTTTTGCTTTGCAAACTTGCACAGCCACAGACTTGGGAAAAAGCAGTAAGCCACTGGCAACGACAGATACCTGCAACCATAAAGGATCAGAGAAAAGAACAGAGGAGCCAGTATTGATGAGTAAGATTATCTTGTTTCAGTGACACTGGTAAGTAATGTGGTCTTGGTGTTCTATCCCGCAGAATTTGGCCTGGGGGGTGATTTTTTTTTTTTTTTTAATAGTGAGAAATATAAAACAAAAAAAACAGAAAAAAGTGCCTTTTGCCGACCTCTAATGTTGAATATTAGAGGAAACAGGGACATTAAGAAATAAGAGAATAACACGTTTTACTTAATCCTAGGTCGCAGCGCCAACGAACACGACAGTTTCTAATTAAAATTTTCAGTTTTAGACGGAATCCTTCGATTTGGTTCGCAACTAATTTTAGAACGCAACTGGGCTCTTGAGAAGACATGTTCGAGGCATCCCTGTCTTCAGGGATAGTACATTACCTTCGTGGCGGACTGGACCTGGCTGGAGCCTTAGACATATTTCTTCTTTCAGCAGCCTTGTTAATATCTGAAAAGCACAATTAACCCAACTGTTCAATTATTTGGAGGGGAAAAAAAACAAAAAAAAAAAAAAAACACAAAACATTAAGGAGATTAAAAAAAAAAAAAGAAATAAGACAGCTACAGATGTTAAAGAGAAAATGTTTATTAGCAGACATTACCATATCCCTAGAACTATAATACAAAATAGTAATTCAGTTTAGAGAGTATCTTGTTAAATAAATTGAATGTATTCACTGGAATAAAAAAAAAAAAAAAAAATACCCCAGAAAAACAAAGTAGCCCGGAGACACACACAATTAAACACGCAAGATGTATTTTGTAAAAAGAAAAGAAAAATGTAAAAAGTAAATTGTTTGTAATTAAATTCAACTTTTCCCCGCATACATTCGTTAAGTAAGGTTCTACAAATGCTGAAATTCCAATGATTTTCTTCTGTGCAATATACTGATTGAGATTACCAACCAATGATAGCATTAACAATGCCAAGCATTATTTGTAAAAAAGCTTATTTGCTGAATTCATTTTCTATGCATTGTGGGAATATTTATGCATTTTGTCAATAATGATAGGACTGCTAAAAACCTTATACATTTTTACAACAGCAATCCTATTACCATTTCTACCAACATCTTGACAACTATTCATGGCACCCCCAGAGCTGCAGTGCAAAGTCACACTTGCAGAAGAAGAATATGAACTTAAAGAGAAATTTCACATGCAAACTCAGGACAGACAGCTCTACAACACAGAAAGGAAAAACATAGCTCCACAGCCATAAAATAATAATCGCACAATGCCAGGTCGTTTTTCAGATGTATATTTTATTTTGCAAAACAGTGCTATTAAAAAAAAAAAAAAAAAAAAAGTAAAAAAGTGCACGCAGGGAAATTTGTTTCCACCAGTTTATTTTTAAATGCAAACTAAGAAACGGCAACACAATTCTATTTCTGCAATAGGGTACATTTTTGGCTATTGCATGCTGAGGCAATGATAGATAATGCATTTACCTACCATATGTATACATATAAAAAAAGGGACAATTATTTAAAAAAAAAAACAAACAAAACTACACCATCACAAAAGTTAATTACATTTGCCAACACACTGTTTTAGAGCAATAATGACAAGCCCTTTTAAAATAAATGAAAACATGTATCTCACCAGTAACCCAAAGCAAAATGTACAAGAGACACATAGGAATGCAAATAACCCCCAGGAATTCAAAATGCTTTATTTGCAAAACAAAACAATTCCACAAGCATGTTTAAATAAAGTGTACCAGAGAGATAAAATGAGCAACCGTAAAACCAACTGTTCAGTAGTCTGATGATCCTACAATCACATAGATCAGGAGACTTTTAATGGCACACCCAAGTCACAAAGAGCATTTAAGATAGTATTTGAATGGTGGCACAGATTATACTCTTTGTAAGTAGCCTGTTGTAGTTCATTAACTCCAGTTTGATTTTGCTAAACCGATTTTTTTTTCTTAATACTTTTTGTTGCTGCACAATAAAATTACACCACCGACAACACAAGTTCTTGTGTGTACCTGAAGTCTTTAGCAAACAGTATTTTAAGATTATAAAGAGCCACTTTTTGCCCTTCTGGCAGCTATGCGTTAATGGAAAAAGTTTGCTTGCATAGTTTAGATTTATTTTTTTAATGTAGCTAAAAAAAAAAAAAAAAAAAAAAAAAAAAAAGAACACAAACAGAATGAATACAGGTAGAAACCTAACAGCGAAGACTCACTTGTCCTTCTTCAAGCACAAATAACCAGAAAGTGAAGTAGGAAAATAATTTTTGGAATAGTTTGAACATAATGTGCTCTAGTTCGCATGAACCCCGAAATTGAAAAACGAAAGCAAAATGCAGATTGCAGTTGGAAATTTGTGCAGGTTTAAGAAAAGATGATCTTCCTCTTGCAATTCTAGGGCAACCATTATGTAAAATGACAGAACTTGAAACCAAAAAATTAAAACGCAAATAATTGCATGTAAAATGTATCGTCATTACATTTTGTCATCTAATGAGTATAGCTCAAGTTTTAACTTAGGCCCATGAGAGAGGATATAGCCCAGATCCACATGCAATGAGGAACAGCAAATGTACAGATAATCTGGCCAAAAATGACAAACTAACGGGAATCTACAACAGGTTTGACTGTTCATCCAACTGCCCACATTACTGGCACAGACTACCCAATATTTTTTAGGAATAGCTCAGACCAGACTAAAATATTTGTATAAAATCTTCAAAAGTTTCCGGCTTGCGCCTAGGGATCAGGGAAAAAAAAAAAAAAAAATAGGGATCCCCAATGAAGCGGTAATGATTAAAACAGCGAAACGCGTAGGAATTACCTTACTAGCTATCACCAAGTGGATTATACCTTACCACAACTCCACCACTATTTAAAGGGTCCAAACCGTAGCAGAGTGGCACAACTGCTAATGGACAGTTTCTGCAAGGTATATATGATTGCTATAAGAAAGTTTGTTAACCTTATTCCTGTGTGCAGGAGGTTTTGGGGGGTATCAGGTAAGCATCAGAACAGCCGGCAAGATGCAGCACTACCTATTCTGATTAGGTCATATCAGATACCTTGCCCTTTGATACAAGTAGGCATCTTTTGGGCAGTGCCCTTGTTCGCCCCTACCACAAGATATGGCACAGTATCATCACTATGACCCTTTTTATATCTACTTAAACCAGACACTTAACGCTGGTATTCAACTCCGTGCGATCCCAACTCCCACATCCCATTACTACCAAGTACATAACAATTGACTGGTACATCAGACACAGAACACCAAGTATACAATATGCACTTAAGCTTCCTATGCATCAGGAAAGTTTCATATACTTGCGTATGTTTGCATAGGACATACTCTTACCTTGCCTCCGGAGCGCTCCTATAGACAAATAAGAATACAATACCTTACCGGTATTTGTGTAAAGGTATGTCCCGTTTAACAATGGCCCGGACGATGTCACGAGTTAGGTGACAAAACACACGTCGGCGTTGTCTCTAGGCTGGTCATCATGGCACGGACAATAACCAAGTACAGCGGGGAGGCCCGTGAGCGGTAACTTAATTGTTAAACAGGACATACCTTAAACACAAATACCGGTAAGGTGTTGTATTGTTCTTATTTGTCTGTAGGAGCGCTCCGGAGGCAAGATAAGAGAATGTCCTGTGCAAACATACGCAAGTATATGAAACTTACCTGATGTATAGGAAGCTTAAGTGTATATTGTATACTTGGTGTTCCGTGTCTGATGTACCAGTCGGTTGTTGTCAAGTACTTGGTTGTAATGGGATGTGGGAGTTGGGATCGCACAGAGTTGAATACCAGCGTTAAGTGTCTGGTTTAAGTAGATATAAAAAGGGTCAGTGATGATACTATGCTATATCTTGTGGTAGGTGCGAACAAGAGCACTGCCCAAAAGATACCTACTTGTATCAAAGGGCAAGTTATCTGATATGACCTAATCAGAATAGGTAGTGCTGCTTTTTGCCGTTTGATTTAGTCTGAGTATCCCTTACAGAACCAACTCCACATTTCTGTATTTCAGGTGAAAAATGAAGGGACACTATACCCTAAAAAAACGACTTTCCTCCCCCATTACCTATAATTCTATAAAAGGGAGATCTCTAGACTCCATAGCACAATTTTAGTTTAGGCCCTTTGCCCACCCAAAGAATTAAAAAAAACCTTAAAAGAGTCATTAAACTTAAACAACTTTAGATGACAATTTGAGAGAAGTAAAATGATGTTACTCACATTTATCTGTGCTTGCTTTGTCATTAAATTATTGTTTAGCGAGTGCTCCTATTTGCCCCCCACCCTCCCTTCTTCACTGCCTTCATTTCGTGTCTGCAACACTTCTAAGTTCTGCACAGCCTCACCATGGACACTGCTCTGCTTACACATCTCTCCCCCCCCCCCCCCCCCCCTTTTCACTGATCCTCTTAAATGTTGCAGAAACTGCGCTGGCAGACAGCCAAAGATCTCAGTAAGCGGTCAGGGATGGGGCACATAATTTCTGCTTCTGGAGTGACCGATATTTCCCTGTAAATGATTTGACTTCAATTGATGATTTCTCAGAATCTACAGCTTGGATAAAATACGAAAATTTTTGGTTTCGATTTTTTTTTAAAGAGTATAGATACTCTTAACAACCCCCATGCTTTGTAGACCTCCCCCCCTTGTACTAGAAATGTTTTCTAAGTAATCTGCTCAACAGGGCCGCAGCCAGAGGTAACTTTCAAGCAGATAAAACAAGTATGTACACTAATTGGCGTCACATGCACACAAACACATGCATTTTATTTTAAAATACACATAAAGATTGCATTCTGTGAGCATTATCAGTGTTTCTTTAAAATTCTATTCATTCAATCAAATAGGGACCACCACAATGCAAAGTTCATAAACTGAATAAATCAGAAGAACCCAGACACGTTTAATAATATAGAAATACTGTCTGGGCCAGGAACCAAGAGAAGATATCTGACATTGCAAATACATTGTAAGATATTTACTAGGGAGGCTTGTAGGAAAAGGACTAGAAAGTGAGTGGAATGAAAGTGCTTGATATTTATTTAGTAGTATGTACCAAATCATCCTTACCTAAACGATACCCCTTTAACATCCGTCCATTCTCTCCCGCCACAGCAGCATCGGCTCCTTCTTTTCGTTCATACTGCACGAAGCCATAGCCATGGAACATGGAGAGGGCTGGAAAAGTAACACCAATTATAGCCAGAAACATAAATTTTTCTGGCATTTACAGATTTCTAGGATATGTTTGGGAGAAAATGTATGCGCACCCGAATGAGCTCAACATTCAAATAAGCCAGAAAACTATTTTGTTTTTACCTTTGTTCTTTATTTTATGTTCAATAACGGCAAAATTGTTAAATTTAGAAGCCAGTCAGACAATGAGACAATCTATCTGTTTTAAAAGGTAGCCACTTACATAGACCTCGATAGAAAACGCTTTAAAAAGTTTTAGGTGCACTGGCTACCGGGCTCTTGGGATTTGTCCAGCCCTGAATTATGGTATTAGTGCATTTTGGGTTTTAAGAAATTAAGAAGGGACTTTATTCCCCCACCCCTTTAACTTTAAAAAACAAATAAAGAAAAGGAGAATATCTTAAGGAAGCTGTGTGTTCCTTACATAATGAGATAAAACTATTTGCTGCGGTCAAATGGTCTTTTCCGGAGTGGGAAAAAAAATTGCTTTTTAATATAAAGCAGCTTGAGAAGTGATTAGTTTATAGAAAATGTTACTGACCACTAATCTTTCCATATTTGGAAAACATATCTTCCATATCTTTCGTGCTCATCTTGTTTGTTGGTAAATTGCCGACAAAAATCCTTCGGTCTAAATCGATGGGATCATCAGAGTCAGTTCTCTCCTTTCGGGTTGGGCTAATACTCTTGTTTCCTTTGTTAGCCATAGCTGTCAGGTCCAAATCGAACTTCGCAAAAAAGAAAAATGGTCATGCACACAGTAGCGTAACCTATGCAAATGGCTAAATTTGAAATAATTGAAAGCACCCCCCGCTTTAAAAACAATTTCAATAAAAGGTTACATTTATGTAACTTTAATTTAGTAAACATAAATTTAATGATCCTGAGGCACCAAAAGGTGAAAATTGACATTAGATGTATTTGAAAACAATTTTTTATCAGTTTAAGCATGGAAACGCAAATCCATGAAGATTTTAGTAAACACACTTAAAACTTCAGCTAAAACCCAACAGCTAAATTCATTCTTCTGTAGATATTTTATGTATTTTTAGTTAAAAAAGGATCATAGACTTAAGAAATGTACAGATTAAAGCTTGTGCATTTTAAATTAACATACCCTAATAGACTACAATGCACAAACTAGTTTAACAAAGGGGGGAAAAAAAAACGTTCTGCGCAAGATTACACCATCTCATGCAGACCATAACTACTCCCACCCATCCTAGCACCTCAGTACACTGTATTGGGCATCCCTAGGGTAACACATAGTTGCTACTAAGACTCTTGAGCAGTGGAAAAGTTGTCTGAACACATTGCTAGCTAGCAGTCTGCTGAATTAACGTGCAAAGTGTCGAAAATTGTGAATATCATGAAAGCTTAGCCGTGTTAAATGTATTTAGATCAGAGGCACGAATACTTCGCCAAATGGTCTTTCAGCAAATATATTCTGCTATCCACCGTAGTCGGCATTTTTAGTTAACGGATTGTCAACTGTAAAGGTTCACGATGAATGTAGGTCTTGACAAAAATCAAAGCACACGATGTAGAAATCCATTAAAACCACAGACCTTATATCTTAACAAGTAACTTATAGTAGTCTCATTATGAATTGTCACTTCACACACATGGTGCCTAATTTTTTTAGTTACTTGTTAAATCTCTTGCTGAAATTTTAAAGTACCGTAAAGCGTTCTTCCAACATTGTTAGGAATTAGAAAATAACCACGCCCTGTAAAATTATGCCTTATGGATGAATTATTAATTTCAGAACACAAAAACAATAAGGCATAATAAAGCCAGCTACATGCACACTTTGCTTGCCAGTGAGCACTTGCCACTCACAGAGAAGGAGGGAGAAACTTTTCATACAGGAAGACAGCTCCTACTCTTCTGTTTCCTGGACGTTGGACAAGCACTGCAGGAGAACCAGGAGCAGAGATGTAAGGTAAGTGGGTTAAAGTTTAGTTTGGGGGGGGTGGACATGCCCTTTAAGAATAGCAATTGCTATAGAGTTGCAAAAAAAAAAATAAAAAAATAATGCTATTTTAACATTAATTCCGTGCAACACAAACTGCTTGTCACAAACACCAACTGACAAATTACACAAAAGTTACCCACATCGTGTTATACAAATAGTGATATTGCCAGCGCAGTGCACAACAATTAAAACTAAAGGGCAATTAAGAACAGTACACACATCCAGTTGATAAAGTGGGACTTCAGTATCCTGTCTGAATTTAAGAGTTGACTGGCTTTGCCTTTTTAAGCAAGAGCTACCGGAGGAAGGAAACTCGGGACTGAACATAAAGAGGAGCTACAATACCATTTGCCCCTTGCAAAATAATAAACTACAGTACCTAAGAGCAGAGATACAATGAAATGATCTTTTCATAATACAATATCAATATAGGCATTACAGCAGTTATTGCCAAGAATCCATATTTTCGACAGGTGATCTAGCTAAATATGAATAATGGTTTTAGGAGTGGACATGTTCTTTAAAGAACTAAAAGTTAGAAAATGCTTCAAAGCACAGGTGCCAACGAGCAGAATCTCCAGGTGGGCATGTACAAATTGGTGGCGGAGCCAGTGCATCTCTAATAAAGAGCCTGTAGCCAATCAAAAAGTCAGCCCAGTTCTGTAAAAACCCAGACTTTTCAGTTGGCTTACAGGCTCTTTTGTAAAGATGTACTGCACCTCAACGATGATGGTGCAGCTGTTTTGGGGGAGAAGATGGCTAGGGGGTTGGAGATTTTAAACCAGGTATAGGGGAGGGTATGTTGAACTACACAGGGGTAGATAAAGGAGTTAGGGATCAGGGGGCTAATAAGAATGAAGGGAGGAGATGGGCAAGCAGAGGATAAGGAGGCATGTATGTCCAAGTATGGAAGAAAATTAATTCATAATCTAAAATGTATGTTTACAGATGAAAAGTCTGGGGAACTAGAACTAATAGTTTTAAGAATAGGTATGGTGTGATTGGTATAGCAGTATAGTATGTATGTATGTATGTATGTGTTAAACTAAGATTTGAAGCCAAATTTAAAAGATGAGATAGGTGGGGGTATAAACGATGAGGAAACAATATAGGTGGAGCCGTGTACAGGAAGCAAGAAGATGGGTAAATTAATTGTTGGTGTAAGTTATAAGCTGCCAAACGCCAGTGAGGAGGTGGAAATTAATATCCATATGCAGTTGGCAAAGGCTGCTGGTATGGGGCATGTTTTGGTTATGGGTGATTCCAAGGGTATCTAAATTTCAAAAAGTGTACCTTTAGATACAGAAAAACTTTCTGCAGATTCAGAAAAATCCTCATTTGAAATCACAGCATTTAATAATTTTCTTAAAAGTTCCCAGATAGTTACTTACCATGCCTCGCTCCTTCGCCGCACTGAGAAGCCGGCAGCCTCGTCCGTAGCCAATCACAGTTGCGTCTGCCGGTCCCGCCCCCTGCTTGCATTTCCGTGCAAGCAGAGGGCCGGGGAGTGCGGTGAAGGAGCGAAGCATGGTAAGTAACTATCTGGGGACTTTCTAAGAAAATGATTATAGCGGTTGGGGCTGGGGGCACATTTACTATTATATACTAAAAATGTTAATGAAGGGTGGACATCCCCTTTAAGAGAATCAGCAGAGAAAAGAAAAGAGGAGGGAGGTGGAGATGTGCAAGCAGAGTAGTGGAATTAGGAGTACTAACTAAATAATTAAATGACAAAGACAGATAAATATGTGAATTCCACAATTTTACTTGTCTCAAATTGTAGTTTCAGAACTGCCAGCACCTCAAAAGGTATCAAGATCTTAAATTTTCTTTATGAGCATTTTCTTTCACGCGCGCACGCGTTGTTGTCACTCGCACACACCAGGCACTTGCCTTAAGAGACCCAGTAAGTAGAAAATCTCATGGGGGCGGAACTCTAGAGACCATAACATAGGAGGAATCCAGCAACTTTGACGCAATAAAGGTAGCAATAAATGTACTTTTAAAGACAGCTTTCTACTAAACTAGAATTGTTTTTACAGTTTACATATCCTTGAAGTATATCAATAGTAAAGATGAGGGCTGAGAATGTGGGACCATTAAATAATGGGGTTAAGATGGTTGTAGAGGATTTCAAAAAGGTTACTGTGCTAAACAGTTTTTTTCATTGGATTCACTATAGACAATCCTAATCGTTATAGCAGGGACTGTAATAATATGAAGGGTATAAATGACGAATATTCACTTTGGGTAGACATTCCCAGGCTGTTAACTATAGACCTATAAACCCAACATCAGAGGTAGGGAAGGTTCTGGGAACTTTGTAACTGGATCATATCCTTGACTGTCTCCATAACTTATTAGTAGTAGTCAGCATGGCTTTATGAGAAATAGATTGTGTGAGACAAAATTTACTTTTTACTTACACTCGTTTTAAAGGAACACTAAACCCCGAAAATTAACTATGTCCCATTCGTTTCTATTATTCACAGGGAGGTGAGAACGCTTATTCTCACCTCCCTGTGAATAATAGGACGATCGGGGGACCTGGAACTTACCTTACACGCCGCTCCACTCGCAGCCGCTCCTGCACAGAAAGCCGCTCTGTCCCGACCACGCGCCCTATCTTATGCGCATGCGCGCCAATTCAAAAGATAGGGCGCGCGATCGGGACAGAGCGGCTTTCTGTGCAGGAGCGGCTGCGAGTGGGACGGCGTGTAAGGTAAGTTCCAGGTTCCCCGATCGTCCTATTTTCACAGGGAGGTGAGAATAAGCGTTCTCACCTCCCTTGAATAATAGAAACGAACGGGACATAGTTATTTGGGGGCTTAAGGGGGGTTTACAGGTCCTTTAAGTGAGTAAGTATTTAGATTCAGGCATGGCAGTGGACATAGTATACTTGGATTTTGCTAAAGCTTCTGATTCGTGCCACCTAGATGACTAATGTATAACTGAGGACTGTTGGAAACTTCAAATGATGTGCAATTGGTGCAAGCAGACCTAGATAGATTATCAAAATGGGCAGCAAAACGGCAGATGAGATTCAATGTTGATAAATGAAATATATTAATGGGCAATACAATAAACTCTCTGGTGCACTATTTACAATTAGGACACCCTTTAAGATTGGAAGAAAAGAAGTTTCATCTTAAGGTTAGGCAAGTTTTTTTTTTTTTTTACAGTGAAAACGATGAAACTGTAGTCTTCCAGCAGATGTGGTAATGGCAAGTTTATTGAATAGTTTTAAAAGTGGCCTAGATAAGGTTCTAAAACTAAACAATATTGAGAATTACTGGTATTAATACATATACTGTAGTTCTGGTTGATCAGGGATATTTTCTGATTGCTGTTTGGAGTCAGGAAGGAACCCCCCCCCCCCCCCTTAGCAGTTTTTTGCCTTTCTCTGGATCAAATGTTAGGTAGGGTTAAAAAGAGGGTGAAAAGGTTGGACTTGATGGACGAATGACTTTATTCAACCTCAATTACTATATTATGGTTTGCAGGTAAACCCAGGAGTGAGGACCTAGCCTAGACACTACATCTGACTATTCCTGCACAGGATTAATTTTCCAGACAAGCACCTGCCCCCCCAAAATCTTCACCCGCACACAATCCGCACCCATTTTTCTGGTTTGATAGCAGCGACCCGAACGTGTGTGCTGTTTTTCCCCATATTGCGCTATGGAAACGCATGCGATAGTGCATTCAGTGTATTGGTCTGAAATATTTTGTTTAACCCGAACAGCCGATACCCAACCGTTTGTCCGTCCAAATTGTACAAACGGGCTATAGGACGCACTGGAAAACTGTTGGCAACGGCTATTTTGCCGCAATCAACAGTGCTTTGTTTCGGCCAACCGCTCACTAGCAGCAAACTTTCAGCAAGAACAAATTAATTTCAATGTGTGTACCCAGCTATAGGCAACCAGTAGTTGTTATAGGTAGGGAGCAGTTGGGTATGGGGACATCAGATATATAATTCCAATTGTAGATTATTTCATCTGTATTCCCTGTATCACAGTAAGGATTTGTATAAATTGTCCATTTGACATGATTTATATTGAGTAAGTCCACTGACATATGCTCATGTGTCTCACACTTAAGTGGGAAGCAACATGATCCCATTCACTGGTCCATGATTTAACAAGCAATATGTCTGCGCTGTTTTTGTACAATGCTTGGGCATTTTAAATATTAACTATCTGGAGGTACACATTCCTGCTGTAATTTTCCCAGATTTTTTTTTTGGCTTACAAGGATCAATAAAATCACATCATCTGTTTCCACGCAGTCACTTGCTTTAGTCTGCTCATGCATAGAATATCAATGCAGGTGCAAAAAGAACTGACATTGTTTGTTACTTTATTCTACGGGACAGGGATTCTCTGCAAAACCTACTCAGGCACAAGAGTTATAGTTCAACAAATGCGCCTGTATTCGTACCAGTCCAGGAAACAGACTTGGCAGCCCCGCACCCAGAATGCCTACTCCCCGGCGCAGGGAATAGCAGTCAATCTTGATTCCTATCCACAATGGCACCCTGTAAGATTCCAAGGACATAAGAGCTGTTGATAATTCAATATTTACCCAGCTAAAAAACACATAAGAGGCTGGGAGCTTTTGCATCTAGACATCTTTGCCATTTAGCTCCCATGTGATTTAGTGCAAGGTGCTATAAACGCTTCACACATTCTCAGTTCCGGTTAAAGGGCATGTCCACCCCCAAAACTAAAATCCCCCCAACTACTGGCCCCATTGTGTAGTGTAGTGTAATCCTTACCTCACATCCCAGCTCCATAGGGTTCTCATGTAGTCCCCCCCCCAAAGTCCCAAAAACTGCCCACCAGGAGGCTGCAGCTCTTCTCCCCCCTCCCTCTCGTTCTACTATCCCTCCCCCTAGCATAAAACCCCTGTAATATAGTAATCCCCCTGGTCTCCCAGCCCCAACCGCATGGTTTTTAATTTTAGAAAGCTCCCCAAACTCTTACTTACCTCTCCTCTTTCCTCCGCTGCACTGAATGACCGGCAGCCGCGTCGGATGGCTGCCGCTCAGCCAATCACAGACGCGATGCCGGTCCGCCCCTCTGCTTGCATTTTCGCAAGCAGAGGGCGGCAGCGCGGCGAAGGAAAGAGGGGAGGGTAAGTAAAAGTTTGGGGGGCTTTCTAAAATAAAAACCATGCGGTTGGGGCTGGGGGACCAGGGGGAAGGCAATATTAAAAAATAGAAATAAGGGTGGACATACCTTTAAAACAGTAAGTGTGGATTATTACAGACAGGCACAAAAGCTTTTTATTTAAAGAATGTAATTCTGCTACCCGACCCAATTATTTCTACCTGAACCACGGCACATTCAAACTCAATGCAGTTTACCCAGACATGACTCACAAAGCAGGTAACCCACGTGTACTTGACCCGATGCAGGACTCTACATACGTCTTCATTTGGTTAAGTCAGGCACATACCACAATTTACATCGTAGAGGGACAGACATCAAGACACAAGGAAAAAAGGGCTTAGCTACCATCCCTAAGAAACTGATCATGAATATGTGGTAGAAGTTACTAAAGCATTAGGAACATGCTGCAGCTGATTGCTTAGCTTCAGTGTGCAAGTTTGACTATATAACTTTAGAGTTATGGTACCAACAGACTCATATGATTGCATTTGTATGAGTTTGGGCACCTCTTAAAGGGGATGTCCAAACCTAATGTTTACTTTGTCACATGCCAACTAACTCGTCTACTAGAGATATTACCCATGGGAGATAAGCAGCCAGTAGATGTTTGAAAACTATAATTCCCAGAACTCCCTAACTACAGAGTGCTTGTAGACAAAAGCTTGGAGTTATAGTTTTCAAACATCTGGAGATCAACTGGTTTCCTATCCCTGACCCATGGCATGTAAGCTTGCCTTTTCAGCTGGCTATCAACAAGTTGCACTGAGTGGACATCACCCCACTAACATGATCTAAAAAAAAAAAAAAGTGTAAAATTAACAAGATAAGTGCGATGGAGTCCAAAAGAGCGGGTCGATCAAAGGTGTATAAAGGAAGTCAAAAGGGAGAACGTTTAAAGGGCATGTCCACCCCCAAAATTATAATCCCCCCACTACTGGCCCCACTCTGTAGTGTAGAAAAATTCTTACCTAAAGCTGGGTACACACAATGAGATATTTCGGTCCGATCGACCGATAGTTCAGTGTATCGGTCGATCGGACCGAAATTATCGCATCCGAATCCGACCGTTCGTCCAAATCGGACAGGGTGGAAAACCTCGTCCGATCGTGCGGTCCTCTATGGACCGCACAATCGGTCGCTGTGACTATCGGACGCGGCTGCTTTTGCCGCGACCGACAGTCCTTCCTCCTGGCCGACCGTTCGAAAATATCAAACGGTCGGTCAGGAGGAAAAATCGCTAGGTGTGTACCTAGCTTTACACCCCAGATCCAAATGGTTGCCCTGCAATGCCCCTCCAAAGTCCAGAAAACTGGCCACCAGGAGCCCTACCATCTGCATCTATGTTTTCACACTAGTGGAGATTTTTTCAGAGAGGGATTGGGAGGGAGAGAGGTGAAAGGGCTCCTAGGCGCAGGTCACCATCCCTCCCGGAGGAGAGACAGAAGGCAGCATCGTTAGGACAGGCCACCACTCTGCACTTTCCTGGACTTGGATTGTAGAAGAACCATAAGGGGCAGGATTTTAAGGTACGTTAAAAAAAAACTATAGTGGGGCCAGTAAGGGGTTAAAATTTAGTTTGGGGGGTAGACATTCCCTTTATTATTATTTTTATTTCTATAACTAACCACCGTTTGGGGCCACGATTTCTTATTTCGGTGGGAAATTACCCTGTCAGTGCGGTTCCCCTTGCGGCCCCAGTCAGTGCGGTAGATCTGTTGCTCCGTGAGATGCGAGAGGTGAGACCCGGTGCATTTCCATGATCAGTAGAACAGACTCAGTAAGACCGCGGGACACCGGTTGCTGCAGGACCGCAGTACAAATAGGTAAATACAGGTGTAAGGAAAATACGGACACAGACCGGAGCCCGACATCCAAGGAAGGAAGATCTAGGCCGCGCTACAGCCGCCCCCTCCCAATGATTCCCGCGCGCGGTTAATGGCGACGCATTTAGAAGTCACCTGGACGCTTTATCTCCGCGCCGTCGGCTCTTACCTTCGCTTTAACGCTGTTCCTCCTGTCTCGCTGCCCGGGATGAACTTGGGAAATGCGGTGAATTAATTTTAAGTCCAAATTCCTCTTCCAGAAGACAAAAGGAAAACCTCCGCGATACACTAAGCAGCTGCGTTGCTTTATGGTAAAATGTCGTCCTCCCTCAAACGTAACACCGGATTGGTTAGCAGGGTGCGTCACGCACAAGGTAACGGACCCGCCCCTATCGCCGCCATCTTCTCCCAGTTCACTAGACTGTCAGTGCTCACATAATGGTTGAAGTGTCAGTTAATTCAAACATTCGCACCTTTTATTACAAAAACCCACATTTTTTTTTTATAAGGTGTAGATATCGCTATTTCATCTCTTTCTTTTTTTTTTGTAGTGATTTTTGTTCTGATATGTATGACTTAAAGGGACAGTATACTGAAATACTGTCTTTATCATCGTAATCTTTTACTCATCTTAATCTATAATTGAATATATGAAAGTAGCACTTACTCTAATTTGTGTGCTCTGGCACTGATGTACCACTTTGACCTACAGGCCTGTGACTTAAGACTGCCGACTGGCGCCCCCTTCTGGTAATGCAACCTGTGCGGTCGCACAGGTCGCCCATATCAAAGACCGGCCCTGTTTGTGTGTGTGTTGCTGCATGCCTTCAATCCAGCACACATTTTGTTTAGGAGCAGTATCCCCTCCTCCCTCTTTTAACCATTCCCACTTCCATCCGACCCGAAGTTTAAGAAGTTTTGGATTGGATATCTAAAGAAATAGGGGGCAGATCAACAAAAAAATGATACAGTGGTGGTTGGGAAGAAATATAATTTCCAGTTATGGTCAATTTAAAATAACCTATTTTCGTTGTAGATGCCCTTTAAAAGTGTATGATAAATTACTGATCGTGGTGAAAAATGCAGCTATGGCACACTGTCGGCCCATTTACTGCTGCAGGTTTTACTTAATGACCGCAACACAAAATAACCTCACAGTCGCAAATTACAGATCATTATTTTACAATGATTTAATTTAGCAAGGCCATTTTCTAGTCTTCAGTGTGGCTTTTTAAACAATTCAGTAACATTTGCGAAATATAATAAAAGTCATGATTACCCTGTATAGTCCACAATAGTGCCTTGTATTAAATTTCTGTGTTTGTGTAAATGTTATGACCTGTCCTGTTAAAATCACCAAACAAGAAGTTTCAGTTTTATATTGTTTGCAGTATAAAGACGCAAGTTTGTATGATTTTAATATATACTGCTAAGGCTATAAACACTCAAGCAGATTTTTTTTGTCCTAGCCTACCATTTGCCACTATAAAAAAAAAAGAAACTCAGATATTCTAAAATAGTCAGCCTGAAATATTTCCTCATTTGTACCTACCCCTATCTCCGTTAAAGGACAACTCCACCCTCATAATAACATCTTTTAGAAAGAATGGTCTCTTTAAAATATGTTGATATATCCTATTTTATCCTATGAATCCATTACTGTATGCCTGCTATGCTTCTGGATGCCTTGTGGAAACTGAGCAATTTAGAAGCCTGTACTAAGCCTGTACCGAGCCTGGGCATGCTTAATAGAGGCAGCTAGGGGATTAACATTCAGTCATTGGCTGCGATGTTAACTGTCAAATCCATAACTGACAGTTGCTAACTGGCAGAACCAGGAAGCAGAAACGGGCAACAGGACTTTTTTGTGCAGGATTTCAGGTTAGACTTATATATTTCAGATTTCAAACTATTACTGTTTTGGGGGGTGATTTACCTGTATGTAAGTTTTCATTTCAGGACTTCTTCTCCATCTTAGCTCTAATTTCTAAAAGTAGATGAAGGGTTCCCATAGCTGTTCTTTTAGATCTCATGTTTGGTGGTTTTTACAATAATACACTTCTAATAAACATTTTAAAAAAATATATAATTACACTCTTTAGTAAAAGGCTATGTAACGCTCCGGTTCCCAGTGTATTCTTTCAGCCCAGATACTGGACAACAGCGTGGTAACAAATCGTAACCAGAATTGGAGTCAGGGATGGAGCCAAGGGTCAGTACACAGAAATGTAACAGAAGACAGACAGGAATTGTTAATCAGAAAAGCTAGACAAAAAACACACCATGGGCAAGGTTAACATTACTTCCCTTGAGGAGGGGCCTCCGAACCCTTAGGGGCTGGCTTTTGCAAAAACGCCTTGTGGAACTTTGAAATAAGTTTAGTAGCATGAACCCTATGAGCAGGTATCCAGCATCTCTCTTGCAGTCCCTACCCTTTCCAGTCAGTTAGGTATTGAAATGAAATAAAACGGCGATGTTAACGGACCTTTGTAAATATGCCCCTTAGTGTCTTTAGATATGAACAGCCACCAGACGTGGTGGTTTAACAGAGACAGAATTTTCCTTCCTCCAGGATGGCCTGAAAGTTTAGCATCCTGGAAGAGTTGTAGTACCTGTAGACAAAAGGTTAATGGCTCAAATAGACGATTCTGTGGTTTATGGGGGGATCCTCCTGGAATGGTTCTACGATTTTCAGCAAGTCACATATGTGAGCTCCCATAACACAACCAGACTCAGGGAAGTTCCTAGAAAGAAACGTTAACATTCTTAGAAATATGTCTTTAAGTATTCCTAGAATTAAATCTAGAAAAGAAGAGAGCCCACCGTGCCTGTCTGGAATTCTGCATTTTAGCTGCTTCAATATATTTTAAAAGTTATGGTCTATAAAGACCTTAACTGGATGCTGGGCTCCTTCTAACCAATGCCTCAATTCCTCAAACACTAACTTAATAGCCAATAATTCTCTATTGCCAATATCATAGTTATGTTCGGCTGAAGAGGATTTTTTTGAGAAAAAGGCACAGGGATGGAATCATTTACTAGACATAGGTTAATGAGACAGGACAGGACTTTCTGAGGCATCAACCTCAACTACAAAAGGATATTTAACGTCAGGATTGAACAAGATAGGAGGAGAGCAGAAGGCTCTTTTATGGTTTCATGGGCTTCCCAGGGCCAATTATAGGGGTCTGAACCCTTCTTGGTGAGAATGGAACTACTAAGGTGAAATCTTTTATAAATTGTTTGTACAAATTAGTGAAGCCCAAGAACCTCTGAAGAGCCTTGAGGTTAGAAGGAAGTTCAGGATGGCTGAAATCGCCGGACCTCTTTCCAAGTCAATAAGGGTTACCGGTATATTTACGGAGCCATGGAAGGCCCATAATTAAAGGAGAGGAAGGAAGATTAAGACAGAAGAAATCGATAACATTAGAATGAAGAGGTCCAATCTTGATTGGAACTGGAGGTGAACAAACAAGACGTCTTCCCTGTAGGAGGGGAGAGTCATTTATCGCAAGGAGACAGAATGTCTTGGGCAATAGAACTTCTGGGATCCCTAAGGATCGGACAAAGAACAGATCCATAAAATTAGCCACAGCCCCACTGTCTAAAAAAGCCTGGGAAGATTTATCTAGAGATCCCCAGGAAACTTATATAGGTAACAATATTTTAGATGATCTATTAACTGGAGGAATTATATGCATGCCTTGACGGACTTCCTCTAATCCGACTAGGCCCTGGAGTTTACCGGAAACCTTGCAAAGACAGGAACGTGCAAAGTGACTGGGTGCACCGCAATACAGACAGAGCCCCTCTGAGAGCCTTCACCTTTTTCCAATTGACCAGGAGTGGCAGACGAAGAAAGAAGATATTTACTTTACACGCGACCCACCACTGCAACAGTGACAGATCCTGATCGCTTCTTTGTTCAGAGTAACTATCGCACGCATGCATGATAATGCATGCTATAGTAACTCTGAATTGGAAAGGGTCAGGAATTTTCACTGCTGCAGCGGTAGATCATGTGTAAGGTAAATATCTTTTTCTTTGCCTGTCGCTCCTGGTCAATTGATTAAAGAATGGGAGGTAAGGCATAGATCCTTAACCTCCCGGGCTTTAATCAATACATTAAAGGAATAGTTCATTTTTCGAGTGAACTAATCCTTTAATTTGTGGGTCCCCAACTGCATAGGCTCCTCCATAGGCTCAGAAAACATAGAAGGTGAAGAAGAAGAACATTGCTCGAAGGAGGAGTCTTTGTCTTTCTTAAGTCGGCTCAAGACAATTATAATAACAATAATTATCAGTGCCTTTATAGTAGCTCCATGATCACACCTGTCAGACCACAACCAAATTCTCATATAAACCACCCCCTTAAAGGACAACTAAAGCCACAGAACAACACTGAACCAGAAGGCAGAAGACCTTGATATAAAGCCAGTAATCAGTGTCTTACCTCTCATTTTGATATGGGTGCTGGGAAATTTCCCTAAATAATATATGGTTTGTGCTTAAAGGGCATGTCCACCCCCAAAACTATAATCCCCCCAACTACTGGCCCCACCATGTAGTGTAGTTTAATCCTTACCTCACATCCCAGCTCCATAGGGTTCTCCGGTAGTGCCCCCCCAAAGTCCCAAAAACTGCCCACCAGGAGGCTAGCAGGTCCATATAGGACACTGCCTGCTTCCTGGCCTCAGGTAGATTTTTGCCATGCGTACTGCAACTCTTCTCCCCCTCCCTCTCCCTCCCTCTCCCTCCCTCTCCCTCCCTCTCTCGATTCCCTCCCCCTAGCATAAAATGATTTATATAGTATATTCCCCAAGGGCTCCCAGCCCCAACCGCAATATTTTTACCTTTAGAAAGCTCCCCAAACTTTACTTACCTCTCCTCTTTCCTCCGGCGAAGTGAGCTGCCGGCAGCCGCGTCCGTGATTGGCTGCCGCTCAGCCAATCACAGACGCGGCTGCCGGTCCCGCCCCTCTGCTTGCATTTTCTAGCAAGCAGAGGGCCGGGAGCGCGGCGGAGGAAAGAGGGGAGGTAAGTAGAGTTTGGGGGGCTTTTTAAAAAAATAAATTATGTGGTTGGGGCTGGGAGCCCATGGGGATTACAATATAAAAAAAAAAAAATTCGGGTGGACATGCTCTTTAATATCACAGCATTCTAATATCACACAGTCTGGTCAACGACCATTATGTTCTGCCCATGCTCAGTCTTTAGCTATGGCAGAAACTTGTTACAGTTGGACACACCCATTAATAATCTCTATCCAATCCTTTTACAGGACAGATAAAGCAAGGAAGCATGCGACTGAGGCAGGAGGTGTGGTCTGACACTGCACATACACACAGATAATTCATCCAGTTCTTAACAGGCTTACATTTATTTTAATGCAATTTACTGAAGTCATATTATATAGCTTATTGGTGTTTTTAGGGGGGTTGTTTTCAGATTCTGGAGTATAAAAAATGGATTTAGTTCTCCTTTAAACTAAATAAAAACCCCTGCAACAGTCCAAGTGGTTTTTATAACTTTCCATACTACTACAAATGGACTAGACAGTTGACCACAACCTTTGTGGAGGTCATCAACAGACCTGATGTGAAAGAGCTACTTTAAAATTACAAAAGCAACCAAGTAAAGCAAGCAGTAAAAGGTCTTAACAAAATTGTATACACCATTGCAGAAATGTCAGGAGTGAGAAAGACCAACCACAAGATGCCAACAAAAAACACTCTAATAAAATGACAGTGGATGGAAGGCACTGAGAAAAAAGTCTATATGCAATATCAAATGAAAATATTAGACACCATAATGATGATGAACTAAAAGAATCTTATGACTACTCTTAGCGTCAATATAAACCCTTAGAAAGGAGAAAGAAAATTATATCTAAAGTAAACTTCAACAGCTTGAACTCATTCTAGGACATCTCATTCTGGGAGACTTGGAATCTCATTGGCACAAAATCCAAACAAAACGCACAGAGCATCCAAAATGGAAGTCTGGTCACACTACTTTAATGATCTATACAAAGGAATCCCTACAAAAGTTTCAGAACAAATGCAAATCATAAAAGAAATGCTACTGAGGAGAATCCACTAGTATGGGTTTCAACCTAGTATTCAACCTCGTTCTTTATGTAAGGCACTTCCCTAATGTCTGGAACCAAGGCTGATAATTCCAATCCTCAAAAGTAGAGACTGTTGAGATCCAGCCAACTAGAGGCATCTGTGTGAGCAGCGTGGGGAAATTCTACAACAGCATTTTAAATAAAGGAATAATTATTTTCCTTACACAGCATAACAATCTCAGTAAAAGCCAAGCTGGGTTCTTGCCAAACCATTGCACAACCAATCACATCTATACTCCTGACAGCCTCATTAAACCCCATGTCCACAATGCAAGAAAATGGAAAATATTTGCCTGCTTCATTGGTTCTAAAAAGGCTGTGGCACCCAAGCTTATTCCTAAAACTTCTGGAGAGTGAAAAGAGTGGTGAAATATACATATATAGCAACAAACTGGCTCCAGCTCTAGAAACCTCATCAGGTTTGGGATCTGGGTGTGACACGTAATCCCTCGGTTCCGAAATCTGAACGTTTCATCCGAAACCGGGCAGATCATTCAGGTTTCAGGACTTCGGAATGTATTTTTGAGGGTTACCAAATGTAGAATTTTTGGTAACCCTCAAAAATAACCTTGAACGTTTGATAACCCTCGAAAATATGTTCTGAAGCTTTGAAAGTAAGTTCCGCTTTCGGATCTTCAGGTTTTTCCTTGGCCCTCTGTGTTCCACCTGAGCAAAATTCTCTGTGTGTAAGAATCTTTACTCTACATCAGGGGTGCCCAAACCATTTGACCTCTGGGTCTAATGTGTGGCCCTTGACCATATATAGGCCAATAGATTTATAGGCCTATATATGTTAAAATCAAAATGTAGAACAGGCAAATTTTCACTGATTACAAACTGGGACTCACAATAAATGCAGGTAATTTCAATTAGTTGACATTGGAGTCTAAACCCATGCAGTTGGGCGCTGTCAGGCCTGCCCTTTCTCCTAAGAAAGGAGAAGGCTACTTTCCAACCTGTGTTTTTACTGTTGTGGTCCTTGGCATCTTGTCAAAGACTGTCTTGTTAAACAGCAAGGGTAATTGTGATTCCTTTTACCTTATCCGCCCTGGCTCTCCTGTCCTCCTCCTGTATCTCTTACTTTTGCAGGGACCAAGCCAACTGGCTAATGAAGCAAACTTCCTCCGCAACATTGAGTCCTGGGCTCATATCAACCTTTGGCGTCATATGCAAGAAGTTGCAAAAATGTTCTCCTTGTGCAGGTTTCTTCTCTGTTCTCTGGTTCCCACCACAATCATTAAAGGGCAATTATAGTGAGAATTTTTTTTTTAATTCCTTCTAATGTAGCCTATAAGTCTTCCCAACCACCAGGGTACCTTTAGTTTCTTTACATTCTTCATAGTAGGAGCTGCTACACCTCATCTGTTACTCAAAGGCACACACCCACACAATCCAAAGCTCCCATGCAGCACTGTCACACACTCCCTCACCCACACTGTAAGAACCATGTGCAACACAGTCAAATGCTGAAGTGCTAAACACAATCAATAAACCATTAACCCAACAATATGAGCATAACACACTATAAAACAGCCCCTCCCCCCAAAAAAATCTTATATACATACAAAACCAGTGACTCGAATGGAACACTAATACAATATATATAATTATACAGTAATACAGACTATACCAAACAAGACATACAGTGTAATCTATGAAATATATAGACTAAAGTAAATGAAATGTATCAGGATAACAAGGAGTTTCACTGTGTTTGTGAAGGTCTCACTACAGCTGCTGCTACACTGACACTGTCTTCAGTGATTATGATCTCAGCTAAGCAGGGGAAGAGATATGAACTTTAGGTACAAAAATAAATAACAATTAGCAAACTTAGAGAACCGGTAGAGTTCAGTAACTTACTTGTAAAGAATCTCAGCGCCACCTGTCCTCCTCTCTCCCCCTCTGCCCCTCCATTCAGCATATTGCTACTTTCTCCCACAGTTTGCTTGCTTGCAGTCTAGCTCTGGAAGGGAGAGGTCAACAGGATGTCATTTAAAGTCCTTTCAACTGAGCATGCCCAGACTTTTTATACAGCCCTTTAGTGCTTGAGGGGGACTAGACAGAGAGGGGAGGGGGACTACACAGCTTGGTACAAACTTCTGCCAGTGTGAAGAAACGAAACCACACAGCAACATGAAAGTAAGGCAGCTTATACTTAGTGATCTGTTCATTGTATATAGACAAAGTTTTTTTTTTCACTATAGTTGCCCTTTAAGGAATGGCAATAGGTTATGTGATAAAATTGTAAGCTTTTTAGGGCAGGGCTTGATGTAAATGATGCTTGTTTAAACTTGCAATATCTGTACATTTTATGTTTGTAAAAAACATGTAGGTTTAGGATTTTCTATATTGTCTCTAGTGTGCTAAAGGGCAAGTCCAGCCCTAAAATTAAAACGTGTACATGTAAATCACCCCCCAAAACCCTAAATGGTAATAGTTTGAAATCTGAAATCTATAATCCTGCATAATGTCCTGTTGCCCCTGTTTCTACATCCTGGTTCTTCCAGTTAGCAACTGTGAGTTATGGATTTGACAGTTGACATCACAGCCAATGACTGAATGTTAATCCCCTAGCATGCCCAGGCTCAGTACAAGCTTCTAAATTGCTCTGTTTCTATGACACAGAAGCATAGCAGACATACAGTAATTAATTCATAGGACAAAGTATACTATATTAACATTTTAAAGAGGCTATTCTTTCTAAAAGATATTCTTATGAGGGTGGAGTTGTCCTTTAAGTAAAAAATATAAATCACCTTGAAATCACAGTGCAGGGCTCCCCTGCATATGCCACTGTCCTTCCAGAGGAAATAAGGAGGCAGAAACCTTTTCACCTCCTACTCTTTACTTTACTGGACTTAGGACAAGCACTGCAGGTGAACCATAAGGAGCAGAGATGTAAGGTAAGGATTTTTTTTAAACTACACAGTGGGGACAGTAGAGGGTTACATTTTAGTTTTGGGGTGGACACGCCCTTTAAATAATATACACCCACAGAGTATCAGGAGATCACGTTAACCCGAAGAAATTTTCGGGTTAACGTGGGTTTCAGATGTATTTTAGAGCACAGTGCCATTTCCAAATGTTTTTGGAAATAGCGTTGTGCTAACGATCCAAAACCCCTATTGTTAAGGGATTTTGGATCGTTACCTTAACGGTACAGGTTGTGGAGCGTTAAAGTCACTTAATCTCATTTACATTTTTTGTATGTATCACGGGATCGGGCTAAGGTAAGTAACGCGAATCTCCCCGTAAGTTTCCCTTAGTTTCCGCAAGGTATCTAGGAGGATAGCAGGCATAAGCCAATGATTCCATGGTATGATAACATCATAAAGTGGACAGTCTTTCTAAAAACTAAGTTATAATGCACAGATACTATAAATGAAAATTTCCAGTGAAATGGGCCAAGGGCATATGTTGTATGTCAGCTGCTGGTTGTTGCCATCACAGAATCACTTCACAGCTTGTGAAATACCAGCATATATTGAATAATTCAAATTCAAACCAAAACACATTATCCTGACATATCCCAGACACAGACAAATTAAAAGAGCACTTGCAGAAATTCTCCTGTGTACGGTCAAGCCCTGCAATCCATCCTCCATAAGACACTGAGTTAGACCTGCTCAGTGTGTTTCAGCCAGAGAAAGAATGAGTTGTCCAATAAGCTTCTTTGTATCTCGCTGTGCGAAGGGAAAGCAACTGCAGTGATTTAATTAAATGTTCCTGGGACACACAGAAAGTGAGGAAAGTGTTTTAGCCTGAACATCACTTTTAACATTCCACACACAACATGAAAAAGAATGTTATTTCTGGAGCTTTACTTGCTTCCCGCTGCCTGGCAATGTATTTGCTTATTCACTAACCACCGCTAGGTGCTGCTCATACAGCATTAGTTTGGTTTCACTAAGCCTACAGATGGACATGGTTAAGCAGCACCTGGTGGGAGCTCTGAGCAAATTGACAAATTAATTGACGAGCAGTCAAGGGAAAGAAAAGCAGAAAAAGAAAAGGCTATGTGTGTGTCATTATTACAATTACTGAATGCAAATGTGCAAGAAAGGAATTTTACAGACTTGACAATCTATTACTTCATAACTCTAAATGCTAAGTAGTACTGAGAAACAATGAATTTAAGAGAAAAAATGTGGGGCTTATGTACCAAGAGTTGCAAAAGTTTGCCTGTGTTATGAATCTGCAGAAACCAATTATTGAATTGCAGCTAGCATCTGCTTGGTTGCTGCCAATAGCACACCTCTTGTTACATACGGTAAGCCCCATTTTGTTTCTATTATATTAGTTTCTTGTATACAACCCAATATTCCCCCCAGTGCTTCAATCATTTCAGGCCCTTTACCAAAGAGCTTGTAATCCTAATACCCTATGATGTACACTAACAGCCTAACAGTATGGTTTTTGTTATGGGAGGAACTGTGAGTCTACAGAAATACACGTTTGTCCATGCACATTGAGACAACTTGCCCAAACTCCAATACCTTCTGTTTCCAAACAGGATATACAAAATAATAAAGTGTGTATTGCACACATAAAACTTTGAGTGCTTTATTGTGAATGCCTGTTTATTGTTGACAGACAATGTTCGATCCTTCCTCTATTCAATAGGAACGGTAAATAACTATTTATACACTAAACAGTGATTCTTATATAAATTAATAATACAGGGGGGAGAGACAGTGGTAGGATAGGGGGCAGTGTGTATGTGCTTTTTTTGTTTTTTTGGGGGGGTTGGCCTTATGTATTATAAGAAATAACTAGCAAAAGTGTGCCCGTTGGTGCACAATGGAAATGATGTGTGTGTATGTTTTGCTATGTGTGGATATAGTGGATATAGAATCTTTACACAGGTATGTTTTAAACTGTTACTCAGACAGTTACTCAGATATTCAAGAGGAAACAAATAGGATAATCCTGCAGGTCTGAGAGTAGACCCAGGCAATCCTGCCTCACTGTGTGGTTGAAACTAAACATGCTAGGTTAATCCTTATTAGTATTCACCACGGCAAGTGGTGATGGTACCTCATATATTATAACAGAAGGTACCTCACAGCATCATGTTATTATAATAGCATTGTACCACTACCACTACCACAAAAGGCTAAGGACTTGCAAGCAAGCACCTTCATCCCAACCATTAATAGTTGCTGCCAATTCAAATTGTTCTAGCCAATCAGTCCACTCCCTAGTTACCCTATCAAATGGATCAGTTAAAAATAGGTTTGGCAATTGGGCCTGGTAGCGGTATGGAGTGTAATTAGGGAATTTCATCTGCAGGTACCAGGACAGGAGGATTTAAATCAATATTCTCAGTAGTAGCCTCCATAGCTTAATACAGAGAACAAATATTCAAAGAAAATGGGTATGGAACACAGTTGGTTACTCGTGGTCTGGCACAAAGCAGACAATGCATATAAACAGGTTCCCCACATAACGTGCAGTAATCAGGGATGTCCCTGTCTATGGTGCACCACTTTGAATATTGACCAGGCCTGTATATTGTGTGTCCTTGTAAGTTGGTGTACACTTATCTGTTGCCTCAAAGTTTGTATCCAATAAGGTAAATTGTCTGTCCAATAATCTGTCCTCCAAACAGATGGTAACAAGATCTTATACACAGGATCTTCTTCAAAGCATACACCACAATCTACTTTCACTTTCTGTCCTCCTAGCCATCGAGAGCAGGGATGTCTTGTCTTTTGTTACTCACTGACACCACCTGCAGGCTGGAGGTGGTATATAGGGAGCCTTGGTGTATATGTCCATTACAATGCACATCACATCCTGTGTAGCAGACAGAAACCTTTTCTGGATTACACTTCCTTTCACATGGAGCACACCCAGGGGTGTGCTTTAAGCTGCCGATTGACCATTCAATTTTGAAATAGGGATCTCAGCTCTGTAAATAAGTTTATGTATTTTGTATATTTTGTCCTGTACCTAATATAAGTCAGTGCTATTCTTTATATACATTTACTGATGTTCATTTAAATGGTAATAGTGAGATAGTACACACATACATATACACCTTTCCTATATGTAATATCATATACCCCCACCACATTGGTAGCTCCTAAAAATTCAATGCAATCTCCTATGAAGATATAAATATATTTATATAAGGGATAAGTTACCTACAGTGTAATATATAAGGGATAATGCACCCCTTACAGTGTAATATAAGGATATTACGCCACTGAGGAGTTCCCTGACCATATAGAAGCACGAGGCTATAGGCCGAGTGCTTTTATACAGGGCAGGGAACTCCGAGGTAGCGTAATATCCTTATATTATAATGTGAAGGGGCACATTATTTCTTATAATACATAAGTATTGGATTCCTTCACCCCATTCACATTTTAAATTCTAGCCTTGTCCCTATTTCCACCTTAAATCCCCCAAGCTACCTTCTGTAACTTAAACCCAGTAGAAAGGAACATCCCAGCCCAGCATCTATGGGGTTAAACAAAGCTTCGTAGAGGAAAAGAGAGACATTGGTTATGAAGTGACAGGAAGCAGCTCCAGCAGGTTCTGTTAGTGAAGTTAACCCCGGAAAAAATGCTGAGTGATTGTCCAGGCATGAAGACTGGAATGGGCGGAGTAGTGGGATATAAGAAATGAGTCACTTAGTGACATAGCTTGTGATTTTTATAAGGATATATACCACTGCAGCTCCCATTACAAAATATCACACTTATGTATTATACAGATTTACTTCACCTCTGAGTTCCGTTCTCTGTATAAAAGCACTCTTCTTTTCTCTGCTTTTACACATGCATATACACACACATACAAATATTTGGTATATTCACACCCGTACCAGTACTATGTTGGTGGGGGTGGGTAAAAGTATAGAGGGACAGTGTTTATGTGTTGTTTAAGCACTAAATAAACAGTTATATCAATATAAACAAATATGTAATTGTAAGAATAATATATCCTACACTGATCCAACCTGGAAACTTGATGCCTAGTCTAGAACATTGAAAAAGCCTCACAGCTGCGGGAGATAGGATTGAGACACACACAGGGCATGTACTGAAAACTATCTCAGTTTATTTGGGTCATACATTGGCATATATGAAACAAAGGAAAAACCTTGCATGACGAAAAGGGGCTTTACCAGACTTTGTCTGTAAATAATATAATAAAACATGTCTTGGAATGCGAGAATGAGACAAGTTGACATAGGAGGCAGAAGACCTGAGATAACGTATTATCTATGGCCATGAGAAACAGCTGGGCTAGGTACAGCTTGGTACATTTTGGAAAAACAGAACTAAGTAATAGTGCACAAAATGGAGTCGAAAACAAAATGGCTGATATTAGGCTAAGTGATTATACAGAATATATAAAAACCTAACAGTTCCACCCTTTTATCCCAAAGGGATAACTAAACGGAAATTATATGTAACGTATAGCAACATTATCAGTGGAAATATCATTCATAGCGATTACATCATTATACATTGCAGCGTGAGCAATAGTTTTACGACTAGTAGGAAACTTGCAAACAGATGCGAATATAGAAATACATCCTGGGGCACATTGAATACAGCAGCAACAGAGAATCAGAACACATATGATTATTATAATTGTACCAAAAATATTGCGAAGCTGACCCCAGGAGGGAAGCCACCAAAAAAGCATGTTCCAGAAAGAAAATTTACCATCATCTACCTTGATGTGATTACTAAGTTGTTGCAAAGTACTGATCTGATATTTAATAGTGAGGGTATGATCAGAAAGGTTAAAGCAGCACATACCTTCAACACTTTCACATCCTTGACTATGCAACAAAAGTAGATAATCGATAGCAGCACGATTCTGGAGAACAGCATGTTCCAGAGTATTATAGTTAGTTAGCATATTGGTAAGGATAGAGCTAGTTATATTTATTTCTTTAGCTACTACACATGCAAGATAAAGCAATTGTCTACCAGTATATATTGCTAGACCTGGAACGCCTACGATACTAGCACCTAAAGCAACAACTTCAGTTTCAGATAGGGGATGTACATTAGACTTACAATCCTCTGGCATAGTTATAAGATCCCTGCGATTACGTTTACCTGCAGAGAGGAAAGAAGAAGATTGCAAATGTGTGCTTGGCACCATCACCATACTTAATCTACTGATAGCACAAGGACCTCCAGAAATGTTAGCAGGTAAATAAGTGTAGCTAACATTCCCACAGGCCATAACCCATCCCTCTGAAAAAACAATGTGTACATAATTTGATGTCGTTTGGTAGGTGAGATTACACTTCATGTTATTATTCACAGAAACACATTGTGTAGCAGCAGGACAAGTAAAAATAAAACAAACTTCAGCATCAGTAACATTTTGAGTCCGAATCATAACTATATCTACAGTTCATTCACGGGAGGTCTGTTGAGGTATTCTGGAAAATTTAAGCGGGGTTACATCATCTTCTCGGATAATTGGGATCCAATATCTTATAGTACTGATCAGTCAGATAGTATTGGAGACATATTGGAACTGAAACTGGAATAGCGACTAAACAAGTACTTATAATGTCCTGAACACTTTTACATTTCCTAAACAAAAGTCAGTTATACTTAGGAGCTTCTTTGAAATATACTCCCAAATGTTATCTGGGGGCAATGGAACACAGGGTTAAGTAATAGAGCGGGAAGCTTTGTGCATTCTAATTACTTAAAAATAGAAAAACCACAGAATAAGATGAAAAATGAACAGGTCAGGAAAATATATTTCATCTGGATTTTACAATTCATCACTGGTTTGGAATCCGGGCTCATCTTAATCCTCCTCCTTGAGGGTGGGTGTGTTGTCATCTCTGAAGTCATCTGGGCGTGTCTGAAGTCATCTGGGCGGTCTCTGAAGCCATCTTGTTCTCCAATCAACAGATTCGGTGTGCGCTTTACTCTGGAAGCATGTATCCACGATGGATTGCCTTCAACCAAGATAGCTGTGCGAGTCACAACACCTTCATCAAGACCACATTACCTGATTTAAACAGGGTGCGTCAGAGCACTAGAAAATAAAGAAAAAAAACAAAGAAACATCACCACAGATGCCATTCAATCTTTCAATCAGTTTTACTACATAAGCTTCCTGGATAAATTCCAGGTCACCTGTTATTAATATCCCTGTCTTAACTGCCCAAAGCGTAGGGAATGGTTTACCCATTAAAATTTCGAAAGGAGACAACTTGGATGTAGAATTGGGGCCATAAGAATCTCTGCTAATACAGCTGGTAAATAAATATCCCATTTACTGAAAGAACCTGCAGTAGCCTTCCTAAACTTCTCTTTTATTGTGCGGTTCATTCGTTCAACAACATCTGAACTCTGGGGATATGAAACTTCTATTCAATGAACATCAATTACACAATGTCTTGTATTAGCTTAGAAGTAAAGGCTGGCCCTTTATCTGAATCTATCCTAACGGGACAACCTCATTTAGGAATAATTCCCTTACACAAAATTTTAGCAACAGTTTTCACATCTTCTTTTCTAGTTGGGAATGCCTCTGGCCACTTACTGAATCTATCCACAATAACCAGTAAATATCCACATCCTGTGGTAGATTTGGGCATATGAGTAAAATCAATCTGTAAGTCTTGGAAAGGGCCTTGCGGTGGGGGTAAATGCTGGTGTTTACCATGGGTTTTACATTGCGTGTTATTTCGTGCACAAATAAGACATCTAGAAACCTGACAATGAACGAGCTTGTTTAAATCCTGTACACAAAATCTCTTTCCCATCTCAGTCTGGGTTGCTTTTATACTTTTGTGGGATATACCATGTATCTGGGCAATAAACATTGTGGCTAAGACTTTTATGAGCCATATTATTACTATAACTATCCCCTCTTTAATAAAGACCTAAAAGGTCTAAAAACAATACTTGAAAAAAAATGAATCGGGAGAAAACAAAAAATTAAAACCGAAACAATAACATTGTCGGGGAAAAGTATGAACGCAGGAAAGAAACAAAAGAAACGGAGAAAAGAATAGCAACTTATACACATATATGAGATCCCTTAAACATGAGAAGAACTCACAATCATTCCATTCAAACAACTAAAACATAAGGAAGATAATAATCCACAAATTAAATTAATGTAAAGTCAGCTCACCATTCTCATTTATAAACTTTCTACTGCCAAATTCTACCAAAAACCAACTACATTAAAATCATACCTGGAAACAATGTACTAACAGCTTAAACCTTAAACAAAACACCAGTACGGGTCAAAGAAAAAATTAAGCTAAATAAACAAAACACGTAACGGACTAAATTCCAAACAGAATCTGGGAATTGAAGATCTATATACATTATATACAAACACAACCATAACAGCTCTAATTGGTAGAGAATCAAATCGGACTGGGTAGAGATTTACACCTATATTTAAATATTAATTGCTTGGGTATTAATTTAACCTAATCTTAATACAGTAAATAAAAGGAATATACTATGGGTAAGACCTGAATATATTTAACTTCTAAGACCATAATGGATTTAAAATAACCTCATACTCTGTGAGACATCGGATAGTTCATATTCTATTCTTTAGCATTTATAAACATGATTAGATGTTAATTAAACATTCTCCGTGTCCAATATAATAAAGTTGGGGCCTCACCAGCCATTGTACAGACTGCAGAGATGCATTCTCTTAACAGTGATTGCCAATGACTTAGAGAGAGAAAAAAAAAATAAGTGACTAGTTTCAAGGTGTCTCTGTGATATTGTGATAAAACTGCCACCATGATTTTACAATGTTCTCTTATAATACAAATGAAAAGATTTATCATAATTCAGAAGGCTCAGAGCAGGGGCAGAGATAAATGTTATTACAATTATTTAAACATTCTTTGTCATTTGCAGTGTCCATAGAATGATGTTTGGACAGTCTTTAATGGTGCATTTTGGAGCTTTTGGTCCCAGTGGGAGCTGGCTGGGATTCATTGTTGGTAAAAGTTCATGAAGCCGACCAATTCAGCTTTATTACAGGGTGTTTGAAATGTCTTTATCTCTGGCGGGGCTGACCAGATATTCACCCTTAGATATTATACAACCAAGATATTGAACTGAGTCTTTGCAATATTGTATTTTCTGGAAGCTTTTGATGCAGCACAATTGAGGAAACATTTTACATACCTCCTTGCTCTGGATACACAATAACCACATTAACATATTTGACAATTAACATATTTCAATAATCCTAGAACCATGTGGCTAAACCCATTATTATTTTAACACTTCACAGAGAGCCATAGAGTCTGTCACTGGCAAGTCCACCAAATCTCTATGTCAAACAGTGACACATAAATTGGGACTTTTCAAAAAATGAATACAAAAAGAATGAGCCGCAGCACCAGCCGACATGCAGAAAAAAGGCATATCTCAAAATCAACAACTGTATTACATTGGGTATCGGCAGAAATGCTAATAAGGGCTTATCTATCCAAAACTATAGGAACTATCTGTATTATGAGCTATAATAGGGGTATAAAATAGGAAGATAGTCTTTATAATTACTCATTGCTTTACAAAGGTACAAACCATTGGCAGAATACTATTAATTATATCCTGTTAAAAAAAAGGGTTAGGGGCATAAAAAAAATAATCCGTATATCAACTTTTACTTCCAACAAGTTATGCCACTAAAGAAAATTAAGATACACAATATACTAAATCCGGTATTATCAAATTAATGGGGTAATCTGGTAATAATTCAAATGAAAAATAAGACAATAACAATTGGCCATTATCCCTATTAGTGACAGATATTTTATATTCTTAGTCTCTGCAAATACCCCAATAAATCTCTACAAAAGACTTGCAATCAGCTGAGGGACCATTAATATAAGGAAGCTTTGATAGAGAAGCACATAGTCCCTGTATCATCAAAAAAAAATTAAACAGCTTACCTCGTATATGAAGAACACAAATAGGATTACACATTCTGTCCATGAGCTGTACCACAGCGAGGGAATCACTTGTGGGAAAATCCATCACAACTGCCATCATAGGGGATATCTATCTGTGACTGTATTTTCACATCCTACTTAGCTATATAGATATAACGGGTCTCACCAATGATCTAATTTATTACAAATAAACATTTGCTATTATGAAGCTGATTCCTCTTTAACACCAACAGAAACTCTACCAGATCCTTGCCCTTCACTTTCTAAATCTTCACTTTCTCAAAAACCTCTATAATATAAGAAAAAAAACTTCCTTAAACATTCCTACCTCCATTCGCAATTATATACTTCCCATTAACTAGTTAATAACATGCAAGCGAAAGAAGAGAAGGAGGCGGGGGAAGAGGGGGGTTAGGAATGTAGGCAGAGATAACGGTTCACACAGAATTTTAGGAAACTTGAAAAAAAAAAAAAAAAATCCAGGATGGAAAATACATTTATAATAGAAAACATCGAGTCCAAACATTCTAAGTGAAACCAGCATTAACCAAATTTAAACTTTACTTATTAATATAATCAGATGTATAATAAAATTCACTAAGAGAGCTCACAATAAGAATATACATCTTTTATCCAACCCAATATATTATCAAACCATGGATTGCCATAATCTGTACCACCAATGCGGATCACCTAATCCTCTTGAGTTTCCAGGAAAATTCTTCGGAATATCAGTATTTTCCCACACATTGGAAACCTGTAAACTTAGAATTAAAACACTTTAATATACTTTAAATGACTTATCATGTTTGGGTCAGACACCTTTACTGTGAAACTCTCCATCCTGTAAGCAAGAAGGTTAACAATAAGCGCAGTGAATACAATTAGGGAAACAAATCACACTGAAGCAAAAGGAGGGGAGGGAAAAAAAAAACTTATACTCTAATAAATCAGACACTTACATATAAGCATGCAAGACAGACAAGACAAATAGTAGGGTTTCTCAATGTTCCGTATAATGCTAGCTAGCAAAGAAACACAACTCAGAAGTTCGAACTTCAAATGAACCGGACCACACTGTCCGTTCTATAAATGGTTAAGCTTAACTCTTAAGTCCCCGTCCCTAACTCCCGTGTTTTACACTTCACTTCACGCTGAAGAAACTCTTAGTTAAAGAGAAAACATTAACTCTCTATGTGCAGGTCGTCGCCTGCGGGAGTATTATCTTGTAGTCCAACCACAAGTTGCGAGTCCAACCCGCATAGGGTCCTATTCAATCATAAGGAAAATATATCCTTGTACGCTCCCAGTTACCTCTTTTCCAAAGAGAAACTAAAAAATGCAGATCGCCCCCTGCGGGAGTCACCTTAACTCTTTAACTCTCTAGAACACCCAGCACCAAGTTTTTACATTCCACTCGGGATAAAACTCTTTCAGAATTTAACACTCCACCCACGAAGCAACTTCCTTAAGAGAACTCGATCACAGGTCCCAGCCTGCGGGCATTCTACTTACAGACACTCTACTTACAGACCTATCTGTAAGACTGTGGGGCATGCGTCCGCCCTTCCAGACCCACGTTTTAAAATCTATCCAATGTGCTGATACAAGTTACAGAACAAGCAAGACGAAAACTAAATTAATAAGTTCAATACTCCACTATCCTGTAGTTGTATCCCCACTTCACTGACACCAAATTGTAAGATATATATCCTACACTGATCCACCTGGAAACTTGATGCCTAGTCTAGAACATTGAAAAAGCCTCACAGCTGCGGGAGATAGGATTGAGACACACACAGGGCATGTACTGAAAACTATCTCAGTTTATTTGGGTCATACATTGGCATATATGAACAAGGAAAAACCTTGCATGACGAAAAGGGGCTTTACCAGACTTTATTTCTGTAAATAATATATAACATGTCTTGGAATGCGAGAATAGAGACAAGTTGACATAGGAGGCAGAAGACCTTGAGATAACGTATTATCTTGGCCATGAGAAACAGCTTGGGCTAGGTACAGCTTGGTACATTTTGAGAAAAACAGACTAAGTATATGTTCACAAATGGAGTCGAAAACAAAATGGCTGCTATTAGGCTAAGTGATTATCGAATATATAAAACCTAACAGTAGTAATGACATTAAAGTATATAGAAATGTAAATAAGGCAAAATATATATAAATAAATACAAGTACTTAGTAGTCCCCACTCCTGTTTGGTAATGGAATCTTCAAAATGGACTGTTAAGCCACACCCCAGGAAGCTTTACAGGGAGGCAATGGAAGCTTACAAAGGAACATATTTCTCACTTCCCTTTTAGTGTTGTATCCACTGGTGTGCTTAATATTAGATTGACATCAGTGTTAGCGAATCAAAACATTAGTAGGAAGTTAGGAAGTGTTAGTAGGAAGTTGCTAGACTTATATGTCACTTCCTTTGTAAAACGTGACAGTCTTAGTAAAATCATTCTTCTCACTCTCACATAACTCCACCCCACCCTCCCCTCTCAATAGAGCTCTCAAAAAGGAGAGCTGCTGTTTGCTGGACAGTAAGAGATATCTATATGATAGGGGGACAGAAAGGAAATACATTATTTAAAGGGCAAGTCCAACCCCAAAATTAAAACTTACATACAGGTAAATCACCCCCCAAAACCCTAAAGGGTAATAGTTTGAAATGTGAAATATCTAACCTGAAAAGTCTAACCTGAAATCCTGCACAATGTCCTGTTTCTGCTTCCTGGTTCTTCCAGTTAGTAACTGTCAGTTATGGATTTGACATCACAGCCAATGACTGAATGTTAATCCCCTGTCTGCCTTTTCTGAGCATGCCCAGGCTCAGTAAAGGCTCAGTACAGGTTTCTAAATGGCTCTGTTTCCAGGAGGCATCCAGAAGCATAGCAGGCATACAGTAATGAATTCATAGGACAAAGTAGGATATATCAACATATTTTAAAGAGGCCATTCTTTCTAAAAGATGTTCTTATGAGGTTGGAGTTGCCCTTTAAGCAAGAGACCCCACAGAATCCATGAACCCAGACATCCCACCCTGACAAAACTAATTTCAGGGAGGGTACCCTCACATTTCAGGGAGGGTACACACCCCCTAAAGCCCCACCCCAAGATTAACACATAATCCATGCATACAGACCCACACATGTATACAGTCAGACACTCTTGCATACAAACACATGCATCTCAACAGACACACACTCATGAAAACAGTCAGACACACATGCATATAACAAGTCACATCAATATTAAGTGTTTTTGTCACTTGTTAACCACTAAAAGACTCTGGCATCATTGTGCTCCCTCACTCTAATTCACAACAACACATATCAGGGAGATTGTTTATTGTTTCAGGGAGTCAGGGATCGGCCATTAATATCAGGGAGACTCCCTGAACTTCAGGGAGAGGTGGGATACCTGTGAATCTTTGTCCCGAACTGATAAAATGTAATAAGAACAATAATAAAACATGACAGGATAGTCTGGGTTCTTTATAGGACCTCACATTTACCAATAGTGATCCCTCTGTAACACATTTACCAATAGTGATCCCTCTGTAACACATTTACCAATAGTGATCCCTCTGTAACACATTTACCAATAGTGATCCCTCTCTAACACATTTACCAATAGTGATCCCTCTCTAACGCATTTACCAATAGTGATCCCTCTCTAACACATTCACCAATAGTGATCCCTCTCTAACACATTCACCAATAGTGATCCTTCTCTAACGGAATCCCTGGTGACAGCTGTGAGTTAATGGGGAGGGTGAGTATTGAAAGACAGATTGATAACTTTAATTATAGAATGATCCAATGGATCTGCTATTGATCTATTATTGGTTGGAAATTTAAGGGTGAAGATTGATTCAAGCTCTGTACAACAGTCGTATTTCACTGTGGTGTTTCTATTGAACTATAACACTACAATGTTACAATAAATACAGCAGATCAAAATATTAATTTAGAGGATGTGTGACTAATTGAACCAAGATTTCATATTTTTAACGTTTATTTTTTTTAACGTTTATGTTTTGCTATGTGTAGATGCAGTGCAGACAGGAACCACCAGGAAACATCCTGGGGGGCCCTAATAAAATTGAAGGTCCTGAAAAAAACCCAATACATATATCCGATTTTACTTACCCGACCGAGTGCTCCTGCAACATTAGACCGATGCTGCAAGAACCTCCTGTCTGTGGCATAGAAGAATAGGAAAGGCAGTTCTGGCAGGATCAATCTAATATCGCAGGAGCGCTTGGTTGGGTAAGTAAAATCGGATATATGTATGGCCACCTTAAATCCTATACAGTGTCCTAATTAACAAGCAAGGTTCAGGACTTGGTAGCACAAAATACTGATATGTATACATGTTAGGGAGAGGTGTGGATAGAGGAGCTAAAAGCTCCCCACATGAAATAGAGCCTTATTATTACAGATGGTACCTCACAGCCTCATGTTATTATAAGAGCAAAGTATCTTACTTATAGCCTGTGGCAAAGGTGTGTGTCTAGATATAATACAGCCTAATGGTACAGAGCAGGTGTGTTTAACTTGTGACCTTTCACATGTTTGAAAACTACAAATCCCAGCATTCTCTGTTTGCAGTAAGTTTTTTCTTAAAGGGTATGTCCACCCTTAAATCACATTTTTAATATTGCCTTCCCCCTGGTCCCCCAGCCCCAACCGAATAGTTTTTGTTTTAAGAAAGCCCCCCAAACTCTTACTTACCTCCCCTCTTTCCTCCGCCGCGCTCCCAGCCCTCTGCTTGCGAGAAATGCAAGCAGAGGGGTGGGACCGGCAGCCGCGTCTGTGATTGGCTGAGCGGCAGCCAATCACGGACGCGGCTGCCGGCAGCTCACTTCAGTGGAGGAAAGAGGAGAGGTAAGTAAGAGTTTGGGGAGCTTTCTTAAAATAAAAATTATGTGGTTGGGGCTGGGGGACCAGTGGGATTACTATACTAAAGGGGTTAAACGCTAGGGGGAGGGAATCGGGAGAGGGAGGGGGAGAAGGGCTGCAGTACGCATGCCAAACTTCTCCCGGAGGCCAGGGAGGAGGCAAAGTCCTATATGGACTCTGCTATCCTCCTGGTGGGCAGTTTTTGGGACTTAGGGGGGGGACTACAGGAGAACCCTATGGAGCTGGGATGTTAGGTAAGGATTAAACTACACTACACAATGGGGCCAGTAGTTGGGGGGATTATAGTTTTGGGGGTGGACATGCCCTTTAATATCCTGTAGCTAAAGGCATCTGTCTAGATCTAATACAGCCTAAGCTTGTGACCTTTCACATGTTTGAAAACTACAAATCCCAGCATTCTCTGTTTGCAGTAAGTTTTTTCTTTATATCCTGTAGCTATAGGCATCTGTCTGACTTAGAGACATTAAAAGCCCACGGTCATGCTTTAGCGCTTTCTACCCAAGGGTTTGAACATGCAAGTGATTCATCCCTTCCCTTACATCCATAGCTATTAGACTATTGGATTAGGGAAGCATTATATATTGGTCGATCAGTTGGCGCGACGTTAATGCGGCGGCAGCATGAGTACCAGAAGAGGCACTCGTGCGGCCGTTGCAAAGTAATTTACCAGAGGTTGTGTGCCTCTTTACGCGTCTCTCTTTACGTGCCTCTGGTAAATCCCGTACATGGCACGATTATTGGCCGTTCGTACACCTCGTGCATCACGGGTTAGCACCCACGATCGCTCGTGTGTACGAACCTTAAGGCTTAACACCAGTAGCCAACCGATAGTGCCATGGATCAGTCGGCTGGAAATATGTGATGGTGTGGGGCGGCCAGCCGCGACCGAGTTTGGTTGCCCGTATCAGACAGGTCAGCTAGTAAATCATGGCCAATCATGCAGTTCCCTATGGGACCACATTATCGGTCTGTCACATGCACTGCAGGCTGCAGCCACTGTTTCTGTGACCAACAGTTATCTATTCTGGAAGAGCTTTCACACAAAGCAGATGCTTAGTTGGGACATATGAGTATTATGGGGGAGATGCAATATATTTCGCTATCGCAACCTACGTGTACTCGTTTCCGCAATGTATTAACCACTTTGTGACCGTTAATACATTGCGAAAATGCTAGATGTAAGCTGCGGCCTTTTGCACATATTTTAAAGACACCATTGAAGAGGCGTTAATTGTCGCGCAAAAAACGGCGAAAAATGTATTGCATCGCTTTGCGACATGGCGCAGGCTGTACAAAACCTTCACTATCACGTTAGTACATAGGTTAGCGTGATTTTAGCGATTATTTTCTCATTAGTGCAGGATATTGCATCTCCCTGTATATGTATCCAGACTCAATGGTATTAACCTGCAAATCTGAAAACAGATCCAGGCAATCCTGCCACAATGTGCAATTCAATCTGAACAGCACCATTGGACATCCTGAGACCCTCTACAGGATCCAGAATAACATGCTAGGTTCATACTTATTGGTATTAACCACAGCAAGTTCAATATTTACAGTCACTATGGGGTTAGGACTTGGAAACACATGATTTTGATTAGCTTTACAAGTTATGGAGAGGTTTGGATAAAGGAGCTAAAAGTTCCCCACAGGGTATAATATGAAGTAGAGCCTTTTTATTACAGAAGGTACCCCACAGCTTCACAGTTATTATTATATTAATAGTGGAATAAAAGTGGAAACTGTCCATTTCTCTAAGAATGATGGGTAGTTTCAGAGACATGCAAATAACTGGGTGTAATACAGGAACTTCCTTACACTTCCTGTCTTATCATATATTTGATTGTAATCAGTGCACACATAAGGTCTTCTTTTTCATGTTTTAAAAAACTTTTTATTCACACATATTCTCAGTGCATACAGCATATATATATATACACACACACACACACACACACACACCATACACACGCACACATATAGCATAGACACTCACACACATACAGTATATACATAGACATACAATATATACCCACGCATGCAGTATATAGATGGTATGTAATTGGTGGTCCTAGTGGTGACCTCCAGACCCCAAAGCACAAGCACTAAAAGAACATGTTCTATGTATAAAGGGAGAAAAATACCAGTAAAACAGCTTTAATTCAGTCTCTGCACCAATCTAGACTGACAGACATCAGTACCGGACACCAGAATGTGAAGGAGAGAACTTTACATCAGGAGAGGTGATCCTATGGTCATGCACGGAAGTCACACTTGGGTCCGGGGGAGGGGAAGCTGCTCAATAACTTCCAGACAATTCTGTGTCAAAATGTCAGGGGCTCACAGCAGACCAGCATTTGTCCAAACAGGCAGGTAAAACTTTTTATCAGGCTGTAGGTTAATGCAGTTACTAAGAAGGACAAGGCTCCTGAAGGCCCCTCAGTTGTCCTGCCGGTAACTTACCTCCCCCTCCCTATTTCCCCCTACCTTACTCTGAAGTCCGCACAGACACGCCGCTCCTAAACGCTTAAGTTGCGTTACTTACGCACAGAGAGGGGTACAGGAGCCCAATGGGAACAACCAATCAGATGGGAAGTTCAGTCACCACAGCTTGCAATTCCTGCGGATACTGCCTTTCAAACTTTCACAAGGGTGCACCATGAGCAATATTTTCATATTGCTTCATGGTAGGAGCGTCCCTAAAAGATCTAGGCAGTTAAATTGTCATATTAAACTTGTTTTGTTTTGAGTAAAATCTTAAAATTTTCTATTAGTTAGCATCACTGAACCTTCCCCTCCGCACGCTATATATTTTGTATTTGATAAGAGATTTAGAGGGCAATATATCTGATAGAGATTTAGAGGGCAAGTCAGCGTAAAACCCATCCTATCCGGTATATTATCAGGTTAGTGTGGGTTTTACACTGCAATGCCTGTGCAATTTATGAAAATATTGGGTGTCGACACCTATCTTTTTAAAAACAGTATATACACATACAGTATATACACACCCATACAGTATATACACACACACCTCTAAAGTATATACACATATACAAATATACGGTATATACAAACCCATACAGTATATACACACACCCATACAGTATATATACTGTATATACACACACACATTTAATATATACACGCACATACAGTATACACATGCACATATATTCAGTCTACAGGAAAGGAAGAAACCATAGGGACATGAATAGGGAACTTCCTATTGGAAGTTATAAAGGAGAATCCACTTGGTTCCTAAGAAAAAGATGGGTTTCTCTCATGTAAATATATGATTCCCAGTAATGTTTTTAAGCACCCTCACACAAGTCAATCCATCCAATCAAACATACAATTCTATGGAGCTTATTTTTAAACAATCACTATTTTCGCCATTTCGCAGGACATCGCAATGACAAAGAGCGCTGTTTTCGCCTTATTTAAGTAATGCTGTGGCGATGTGTGATGGTATTATCGCCTATTCATTGTGTTAAGCGTGGTATCGCTGTGATAAGAGAAATACCGGACCAGAGAAGGTGAAATTTCAGAGCTATATTTGTCTATATAAAACTATAAATGGGTGAAATTTCACCTTTTTGCCACCTTTTTCTGCCTTTTGTTGCACTTTTACCAGAATTTTCGGTAAACATTGTTACTTTTTAGAATGTTCCATTAATATGACTATTTCTTACACAGCACTATGGTATGTTGCCATATTAATGTAACTGGTTTGGTAATTAGCTGCAGTTTGCTTTAAAATAAGCAATATGAAATTAATCCTATTTTTAAATTTGCCTGGGTGAGTTTTACACTATTTATCTCTACATGGAATGAGTACTGTCTGTAGGAACATTTTACAGTCACTCAGCAGGGCTAACTGAACAAATTGATTCTGCGACAGACAGAGGGAACCCAGAGGTGAAAACACTAATTTCTTTGCATGTACAATGCCAGGTATCTGGAACAATTATTTTTTTTAAAAAATCTGGACATCTAGATCTATGCCTGTTCGCTTGAAGGTTAAGTCTATCCTTTCATGCTTGGTTTGTGACGTAATGCAAAAGCTTTATAACTAAATGAAGCACACAATAGATTAAAATACAATATTCAGGCACTCGTTCTACAGACAATTATCATTCAATGTTAACCAGGTATTATAGAACAGTATTTAAGGTTAAATAAAGACATGTTCATCTATTCCAACCTACTCTGCAATACCCTCATTTCATGCCTAACATTTGATCCAGAGGAAGACAAAAATATATATATATAAAGGGAAAAAAAATAACATTCTTTAATTTTGGAAACTCATCCATCCTTTTTTAAAAAAAATAATCTAATGAAACCGCCATCACCACGCCCAATGGAAGACAGTTCCATAGCTTTACCGTTCTCACAGTGAAAAACCCCTTTCAGAACTTGTAGACTAAACCTTTTTTCTTCAAGTTTTAAGGGATGTCCACATGTCCTCTGACATGTTCTATTGGTGAACAATGCCCCAGATAGTTTATTGTATGGCCTGTTAATGTATTTATACACAGTAATCATATCCCCATGCAAGCACCTTTTCTCTAGTGTGCATAATTGTAACTTATACAATTTGACTTCATATTTAAGCTCAGCCCAATGTGACAATCTATCTAGATCCACCTGCAGCAATTGCTCATCATCTGTAGCTTTCAATGGTCGACAAAGTTTTGTGTCATCCTCAAACAGAGGCCCTGCTGACAATGCCCACATCCAAATCATGGTTGGGGGGGGAGGAAAGATTTTTTTAAAGCTGCATCTTACAATTAAACTAAACTTGTTTTTACGGTGCACTTATCCTTTAATAAACAAACTTAATAGAAGCGGCCCCAACACAGAACCCTTTGGTACCCCAACCCATATTGATAAAGCTCCCTTAGCAACTACTCTCTGCATCATATCCATCAACCAATTTTCAATCCATGTACAAATGTACCACCCAAGCCCAGCAAACCTTATACATAAGTCACCTATGGGAACTGTATCAAAAGCCTTAGCAAAATCCAAATATTAAAGGGCATGTCCACCCCCAAAACTATAATCCCCCCAACTACTGGCCCCACCATGTAGTGTAGTTTAATCCTTACCTCACATCCCAACTCCATCTGGTTCTCCTGTAGTCCCCCCCCAAAGTTCCAAAAACTGCCCACCAGGAGGCTAGCAGGTCCATATAGGACACTGCCTGCTAGCTGTCCTCAGGTAGATTTTTGCCATGCGTTTAATGCAGACCTTATCCAACATCGACGCAAAAATCAAATCTAATCACTCTCCTCCCGTTTCATATCCCTCCCCCTAGCTCAAATCCCCCTTAATATTGTGCCCCATGTCCAGCCCCAACCGCATGTTTTTTTTTTTAAAAAGCTCCCCAAACTCTTACTTACCTCTCCGCTCCTCCGCTGACTGAATGACCGGCAGCCGCGTCCGTGATTGGCTGCCGCTCGCCAATCACAGACGCGACTGCCGGTCCCGCCCCTCTGCTTGCATTCGCAAGCAGAGGGGGCAGGTGCGGCGGAGGATCGAGGGGAGGTAAGTAGAGTTTGGGGAGCTTTTTAAAAAAACAAACCATGCGGTTGGGGCTGGGGGACATGGGGGAGCATAATATTAAAAGTCTATTTTAGGGGTGGACATAGCCTTTAATTGTTTAATTGATAGGGGGATACTTTCTCTTTTCTTTAATTTGTACATTTCTATCCCCATTTATCCGCCACCCATAACTTAACTGTGCATACATTTATTCTATTGTACAAAATCCAAGTATACCACATCTACTGCTATGACAGAGTCCAATTTCCTACTCACTTCCTCATAAAAGCTAAGAAGTTAGTTTGACAAGATCATTTCCTCCTAAATCCATGTTGATTACTACTTATAATGTCAGTTCTTGAAACATACTCTAGAAGATGTTACCTGTGCCTTCCTTCCACTGAAGTTAACTCAAAGGTGTGTACTTACCAGGCTGTGAACGACTTCAATTTTACCCCACTCACAATGAAAACAAAACCAGTTATGATTTCATTGTGAGTGCAAATTACATATGGTAAAACTTTGCTTTAGCAGTATCGGGAGAGCAGGTTGAGCTAAAATATATGTACTGTCTTTCGCAAACCTACAGATGGCACCAAAACAGCTTTAGAAAGGTAATGTTCTGAACAAATTCAAATGAGTTTAGCATTGAAATTTTTAACAATCTAATCTAGAAATCAACCATCCACTTTAAAGTAAAAAATGGATGAATGGAAAATGATCCAGAAGCAGAATAACATCAAAAAAAACTGAGATGTCAGATGGACTTGACACAGTAGATATCTAAAGATGCTTAAAATAAACTACTGAATCATTCAAAAAGAATAATGGCAAGCCACAAATGGTACTACTATAGCACTTTTCTTTGAGGGTACAGACCACTTATATACTGCTCTAGTCTCTGGTTGGATGATACTAAAATTTTACTTTTCGACCACCAAGGAAAATATTGTTCTATACCTGGCACAGATCCCACACGTCTCATCACCCGAAGAACACCATTGCCAGTGAAACATGGTAGTGGCAGCATCATGCTTTTCCACATCAGGGACTGGGAAACTGGTCCAAGTAGAGGGGAAAGATTGATGGCACTAAATACAGGGATATTCTTTTTCAAAACCTGTGTCAGTCTGCCTGAGATTTAAGACTGGGACATAGGTTCACCTTCCAGCAGTACAATGAATCAAAGCACACTGCTAAAGCAACACTCGAGTGGTTTAAATGGAAACATTTAAATGTGTTGGAATGGCCTAGTCAAAGTCCAGACCTCAATCCATTTGAGAACCTGTGGTCAGACTTGAACATTGCTATTCACAAGTTAAAACCATCCAACATGAAGGAGCTGGAGCAGTTTTGCCTTGGAGATTGGGGAAAATCCCAGTGGCAAGGGACTTGCAGCTGTAATTGTCGCAAAAGGTAGTTTTACAAACGTTAGGGGTGTGAACAGTTTTGCGTGCTGACATTTTCTGTCATTTTTTTAACTGTTGATATGCTTGTGTATCTGTCTTTATGTGTGTGTAGGCATGCACGTGTGTCAGTCTCTATGCTTGTGGATAATGGCTTAATCATGGGGCCAGGTGTAGTGGTGGAGCTCCCTGAAATGAATTTTGGCAGGGTGGGATGTCTGCAATGTATTGACGTTCCATAATTAGCTTTGGTGGAATAGTAGTTTAATGCTTTGATTTTAGAAAGGCATGTATTTGCAGGTTCAATTCCCCAGACTTTTATCTTTACAAATTTTAATATTCATTTAATAATATTAAATATTAATATTCTGTTTTTACATTCATCTATCTAAGAAATAATTTGCAAAGATTTTTTTTTATGAAAAGCAAACAATTACATTATTGTAAGTGACAGAGATAGTTGAGAAGACACTACACAAAAATAACTGTTCTGTCAGAGAGAGGCAGGATGTCTGAGCTGTAACATGATTGGCTGTCAGCATCTTAGGTTTAAGGCTGCAGCTTCCAATGAAGTTGTTAACAGTATTTTTGCTCATGTTGGCAACAACAGGCTGGAATGGCCATTTCAGGAAGGGTGTCTGAGTTTTGGCAGTGAGGAAATGCCTTGTATTTTGTGTTCTTAAAGGGTATGTCCACCCTTAAAACTAATTTTTGATATAGTACTCCCCCTGGTCCCCCAGCCCCAACCGCTTCATTTTTATTTTTAGAAAGTGCCCCAAACTTTTACTTACCTCCCCTCTTTCCTCCGCCCCGCTGCCGGCCCTCTGCTTGCGAGAAAATGCAAGCAGAGGGGCGGGACCGGCAGTCGCGTCTGTGATTGGCTGAGCGGCAGCCAATCACGGACGCACTACTTAGACGATTTTTTGTTTGTGGGCGTGCATGACAGTGGGCATTGTAATTACCTTCTGCAGACAATGTGTGGTTCCACGCAAAACATGTTCTGGGGGTTAATAATTGCATTGCGAATGCCTTGTCTCAATTGCAGATGGACGAATTCTGCAAACTTGCTCCGGATGCTGACAAGTCAGATTCACCCATCCCCCTGTCTTTAGGGAACACCGCTTTCTCAAACTGACTTTAATGCTTCACAATTCCTTGTCAAGGGCAACATGGCGATTCTACTTGAGCTCCTGGCCAGAATGGCTAGCTATTGCTCAAGCAGCAGAGGGTATCCGAGACAATCACAGTCGCCATATTGCTATTTATTTATACCTATCGTCCTTACGGGAGATAGGTTCCTCAGGTACTACCGTAGAAAAGAAACTAGCTGCCTTATCCTTCCAATTCCAATTGTTTAGTTGGTCCGATCTCACAAAAGACTTCACCATTAAAAAAATTGTTTGTGGTTGGAAAGCCTTGCCAATTCACAGGGTTCTAGCAGACCAGTCTCTTATAGTCTTCTCCAAAAACTCTTACACATGCTCCACCCCTTATGAAACCTCGTTATTTAATATCTCCTTTCCCCTTGCCTTTTATGGGGCATTTCAGGTACGTGAAGTGGTTTCCCCAACAGTTAATAGGAGTGGAGGACTTCAATGGGGCGACATTACCATGTCCCACTCCTTTATAGTATGTTGCCTACGTTTCTCAAAAACTGACCCTGGAGGAAAAGGTAAACTAGTTACACCAAAGGCCCCATATTGTCCAGTTACATTGCTCCAAAAATATTTGAAGGTTAGGCCCCCAACCCACGGCCCCTTCTAATCCACGCCAATGGTACTTTTCTATCCAAATATCAATTTTTAGCTGTCTTTCGTAGGTTGTTGGTTCACCTGTCCATCCCTCCCCTAGCCTTTTCCACTCATTCCTTCAGAATAGGGGCAGCCACAGAGGCTAACCTCCGTGGTTATTCAGAAGAACATTTGAAACAGCTTGGTAGGTGGACAGCATGTCCGGCCGCACCTCCTAATTACTCTCCAATTTTCTTTATTTCTACAGATTCCCCAGTTACTGCATGGATCTTGAGCCACTCTTACGTTTACTGGGCGGCTAGACAGGCGGAGTCGCATCCCTATGGCAGAAACCTTGGGATCCCTCAGGTTTTTTCAGGTGCGATGGAGAGGAATAAGAGGGCTCTGCTGGTCTCAGGCATTACCCGAGATACTACAGCTGCATGGAGTAAGGGGGGTGGGGGGGGAAGATCCTTTTACTACATGCAGGTGGGAACGACATTGGTTATATAAAAAATGTTGATCTTATAAAACACATAAAACGTGATCTTATTACCTTCACCAAATTACTATCGGATGTAGTTAGTGTGGTCTGATATTATTTCACGCTCAAAAAGTTTGCATGCTAGAGATCCCTCTGCTATAGAAAAGTGTAGACGAAAAGCAAATGTTTCTATTTACAAGGTTGTTCATAGCCTAGGGGGCATTGCCCTCAGACATAACCTATTAGAACAAGATAATTCCTCCCTGTTGAGAAAAGATGGCATCCACCTAAATTCGATTGGCCTAGACATACTTAATATGGCTTTTCAAGATGGCCTTGAAGCTGCCCTGGCAAAGCTGGGGCGGCAGGTCCAGAAGGCCCAGCCAGTGTCTGTTTTTTCCAGGCATGGCCGGTGATATTAAGGTAAATGGGAAGTTTAGCGGGCATGATGGGAAGGGGTGGTAGCCTTCAGTCCGTAGAGACTCTTGGTGTCTGGTAGATATTTGTGCCTTTACCTTTTGGTAATAGCTGGCATATATGTTTTAAGCCATGCCATTTAGTTTATTGGGTCAATAAAAGCTGTGGCCAAGTTTTTCACCAACACCTGTCTGTTTTTTCATGTTCTATACTTTAATAAGAGTCAATTTTAGCCTCAGTGTTCTAGCCACTATCCAACAATAAGCGACCAAGGTTTCTTTACTGTGTATACATATATGACCGTAACAGAAAAACAGATCTAGACAGAACTATTCTAAGAGATAGGTCCCTTTAACTCTTTGGTTTAAATTTAACAAAAATGCTTCATTTGTTTTTATACATTTCCTGTTCCAATATTCAAAAAAGGGTAGTCGTTCACAGCCGGGTAATTAGATACCTGTAAATTTAAGTTCAGTGGTGGGGAAGATACTGGAAAGTTTAATAAGGGAACATATTCTAGTGTATGTTTCAAGGACTGATAATCAGCATGGCTTTATGTAAAAAAAAAACCTTGCTTTACTTTTATGAGTTGGAATTTGGGCTCTTGCATAACAGTAGATGTAGCATACTTGGATTTTACTAAGGCTTTTAATATAGTCACCCATAGGCGACTGAAATATAAGCTGAGATCTGTTGGGCTTGGGTGGCACATTTGTACATAGATAAATAATTGATTGATGAATTAGATGCAGAGAGTAGTTGTTAATGGTGCTTCATCAATATGGATTGAGTTCTAAAGTTCTAAGTGTGGTGCCAAAGGGTTCTGTGTTGGGACCACTTTAATCTGTTTATTAATGATTTGGAAGTAGGCAGCATGGTCTGCTTCCACAAAACTTTGTCCACCATTGAAAGCTGCAGAGGATGTATAATTGTTGCAAGTGGATTTAGAAAGATTGTCACATTGGGCTGCTAAGTCAGCAGATGAGATTCAATGTTGATAAATGTAAGGTGATGCATTTTGGACTTAAAAATCCTTTGCTGCTTATACTATAAATGGCTCTGTGTTACGTGAATCTCTGTTGGAAAAGGATCTTGGAGTTTTGGTGGACACCAAACTTAAAGGGGAAGTTCAGTGCAAATACATGTACATTTCAGAATAAAGTGCAGTATTTTTTCATCCCAATGACCTTCATCTGCCAATTCAGCAATTTGTCTGTGTATAAATAAATATAACCGAAATACTGACTTCCTGTTTGCAGGACCCCTATTAGGGACCATTATGGTCTTGTCCTTGACCCAGCACGAGGGTTGATTCAGTTGCTCAGTAGAGATCTGAGCATCTTTGACCCATCCAACAGCTAATCAGTAGAAATTACTGTTAGGAACATTCCAAGGATGTGGTGCATCCTGGGAAGAAGAAGGACTGTTAGAACCTTAAATGTCAGCTCACTAATGTCAACAGAAGGGAACAGCAAAGGGTAGAATAACTAAGTATGCATTACATAAACTAATAATTTAACAAATAATAATTTCCACTGAACTGTCCCTTTACATATAGCAAGCAGTGCCAGGCAGCAACAGCTAGAGCCAGCAATATATTGTTTTGTAAAAAGAGTGGTATGGATTCAAGGGAAAAAAATATTATTCTCTGCACTGGTAAGGCCTCATTTGGAATGTCTGGTGCAGTGTCGTGTACAAAAAGGACAACAAATAAGTTGGATAAGTTACAATTATGCACACTAGAAAAAAGATGCTTGCGTTGGGATATGATCACTGTGTATGAATACATGAATAGGCCATAAAACAATCTGGTGCATTGTTCACCAATAGAACATATCAGAGGACACACGGACATCCCTTAAGAGTGGAAAAAAAGAAGTTTAAACTATGGAACTGTCTTCCATTGGACGTGGTCATGGAAAACTCAAAAAATGGATGAGTTTCTAAAAACAAACAGGGAGATTCAATAAAAGTTCTTATCGTTTAAAATGGTGTTAATTTTGCCCCAACCAATCAGATCTTATTTAACATTTGAAAGCTAACATCTGATTGGTTGGGGTAAAATTAGCACTATTTTAAATGATAAGAAATTTTATTGAATAACCCTGTAAGAATGTTACCCGTTACTAGTATTAATACATAAGGTTGGCGTTGATCCAGGGATATTTCTATAATGTATAAAACCATAATGCAGCCATGCTGATAAAGAGTTTTGTATCAGTATTGAGAATAAACATCTAGTTGACTATGAAAACTGTACAAATGTTTCAGATGAGATAAATGCACACAATTGGATCAGTTTGCCAACTAGACATACTGTATCCATTTTTATTGGTCTCTATAACACTTGCGTGCAATCAGTTCACTGCTAATGGATAGAAAGCCTGCCCTACTGTGCCTGACACCTGCTCTTCAAGATCCAGTTCCGTGAATTGAGGATTTTAAAAGATACATGATCTCCTTACTCTGAGCTGTGCCCCTTTTTGCCCCCTCTAGGCACCCGGGACCTAGGCAGTTGCCTATGTTGCCTTGTCCAGGCCTGCGCCGCCTTGCCTAAACAAGTTTCTATGTTGCCTTGTCCTGTAAGTCCCTCTTTGTAGATTTATCTATGGCTAAGATGGCGCTCCCAATATCTCTATTACATAGACCCATTGACCCAGTCTAAATTGGACCCAGCATCGCACGAGAAAGCCATTTCAGATATTTATTTTAATTTCTGTATAATTAACTAAACCAGAGCTTTGCATTGCTGTCTTGTACTCCATTCCTCCACATTAAATAGGTTCCTCAGCACAACAAGCAGATGACTGGCCCATCTCTATGTATAACCTACAAAAACACAACCCAGAATTAATTAATTTCTTTAAGGGTAATAAAACCGGCTGTTGCTTATTATCAAGCATATCTTCTTTTAATATTAGTGCCAGATCCTTTAGTATAGTATAGTATAATATTTGAGGTTGAATAAAGACATACATCCATCTAGTCCAACCTACTCAGTAATACCCACATTTCCTGCCTAACAGTTGATCTAGATTAACTCAGGATACTGAATGAACCAATGACTTTCATTTACAATTTTTTTTCCAGCTATAAATATTTATTTAATCAGTGTACTCATTCCTTATTACACAAGTATATTTCCTGTCAAGACATTTTAGTTTACCATAGACAGACTAATTTGCCCCCCAAGTTGAGGGTGAGGCATGTGTGTATGGACTGTGTACAATGTTTAAAAGATGGTTATTTGTAGGGGGGAATACCGATTAAATGCTAAACAGCTCATAAATTGTTTGTAATGCTTACGGCTCTGATTTATGACGGATGTATAGGCTATCATGTATCATCACCGTGCACTGATATTTTTTTTGAACCTCTTTTAACTTGGGAGGAGCTGATTTCATTATTTTAAAATCTTTCAGTGCAGCTATTGTTATTGCAGTCATAAAATAAGCAAAAAAGGATCAATCTTCATGTTCCAATCTCTGCTACCTCTGAGAAGAGCTGCATAAATATTCATAGTTAGTTTAACCTCGGAAAATTTATGAATAAATCCTATCATTTTATGCCAGAATTTCTTTTTCATTTTATAGCAACTCTAAATGTTATGTTTTACATCTTCCTTTATCTAAGATACTCACTAAGAAGCAGATGTAGCATTACGGAGATACTCATTTCTCTCTAAAAGCAAATCATATACTTGGTTAATGATCTTGGCTTTAAAGGGACATTGATGCATTTTGTTCTTATGTTTTCTTGGTATTTGTCTCCTTCACCCTACCAATATGTGAAATGTTGTCATTTCTTGGCTTTTTGCATATATATGTCATTGTTCTTTTTCCCATTGAAAATAATCCTTAGGCTGTCTACACATGCAACAACCGATACACTGAACTATTGAAAACAATGAAAGGGATTTCATCCACTACGGACCGCATGCTTGGTCACTGCTACTTTTGCTGTGACCGACAGTCCATACTGGCCATGCAAGTCCCGAACAGTTAGTTGGGGCGAAGGATTGCAAGTTGTGTACCCAGCTTTACTATTTAAATAAAGTAGAGATGTTTGAAACGTATAAGTTTTATTTCGAAATTGGATTTTTGTACATTTTTTAAAAATTTGCAAAGTAAACTTATAGAAGTCAACAGAAGCTGAAGTTCTGATTATCTCCGTATCAAATATTCGATTTTCGACATTAAACAATGATGTTCAGTATCTAATATTCAATGTTCGATATAGGATATTCCCTGTTGATATCGAATAATCAATAAACCCTTGGAATATTCGAACTTCAGAAAAGTTTAGTTTTTGAAAAGTTATGAAAGTTCCGCTGATCTTCTAACCTGGCAGTTCCAAATCATAACAGAAAAACAATTGATCCTGATGCCGATAAACCAGTGTCGATGACATTGAGATCTCTCAAACCATGCAGAAGATTTTTTCTATAGTAGTAACATAACATTTCAAAGTGTGTGGTCACATGACCGATTGAACCCCATACATAATATAGGGAACAATTGTTAATGTGTATTTGCAATTCACTGCTAATTCGCAGAATCCAATTGCACGTGTGTGGCCTCCTTAAAGCCTCATACACACATACGATCACGGGTCCCGACCAGCGATGCACGATATGTCCGAATGTTCGCTTCGGACGATAATCGGTCCTTGAATGAGCCCTTTATCGTCCGAAAATGGCCGGTCGTTCTGAGATCTTCCTGTTCGGTCAATCAACGATCCCCCGACCAAATGCCCATTTTGCCCAATAAAGTGCCCATACACGGGCCAATTATCGGCCAAAACGAACGTTCAAACACATCATGTTCGAACGTTCGGGGACCCGCGATCGCATGTGTGTACGAACCTTAAGTCTGGCTATGAACTAGGTAATCTCTTGTTGCCCTTTCAGTTATTATTGTTAAAAAATACTTCACCAAAAGCCAACCAAGAGAAGGCCAAGTATTTATAGATATACATCATCCCTTTGTTGTATGTATAGAGCACATGGCTTTGATCGTAGATACTTAAATGGATCATAATGGGAGCCATTCATGTGTAAATAGTTTTGCCCTAGAGGCACCATAGCAAAGCATCTAGAGAGCAGGTCCCCTGTGGTGATAAATGAACAAATATCTGGCACACTTCCTTTTAAAATAGACTGAATTACATAAAGCATAAGGCCGCAAGAGAAGACTGGGGATAAATTAAGTTTTTGTTCTCCTTTCAGAATGAAAGTAAAGATCATCTTTATAAAGAATTATTAAAAAGTATTTCCTTGAAATGGTTCATCGTGGTAATCCCCAATTCCCAAACTGAATTTCTGCTTCCTGAGACAGGTGGTGTCCAATCAAATTGTCTTCTCCTTTTACAGGGAAAATTCAGTTTTTGTTTTAAAACCACTGCCAGATTTCAACACTCTGTTAACGAGTACAAACTGTTTTTTTAAAAAAGAATATATCAAAAATAAAAATGCATCTTCATAGTGTACCGTATGTCTATTTTTATAATTAAAAAAAAATGATCTAAGTATAATTGCACAATATTGATGAGGGATCCATAATTTCCACACGGATCACAGTGGGAGATCTTGCAGCCTACAAAGAGCACAGAGAGCTTGGACACAATGACAGGACAGCTATTGGTTCAGTGAAAGGCCTGTCTAGAGTCAACCTGTAACGCTCCGGATTCCCTCTTATTCCTTCAGTCTGAATACCCCAATCTACAACCACTATCTTCACCAATAAACAAGCCCCCATTTGCTGGGAGGCTAGACGCGCCTCACCGAACACGGTTGCCCCCTGGACTTAGATTGCAAGGTATTCAAACTGAGGCCGGGAATACAGGAGAAGTCCGGAGTCAAACTAAAGGACAAGGCACCAGGATAGATACAAAGGTCAGAAACCAAAAATACGAGGTACTAGGAGCAGGCAAGTGCAGAGTCAGAATCAGAGCAAAGGGTCACAGGAGGTTAAGCAGAAAAATGTAGTCAGGAGCAAGCAGAGGTCAGGGCAGGCAGATACGAATCGGAGTCAAATGCAAGGCAGGAGTCGGTAACAGAGAGTAATAGAAAAATCACACCACGAGCAAGATAGTAAACTAACCGCTATATCGGGCAAGAAAATACTAGACTGAGGGGTTTAAATCATACAGAGGAACTAACTGGGAGTTAGGAGAAAGTCTGATGCAGGGGATAGGAGAATTTGAATCAATTAGCCCGCCTCCGTCCAATGGCTGATCTGTAGGAGCGGAGGAGGTAGGAACCAGTGCCTGTGCGAAACCGCACAGCACTGGATGAAAGCGGGGCGGGTGGACGTGCTCGCGCGTGTGACGTCACCGGAGCTGCGCACCGAAAGCCAGGACCGAACGGAGTCCCCTCTGGATCTCCGGACAGGTAAGACTTTTGTTACACAACCACATTAATTGTCCTAAATAAATAACATTTACAACCTTGGGATCTCAATTAATACTGGTGCTGATCTTCTGTATATAAAACACTTTAAGATGACATTCCACTGCTAGTAGATAGTCGGCGTAATACTGCCTGGGTTTCCTTTAACCTACTTGTAAAATAGAAATAATACCTTTCATTATCAATTCTGTTAAATTTTCCAATACAGAAATATTTCCACAACTAATTGGGGGGGGGGGGGGGGAACAATATTGTTTGCTTTTAGCTGGGTACACACCATGTGATCCTGTCAGTTGCGGATTGGCTGTGGTTTTCCGACACGTCCGATACCCTATTTGGCCAATTTGAACGACAATCAGTCGTAGGCAGATGAAAAGTCATGACAATTTTTGTCCGATATACTGATGTATCGGTCAATCGGCATGAAATATTGCATGTTGTGTACCCAGCCCTAGAGAAAGCAGTGTTCTCTGATAAAGCAGTCTGTTTTCGAATATGAATTCCTAAAGCAAAACAATTAACCTGTTTATGGCTTCAACGTTTATTTTAATATTTTTATTTATACACTCATCTAAGGGTTTATTTGCACTTTGCAGCAACAAAGTTTTAACCTTGGTCATCTACAGGATTGTAGGGAATGTTGTTAATGTAATTTTACTTATTACAAAGACTCATAAAGGACCGGGTTTTTATATCGGATTATAAAATTATACTGCACGTTTTATCGTAAATAGATGCTAAAAAAAGAATTACAAAGAGCGGCAAATCACAACTTTTATTTGAGAAGTCAAGCTAACTCTTGCAGCAATTTACCAATGGCTAGCATGATTTGTAGAAGGGAATTGTGATGGCTGTCCCTCTTTGAAAAAACACCAGAAAATCATGCAAAACTTTACACCAAAATCTGATTTACTGAGAGCCACATTTGTCATATTAAGCATTAATATAGGGAAGCATGTTGTATATGGGCCAGAGGCGTGTTTAGGAGGGGAGATTCCTGGTGCCTGGAATCCCCCCTTTCTGCCTGCTCAGTGCTGTCTGCTGTTCTACCTCTCCTGGTGCCCATAGACTGTTACATATATATTGATATATAGATTGTAACATTGTCAATTGAGCTGTGAGTGAGAAGCAGCATTTGTATGTTTCAAAAATGTATCCAGTCTGCCCTGTGATTGACATATTATATATATATATATATATATATATAACTCCCTTATATTATATAAATAAATTTATAATTAATTTCATGGGGAATACATTGGGTTTTTCGGAGGTACTATGTTGGTGGGGGTAGGTAAAAGTAATATACATAGGGACAGTGTTTATGTGTTGTTTAAGCACTAAGTAAATAATTATATCAATATTAACAATATGTAGTAATGACATTAAAGTATATAGAAATGTAAATAAGGCAAATCTATAAATAAATAAAACTACTTGCACAGTCCCCACTCCCCCCCCCCCCCCCCACACACACACTGTTTTGTAATGGTATCTTCAAAATGGCTGTTAAGCCAAACCCCAGGAAGTTTTACAAGAAGGCAATGGAAGCTTACAAAGGAAAAATTTTCTCACTTACCGTTGTATCCATGGTGTACTTAATATTAGATTGACAGCAGTGTTAGCGAATCAAAACATTTTCTGAGTGTTAGTAGAAATTGCAAAACTTATATGTCACATTCTTTGTAAAACATGTCTCTCACCCCACCCCACCCCTCCCAATAGAAACAAAAGAGAGCGCTGTTTGCTGGACAGGAAGGGATATCTATATATCAGGATAGGCAACCAGTAGATCTCCAGATGTTTTAAAACTACAACTCTCGATTCCCTTACTACAGAGTGCTGTAAGGAATGCTTGGAGTTGTAGTTTTCAAACATCTAGAGATCTACTATTTGCTTATCCCTGCTATATATGATAGGGGGACTGAAGGAAAACACTCTCCATGCCCACTACTTTGAGACAATGAAGTGAGTTTGTTAATGGTTATTATATTATTTAGCAATAGACCCCATAGAAGCCATGACCTGTGTCCTGAACTGATAAAATCTAATAAGATTGAAACATGACAGGATAGTCTGGGTTCTTTATAGGACCAAATTTACCAATTAATCCCTCTCTAACACATTTACCAATAGTGATCTCTCTCTAACACATTTACCAATAGTGATCCCTCTCTAACACATAACCATAGTGAACCCTCTCTAACACATTTACCAATAGTGATCCCTCTCTAACACATTTAACCAATAGTGATCCCTCTCTAACACATTTACCAATAGTGAACCCTCTCTAACACATTTACCACATTTACCAATAGTGAACCCTCTCTAACACATTTACCAATAGTGATCCCTCTCTAACACATTTATAAGAGAGGGATTCACTATTGGTAAATGTGTTAGAGAGGGATCACTATTGGTAAATGTGTTAGAGAGGGTTCACTATTGGTAAATGTGTTGAGAGGGATCATATTTGGTAAATGTAGTTAGAGAGGGTTCACTATTGGTAAATGGTTAGAGAGGGATCACTATTGGTAAATGTGTTAGAGAGAGATCACTATTGGTAAATGTGTTAGAGAGGGATTACTATTGGTAAATTTGAAGTCTCTATAAAGAACCCAGACTATCCTGTCATGTTTCAATCTTATTAGATTTATCAGTTCAGGACACAGGTTCATGGCTTCTATGGGGTCTATGCTTAAATAATATAATAAACCATTAACAAACTCACTTCATTGTCTCAAAGTAGTGGGCATGGAGATGTTTTCCTTTCAGTCCCCTATCATATATAGCAGGGATAAGCAACTAGTAGATCTCTAGATGTTTGAAAACTACAACTCCAAGCATTCCTCTACAAGCACTCTGTAGTAAGGGAATTCTGAGAGTTGTAGTTTTTAAAACTATGGAGATCTACTGGTTGCCTATCCCTGATATAAGATATCCCCTCCTGTCCAGCAAACAGCAGCTCTCTTTTGGTTTCTATTGGGAGGGGTGGGGTGGGGTGAGAGACATGTTTTACAAAGAATGTGACATATAAGTTTTGCAATTTCCTACTAACACTCAGAAAATGTTTTGATTCGCTAACACTGCTGTCAATCTAATATTAAACACCATTGGATAACGGTAAGTGAGAAATTTTTCCTTTGTAAGCTTCCATTGCCTTCTTGTAAAACTTCCTGGGGTTTGGCTAACAGTCCATTTTGAAGATACCATTACAAAACAGTGTGTGTGTGGGGGGGGGGAGTGGGGGACTGTGCAAGTAGTTTTATTTATTTATAGATTTTGCCTTATTTACATTTCTATATACTTTAATGTCATTACTACATATTGTTAATATTGATATAATTATTTACTTAGTGCTTAAACAACACATAAACACTGTCCCTATGTATATTACTTTACCTACCCCCCACCAACATAGTACCTCCGAAAAAACCCAATGTATTCCCCATGAAATTAATTATAATTTATTTATAAATATAAGGGATATATATATATATATATATATATAATATATATATAATATGTCAATCACAGGGCAGACTGGATACATTTTTGAAACATACAAATGCTGCTTCTCACTCACAGCTCAATTGACAATGTTATCTATATATCAATATATATGTAACAGTCTATGGGCACCAGGAGAGGTAGAACAGCAGACAGCACTGAGCAGGCAGAAAGGGGGGATTCCAGGCACCAGGAATCTCCCCTCCTAAACACGCCTCTGGCCACATATAAACATGCTTCCCTATATTAATGCTTAATATGACAAATGTGGCTCTCAGTAAATCAGATTTTGGTGTAAAGTTTTGCATGATTTCTGGTGTTTTTTCAAAGAGGGACAAGCCATCACAATTCCCTTCTACAAATCATGCTAGCCATTGGTAAATTGCTGCAAGAGTTAGCTTGACTTCTCAAATAAAAGTTGTGATTTGCCGCTCTTTGTAATTCTTTTTTTAGCATCTATTTACGATTAAAGTGCAGTATAATTTTATAATCCGATATAAAAACCCGGTCCTTTATGAGTTTTGTAATAAGTAAAATTACATTAAACAACATTCCCTACAATCCTGTAGATGACCAAGGTTAAAACTTTGTTGCTGCAAAGTGCAAATAAACCCTTAGATGAGTGTATAAATAAAAATATAAAATAAACGTTGAAGCCATAAACAGGTTAATTGTTTTGCTTTAGGAATTCAATTCGAAAACAGACTGCTTTATCAGAGAACACCGCTTTCTCTAGGGTGGGTACACAACATGCAATATTTCATGCCGATTGACCGATACATCAGTATATGGACAAAAATTGTCATGACTTTTCATCTGCCTACGACTGATTGTCGTTCAAATTGGCCAAATAGGGTATCGGACGTGTCGGAAAACCACAGCCAATCCGCAACTGACAGGATCACAGGGGGGTTACCCAGCTAAAAGCAAACAATATTGTTCCCCCCCCCCCCCCAATAGTTGTGGAAATATTTCTGTATTGGAAAATTTAACAGAATTGATAATGAAAGGTATTATTTTATTTACAAGTAGGTTAAAGGAAACCCAGGCAGTATTACGCCGACTATCTACTAGCAGTGGAATGTCATCTTAAAGTGTTTTATATACAGAAGATCAGCACCAGTATTAATTGAGAGACCAAGGTTGTAAATGTTATTTATTTAGGACAATTAATGTGGTTGTGTAACAAAAGTCTTACCTGTCCGGAGATCCAGAGGGGACTCCGTTCGGTCTGGCTTTCGGTGCGCAGCTCCGGTGACGTCACACGCGCAGCCACTACCCGCCCCGCTTTCATCCAGTGCTGTGCGGTTTCGCACAGGCACTGGTTCCTACCTCCTCCGCTCCTACAGATCAGCCATTGGACGGAGGCGGGCTAATTGATTCAAATTCTCTATCCCTGCATCAGACTTTCTCCTAACTCCCAGTTAGTTCCTTGTATGTATTAAACCCCTCAGTCTAGTATTTTCTTGCCCGATATAGCGGTGTGTTTACTATCTTGCTCGTGGTGTGATTTTTCTATCTCTCTGTTACCGACTCCTGCCTTGCATTTGACTCCGATTCGTATCTGCCTGCCTGACCTCGCTTGCTCCTGACTACATTTTCTGCTTAACCTCCTGTGACCCTTTGTCTGATTCTGACTTGCACTTGCCTGCTCCTAGTACCTCGTATTTTTGTTTCTGACCTTTGTATCTATCTGGTGCCTTGTCCTTTAGTTTGACTCCGGACTTTCCTGTATTCCCGGCCTCAGTTTGAATACCTTGCAATCTAAGTCCAGGGGGCAACCGTGTTCGGTGAGGCGCGTCTAGCCTCCCAGCAAATGGGGGCTTGTTATTGGTGAAGATAGTGGTTGTAGATTGGGGTATTCAGACTGAAGGAATAAGAGGGAATCCGGAGCGTTACAGGTTGACTCTAGACAGGCCTTTCACTGAACCAATAGCTGTCCTGTCATTGTGTCCAAGCTCTCTGTGCTCTTTGTAGGCTGCAAGATCTCCACTGTGATCCGGTGTGGAAATTATGGATCCCTCATCAATATTGTGCAATTATACTTAGATCATTTTTTTTTAATTATAAAAATAGACATACGGTACACTATGAAGATGCATTTTTATTTTTGATATATCTTTTTTAAAAAAACAGTTTGTACTCGTTAACAGAGTGTTGAAATCTGGCAGTGGTTTTAAAAACAAAAACTGGATTTTCCCTGTAAAAGGAGAAGACAATTGATTGGACACCACCTGTCTCAGGAAGCAGAATTCAGTTTGGGAATTGGGGATTACCACGATGAACCATTTCAAGGAAATACTTTTTAATAATTCTTTATAAAGATGATCTTTACTTTCATTCTGAAAGGAGAACAAAAACTTAATTATCCCCAGTTTCTCTTGGGCCTTATGCTTTATGTAATTCAGTCTATTTTAAAAGGAAGTGTGCCAGATATTTGTTCATTTTCACCACAGGGGACCTGCTCTCTAGATGCTTTGCTATGGTGCCTTGGGCAAAACTATTTACACATGAATGGCTCCCATTATGATCCATTTAAGTATCTACGATCAAAGCCATGTGCTCTATACATACAACAAAGGGATGATGTATATCTATAAATACTTGGCCTTTCCTTGGTTGGCTTTTGGTGAAGTATTTTTTAACAATAATAACTGAAAGGGCAACAAGAGATTACCTAGTTCATAGCCAGACTTAAGGTTCGTACACACATGCGATCGCGGGTCCCGAACGTTCGAACATGATGTGTTTGAACGTTCGTTTTGGCCGATAATTGGCCCGTGTATGGGCACTTTATTGGGCAAAATGGGCATTTGGTCGGGGGATCGTTGATTTGACCGAACAGGAAGATCTCAGAACGACCGGCCATTTTCGGACGATAAAGGGCTCATTCAAGGACCGATTATCGTCCGAAGCGAACATTCGGACATATCGTGCATCGCTGGTCGGGACCCGTGATCGTATGTGTGTATGAGGCTTTAAGGAGGCCCACACACGTGCAATTGGATTCTGCGAATAGCAGTGAATTGCAAATACACATTAACAATTGTTCCCTATATTATGTATGGGGTTCAATCGGTCATGTGACCACACACTTTGAAATGTTATGTTACTACTATAGAAAAAATCTTCTGCATGGTTTGAGAGATCTCAATGTCATCGACACTGGTTTATCGGCATCAGGATCAATGTTTTTCTGTTATGATTTGGAACTGCCAGGTTAGAAGATCAGCGGAACTTTCATAACTTTTCAAAAACTAAACTTTTCTGAAGTTCGAATATTCCAAGGGTTTATTGATTATTCGTATCAAAGGGAATATCCTATATCGAACATGAATATTAGATACTGAACATCATTGTTTAATGTCGAAAATCGAATATTTGATACGGAGATAATCAGAACTTCAGCTTCTGTTGACTTCTATAAGTTTACTTTGCAAATTTTAAAAAATGTACAAAAATCCAATTTCGAAATAACTCATACGTTTCAAACATCTCTACTTTATTAAATAGTAAGCTGGGTACACAACTTGCAATCCTTCGCCCCAACTAAATGTTCGGGACTTGCATGGCCAGTATGGACTGTCGGTCACAGCAAAAGTAGCAGTGACCAAGCATGCGGTCCTAGGGATGAAATTCCTTTCATTGTTTTCATAGTTCAGTGTATCGGTTGTTGCATGTGTAGACAGCCTAAGGATTATTTTCAATGGGAAAAAGAACAATGACATATATATGCAAAAAGCCAAGAAATGACAACATTTCACATATTGGTAGGGTGAAGGAGACAAATACCAAGAAAACATAAGAACAAAATGCATCAATGTCCCTTTAAAGCCAAGATCATTAACCAAGTATATGATTGTTTAGAGAGAAATGAGTATCTCCGTAATGCTACATCTGCTTCTTAGTGAGAGTCTTAGATAAAGGAAGATGTAAAACTAACATTTAGAGTTGCTATAAAATGAAAAAGAAATTCTGGCATAAAATGATAGGATTTATTCATAAATTTTCCGAGGTTAAACTAACTATGAATATTTATGCAGCTCTTCTCAGAGGTAGCAGAGATTGGAACATGAAGATTGATCCTTTTTTGCTTATTTATGACTGCAATAACAATAGCTGCACTGAAAGATTTTAAAATAATGAAATAGCTCCTCCAAGTTAAAAGAGGTTCAAAAAAAATATCCGTGCACGGTGATGATACATGATAGCCTATACATCCGTCATAAATCAGAGCCGTAAGCATTACAAACAATTTATGAGCTGTTTAGCATTTAATCGGTATTCCCCCCTACAAAAACCATCTTTTAACATTGTACACAGTCCATACACACATGCCTCACCCTCAACTTGGGGGGCAAATTAGTCTGTCTATGGTAAAATAAAATGTTGACAGGAAATATACTTGTGTAATAAGGAATGAGTACACTGATAATAAATATTTATAGCTGGAAAAAAATTGTAAATGAAAGTCATTGGTTCATTCAGTATCCTGAGTTAATCTAGATCAATGTTAGGCAGGAAATGTGGGTATTACTGAGTAGGTTGGACTAGATGGAGTATGTCTTTATTCAACCTCAAATATTATACTATACTATACTAAAGGATCTGGCACTAATATTAAAAGAAGATATGCTTGATAATAAGCAACAGCCGGTTTGTTTTACCTTAAAGAAATTAATTAATTCTGGGTTGTGTTTTTGTAGGGTATACATAGAGATGGGCCAGTCATCTGCTTGTTGTGCTGAGGAACCTATTTAATGTGGAGGAATGGAGTACAAGACAGCAATGCAAAGCTCTGGTTTAGTTAATTATACAGAAATTAAAATAATATCTGTGAAATGGCTTTCTGTGCGATGCTGGGTCCAATTTAGACTGGGTCAATGGGTCTATGTAATAGAGATATTGGGAGCGCCATCTTAGCCATAGATAAATCTACAAAGAGGGACTTACAGGACAAGGCAAATAGAAACTTGTTTAGGCAAGGCGGCGCAGGCTGGACAGGCAACATAGGCAAATGCCTAGGTCCCGGGTGCCTAGAGGGGGCAAAAAGGGGCACAGCTCAGAGTAAGGAGATCATGTATCTTTTAAAATCCTCAATTCACGGAACTGGATCTGAAGAGCAGGTGTCAGGCACAGTAGGGCAGGCTTTTCATCCATAGCAGTGAACTGATTGCACGCAAGTGTATAGAGACCAATAAAAATGGATACAGTATGTCTAGTTGGCAAACTGATCCAATTGTGTGCATTTATCTCATCTGAAACATTTGTACAGTTTTCATAGTCAACTAGATGTTTATTCTCAATACTGATACAAAACTCTTTATCAGCATGGCTGCATTATGGTTTTATACATTATAGAAATATCCCTGGATCAACGCCAACCTTATGTATTAATACTAGTAACGGGTAACATTCTACAGGGTTATTCAATAAAATTTCTATCATTTAAAATAGTGTAATTTTACCCCAACCAATCAGATGTTAGCTTTCAAATGTTAAATAAGATCTGATTGGTTGGGGCAAAATTAACACCATTTTAAACGATAAGAACTTTTATTGAATCTCCCTGTTTGTTTTTAGAAACTCATCCATTTTTTGAGTTTTCCATGACCAGTCCAATGGAAGACAGTTCCATAGTTTAAACTTCTTTTTTTCCACTCTTAAGGGATGTCCGTGTGTCCTCTGATATGTTCTATTGGTGAACAATGCACCAGATTGTTTTATGGCCTATTCATGTATTCATACACAGTGATCATATCCCAACGCAAGCATCTTTTTTTCTAGTGTGCATAATTGTAACTTATCCAACTTATTGTTGTCCTTTTTGTACACGACACTGACCAGACATTCCAAATGAGGCCTTACCAGTGCAGAGAATAATATTTTTTTCCCTTGAATCCATACCACTCTTTTACAAAACAATATTTGCTGGCTCTAGCTGTTGCTGCCTGGACATGCTTGCTATATGTAAAGGGACAGTTCAGTGGAAATTATTATGTTGTTAAATTATTAGTTTATGTAATGCATACTTAGTTATTCTACCCTTGCTGTTCCCTTCTGTTGACATTAGTGAGCTGACATTTAAGGTTCTAACAGTCCTTCTTCTTTCCCAGGATGCACCACATCCTTGGAATGTTCCTAACAGTATATTTCTACTGATTAGCTGTGGATGGGTCAAAGATGCTCAGATCTCTACTGAGCAACTGAATCAACCCTGTGCTGGGTCAAGGACAAGACCATAATGGTCCCTAATAGGGGTCCTGCAAACAGGAAGTCAGTATTTCGTTATATTATTTATACACAGACAAATTGCTGAATTGGCAGATGAAGGTCATTGGGATGAAAAAATACTGCACTTTATTCTGAAATGTACATGTATTTGCACTGAACTTCCCCTTTAAGTTTGGTGTCCACCAAAAACTCCAAGATCCTTTTCCAACAGAGATTCACGTAACACAGAGCCATTTATAGTATAAGCAGCAAAGGATTTTTAAGTCCAAAATGCATCACCTTACATTTATCAACATTGAATCTCATCTGCTGACTTAGCAGCCCAATGTGACAATCTTTTAAATCCACTTGCAACAATTATACATCTCTGCAGCTTTCAATGGTGGACAAAGTTTTGTGGAAGCAGACCATGCTGCCTACTTCCAAATCATTAATAAACAGATTAAAGTGGTCCCAACACAGAAACCTTTGGCACACACTTAGAACTTTAGAACTCAATCCATATTGATGAAGCACCATTAACAACTACTCTCTGCATCTAATTCATCAATCAATTATTTATCTATGTACAAATGTGCCACCCAAGCCCAACAGATCTCAGCTTATATTTAGTCGCCTATGGGGGACTATATTAAAAGCCTTAGTAAAATCCAAGTATGCTACATCTAATGTTATGCAAGAGCCCAAATTCCAACTCATAAAAGTAAAGCAAGGTTTTTTTTTACATAAAGCCATGCTGATTATCAGTCCTTGAAACATACATAGAATATGTTCTTATTAAACTTTCCAGGATCTTCCCCACCACTGAACTTAAATTTACAGGTATCTAATTACCGGCTGTGAACGACTACCCTTTTTGAATATTGGAACAGGAAATGTATAAAAACAAATGAAGCATTTTTGTTAAATTTAAAACCAAGAGTTAAAGGGACCTATCTCTTAGAATAGTTCGTTAGATCTGTTTTTCTGTTACGGTCATATATGTATACACAGTAAAGAAACCTTGGTCGCTTATTGTTGGATAGTGGCTAGAACACATGAGGCTAAAATTGACTCTTATTAAAGTATAGAACATGAAAAAACAGACAGGGTTGGTGAAAAACTTGGCCACACGCTTTTATTGACCAAATAACTAAATGGCATGGCTTAAAACATATATGCCAGCTATTACCAAAAGGTAAAGGCACAAATATCTACCAGACACCAAGAGTCTCTACGGACTGAAGGCTACCACCCTTCCCATCATGCCCGCTAAACTTCCCATTTACCTTAATATCACCGGCCATGCCTGAAAAAAACAGACACTGGCTGGGCCTTCGGACCTGCCGCCCCCGCTTTGCCAGGGCAGCTTCAAGGCCATCTTGAAAAGCCATATTAAGTATGTTAGGCCAATCGAATTTAGGTGGATGCCATCTTTTCTCAACAGGGAGGAATTATCTTGTTCTAATAGGTTATGTCTGGGGCAATGCCCCCTAGGTATGAACAACCTTGTAAATAGAAACATTGCTTTTGTCTACACTTTTCTATAGCAGAGGGATCTCTAGCATGCAAATTTTGAGCGTGAAATAATATCAGACCACACTAACTACATCCGATAGTAATTTGGTGAAGGTAATAAGATCAGTTTTATGTGTTTTATAAGATCAACATTTTTTATATAACCAATGTCGTTCCCCTGCATGTAGTAAAAGGATCTTCCCCCCCCCACCCCCTTACTCCATGCAGCTGTAGTATCGGGTAATGCCTGAGACCAGCAGAGCCCTCTTATTCCTCTCCATCGCACCTGAAAAAACCTGAGGGATCCCAAGGTTTCTGCCATAGGGATGCGACTCCGCCTGTCTAGCCGCCCAGTAAACGTAAGAGTGGCTCAAGATCCATGCAGTAACTGGGGAATCTGTAGAAATAAAGAAAATTGGAGAGTAATTAGGAGGTGCGGCCGGACATGCTGTCCACCTACCAGCTGTTTCAAATGTTCTTCTGAATAACCACGGAGGGTTAGCCTCTGTGGCTGCCCTATTCTGAAGGAATGAGTGGAAAAGGCTAGGGGAGGGATGGACAGTGAACCAACAACTACGAAAGACAGCTAAAAATTGATATTTGGATAGAAAAGTACCATTGGCGTGGATTAGAAGGGGCGTGGGTGGGGGGCCTAACCTTCAAATATTTTTGGAGCAATGTAACTGGACAATATGGGCCTTTGGTGAACTAGTTTACCTTTTCCTCCAGGGTCGTTTTTGAGAACAGAGGCAACATACTAAAAAGGAGTGGGACATGGTAGCGCCCCATTGAAGTCTCCACCCTATTACTGTTGGGGAAAACCACTTCACGTACTGAAATGCCCCATAAAGGCAAGGGGAAAGGAGATATAAATAACGAGGTTCATAAGGGGTGGGAGCATGTGTAAGAGTTTTTGGAGAAGACTATAAGAGACTGGTCTGCTAGAACCCTGTGAATTGGCAAGGCTTTCCAACACACAACAATTTTTTTAATGGTGAAGTCTTTTGTGAGATCGGACCAACTAAACAATTGGAATTGGAAGGATAAGGCAGCTAGTTTCTTTTCTACGGGAGTACCTGAGGAACCTATCTCCCGTAAGGACGATAGGTATAAAATAATAGCAATATGGCGACTGTGATTGTCTCGGATACCCTCTGCTGCTGAGCAATAGCTAGCCATTCTGGCCAGGAGCTCAAGTAGAATCGCCATGTTGCCCTTGACAAGAATTGTGAAGCATATAAAGTCAGTTTGAGAAAGCGGGTTCCCTAAGACAGGGAGGGTGATGGTGAATCTGATGTCAGCATCCGGAGCAAGTTTGCAGAATTCGTCCATCTGCAATTGAGACAAGGCATTCGCAATGCAATTATTAACCCCCAGAACATGTTTTGCGTGGAACCACACATTGTCTGCAGAAGGTATACAATGCCCACTGTCATGCACGCCCACAAACAAAAAATCGTCTAAGTAGTGCGTCGTGATTGGCTGCCGCTCAGCCAATCACAGACGCGTGCGCGGTCCCGCCCCTCTGCTTGCATTTTCTCGCAAGCAGAGGGCCGGCAGCGGGGAGGAGGAAGAGGGGAGGTAAGTAAAAGTTTGGGGCACTTTCTAAAAATAAAAATGAAGCGGTTGGGGCTGGGGGACCAGGGGGAGTACTATCAAAAATTAGTTTAAGGGTGGACATACCCTTTAAGAACACAAAATACAAGGCATTTCTCACTGCCAAAACTCAGAGACCCTTCCTGGAATGGCCATTCCAGCTCGTTGTTGCCAACATGAGCAAAAATACTGTTAACAACTTCATTGGAAGCTGCAGCTTAAAAAGATGTGACAGCCAATCATGTTACAGTCAGACATCTCTGCTCTCTTGACAGAACAGTTATTTTTGTGTAGTGTCTTCTCAACTATCTCGTCACTTACAATAATGTAATTGTTTGCTTTTCATAAAAAAAAAATCTTTGCAAATTATTTCTTAGATAGATGAATGTAAAAACAGAATATTAATTTAATATTATTAAATGAATATTAAAATTTGTAAAGATAAAAGTCTGGGAATTAACCTGCAAATACATCGCCTTTCTAAAATCAAAGCATTAAACTATTCCACCAAAGCTAATATGGAACGTCAATACATTGCAGACATCCCACCCTGCCAAAAAATCATTTCAGGGAGCTCCACCAATACACCTGGCCCCCTGATTAAGCCCTTATCCACAAGCATAGAGACTGACACACGTGCATGCCTACCACACATAAAGACAGATACACAAGCATATCAACAGTTTAAAAATGACAGAGAAAATGTCAGCACGCAAAACTGTTCACACCCCTAACGTGTTGTAAAACTACCTTTTGCGACAATTACAGCTGCAAGTCCCTTGCCACTGGGATTTTCCCCAATCTCCAAGGCAAAACTGCTCCAGCTCCTTCATGTTGGATGGTTTTAACTGTGAATAGCAATGTTTAAGTCTGACCACAGGTTCTCAAATGGATTGAGGTCTGGACTTTGACTAGGCCATTCCAACACATTTAAAGTGTTCCATTTAAACCACTCGAGTGTTGCTTTAGCAGTGTGCTTTGATCATTCTGCTGGAAGGTGAACCTATGTCCCAGTCTTAAATCTCAGGCAGACTGACACAGGTTTTGAAAAAGAATATCCCTGTATTTAGTGCCATCAATCTTTCCCCTCTACTTGGACCAGTTTCCCAGTCCCTGATGTGGAAAAGCATGATGCTGCCACTACCATGTTTCACTGGCAATGGTGTTCTTCGGGTGATGAGACGTGGGGATCTGTGCCAGGTATAGAACAATATTTTCCTTGGTGGTCGAAAAGTAAAATTTTGTATCATCCAACCAGAGACTAGAGAGTATAATAAGTGGTCTGTAACCTCAAAGAAAAGTGCTAAGTAGTACCATTGTGGCTTGCCATTATTTCTTTTGAATGATTCAGTATTTATTAAGCATCTATGATATCTTGTGTCAAGTCCATCTGACATCTCAGTTTTTTTTGATGTTATTCTGCTTCTGGATCCATTCATCACTTTTACTTTAAAGTGGATGGTTGATTTCTAGATTAGATTGTTAAAATTCATGCTAAAACTATCATGAATTGTTCAGAACATTATTCTAAGCTGTTTTGGTGCCATCTGTAGGTTTGCGAAGACAGACGAATATATTTAGCTCAACCTGCTCTCCCGATACTGCTAAAGCAAAGTTTACCATATGTAATTGCACTCACAATGAAATCATAATGGTTTTGTTTATGTGAGTGGGGTATAAATTGAAGTCGTTCACAGCCTGGTAATTACACACCTTTGAGTTTAATTCAGTGGTAAGGAAGGCACAGGTAACATCTTCTAGAGTATGTTTCAAGAACTGACATTATAAGTAGTAATCAACATGGATTTAGGAGGAATAGATCTTGTCAAACTAACTTGCTTAGCTTTTATGAGGAGTGAGTAGGAAATTGGACTCTGTCATAGCAGTAGATGTGGTATACTTGGATTTTGTACTAATAGAATAAATGTGATGCACAGTTAAAGTTATGGGTGGGACGGATAAATGGGGATAGAAATGTACAAATTAAAGAAAAAGAGAAAGTATCCCCCTATCAATTAAACAATTAAAGGCTATGTCCACCCTAAAATAGACTTTTATATTATGCTCCCCCATGTCCCCCAGCCCCAACCGCATGGTTTGTTTTTAAAAAGCTCCCCAAACTCTTACTTACCTCCCCTCGATCCTCCGCCGCACTGCCGGCCCTCTGCTTGCGAGAATGCAAGCAGGGGGGCGGGACCGGCGTCGCGTCTGTGATTGGCTGAGCGGCAGGCAATCACGGACGCGGCTGCCGGTCATTCAGTGCAGCGGAGGAGGAAAGCGGAGAGTAAGTAAGTAAGAGTTTGGGGAGCTTTTTAAAAAAAAAAAAAACATGCGGTTGGGGCGGGGACAGGGGGAGCACAATATTAAGGGGGATTGAGCTAGGGGGAGGGATAGTAGACAGGGAGGGAGAGGGAGGGAGAGGGAGGGGGAGGGAGGGGGGAGAAGGGCTGCAGTACGCATGGCAAAAATCTACTGAGGCCAGCTAGCAGGCAGTGTCCTATATGGACTGCTAGCCTCCTGGTGGGCAGTTTTTGGAACTTGGGGGGGGACTACAGGGAACCAGATGGAGTTGGGATGTGAGTAAGGATTAAACTACATACATGGTGGGGCCAGTAGTTGGGGGATTATAGTTTTGGGGGTGGACATGCCCTTTAATATTTGGATTTTGCTAAGGCTTTTGATACAGTTCCCATAGGTGACTTATGTATAAGGTTTTTGCTGGTTGGGTGGTACATTTGTACATGGATTGAAAAAATGGTTGATGGATATGATGCAGGAGTAGTGCTAAGGGAGCTTTATCAAATGGGTTGGGGGTACCAAAGGGTCTGTGTTTGGGGCCGCTTCTATTAAGTTTGTTTATTAAAGGATAAGTGCACCGTAAAAAACAAGTTTAGTTTAATTGAAGATGCAGCTTTAAAAAAATCTTCTCCCCCCCCAACCATGATTTGGATGTGGGCATATGTCAGCAGGGCTCTGTTTGGGATGACACAAAACTTTGTCGACCATTGAAAGCTACAGATGATGAGCAATTGCTGCAGGTGGATTAGATAGATTGTCACATTGGGCTGAGCTTAAAATATGAAGTCAAAATGTATAAGTTACAACTTATGCACACTAGAGAAAAGGTGCTTGCATGGGTTGATTATGATACTGTGTATAAAACATTACAGGCCATACAATAAACTATCTGGGGCATTGTTCACCAATAGAACATGTCAGAGGACATGTGGACATCCCTTAAAAATTGAAAGAAAAAGGTTTAGGCTACAAGTTCTGAAAGGGGTTTTTCACTGTGAGAACGGTTAAAGCTATGGAACTGTCTTCCATTGGCGTGGTGATGGCGGTTTCATTAGATTATTTTTTTTAAAAAGGATGGATGAGTTTCCAAAATTAAAGAATGTTATTTTTCCTTTATATATATATTTTTTGTCTTCCTCTGGATCAAATGTTAGGCATGAAATGAGTATTGCAGAGTAGGTTGGAATAGATGAACATGTCTTTATTTAACCTAAATACTGTTCTATAATACCTGGTTAACATTGAATGATAATGTCTGTAGAGAGACGTGCCTGAATATGTATTTTAATCTATTGTTGCTTCATTTAGTTATAAAGTTTTGCATTACGTCACAAACCAAGCATGAAAGGATAGACTTAACCTTCAAGCGAACAGGCATAGATCTAGATGTCCAGATTTTTTAAAAAAAATAATTGTTCCAGATACGCATTGTACATGCAAAGAAATTAGTGTTTTCACCTCTGGGTTCCCCTGTCTGTCGCAGAATCAATTTGTTCAGTTAGCCCTGCTGAGTGACTGTAAAATGTTCCTACAGACAGTACTCATTCCATGTAGAGATAAATAGTGTAAAACTCACCCGGCAAATTTAAAAATAGGATTAATTATTTTATTGCTTATTTTTAAAGCAAACTGCAGCTAATACCAAACCAGTTACATTAATATGGCAACATACCATAGTGCTGTGTAAGAAATAGTCATCTATTAATGGAACATTCTAAAAAGTAACAATGTTTACCGAAAATTCTGGTAAAAGTGCAACAAAAGCAGAAAAAGGTGGCAAAAAGGTGAAATTTCACCCATTTATAGTTTTATATAGACAATATAGCTCTGAATTTCACCTTTGGGCTCGGTATTTCTCTATCACATGCGATCACCACGCAGCTAATACACGAAATAGGCGATAATACCATCACACATCGCACAGCATTACTTAAATAAGGGCGAAAACAGCGCTCTTTGTCATGCGATGTCCTGCGAAATGGCGAAAATAGTGATTGTTTAAAATAAGCTCCATAGAATTGTATGTTTGATTGGATGGATTGACTTGGTGAGGGTGCTTAAAAACATTACTGGGAATCACTATATTTACATGAGAGAACCCCATCTTTTTCTTAGGAACCAAGTGGATTCTCCTTTAAACTTCCAGGAAGTTCCCTATTCATGTCCCTATGGTTTCTTTCTTCCTGTAGACTGAATATATGTGCATGTGTATACTGTATGTGGTTTGATATATAAATGTGTGTGTGTATATACAGTATATATACTGTATGGGTGTGTGTATATACTGTATGGGTTTGTATAGTAATGTATATGTATGGTATATACTTTAGAGGTGTGTGTTATACGTGGGTGTGTATTACTGTATGTGTATATACTGTTTTAAAAAGATAGGTGTCGACACCCAATATTTTCATAAATGCACAGGCATTGCAGTGTAAAACCCACCTAACTGATAATATACCGGTAGGATGGGTTTTACGTGACTTGCCCTCTAAATCTTATCGATATATTGCCCTCTAAATTCTTATCAAATACAAAATATATAGCGTGGGAGGGGAAGGTCAGTGATGCATGCTAACTAATAGAAAATTTTAAGATTTTACTCAAAACAAAACAAGTTTAATATGACACATTTAAACTGCCTAGATCTTTTAGGGACGCTCCTACCATGAAGCAATATGAAAATATTGCTCATGGTGCACCCTTGTGAAAGTTTGAAAGGCAGTATCCGCAGGAATTGCAAGCGTGTGGTGACTGAACTTCCCATCTGATTGGTTGTTCCATTGGGCTCCTGTACCCCTCTTTGTGCGTAAGTAACGCAACTTAAGCGTTTAGGAGCGGCGTGTCTGTGGCGGACTTCAGAGTAGTAGGGGGAAAAGGGAGGGGGAGTGGAAGTTACCGCGAGGACAACTGAGGGGCCTTCAGGAGCCTTGTCCTTCTTAGTAACTGCATTACCTACAGCCTGATAAAAAGTTTTACCTGCCTGTTTGGACAAATGCTGGTCTGCGTGAGCCCCTGACATTTTGACACAGAATGTCTGGAAGTTATTGAGCAGCTTCCCCCCCCCGGCACCAAGTGTGACTTCCGTGCATGACCATAGGATCACCTCTCCTGATGTAAAGTCTCTCCTTCACATTCGGTGTCCGGTATGATGTCTGTCAGTCTAGATGGTGCAGAGATGAATTAAAGCTGTTTTACTGGTATTTTTCCCTTTATACATAGAAACTGTTCTTTTAGTGCTTGTGCTTTGGGGTCTGGAGGTCACCACTAGGACCACCAATTAATACCATCTATATACTGATGCTCGGGGTATATATTGTATGTCTATGTATATACTGTATGTGTGTGAGTGTCTATGCTATATGTGTGTGCGTGTGTATGGTGTGTGTGGTGTGTGTGTGTGTGTGTGTTATATATATTGCTGTATGCACTGAGAAAAGTGTGAATAAAAAGTTTTTAAAACATGAAAAAGAAGACCTTATGTGTGCATGATACAATCAAATATATATATATATATATATATATATAGATATATATATATTATATATATATATATTATATATAGACATATATAATATAGACATATATATAGACAAAAGTAAAGAATCCAGTGCAGACTTCAGTCTTTCCACAAATATTAAATATTATGCACGCATATTGGCAACGTTTCGGTCCAGCGTCTAGGACCTTTCTTAAGCCACACTAGTGCATTAGTGTTCAACCCAATCTTTAAATAACATGTGCAACCAATTCAACACAGTCATGTGAACATATTCACTACCTCCCCTTAAGGGGACTTTCTAGTGTATTAAAATACATAGGGCATTTTAAAAGAGCGAAAAGTAGCGACTGTTTTCGCTTGCGCTTTTCTGGGTTTTCGCCACTAACACAGAGTAACGGATTTATAAGTTATTAACGAGATGGGTGTTCACGCTCGTAATGAATTGGCGGAAATCCGTTCCGCGAGCTATCGCTAAACCCTTTCGCTTAACTTCGCAATGGTAATTTTAGCGAAAGAGGAGCGAAAAGGCATAACGCGATTTATAAAAGAGCGAAAGGTGGTTTTTGCGTTAAAAAAGAGAGAAGATTAGCACGACCCTGAGGTGGTGAAAAGTCAGTGTTGAGCGAAAAGGCATTATAATGGGTAATATGCCTTGAAAAAGCGAACGCGCATTAAAAGGGCGATCGCGCATTAGAATGTAATATGCCTTGGAAAAGCGACATTAGAAAGGCATGACTCGCGCATTAGAATGTAATATCCTTGGAAAAGTGAACGCGCATTAGAAAGGCGAACGCACATTAAAAGGCGACCGCGCATATAATGGAATATGCCTTGGAAAAGCGACATTAGAAAGGCGGATCGCGCATTAGAATGTAAATATGCCTTGGAAAAGTGAACGCGCATTAGAAAGGCGAAACGCGCATTAGAAAGGCGAACGCGCATTAGAAAGGCATGTGCGTGCAAATAAAATTGTATTCCAATTGAGAAATTCTAAGAAGATTGGCTACTAAATAAGACATGGCTGACTTCTTGTAAATGTGAGGTTGGCCATTTTGAACTTGACATCATTTTCTAGTGGGCTTTTCTGGATCGAATGGTTTCACAATGCAGTCTTCTTAGATGCGTTAAGTTTTCGATGCGATACTTTTCGCTCTTTATCCGCGCCCGTTCGCTTTTTCAGCCACGAATGTTTTTTTTTAACTTTTATAATAAGGCGAAACCAAAGCCCCAAATGGCGCTATTTTCGCTGCGATGTGCTGCGCTAAATATTTGGCGAAGAAAAGACAATCCTTTATAAATATGCCCCATAGTGCATACATAATACATAATATATGTTTTTTATCCAAGTGTACTTCGATATTAAAAAATAAGACTTTTGTGCATAAAAGTGCATTTATAGTGCTATTCGTTAAAAACATATAATATAAAACCATTTATATTCCCTTGAGTCCCCTGTATATAGGCATTGACAGATGTGCCAGCCCTCAAACGAGAAGGGGAATTCTTGTTACCTTTGTCTATGATTGGATCACCAGGAGCACACGCGGCTGTTGTAGGCTGTTGAGCTTGAGTACCGCTACAACCACAGCTACATATTTATATATTTCAATGTAGCATCACACTGGAAATATACTTGCCCAGGTGCAATTTGATTCAAAGTAGAATACAAAGAAGACAAGATGGTGCACTGCAAGGGTCTTTTACCAAACTTTATTCATATAGCGTTTCATCCTCTCTCTCCTCTCTCTCTCTCTCTCTCTCTCTCTCTCTCTCTCTCTATATACTATATATATATATATATATGTATATCCATTATTTATAAATAATTTATATCTTCATAGGAGATTGCATTGGAGTTTTTAGGAGCTACCAAACGTGGGTGGGGTATATGATATTACTATAGGAAAGGGTGTTATGTGTGTACTATCTCACTATAACCATTAAATGACCATCAGTAAATGTATATAAAATATAGCACTGACTTATATTAGGTACAACACAAATATACAAAATACATAAACTTACTTACAGAACTGAGATCCCCTTTCAACATAGTATGGTCAAAATGGGGAGGTTAAACCACACCCTGTGTCTCTGCTCTATATAAAGGAAGTTTAATCCAAAAAAGTTTCTGTCTGTTCACAGGATGTGATGTGTATTGTAATGGAAATATACACCAAGGCTCCATATATACAACACTCCAGCCTGCAGTGTGGTGTCATGGGTGATAAAAGACCAGACATCTTGCTCTCTACAGCTAGGAAGAGAGAAAGGGAAAGTAGATTGTGGTGTGTGCTTTGGAGAGATATTGATGCAACACAAGATCCGTGTATAAGATCTGTTACTACCTGTTGGGAGGACAGATAATTGGACAAACAAATTGCAGTATTGGATACAAACTTGGAGAGATATTGAATGCAAACACAGAATCCTGTGTATAAGATCCTGTTATTACACTGTTGGAGGACAGATAATGGACAGACAATTGCAGTATTGGATACCAAAACTCTGAGGCAACAGATAAGTGTAACGAACTTACAAGACACACACTATACAGGACCTGGTCAAAACTCAAAGTGGTTTACCATAGACAAGGACACCCCTGATTTCTGCACATTTTATATGGGGAGCTGTTTATGTGTCTGTCTGCTTTGTGCCAGACCACAGAGTAACCCAACTGTGTGCCATGCTTTCCATAATCCTTCCATAAAGCCAGTGATATGGTACAAATGTGGTGGCACGGTGCTGGTAATACACCATTATTTCTCTCTGTTTTCATGTATGTTTGTTCTTGTATTAATCTATGAATGCTGCTACTGTAGTATTGGTAGTACTGATAGTAAATCCCTGTACACCTCAGATGAAATCCCCAATTAGACTCCGTAGCTCTACCCAGGGCCCAATGCCAACCTATTTTTAAACCTAAACCATTTGAATAGGTGGACTAGGGAGTAGACAATTTGAATTGACAGCCATATAATGGTTGGGATGAAGGTGCCGCTGCAAGTCCTTAGCCTTTTGCATACTGTTAAAGACAGGCAGGTGACCAAGGATTACTGTAATACTAAAATAAAAGACTTATCAGTTATTTTTTTCAATAGATATCTGTATAAAATATGTATATAAAGGATTAAATCCATTTCTTAGGTAAACTGGGAATGAGAAATGTTGTTTATACTTAGATTTTTAGGGCAATGCTAATATAATAACACAATGCTGTGAGGTACCTTCTGTTATATATATGAGGTACATCACCACTTGCAGTTGGTGAATACTAATAGTATTACCTAGCATGTTTTAGTCCATGTTACACACACACATATATATATATATATATATATATATATATATATATATATATATATATATACAGGAACCAGAACCATCCAGGGGGGCCCTAAAATCGCATCATATTATATGACAAATACACACTTATACCCCCTCACCTATATTACCTGCCAGCTAGATATGAGGGTGGAATAAACTGCAGGTCTGAGAACAGACCAGGGAATATAAACAGCCACCTTTGGGCAATCAAAAGCAGCCCATACATATATCCGGTTTAACTTCCCGACTAAGCACTCCCGCAACAATTAGACCGATCCAGCTGAACTGCCTGTCGGTCACATAGACAGAATGGGAAAGCAGTTCAGCAGGATTGATTTTAATATTGCAGGAGCGCTTTGGATGGGTAAGTAAAAATCGGATACATGTATGGTCACCTTAAATACTATACAGTATCCTGATTATAACATGCTAGGTTCATACTTACGGTAGTATTTACCACACGCAATTTCACAGATTTACAATCACTATGGAGTTAGGAACTTGTTAGCACAGGAATGCAGATGAATATACATGTTAGGGGAGGTGTGGATAGAGGAGCTTAAAAGCTTCCCAACAGAGTATAAAATGAAATAGATCTTCTTCTTAACAGAAGGTACCTCATAGAATCATGTTATTATAAGAGCATTGCCATATAATCTAACATATAATCACATATTTCTCAACTTAAAGGAATGAGTGGGTATTATAAGCCTGTGGCAAAAGGCGTGTGTCAGATATAATCAGCCTAATGGTTGTATAGAGCCGCGTATTAACTTGTGACCTTCATGTGTTGAAAACCACAATTCAGCATTCTCTGTATGCAGTAAGTTTTTTCTTAACTGGTAGCTAAGGCATTGTCTAGCTATACAGCCTAAGCTGTGTGGCCTTTCACATGTTTGAAAAAACCTAATCCCAGCATTCTCTGATTTGCAATTATTTTCTTCTAAGAACTTTTCATATGTGTCTAAAACTACAACTCCCAGCATCCCTGACTGCACAGAATTCTGGAAAAATTAGTTTTCATACCTCCTGGAATAAAGACATTTTCCTGACTTACAGACTAAAGACCACTTTCGTGCTTTAACGCTTCCTACCCCAAGGGTTTGAACATGCAAGTTGAGGAAGTAATGAGACATCCAGTTTCTGTGTGCTAGACAGGAAAGTGTGTCTGAAATGATTAAATGACTTTGCATGTTCTGAAACTACCCAGCATTCTTTGAGAAATGGCGAGGGTATTTCCCCTTTTATTCCATTCCGATATAATAATAACTGTGAGGGCTGTGGGGTCTTTCTGTTTAAGAAAGGCTTACTTCATTTTATACTCTGTGGGAGCTTTTAGCTCCTATCCAAAACCTCCATACTTGTAAAGCTAATCACTATCCTGTGTTTCCAAGTTCCTAACGCCATTGTGACTGTAAAGGTGGCCATCACCCAGCACAGTATTTACTTACCCAACCGACCTCTCACGACGACGTTTCTGCGATCCTGCCGGAAACACCTCTCCCGATCTTATAGGAGGTGTTCCGGCAGGATCGCCAGAACGTCGCGTGAGCGGTCGGTCGGTAAGTATATACGTGTTGGTGTATGACCACCTTTTATCTGGAACTTGCTGTGGTAATACCAATATGTATAGAACCTAGCATGTTATTCGGATCCAGTAATAGGGTCTCAGGCTGACCAATGGTGCTGTTTCAGATTGAATTGCACATTGTGGCAGGATTGCCTGGATCTGTTTTCAGATTTGCAGGTTAATACCATTGAGTCTGGGATACATATACAGGGAGATGCAAATCCTGCACTAATGAGAAATAATCGCTAAATCACGCTAACCTATGTACTAACGTGATAGTGAAGGTTTGTACACGACCTGCGCCAATGTCGCAAAGCGATGCGAATACATTTTTCGCCGTTTTTTTGCGCGACAAATTAACGCCTCTTCAATGGTCTGTAAAATAATGTGCAAAAGGCCGCAGCTTACATCTAGCATTTTCGCAATGTATTAACGGTCACAAAGTGGTTTAATACTTGCGGAAACGAGTACCTCGTAGTGGTCGATAGCGAAATATATTGCATGTCCCCCATAATACTCATATGTCCCAACTAAGCATCTGCTTTGTGTGAAGCTTTCAGAATAGATAACTGTTGGTCACAGAAACAGTGGCTGCAGCCTGCAGTGCATGTGACAGACCGATAATGTGGTCCCATAGGGAACTGCATGATTGGCCATGATTTACTAGCTGACCTGTCTGTATACGGGAACCAAACTCGGGCGCGGCTGGCCGCGCCCAACCTCACATATATTCCAGCCGACTGATCCATGGCACTATCAGGTTGGCTACTGGTGTTAAGCCTAAGGTTCGTACACACGGCGATCGTGGGTGCTAACCCGTGAGCACGAGGTGTACGAACGCCAATAATCGTGCCATGTACGGGATTTACCAGAGGCACGTAAAGAGAGACGCGTAAAGAGGCACACAAACCTCTGGTAAATTACTTTGCAACGGCCGCACGAGTGCCTCTTCTGGTACTCATGCTGCCGCGCATTAACGTCGCCAACTGATCGACCAATTATAATGCTTCCTAATCCAATAGTCTAATAGCTATGGATGAAAGGGAAGGGATGAATCACTTGCATGTTCAAACCCTTGGGTTAGAAAGCGCTCTAAAGCATGACCGTGGCTTTTAATGTCTCTAAGTCAGACAGATGCCTATAGCTACAGGATATAAAGAAAAACTTACTGCAAACAGAGAATGCTGGGATTTGTAGTTTCAAACATGTGAAGGTCACAAGCTTGCTGTATTAGATCTAGACAGATGCCTTTAGCTACAGGATATTAAGGGCATGTCCACCCAAAACTAAATCCCCCAACTACTGGCCCCCCATTGTGTAGTGTAGTTTAATCCTTACCATACATCCCAAGCTCCATAGGGTTCTCCTGTAGTCCCCCCCCTAAGTCCCAAAAAACTGCCCACAGGAGGATAGCAAGTCCATATAGGACTTTGCCTCCTCCCTGGCCTCCGGGAGAAGTTTGGCATGCTACTTGCAGCCCTTCTCCCCCTCCTCCCCGATTCCCTCCCCCTAGCGTTTTAACCCTTTAGTATAGTAATCCCACTGGTCCCCAGCCCCAACCACATAATTTTTATTTTAAGAAAGCTCCCCAAACTCTTACTTACCTCTCCTCTTCCTCTGAAGTGAGCTGCCGGCAGCCGCGTCCGTGATGGCTGCCGCTCAGACCAATCACAGACCCGGCTTGCCGGTCACACCCCTCTGCTTGCATTTCTCGCAAGCAGAGGGCTGGAGCGCGGCGGAGAAGAGGGGAGGTAAGTAAGAGTTGGGGGGGCTTTTCTTAAAACAAAACTATTCGGTTGGGCTGGGGGACCAAGGGGAAGGCAATGATTAACAAAATGTGATTTAAGGTTGGAAATACCCTTTAAGAAAAAAAATTACTGCAAACAGAGAATGCGGGATTTTGTAGTTTTTCAAACTGTGAAGGTCACAAGTTAACCACACCTGCTCTGTACCATTAGGCTGCATTATCTCAGACACCACACCTTGCCACAGGCTAAAGTAAGATAATTTGCTCTTATAAAACATGAGGCGGTGAGGTGGCGTTCCGCCTGTCTACTGCGCGTTCACTTTTTCCAAGGCATATTTCATTCTAATGCGTCGATCGCCTTTCTAATGTCGGCTTTTCCAAGGCATATTCATATAATCGGGTCGCCTTTCAATGTGGCGTTCCGCCTTTCTATCCGTTCACTTTTCCAAGTGCTATTACATGCTAATGCGCGACGCCTTTCTAATGTCGCTTTTCCAAGGCATATTACATTTCTAATGCGCGATCGCCCTTTTAAATAGCTCGTCTCGCTTTTTCCAAGCGCATAATTACCCACTTATAATGCATTTTCGTCAAACAATGACTTTTCATCCCCACCTTCAGGGTCGTGCTAATCTTTCTCTCTTTTTAACGCAAAACCACCTTTCGCCTCTTTATAAATCGCGTTATGCCTTTTCGCTCCCTTTTCGCTAAAATACCATTGTCGAAGTAAGGCGAAAAGGTTTAGCGATAGCTCGCGAAACGGTTTCGCCATTCGTTAACGCTACACCTTTTAAATACCGTTATGTTCTTTTTGGCGAAAACCCATGCGAAAAGCGAATGCGAAAACATTTCGCTACTTTTCGCTCTTTTATAAATATGCCCCTATGTATTTTTAATACACTTAGAAAGTCCCCTTAAGGGGAGGTAGTGAATATGTTCACATGATCTGTGTTGAATTGGTTGCACATGTTATTTAAAGATTGGGTTGAACACTAATGCATGTGTGGCTTAGAAAGGTCCTAGACGCTGGACCGAAACGTGCCAATATCGTGCATAAATATTTATATATTGTGGAACAGACTGAAGTCTGCACTGGATTCTTTTACTTTGGTCTAATATATATGCTATTTTATGTCTTTAATATATGTAATATATATAGATATATATATATAATATATATATTATATATAATACTGATTGTAATCATTGCACACATAGGTCTCTTTTTCATGTTTTAAAAAACTTTTTATTCACACTATTCTCAGTGCATACAGCATATATATTATACACAACACACACCAACACACACACACCATACACACGCACACATATGATAGCCCACACACATACAGTTATACATAGACAACAATATATACCCACGCCATGCAGTTATAGATGGTATGGTATTGGTGTTGTCCTAGTGTGTGACCACCTCCAGACCCCAAAGCACACGCACCTAAAGAAATGTTCTATGTATAACGGGAGAAAAATACCAGTAAAACACTTTAATTCAGATTCTCTGCACCATCTAGACTGAGACAGACATCGATACCGGACACCAGATGTGAAGGAAGAACTTTACACTCAGGAGAGGTGATCCTATGGTCATGCACGAAGTCCACTTGGGTCCGGGGAGGGGAAGCTGCTCAATAACTTCCAGACAATTCTCGTGTCAAAATGTCAGGGGCTCACACAGACCAGCAATTTGTCCAAACAGGGCATGTAAAACTTTTTATCAGGCTGTATTTTAATGCAGTTCCTAGAAGGACAAGGCTCCTGAGGCCCCTCAGTTGTCCTGCTGGTAAATTACCTCCCCCCCCTATTTCCCCCTACCTTACTCTGAAGTCCGCACAGACACCCGCTCCTAACGCTTAAGTTGCGTTACTTACGCACAGAGAGGGGGTACAGGAGCCCAATGGGAACAACCAATCAATGGGAAGTTTCAGTCACCACAGCTTGCATTCCTGCGATACTGCCTTTCAAACTTTCACAAGGGTGCACCATGAGCAATATTTTCATATTGCTTCATGGTAGAGCGTCCCTAAAGTCTAGGCTTTAAAATTGTCATATTAAACTTGTTTTGGTTTTGAGTAAATTCTTAAAATTTTCTATTAGTTAGCATCACTGAACCTTCCCCTCCGCACCTATAATTTTGTTATTTGTAAGAATTTAGAGGGCAATATATTCGATGAGATTTAGAGGGCAAGTCAGCGTAAAACCCATCTATCCGGAATATTATCAGGTTAGTGTGGGTTTTACACTGCAATGCTGTGCAATTTAGAAAATATTGGGTTGTCGCACCTATCTTTTAAAACAGTTCTAACCATACGTATATACACACCCATACATAATTACACACACACCTCTACAGTATAATACATACAAATACGGTAATACAAACCCATACAGTATATACACACACCCATACAGTATATACTGTATATACACACACACATTTAATATACACGCACATACAGTAATACACATGCACATATATTCAGTCTACAGGAAAGGAAGAAACCATAGGGACATGAATAGGGGAACTTCCATTGGAAGTTATAAAGGAGAATCCACTTGGTTCCTAAGAAAAAGATGGGTTTCTCTCACTGTAATATATGATTCCCAGTAATGTTTTTAAGCACCCTCACACAAGTCATCCATCCAATCAAACATACATTCTATGGAGCTTATTTTTAAACAATCACATTTTCGCCATTTCGCAGGACATCGCAATGACAAAGAGCGCTGTTTTCGCCTTATTTAAGTAATGCTGTGGCGATGTGTGATGGTATTATCGCCTATTCATTGTGTTAAGCGTGGGTATCGCTGTGATAAGAGAAATACCGGACCAAGAAGGTGAATTTCAGAGCTAATTTGTCTATAAAACTATAAATGGGTGAAATTTCACCTTTTTTTTGCCACCTTTTTCTGCCTTTTGTTGCACTTTTAACCAGAATTTTCGGTACAACTGTTACTTTTTAGAATGTTCCATTAATTATGAACTATTTCTTACACAGCACTATGGTATGTTGCCCATATTAATGTAACTGGTTTGGTAATTAGCTGCTTTTGCTTTAAAAAAGCAATATGAAATTATCCTATTTTTAAATTTGCCTGGGTGAGTTTTAACACTATTTATCTCTACTGGAATGAGTAATGTCTGTAGGAACATTTTACAGTCACTCGCAGGGCTACGGAACAAATTGATTCTGCGACAGACAGAGGGAACCCAGAGGTGAAAACACTAATTTCTTTGCATGTACAATGCCAGGTATCTGGAACAATTTTTTTTTTAAAAAATCTGACATCTAGATCTATGCCTGTTCGCTTGAAGGTTAAGTCTATCCTTTCATGCTTGGTTTGTGACGTAATGCAAAAGCTTTATAACTAAATGAGCAACATAGATTAAAATACAATATTCAGGCACTCTCTACAGACAATTTATCAATGTTAACCAGGTATTATATAACTATTTAAGGTTAAATAAAGACTGTTCATCTATTCCAACCTACTCTGCAATACCCTCATTTCATGCCTAACATTTGATCCAGAGGAAGACAAAAATATATATATAAAGGGAAAAAACATAACATTCTTTAATTTTGGAAACTCATCCACCTTTTTTAAAAAAAATATCTAATGAAACCGCCATCACCACGCCCAATGGAAGCAGTTCCATAGCTTTAACCGTTCTCACAGTGAAAACCCCTTTCAGAACTTGACTAACCTTTTTTCTTCAGTTTTAAGGGATGTCCACATGTCCTCTGACATGTTCTATTGGTGAACAATGCCCCGATATTTTATTGTATGGCCTTATTGTATTTATACACAGTAATCAATCCCCATGCAAGCACCTTTTCCTAGTGTGCAAATTGTAACTATACAATTTGACTTCATATTTAGCTCAGCCCAATGTGACAATCTATCTAGATCCACCGCAGCAATTGCTCATCATCTGTAGCTTTCATGGTCGACAAAGTTTTGTGTCATCCTCAAACAGAGCCCTGCTGACAATGCCCACATCCAAATCATGGTTGGGGGGGGAAACATTTTTTAAAGCTGCATCTACAATTACATAACTTGTTTTTATTAACGGTGCACTTATCCTTTAATAAACAAACTTAATAGAAGCGGCCCCAACACAGAACCCTTTGGTACCCCAACCCATATTGATAAGCTCCCTTAGCAACTACTCTCTCATCATATCCATCAACAATTTTCAATCCATGTACAAATGTACCACCCACCCAGCAAACCTTATACATAAGTCACCTATGGGAACTGTAATCAAAAGCCTTAGCAAAATCCAAATATTAAAGGGCAGTTCCACCCCCAAAACTATAATCCCCCCAACTACTGGCCCCACCATGTAGTGTAGTTTAATCCTTACCTCACATCCAACTCCATCTGGTTCTCCTGTAGTCCCCCCCCAAAGTTCCAAAAACTGCCCACCAGGAGGCTAGCAGTCCATATAGGACACTGCCTGCTAGCTGGCCTCAGGTAGATTTTTGCCATGCGTACTGCAGCCTTCTCCCCCTCCCTCCCCCTCCCTCTCCCTCCCTCTCCCTCCCGTTCTACTATCCCTCCCCCTAGCTCATCCCCCTTAATATTGTGCTCCCCTGTCCCCCAGCGCCCAACCGCATGTTTTTTTTTTTTAAAAAGCTCCCAAACTCTTTACTTATCTCTCGCTTTCCTCCGCTGCACTGAATGACCGGCAGCCGCGTCCGTGATTGGCTGCCGCTCAGCCAATCACAGACGCGACTGCCGGTCCCGCCCCTCTGCTTGCATTCTCGCAAGCATAGGGCCGGCAGTGCGGCGGAGGATCGAGGGGAGTAAGTAAGAGTTTGGGGGTTTTTACAAAAACAAACAATGCGGTTGGGGCTGGGGACATGGGGGAGCATAATATTAAAAGTCTATTTAGTGGGTGGACATAGCCTTTAATTGTTTAATTGATAGGGGGATACTTTTCTCTTTTTCTTTAATTGTACATTTCTTATCCCCATTTATCCGTCCCACCATAACTTTAACTGTGCATCACATTTATTCTATTAGTACAAAATCCAAGTATACCATCTCTACTGCTATGACAGAGTCCATTTCCTACTCACTTCCTCATAAAGCTAAGGCAAGTTAGTTTGACAAGATCTTTCCCTCCTAAATCCATGTTGATTACTACTATAATGTCAGTTCTTTGAAACATACTCTAGAAGATGTTACCTGTGCCTCCCTTACCACTGAAGTTAAACTCAAAGGTGTGTAATTACCAGGCTGTGAACGACTTCATTTACCCCACTCACAATAAAACAAACCACGTTATGATTTCATTGTGAGTGCAAATACATATGGTAAACACTTGCTTTAGCAGTATCGGGAGAGCAGTTGAGCTAAATATATGTCCTGTCTTTCGCAACCTATAGATGGCACCAAAACAGCTTTAGAAAGTGTATGTTCTGAACAAATTCAAATAGTTTAGAGCATTGAATTTTTAACAATCTAATCTAGAAATCAACCATCCACTTTAAAGTAAAAAATGGATGAATGGAAATGATCCAGAAGCAGAATAACATCAAAAAAAACTGAGATGTCAGATGGACTGGACACAGTAGATATCTAAGATGCTTAAATAACTACTGAATCATTCAAAAGAATAATGGCAAGCCACAAAGGTACTACTATAGCACTTTTCTTTGAGGGTTAAACCACCTTATATACTTGCTCTAGTCTCTGGTTTGGATGATACTAAAATTTTACTTTTTTTTCGACCACCAAGGAAAATATTGTTCTATACCTGGCACAGATCCCACACGTCTCTCACCACGAAGAACACCATTGCCAGTGACAACTGGTAGTGCAGCATCATGCTTTTCCCACATCAGGGACTGGAAACTGGTCCAAGTAGAGGAAAGATTGATGGCACTAAATACAGGGATATTCTTTTCATCAAAACCTGTGTCAGTCTGCCTGAGATTTAAGACTGGGACATAGGTTCACCTTCCCAGTACAATGAATCAAAGCACACTGCTAAAGCAACACTCGAGTGGTTTAAATGGAAACATTTAAATGTGTTGGAATGGCCTAGTCAAAGTCCAACCTCAATCCATTTGAGAACCTGTGGTCGACTTGAACATTGCTATTCACAAGTTAAAACCATCCAACATGAAGGAGCTGGAGCAGTTTTGCCTTGGAGATTGGGGAAAATCCCAGTGGCAAGGGACTTGCAGCTGTAATTGTCGCAAAAGTAGTTTTTACAACCGTTAGGGGTGTGAACAGTTTTCGTGCTGACATTTTCTGTCATTTTTTTAACTGTTGATATGCTTGTGTATCTGTCTTTATGTGTGTGTAGGCATGCACGTGTGTCAGTCTCTATGCTTGTGGATATGGCTTAATCATGGGGCCCGGTGTGTGGTGGAGCTCCCTGAAATGAGTTTTGGCAGGGTGGGATGTCTGCAATGTATTGACGTTCCTATAGCTTGGTTGGAATGTAGTTTAATGCTTTGATTTTAGAAAGGCATGTATTTGCAGGTTCAATTCCCCAGACTTTTATCTTTACAATTTTTAATATTCATTTAATAATATTAAATATTATATCTGTTTTTACATTCATCTATCTAAGAAATAATTTGCAAAGATTTTTTTTTTTTATGAAAAGCAAACAATTACATTATTGTAAGTGACAGAGATAGTTGAGAAGACACTACACAAAATAACTGTTCTGTCAGAGAGAGCAGGATGTCTGAGCTGTAACTTATTGGCTGTCAGCATCTTAGGTTTAGGCTGCAGCTTCCAATGAGTTGTTAACAGTATTTTTGCTCATGTTGGCAACAACAGGCTGGAATGGCCATTTCAGGAAGGGTGTCTGAGTTTTGGCAGTGAGGAAATGCCTTGTATTTGTGTTCTTAAAGGGTATGTCCACCCTTAAAACTAATTTTGATATATACTACTCCCCCCCTGGTCCCCCAGCCCCAACCCTTTCATTTTTATTTTTGAAAGTGCCCCAAACTTTTACTTACCTCCCCTCTTTCCTCCGCCCCGCTGCCGGCCCTCTGCTTGCGAGAAAATGCAAGCAGAGGGGCGGGACCGGCAGTCGCGTCTGTGATTGGCTGAGCGGCAGCCAATCACGGACGCACTACTTAGACGATTTTTTGTTTGTGGGCGTGCATGACAGTGGGCATTGTAATTACCTTCTGCAGACAATGTGTGGTTCCACGCAAAACATGTTCTGGGGGTTAATAATTGCATTGCGAATGCCTTGTCTCAATTGCAGATGGACGATTCTGCAAACTTGCTCCGGATGCTGACAGTCAGATTCACCATCCCCCTGTCTTTAGGGACACCGCTTTCTCAAACTGACTTTATGCTTCACAATTCCTTGTCAAGGGCAACATGGCGATTCTACTTGAGCTCCTGGCCAGAATGGCTACTATTGCTCAGGCAGCAGAGGGTATCCGAGCAATCACAGTCGCCATATTGCTATTTATTTATACCTATCGTCCTTACGGGAGATAGGTTCCTCAGGTACTACCGTAGAAAAGAAACTAGCTGCCTTATCCTTCCAATTCCAATTGTTTAGTTGGTCCGATCTCACAAAAACTTCACCATTAAAAAAATTGTTTGGGTTGGAAAGCCTTGCCAATTCACAGGGTTCTAGCAGACCAGTCCTTATAGTCTTCTCCAAAACTCTTACAACATGCTCCACCCCTTATGAAACCTCGTATTTAAATCTCCTTTCCCCTTGCCTTTATGGGGCATTTCAGGTACGTGAAGTGGTTTCCCCCACAGTAATAGTGGCGGGGAGAGAGAACTTCTGTTTTTGGAGCTGTTGCACTTACCATGTCCCACTCCTTTATAGTATTGTTGCCACGTTTCTCAAAAACTGACCCTGGAGAAAAGGTAAACTATTACACCAAAGCCCATATTGTCCAGTTACATTGCTCCAAAAATATTTGAAGGTTAGGCCCCCAACCCACGGCCCCTTCTAATCCACGCCAATGGTACTTTCTATCCAAATATCAATTTTTAGCTGTCTTTCGTAGTTTGTTGGTTCACTGTCCATCCATCCCTCCCCTACCTTTTCCACTCATTCCTTCAGAATAGGGCAGCCACAGAGGCTAACCTCCGTGGTTATTCAGAAGAACATTTGAAACGCTTGGTAGGTGGCAGCAGTTCCGGCCGCACCTCCTAATTACTCTCCAATTTTCTTTATTTCTACAGATTCCCCAGTTACTGCATGGATCTTGAGCCACTCTTTACGTTTACTGGGCGGCTAGACGGCGGAGTCGCATCCCTATGGCAGAAACCTTGGGATCCCTCAGGTTTTTTCAGGTGCGATGGAGAGGAATAAGAGGCTCCTGCTGGTCTCAGGCATTACCCGAGATACTCAGCTGCATGGAGTAGGGGGTGGGGGGGGAAGATCCTTTTACTACATGCAGGTGGGAACGACATTGGTTATATAAAAAATGTTGATCTTATAAAACACATAAAACGTGATCTTATTACCTTCACCAAATTACTATCGGATGTAGTTAGTGGTGGTCTGATATTATTTCACGCTCAAAAGTTTGCATGCTAGAGATCCCTCTGCTATAGAAAAGTGTGACGAAAAAGCAAATGTTTCTATTTACAAGGTTGTTCATAGCCTAGGGGCTTGCCTCAGACATAACCTATAGAACAAGATAATTCCTCCCTGTTGAGAAAGATGGCATCACCTAAATTCGATTGCCTAGACATACTTAATATGGCTTTTCAAGATGGCCTTGAAGCTGCCCTGGCAAAGCTGGGGCGGCAGGTCCAGAAGGCCCAGCCAGTGTCTGTTTTTTTCAGCATGGCCGTGATATTAAGGTAAATGGGAAGTTTAGCGGGCATATGGGAAGGGGTGGTAGCCTTCAGTCCGTAGAGACTCTTGGTGTCTGGTAGATATTTGTGGCCTTTAACCTTTTGGTAATAGCTGGCATATATTTTTTAAGCCATGCCATTTAGTTTATTTGGGTCATAAAAGCTGTGGCCAAGTTTTTCACCAACCCCTGTCCTGTTTTTTTCATTTTCTATACTTTAATAAGAGTCAATTTTAGCCTCAGTGTTCTGCCACTATCCAACATAAGCGACCAAGTTTCTTTACTGTGTAATACATATATGACCGTAACAGAAAAACAGATCTAGACAGAACTATTCTAAAGATAGGTCCCTTTAACTCTTTGGTTTAAATTTAACAAAAATGCTTCATTTGTTTTTATACATTTCCTGTTCCAATATTCAAAAAGGGTAGTCGTTCACAACCGGGTAATTAGATACCTGTAAATTTAAGTTCAGTGGTGGGGAAGATACTGGAAGTTTAATAAGGGAACATATTCTAGTGTATGTTTCAAGGACTGATAATCACATGGCTTTATGTAAAAAAAAACCTTGCTTTACTTTTATGAGTTGGAATTTGGGCTCTTGCATAACAGTAGATGTAGCATACTTGGATTTTACTAAGGCTTTTAATATAGTCACCCCATAGGCGACTGAAATATAAGCTGAGATCTGTTGGGCTTGGGTGGCACATTTGTACATAGATAAATAATTGATTGATGAATTAGATGCAGAGAGTAGTTGTTAATGGTGCTTCATCAATATGGATTGAGTTCTAAGTTCTAAGTGTGGTGCCAAAGGGTTCTGTGTTGGGACCACTTTAATCTGTTTTTTAATGATTGGAAGTAGGCAGCATGGTCTGCTTCCACAAAACTTTGTCCACCATTGAAGCTGCGAGGATGTATAATTGTTGCAAGTGGATTTAGAAAGATTGTCACATTGGGCTGCTAAGTCAGCAGATGAGATTCAATGTTGATAAATGTAAGGTGATGCATTTTGGACTTAAAATCCTTTGTCTGCTTACTATAAATGGCTCTGTGTTACGTGAATCTCGTTGGAAAGGATCTTGGAGTTTTTGGTGGACACCAAACTTAAAGGGGAAGTTCAGTGCAAAACATGTACATTTCAGAATAAAGTGCAGTATTTTTTCATCCCAATGACCTTCATCTGCCAATTCAGCAATTTGTCTGTGTATAAATAATATAACCGAAATACTGACTTCCTGTTTGCAGGCCCCTATTAGGGACCATTATGGTCTTGTCCTTGACCCAGCACAGGGTTGATTCAGTTGCTCAGTAGAAGATCTGAGCATCTTTGACCCATCACAAGCTAATCAGTAGAAATTACTGTTAGGAACATTCCAAGGATGTGGTGCATCCTGGAAGAAAAGGACTGTTAGAACCTTAAATGTCAGCTCACTAATGTCAACAAAGAACAGCAAGGTAGAATACCTAGTATGCATTACATAAACTAATATTTAACAATAAATAATTTCCACTGAACTGTCCCTTTACATATAGAAGCAGTGCCAGGCAGCAACAGCTAGAGCCAGCAAGATATTGTTTTGTAAAAAGAGTGGTATGGATTCAAGGGAAAAACATATTATTCTCTGCTGCACTGGTAAGGCCTCATTTGGAATGTCTGGTGCAGTGTCGTGTACAAAGGACAACAAATAAGTTGATAAGTTACAATTATGCACAGAAAAAAAGATGCTTGCGTTGGGATATGATCACTGTGTATAATACATGATAAGGCCATAAAACAATCTGGTGCATTGTTCACCAATAGAACATATCAGAGGACACACGACATCCCTTAAGAGTGGAAAAAAAGAAGTTTAAAACTATGGAACTGTCTTCCATTGGAGTGGTCATGGAAAACTCAAAAAATGGATGAGTTTCTAAAAACAAACAGGGAGATTCAATAAAAGTTCTTATCGTTTAAAATGGTGTTAATTTTGCCCCAACCAATCAGATCTTTAACATTTGAAAGCTAACATCTGATTGGTTGGGGTAAAATTAGCACTATTTTAAATGATAGAATTTTTATTGATAACCCTGTAAGAATGTTACCCTTACTAGTATTAATACATAAGGTTGGCGTTGATCCGGGATATTTCTATAAATGTATAAAACCATAATGCAGCCATGCTGATAAAGAGTTTTGTATCAGTATTGAGAATAAACATCTAGTTGACTATGAAAACTGTACAATTGTTTCAGATGAATAAATGCACCCAATTGGATCAGTTTGCCAACTAGACATACTGTATCCATTTTTATTGGTCTCTATACACTTGCGTGCAATCATCTTCACTGCTAATGGATGAAAGCCTGCCCTACTGTGCCTGACACCTGCTCTTCAAGATCCAGTTCCGTGAATTGAGGATTTTAAAAGATACATGATCTCCTTACTCTGACTGTGCCCCTTTTTGCCCCCTCTAGCACCCGGGACCTAGGCATTGCCTATGTTGCCTGTCCAGCCTGCGCCGCCTTGCCTAAACAAGTTTCTATGTTGCCTTGTCCTGTAATCCCTCTTTGTAGATTTATCTATGGCTAAGATGGCGCTCCCAATATCTCTATTACATAGACCCATTGACCCAGTCTAAATTGGACCCAGCATCGCAGAGAAAGCCATTTTCAGATATTTATTTTATTTCTGTATAATTAACTAAACCAGAGCTTTGCATTGCTGTCTTGTACTCCATTCCTCCACATTAAATAGGTTCCTCAGCCAAACAAGCAGATACTGGCCCATCTCTATGTATACCTACAAAACACAACCCAGAATTAATTAATTTCTTTAAGGGTAAAAAACCGGCTGTTGCTTATTATCAAGCATATCTTCTTTTAATATTAGTGCCAGATCCTTTAGTATAGTATATTATAATATTTGAGGTTGAATAAGACATACATCCATCTAGTCCAACCTACTCAGTACCCACATTTCCTGCCTAACATTGATCTAGATTAACTCAGGATACTGAATGAACCAATGACTTTCATTTACAATTTTTTTTCCAGCTATAAATATTTATTTAATCAGTGTACTCATTCCTTATTACACAAGTATATTTCTCTGTCAGACATTTTAGTTTACCATACGACTAATTTGCCCCCCAAGTTGAGGGTGAGGCATGTGTGTATGGACTGTGTACAATGTTTAAAAGATGGTTTTTGTAGGGGGAATACCGATTAAATGCTAAACAGCTCATAAATTGTTTGTAATGCTTACGCTCTGATTTATGACGGATGTATAGGCTATCATGTATCATCACCGTGCACTGATATTTTTTTTGAACCTCTTTTAACTTGGAGGAGCTGTTTTCATTATTTTAAAATCTTCAGTGCAGCTATTGTATTGTCAGTCATAAATAACAAAAAAGGATCAATCTTCAGTTCCATCTCTGCTACCTCTGAGAAGAGCTGCATAAATATTCATAGTTAGTTTAACCTCGGAAAATTTATGAATAATCCTATCATTTTATGCCAGAATTTCTTTTTCATTTTATAGCAACTCTAAATGTTGGTTTTACATCTTCCTTTATCTAAGATACTCCTAAGAAGCAGATGTAGCATTACGGAGATACTCATTTCTCTCTAAAAGCAAATCATATACTTGGTTAATGATCTTGGCTTTAAAGGGACATTGATGCATTTTTTGTTCGTTGTTTTCTTGGTATTTGTCTCCTTCACCCTACCAATATGTGAAATGTTGTCATTTCTTGGCTTTTTGCATATATATGTCATGTTCTTTTTCCCATTGAAAATAATCCTTAGGCTGTCTACACATGCAACAACCGATACACTGAACATTGAAACAATGAAAGGGATTTCATCCACTAACGCCACCGCATGCTTGGTCACTGCTACTTTTGCTGTGACCGACAGTCCATACTGGCCATGCAATCCCGACAGTTAGTTGGGGCGAAGGATTGCAAGTTGTGTACCCAGCTTATACTATTAAATAAAGTAGAGATGTTTGAATAACGTATGAGTTATTTCGAAATTGGATTTTGTACATTTTTTAAAATTTGCAAAGTAAACTTATAGAAGTCAACAGAAGCGGAAGTTCTGATTACTCCGTATCAAATATTCGATTTTCGACATTAAACAATGATGTTCAGTATCTAATATTCATGTTCGATATAGGATATCCCTGTTGATATCGAATAATCATAAACCCTTGGAATATTCAACTTCAGAAAAGTTTAGTTTTTGAAAAGTTATGAAAGTTCCGCTGATCTTCTAACCTGGCAGTTCCAAATCATAACAGAAAAACAATTGATCCTGATGCCGAAAACCAGTGTCGATGACATTGAGATCTCTCAAACCATGCAGAAGATTTTTTTCTAGTAGTAACATAACATTTCAAAGTGTGTGGTCACATGACCGATTGAACCCCATACATAATATAGGAACAATTGTTATGTTATTTGAATTATCAATTCACTGCTAATTCGCAGAATCCAATTGCACGTGTGTGGCCTCCTTAAAGCCTCATACACACATACGATCACGGGTCCCGACCAGCGATGCACGATATGTCCGAATGTTCGCTTCGGACGATAATCGTCCTTGAATGAGCCCTTTATCGTCCGAAAATGGCCGGTCGTTCTGAGATCTTCCTGTTCGGTCAATCAACGATCCCCCCCGACCAAATGCCCATTTTGCCCAATAAAGTGCCCATACACGGGCCAATTATCGGCCAAAACGAACGTTCAAACACATCATGTTCGAACGTTCGGGACCCGCGATCGCATGTGTGTACGAACCTTAAGTCTGGCTATGAACTGGTAATCTCTTGTTGCCCTTTCAGTTATTATTGTTAAAAATACTTCACCAAAAGCCAACCAAGAGAAGGCCAAGTATTTATAGATATACATCATCCTTTGTTGTATGTATAGAGCACATGGCTTTGATCGTAGATACTTAAAATGGATCATAATGGGAGCCATTCATGTGTAAATAGTTTTGCCCTAGAGGCACCATAGCAAAGCATCTAGAGAGCAGTTCCCCTGTGGTGATAAATGAACAAATATCTGGCACACTTCCTTTTAAATAGACTGAATTACATAAAGCATAAGGCCGCAAGAAACTGGGGATAAATTAGTTTTGTTCTCCTTTCAGAATGAAAGTAAAGATCATCTTTATAAAGAATTATTAAAAAGTATTTCCTTGAAATGGTTCATCGTGGTAATCCCCAATTCCCAAACTGAATTTCTGCTTCCTGAGACAGTGGTGTCCAATCAATTGTCTTCTCCTTTTACAGGGAAAATCCAGTTTTTTGTTTTAAAACCACTGCCAGATTTCAACACTCTGTTAACGAGTACAAACTGTTTTTTTAAAAAGAATATATCAAAAATAAAAATGCATCTTCATAGTGTACCGTATGTCTATTTTTATAATTAAAAAAATGATCTAAGTATAATTGCACATATTGATGAGGGATCCATAATTTCCCACACGGATCACAGTGGGAGATCTTGCAGCCTACAAAGAGCACAGAGAGCTTGGACACAATGACAGGACAGCTATTGGTTCAGTGAAAGGCCTGTCTAGAGTCAACCTGTAACGCTCCGGATTCCCTCTTATTCCTTCAGTCTGATACCCCAATCTACAACCCTATCTTCACCAATAACAAGCCCCATTTGCTGGGAGGCTAGACCGCGCTCACCGAACACGGTGTGCCCCCTGGACTTAGATTGCAAGGTATTCAAACTGAGGCGGGAATACAGGAGAAGTCCGGAGTCAAACTAAAGGACAAGGCACCAGGATATATACAAAGGTCAGAAACCAAAAATCGAGGTACTAGGAGCAGGCAAGTGCAGATTCAGAATCAGAGCAAAAGGTCACAGGAGTTTAAGCAGAAAATGTAGTCAGGAGCAAGCAGAGGTCAGGGGCAGGCAGATACGAATCGGAGTCAAATGCAAGGCGGAGTCGGTAACAGATAATAGAAAAATCACACCACGAGCAAGATAGTAAACTAACCGCTATATCGGGCAAGAAAATACTAGACTGAGGGGTTTAAATCATACAGAGGAACTAACTGGGAGTTAGGAGAAAGTCTGATGCAGGGATAGGAGAATTAATCAATATTCCCGCCTCCGTCCATATGCTGCTCGTTAGGAGCGGAGGAGGTAGGAACCCAGTGCCTGTGCGAAACCGCACAGCACTGGATAAAGCGGGGCGGGTGGACGTGCTCCGCGCTGTGACGTCACCGGGCTGCGCACCGAAAGCCAGGACCGAACGGAGTCCCCTCTGGATCTCCGGACAGGTAAGACTTTTGTTACACAACCACATTAATTGTCCTAAATAAATAACATTTACAACCTTGGGATCTCAATTAATACTGGTGCTGATCTTCTGTATATAAAACACTTTAAGATGACATTCCACTGCTAGTAGATAGTCGGCGTAATACGCCTGGGTTTCCTTTAACCTACTTGTAAATAGAAATAACCTTTCATTATCAATTCTGTTAAATTTTCCATACACGAAATATTTCCACAACTATTGGGGGGGGGGGGGGAACAATATTGTTTGCTTTTAGCTGGGTACACACCATGTGATCCTGTCAGTTGCGGATTGGCTGTGGTTTTCCGACACGTCCGATACCCTATTTGGCCAATTTGAACGACAATCAGTCGTAGGCAGATGAAAAGTCATGACAATTTTTGTCCGATATACTGATGTATCGGTCATCGGCATGAAATATTGCATGTTGTGTACCCACCCCTAGAGAAAGCAGTGTTCTCTGATAAGCAGTCTGTTTTCGAATATGAATTCCTAAAGCACAAACAATTAACCTGTTTATGGCTTCAACGTTTATTTTAATATTTTATTTATACACTCATCTAAGGGTTTATTTGCACTTTGCAGCAACAAAGTTTTAACCTTGGTCATCTACAGGATTGTAGGGAATGTTGTTAATGTAATTTTACTTATTACAAAGACTCATAAAGGACCGGTTTTTATATCGGATTATAAAATTATACTGCACGTTTTTATCGTAAATAGATGCTAAAAAAAGAATTACAAAGAGCGGCAAATCACAACTTTTATTTGAGAAGTCAAGCTAACTCTTGCAGCAATTTACCAATGGCTAGCATGATTTGTAGAAGGGAATTGTGATGGCTGTCCCTCTTTGAAAAAACAACCAGAAATCATGCAAAACTTTACACCAAAATCTGATTTACTGAGAGCCACATTTGTCATATTAAGCATTAATATAGGGAAGCATGTTTTATATGGGCCAGAGGCGTGTTTAGGAGGGGAGATTCCTGGTGCCTGGAATCCCCCCTTTCTGCCTGCTCAGTGCTGTCTGCTGTTCTACCTCTCCTGGTGCCCATAGACTGTTACATATATATTGATATATAGATTGTAACATTGTCAATTGAGCTGTGAGTGAGAAGCAGCATTTGTATGTTTCAAAAATGTATCCAGTCTGCCCTGTGATTGACCATATTATATATATATATATATATATATATATATCCCTTATATTATATAAATAAATTTATAATTAATTTCATGGGGAATACATTGGGTTTTTTCGGAGGTACTATGTTGGTGGGGGTAGGTAAAAGTAATATACATAGGGACATGTTTTATGTGTTGTTTAAGCACTAAGTAAATAATTATATCATATTAACAATATGTAGTAATGACATTAAGTATATAGAAATGTAAATAAGGCAAAATCTATAATAAATAAAACTACTTGCACAGTCCCCACTCCCCCCCCCCCACACCACACTGTTTTGTAATGGTATCTTCAAAATGGACTGTTAGCCAAACCCCAGGATTTTACAAGAAGGCAATGGAAGCTTACAAAGGAAAAATTTTCTCACTTACCTTGTATCCATGGTGTACTTAATATTAGATTGACAGCAGTGTTAGCGAATCAAAACATTTTCTGAGTGTTAGTAGGAAATTGCAAAACTTATATGTCACATTCTTTGTAAAACATGTCTCTCACCCCACCCCACCCCTCCCAATAGAAACAAAAGAGAGCTGCTGTTTGCTGGACAGGAAGGGATATCTATATATCAGGATGGCAACCCAGTAGATCTCCAATGTTTTAAAAACTACAACTCTCAGAATTCCTACTACAGAGTGCTTGTAGAGGAATGCTTGGAGTTGTAGTTTTCAAACATCTAGAGATCTACTAGTTGCTTATCCCTGCTATATATGATGGGGGACTGAAAGGAAAACATCTCCATGCCCACTACTTTGAGACAATGAAGTGAGTTTGTTAATGGTTTATTATATTATTTAAGCAATAGACCCCATAGAAGCCATGAACCTGTGTCCTGAACTGATAAAATCTAATAAGATTGAAACATGACAGGATAGTCTGGGTTCTTTATAGGACCTCAAATTTACCAATAGTAATCCCTCTCTAACACATTTACCAATAGTGATCTCTCTCTAACACATTTACCAATAGTGATCCCTCTCACATTACAATAGTGACCCTCTCTAACACATTTACCAATAGTGATCCCTCTCTAACACATTTACCAATAGTGAACCCTCTCTAACACATTTACCAATAGTGATCCCTCTCCACATTTACCAATAGTGAACCCTCTCTAACACATTTACCATAGTGATCCCTCTCTAACACATTTACCAATAGGATCCCTCTCTAACACATTTACCATAGTGATCCCTCTCTAACACATTTACCATAGTGATCCCTCTCACCATTTACCAATGTGATCCCTCTCTAACACTTTACCAATGGTGAACCCTCTCTATATTTACTAATAGTGATCCCTCTGTAACAGAACCCTGGTCACAGCTGTGAGTTAGGGCTAGGCCACAGAAGCGCCCTTTGCGCACGTGTTTTTGGTTGCTTTTTGCTAAAATGTAAATCACGGGAAACACTGAATATTCCCGCGTTTTTTCCAATGCGCATGCGATTGCGAGTCTGTTCAAGTTTTGGTAATGCATGCGTTCACCATTCTTGGTGTGTTAATGCATGTGTTCCATAATGGAAAATGACAAAATTGCATGCACAAAATGCACAAGAATCACGCACAAAATTGTGTGCAATTACGCCCATGTTTGTGTGCGCGATTTGGTGTGTTGTAGTGTGGCCGCTCGGCCTTAATGGGGAGCGTGAGTATTGAAAGACAGATTGATAACTTAATTATAGAATGATCAATGGATCTGCTATTGATCTATTATTGGTTGGAAATTTAAGGGGAAGATTGATTCAAGCTCTGCACAACAGTTGTATTTCACTGTGGTGTTTCTACTGAACTATAACACTCTAAACAATGTAAAATAAATAGATCAGAATAGAGATGGACCGGATCGCGGATCTGAACCAATCTGAGATGTGATTCACGGATATTGCGGGAATTCCACTTTGCAGATTTTTTGAGACGTGTTTCGAAAATTCAAAGAAATTTCAAGGAATTTTTGAAATTTTTGTAAAAATTATACAGTTACTTACTGTAAATAGTTTTTGGGGCCCCGAAAATGGTCTGGGGAAAGACAATTAGATTCTTTCTGAAAGAATCTGATAAACCAATTCCAGGGCCGGATTTACCATTAGGCACAGTAGGCCCTCGCCTAGGGGCGACTAAGGTTGGAGGGGCGGCTGTCCATTTCCTCCACCAATCCAACCCCTTCATAGTTTTTTTTTCTTCCCCAAAAAGAGAAAATGGGTGGTGTTTTGGGGGTGTGATCTGTGTTTAGGGTTGGGGCTAATGGTGTCAGGCTCTTTGGGCCTACAGGCTCCTGAGGTGTAAATCTGGCCCTGACCAATTCTGATTAGAAAGAATCTGATTGGTTACTATACCAATCAGATTATTTCTATAAAATTACAATTACATTCTTACAGAAAGCATACCAATCAATTGTTTCTGAAAGAATCTGACGGTAACCTATTCTGATTGGTTACAATCAGCTTTTTTTTTTGAAAGAAAGAATCTTATTGGTAATATCAGATTATTTTCCAATCAGAATTATTACATTGTATTCTTTCAGAAAGAATCTGATTGGTTAGTATACCAATCAGATTCTTTCCCAATCACAATTGGTTACAATCAGATTCTTCCAGAAAGCATACCAAAAAGTTTCTTTCTGAAAGTGCCTGATTGTAACCATTTCTGATGGGATACAATCAGATTCTTTCAGAAAGATACAGAATTTGTTACATAAACAGAGTTATTCAATAAAAGTTCTTATGTTTAAAATGGTGCTAATTTTGCCCCAACCATGTTAAATAAGAGCTGATTGGTGGGGCAAATTTAGCACCATTTTAAACGATAAGAACTTTATTGAATAACCCTGTTAGATTCTTCAGAAAGATTCTGATGTTAGTATACCAATCAGATTCTTTTCCAATTAAATTGGTTACAATTAGATTCTTTCAGAGAGGATCTGATTGGTTAGTATACCAATCAGTTACTTCTGAAAAAATAACTGATTGAAGTATTATCTGTCCCCAGACCATTTCCCAGGTTCCAGAGCCTTTTACAGTAAGTAACAGTATCATTTTTACAACATTTTATAAAATTCTTTTAAACTTCAAATATTCTAAAATTCAGTGACCCTGGAAAATAGAATGCGTAATCTGGAAAAACAGTTTGATCGTGAGGAGAGTTATTTTTTTTACACTTCTGGATGTATGTACTTTTTCCCAGACCATTTTCCAGTTCCACGGGCGGAATGGATTTTAGCAGTTTCGCCCATCTCTCAAATCCTGGATTTAAATATCTCCTGTATAATTTATCAAAACAAATCAATAAACAAAACAGAAAAATGTGTAGTCTGTGTAGTGTAACATCTGTCTTATCTAGAGGTTAGGCCCACTTTATGTTATTTAACATGTATTTCTAAAGCACTGACCCTTCCAGTACTATCCAAAAGATGTGTGTATATAGTTCCCCTCTAATACCTATTGGGGTACACCCAATATGTCCCTTCTTCTTCTGTATATGTGTAAATATTCATTATGGGGATGTGACACTAATAGAACCAGGATTTCATAGGATTCTTTTATTTTTAACTCTTCTGCCTTTATTTTTTTTTTGTACAAATCCCTAATTTTATAGTAGGGTGTATAAAGATTTTTATCATCTGTATCCACATATGCTATACATGCACCCAGATATTTCCCACTGTGCACCAACGGGCACACTTTTGCTAGTATATATATTATATATATATTATATATATATATAAATATATCTGAATGAATGCCTGGTGCCGTTACTGTGAAAATATACAATATCTATCAATGGAGGAAGCACTCACAGGTCTTGTGAAAAGCAAACACCTTTGTGTATTTTTACATGTTCATCGCCCAGGGGCACTTTTAGGGTTTTTGCTGCCTGAGCCAAACTTTAGAATGCCGCCCTGTATCCTTTCCTGTTGGCCGCCATCAAATTAAGTGGGTGTGGTTTTGTTGGTGGGTGTTGTTTTGTCAATGACCTTAGCTAACAGATTAAGATTTTGAGCTTCCAATCACATATTTAAACAGTCCCTCAGTCAGTCGATTAGCTATAATGTAAATTCCTATAAAGAAATATTACATCCCTTTCTCAAATAGCTTGTGTTGTCACCACCATATTGCTCCTTTCAGGTTTTGTGGATCCAACTAACTTGTTTTATAGCCTGTGCTATACATGGTACAAATACATAGAAATACCATACTTTCTGTAGTATAAAGATTTTACCCAAAAGATTTCTAAGCCTGCCACCACGTCAAGGTAGACTCTCTCAGCATTGGCCTTACTAACCCAACTAGTCTAACCTTTTGGTCATACCTTTCAATACTATGAAACAAACTCCATAGCATACCCCAGTTATAGTCAGATTAGGCTAATCTCCTCTCCCTCCCCAATCCCCCCACCCCATAACAGCCCCCCACACCCACCCACCCCCAGCTGGTGGTGTTTTTTTTATCCCAAATAACCCCATCGCCATCAGACATCAATCTCCTCCTGAGAGAGAACTTGCTCCCTCCACAGTCTTGCCACCACCTGCAACTCCTCCTCTCCTGACCAGTACTACTGATGACCATGTGACCATACGCTGTGCGACCAGGGAGGGAGCCGCGAGAGCCAGAACTTTAAAAGCAGCCAACCATCCAAGTAAGCAGGGCTTCTTGCGCCAGTCCGTTCGCGCACGCGTGCTGCTACGGCCGCACTTATTATAGATGCGGCCCGTGTTTAGCCCGAGATTCGGGCCGTCTTCAGAGAGACTGAAGACAGCCCGATCTTGGGCGGAAACATGTAAACCTACACCAGTAAAGCTTGTTTGCTTTTTCACAAGACCTGTGAGTACGTCCTTCATTGCATAAATATATATTATATATATAATATATATATATATATATATATATATACACAAACACACACACACATATACATACACAGGAATGATTGTTCCATATATTCTTTATACAAAGAATGATTGTTCAATGTGCCCATACATGGTCCAATGTTATCGGCTTCTACTGCAAATTCTGTCACAGCTCTGACTTAAAAAGACACTAATGGTAAATTAGTGGTAAATGTGGATTTATCAGTAAAACAGAACGTTAGGCTGGGTACACATAGACATTTTCCGTCCTGACCTTTTGCCGCTATAAAGTGGTCGCCACAGCAATATCTCCTATGGACCACAGCGTTCACTGCCACTGCCGAAATCTACTCAGATTTTTTCAGCCCACCAATACACGGAAATATCTGTTGATTTGGTTTACCCAACCTTAAAGGGTATCTCCACCAGGATTTTAACTTTCTTACCTGCGTATCACTCCAGCGCTGCTGACAGCCTCCGACTACACTAACATTCCCTGACGGAACCTCAGACCTTTGCATTGTGTGCTTGTGCCACACAGTGTGAAGGAGCATGGACACGGAGACTGTCAGTGAAGGCGCGGGAGCGATATGCAGAGGTAAGAACAGAGGTAATAGTGCATTTAGCTCCTGTTCTTCAGTTAAAATGGAAAAAAGAAAGTTAAAATCCTGGTGGATATACCCTTTAATAAGTATAACTTTATAACAAAAGAAAAGGGATATGTATATTGGCCAACTGTGTGACATCATGGCAATTAGAGAATATAATATTCTCTATATAATAGAACACATGAATGTATTCAGTCATGAACCTCCTTCTGGCTTGTTCAGTGGTAACCCATTTAGGAATCCTCCCTTGAAAATCCTGCGCTTGCCACTGCGGGTTGTGTACACTCTTCTCCTGAAATATTAATCTGACCTTACTATTCGTTAATAAATACAACAGAAAAAGCAATAGAGCCTTTTCACAGTTAGTCAGGAAATGTTGGTATTGCTAAGTAGGTTGGACTGGATGGTTGTTTGTTCATCCTCAAATCACTATCAATACAAAAAGATTGACCTTAGATTATTATACTTATATTATTATAAAGGGCCTGTTGGAGGTGCTATAACCACATGGAAGCTTGATCAGCTTCCTAGTAATACATACAATAGAAGGATTGTGGAAGCACTCCTTAGGCTAAATTACACACTATATTTTGCGGAAGTGCTACTGATCTGGTCAAACATTTATACAAACATGAAAAAAATTATACAAACATGAAGGGCGGCGATAACGGAGGCGAAAAGTTTAACAAACCTTTATAAATGCCCCTCATTCTTTATTTGGAATAACCACATCTTCCAGTGGCCAATCCTTGTACACCTTCTATACAAGTACATACAATACAAGGATTGTGGAAGCACTCCAATTGGCTAATTTACAACTACATTTAGCAGAAGTGCTACTGATCTGGTCAAACATTTATACAACATAAGAACGATAATCAATGCACATTCCTAGGCCCCATACAATATCATATTATCTGCACACTGGCATACTTTATAAACAAAGGGGTTTTAGTATACATTACTGTGATCACATGAATGAAAAGCCTTCCAACCACGTCAAGGTAACCCAGTCTGAAAGGTCCTAACTTCTAACCTTTTTAAAAATGTTTACTTCAATTACGATTAGCAAACTTTTGCATTTCTCATTTTAACACACCTAGATCCAATAACAGGCTCTCTCACTTCCCCCCAGCCCTTTGGCTTTTTAAAATGACGAAAGAGCCATCCAGTGCTTTATATTAAAGGCATAGAACCTCCCATAAAAGGGGAGTGTTGGGGTGCCTAATTGGAGTGCTTCCACAATCCTTGTATTGTATGTATTTATTGGGAGACTTGGTCAAGCCTCCATGTGGTAATAGCAACCCAAACATGCCCCTTTTATGGGAGGTCCTTTGCCTTAATATAAAGCACTGGATGCCTCTTCCCCTCATTTTAAAAGCCAAAGTAAAAGAAAAAGGTTAGATGTTAGGACCTTCCAGGCTGGGGTTATCTTGACGTGGTTGGAAGGCTTTTCATTCATGTGATCACAGTAATGTATACTAAAACCCCTTTGTTTATAAAGTATGCCAGTGTGCAGATAATATGATATTGTATGGGGCCTAGGAATGTGCATTGATTATCTAATCATAACAAGTAGGTACACATGCTTTCTATGTATAGGCCAGTATGGTAGATTGATTTTAATTGTCTATTAAGAGCTAAATTCTTTTACTATTTGGTGGGGTAGACCTGTTCTTATATAATACAGCTACATGAGATTTTCTGTAACATTGTAATTTGCTATGTTTTTTTTATATTTTCCAACAGGTCAGTATAAAAAACTTTTAAAAAGGAACAGTGTTATACAGATTAATTAAGATTAATTGACCTTTAATGTCCCCTGAAAGTTACTTTTGGTTTTAATTGCACTGTAACTAACAGTCAGTAAAGTTTGTGTGTTAACCTCACTGGTCCTTTGTTATCATTGAAAAAGTCTCATCAAACCTGTCCTGTTCTGTCATAAGTTTTGTTATTTCACTTGTACTGCGTCGACTTGCAAACATCTTAACGCGCACTTTATTTAAAAACTCTCGCAAATGTTTGGTACATAGCTGCAACATACATGACCACGCTTAGCGTGTGTTCTTAGCGATAGTTCCTCTTAGTACATTCCCCAATAGTATTTGTGGGAACTCCTATGCTGACTATATTATCTGTTCCACCGACTATAATTCAGTGACCAGTAATCACCAGAAAATTGCTTTATTGTTTATATGATGATCGTATTTACGTTTTCTCTTTCTGGTTTGATAATAACAGGGCTGTTTAGGTTGTGCCCAGTACAGTGAGGCTGTGTGTCACCCAACCAAGGGTTAAAGAATGACCTCACCAGGCATTACGTTCTCCTCCCAGAGTTCCTTTAGTGAAATTCCCCAGTTTCACTTTCACAACCGGTTGTGTATTAGGAATGGAACTGTGGGGCGTGTGTCACCACTCACCACTAACACGGGCACACAGCACAGTAGACTTCACTGGGTTAGAGGATATTTCATTTATTCAGGGTTAACTGCTTGTATTCAGTAGGGTAACGGGTCTTTCATTCGTTCAGAGGGGTCGATCTAATTTTTTTGTCTCTACATCTGACATTCTGACATTCTCATTGCACAGTCATGTTCCTGCCTATTTCTCTGTTAATCCTTTTGAGCTGCAGCCACCTGTTAAGGTAAGAGATTATCATCGTCTAACAGTCACCAGACAGAGATCTAATGTATTATACAGGAATAATAACACCACAGCCTCTACAGTCTGTTCTCTCGCTGCTTTAATGTCTCATCATTAACCCTAAACCACTACCCCCATAATCAGGGGAGGTAAACCGACTAAGGAGAATGACAGAAATACATGTAGAATGTACTTGGATTCTCTGAACTTGCACCTCAATATACGTAAATCCTCAGCTAATACAGTAACATAACATATTAATTAAGGTTGAATAAACAAACATCCATTTAGTCCAACCTTCATAATTTCCCCAAACACCCTGTAGCATCCTGCAATACTAAATTATGTTTTGATGCTTCTGGGTGTTGTAGTCTATACAGCTGGAAATAGACACCTTGGTTTTGTCATTCCCTGAATTAAATGGTAAATAAATATACAATTATCTGCATTATAGATGTTTCTTAATTTAAAAAAAAGAATAAATTGTATGTTTTAAAGTCAACTATATCTATTTGATATAATAATGATAGGGGTTATATGTGAACAGGACCCCTGTTGAAATGAGTTACAATGTTACTCAGAATTATGCAATGGCAAAACTCGAGATTGGAGGCTGGGCCCCTCCATGATCAGCTTTTTTGAACGTAGGTGCATCATTGTGTGAAGACTGAAGCCGAAGTTCGGGTCCAGTATTTTACACAGCTGATCACAGAGGTTATGGGCTTGTGACTTGGGCGGTAGTATGCTACTTCTTTTGCCTGAAATACCCATTGTGTCTAGTTTTTTGACGTCCGAACCTCAGTAAAAGTTCAGAAGTTCAAAACCAAACCCATTAAAATCCATGGGGAGAAAGTTCAAAAAGTTTGGATTAAATACAGAACAAATAGCAATGGTAACTTACTGTAAATGACTGTAGGACCTGGGAAATGATTTGGGGAACATGTACATATCACGAAAAGTTGTTGAAACACTACCTTCCCCCACAATTGTGCAATTGTTGGGTTTCCGCATGCTACATTCGAGAGTTATGGGCAATTCGGTTACGGAATGATACATTCGGGGTTACCGAAATGGAGCATACATTTGAGGGTTACCTAAATCGAACACTACATTCGAGGTTACCGATTCGAACGCTATTTCAAGGGTTATCGATTTGGAAATTCATAATTATCAAAAATAATTGCGCAAGTTCAAAAAAACTAGTTCGGATAGTTTGAAGTTTGAACAAACTTGTAAGTTCGACCTGAACTCAGGTTTGAGTTCGGATCCATCACTAATTGTGTCAATTAAAGTCTGATGGGAAGATGACAATGTATTTTATCTCGCAATACATGGTGCTGGATTGCCAGCCTATTTCCTACAAAATACGTTTTAAGACTTTTTTCTTATAGAGTCACCCCATTTACAAATAGTAACAATGTCCCCCTAATTCTTGCTATAGTAGTTTAGCTCTGTTTTAATAAATCTTGCATTAAACTTTTGCTGGATGTTTGTTCTACGTTTAACCACTCTTGCTTTGTAAAACAGATGTCCTGTCTCCTGGACCACCCTTCACTGTACACTGCAAATCGTACAGAACTATTTCTCAAGGTTCATGATGTAACTTCTGTTTTGTTGGGTAGGGAGTTTCCAGCCATCTGCTATTTTGCTTCCTCTGGGACTGATCCAGTAAAACAACATTTAATTTGTGTATGAATTTTTTTTTTCTGACCTGCAGATAAATACAGAAATACATATGATTTACATTCAGATTCAACTTCTGTCTGTAAAAACAAAATCTTTTCAATGAGATTTACTGTTCAATTTAGATTCCTGTAAGTTCCAAATGCCTGGAAGTTAAAAGTAGCAAGAAATAATACCGTGTCCTGATTAGGGAAGGGCTTTGATTCGAACTGGCAGTTTCAAAGTTCCGTAAAACTTTTCGGAACTTTGAATATTCAATGGGTTATTATTATTCTATATCGAGCATCAAATATTGTATATTAAGCATTGAATATGCTATTCAAGCATTGATATGGGCATTGAATATCTATATCGAGCACTGAATATTCTATATCGAGCATCAAATGTCCTATTCGAGCATCGAATATTCTATATCGAACATTGAAATATTTTATATCGAGCATCAAATATTCTATATCAAGCATTGAATATTCTATATCGAGCATTGAATATTCTATATTGAGCATTGAATACAGCATTGAATATTCTATATCGAGCACTGAATATCTATATCGAGCATTGAATATTCTATATCGAGCATCAAATATTCTATATCAAGCATTGAATATTCTATATCGAGCATCGAATATTCTATATCGAGCATTGAATATTCTAATCATGCATCAAATATTCTATATCGAGCATCGAATATTCTATATCGAGCATTGAATATTCTATATCGAGAATCAAATGATCTATATCAAGCATCAAATATTCTAATCGAGCACTGAATTTCTATATCGAGCATTGAATACGAGCATTGAATATCTATATTGAGCATCAAATCTAATCGAGCATCGAATATTCTATATCGGCATTGAATATTCTATATCGAGAATCAAATGATCAATCAAGCATCAAATATTCTATATCGAGCACTGAAATTCTATATTGAGCATTGAATACGAGCATTGAATATTCTATATCGAGCATTGAATATTCTATATCGAGCACCAATATTCTATATCGAGCATTGAATTCTTCATCTGAATATCTATATCAAGCATTGAATATTCTATATCGCATCGACATTCTATATCGAGCATTGAAAGTCTATATCGAGCATTGAATATTCTATATCAGCATTGAATATTCTATTCGAGCATTAAATTTTCTATATCGAGCATTAAATATTCTAAATCACATTGATATTCTATATGAGCATCAAATATTCTAATCGAGCATTGAATATTCTATCGAGCATTAAATATTCTATATCAAGCATCAAATATTCTATATCGAGCATTGAATATTCTAATCGACATTGAATATTCTATATCAAGCATCAACATTCTATATCGAGCATTGAATATTCTATATTGACATTGAATATTCTATATCAGCATTGAATATTCTATATCAATCAAGCATGAAATATTCTATATCGAGCATGAATATTCTATATTGACATTGAATACGAGCATTGAATATTCTATATCGAGCATTGAATATTCTATATCGAGCATCAAATATTCTATATCGAGCATTGAATATTCTATATCGAGCATTGAATATTCTATATCAAGCATTGAATATTCTATATCGAGCATCGAACATTCTATACGAGCATTGAATTTCTATATTGAGCATTGAATATTCTATTAAGCATTGAATATTCTATATCGAGCATCAAATGTCCTATATCGCATCGAATATTCTATATCGAACATTGAATATTTTAATATCGCATCAATATTCTATATCAAGCATTGAATATTCTATATCGAGCATTGATATTCTATATTGATCATGAATACGAGCATTGAAATATCTATTCGAGCACTGAATATTCTATATCGAGCATTGAATATCTATATCAGCATCAAATATTCTATATCAAGCATTGAATATTCTATATCGAGCATCGATATTCTATATCGAGCTTGAATATTCTATATCATGCATCAAATATTCTATATCGAGACATCGAATATTCTATAACTAGTTGATATTCTAATATCAGAATCAAATGATCTATATCAAGCATCAATATTCTATATCGAGCACTGAATATTCTATTCGAGCATTGAATACGAGCATTGAATATTCTATATTGAGCATCAAATATTCTATATCGAGCATCGAATATTCTATATCGAGCATTGATATTCTATATCGAGAATCAAATGATCTATATCAAGCATCAAATATTCTATATCGAGCACTGAATATTCTAATTGAGCATTGAATACGAGCAGAATATTCTATATCGAGCATTGAATATTCTATATCGCGATCAAATATTCTATATCGAGCATTGAATATTCTATATCGAGCATTGAATATTCTATATCAAGCATGAATATTCTATATCGATCATCGAACTTCTATTCGAGCATTGAATATCTATTTGACATTGAATATTCTATATCATGCAATTTAATTCTATTCGAGCATAAATATTCTATATCGAGCATTAAATATTCTATATCACACGAATATTCTATATCGGCATCAAATATTCTATATCGAGATTGAATATTCTATATCGAGCATTAAATATTCTATATCAAGCATCAAATATTCTATATCGAGCATTGAAATTCTAATCGAGCATTGAATATTCTATATCAAGCATCGAACATCTATATCAGCATTGAATATTCTATATTGAGCATTGATATTCTATATCAGCATTAATATTCTATTCTATATCAAGCATGAAATATTCTATATCGAGCACTGAATATTCTATATTGAGCATTGAATACGAGCATTGAATATTCTATATCGAGCATTGATATCTATATCGAGCATCAAATATTCTATATCGAGCATTGAATATTCTATATCGAGCTTGAATCTTCTGATATAAAAGCATTGAATATTCTATATCAGATATCAAGCATTGAATATCTATATCGAGCATCGAACATTCTATATCGAGCATTGAATATTCTATATCAAGCATTGAATTTCTATATCAAGATATCAAGCATTGAATATTCTATATCGAGCATCGAACACTATATCGAGCATTGAATATTCTATATTGAGCATTGAATATTCTATATCAAGCATTGAAATATTCTATATCGAGCATTAATATTATATCTCGAGCATTAAATATTCTATATCAAACATTGAATATTCTATATGAGCATCAAATATTCTAATCGAGCATTGAATATCTATATCGAGCATAAATATTCTATATCGCATCAAATATTCTAGCATGAATATTCTATATCGAGCATTGAATATTCTATATCGAGCATCGAACATTCTATATCGAGCATTGAATATTTATATTGATATGAATTATTCTATATCACATTGATATTCTATATCATATCGAGCATTAAATATTCTATATCGGCATTAAATATTCTATATCAAACATTGAATATTCTATATCAAGCATCAATATTCTATATCGAGCATTGAAATTCTAATGATATCTATATCGAGCATTGAATATTCGATTTGAACTTTGAATATGCATATTCACTTTGAATTCTGGGTTCATTTTGATGTAATACATTGTGGGAACTAGTGCAGGTAAATTACATCTAGCGAAAATGAAGGTGCAGCTTTAAAAAAATACACACACACCTGATCCTACCTGTGCTGCTATAAGTTGCTGACATCTTGGATGTGGTTTGAAGACTGCCGGCCTTGCCACATGCAACGTGATGTCACGTGCGTGTGCACACAGAGCAAACCAGGGATGCTTTTTGGGACTTGAATAAGAAGGAATCCAGGAACTCACAGAGGGGCAGAGCTAAGCAGTCATCAAACACATCCAAGATGTCAGCAACTTTAAAGCTGCACAGGTAGACTCAGGAGGGACCTAGGAAAAAAAAGAGGGGGGGGGGTATTTTTTTTAAATGCTGGCAGCTTGCAATTGTACTAGAACTTGTAGACAATGCTCATCACAGGAGCAGTTGTAGTAATAAAAGGTTATGTTATTCATAGCATTGATCTCAGTAACCATACTAGGGATGTTATATTTTCTGGAAAACTGGGTGGCAGAAATGAAACTGTTTACTTGCCAGCGTCATGCTGTAATGAGCAATGTACCTGCCAACTCTTATCAGCTGTAAAGGGATTAATGTGTTTAAGGTTCGTACACACCCAGCCCGGCGTTACCCTGCTGTGAATGTCCGAAACGGGCAATAGTCGCATGTGTATGTGCTTGGTTGGGGCCGTTCGGCAATCTGCCAGGCGTATCGCCAAATGAATATTCTATTCAAGCATTGAATATTCTATATCTATATAAGCATCAAATATTCTATATCGAGCATTAAATATTCTATATCGACATTAAATTATTCTATATCAAACATTGAAATTCTATATCGAGCATCGAATATTCTATATCGAGCATTGAATTTCTATATCGAGCATTGAATATTCTATATCGAGCATCGAATATTCTATATCGAGCATCGAATATTCTATATCGAGCATCGAATATTCTATATCGAGCATCGAATATTCTATATCGAGCATCGAATATTCTATATCAAACATTGAATTTCTATATCGAGCATTGAACATTCGATTTTGAACTTTGAATATTCTATATCAAGCATCAAATATTCTATATCAAGCATCAAATATTCTATATCAGCATCGAATATTCTATATCGAGCATCGAATATTCTATATCAAACATTGAATATTCTATATCGAGCATCGAATATTCTATACGAGCATTGAATATTCTATATCGAGAATCAATATTCTATATCAAGCATCAAATATTCTATATCGAGCATCGAATATTCTATATCGAGCATTGATATTCTATATCAAACATTGAATATTCTATATCGAGCATCAATATTCTATATCGAGCATTGAATATTCTATATCGAGCATTAAATATTCTATATCAAGCATCAATATTCTATATCAAGCATCAAATATTCTATATCGAGCATCGAATATTCTATACGACATTGAATATTCTATATCGAGCATTGAATTCTATATCAGCATTGAATATTCGATTTTGAACTTTGAATATTGCATATTCACCTTTGAATTACTGGGTTCGTTTTTGATGTAATACATTGTGGGCAACTAGTGCAGGTAAATTACAATAGCGAAAATGAAGGTGCAGCTTTAAAAAATACCATGTCAGCAACTTTATAGCAGCACAGGTAGGATCAGGTGTGTGTGTATTTTTTTAAAGCTGCACCTTCATTTTCGCTATTGTAATTTACCTGCACTAGTTCCCACAATGTATTACATCAAAAACGAACCCAGTAATTCAAAGGTGAATATGCAATATTCAAAGTTCAAAATCGAATATTCAATGCTCGATATAGAATATTCAATGCTCGATATAGAATATTCAATGCTCGATATAGAATACATCTGTCTTATCTAGATGTTAGGCCCCACTTTAGGTATATTTAACATGTATTTCTAAAGCACTGACCCTCCTTACTATCCAAAAGATGTGTGTATATATGTCCCCTAATAACCTATGGGGTACCCCAATAGGTTCCCTTCTGCCTTCTGTATTTGTGTAAAAATTCATTATGGGGATGTGACACTTAGAACCAGAGGATTTCATAGGATTTCTTTTATTTTTAACTTCTTGCCTTTATTTTTTTTTTGTACAAATCCCTAAATTTTATAGTAGTGTGTATAAAGATTTTATATCATCTGTATCCACATATGCTATACATGCACCCAGATATTTCCCACTGTGCACCAACGGGCACACTTTGTGCTAGTATATATATTATATATATAATATATATATATATATATATATATCTTGAATGAATGCCTGGTGCCGTTACTGTGAAAATATACAATATCTATTCAATGGAGGAAGCACTCACAGGTCTTGTGAAAAAGCAAACACGCTTTGGTGTAGGTTTACATGTTTCAGCCCCAGGGGCACTTTTAGGTTTTTGCTGCCTGAGCCAAACTTTAGAATGCCGCCCCTGTATCCTTTCCTGTTGGCCGCCATCAAATTAAAGTGGGTGTGGTTTTGTTGGTGGGTGTGGTTTTGTCAATGACCTTAGCTACAGATTAGATTTTGAGCTTCCAATCACATATTTAACAGTCCCTCAGTCAGTCGATTGCTATAATGTAAATTCCTATAAAGAAATATTACATCCCTTTCTCAAATGCTTGTGTTGTCACCACCATATTGCTCCTTTCAGGTTTTTGTGGTCCACCAACTTGTTTTATAGCCTGTGCTATACATGGTACAAATACATAGAAATACCATACTTTCTGTAGTATAAAGATTTTACCCAAAAATTTCTAAGCCTGCCACCACGTCAAGGTAGACTCTCTCAGCATTGGCCTTACTAACCCAACTAGTCTAACCTTTGGTCATACCTTCAATACTATGAACAAAACTCCATAGCATACTCCCATTTATAGTCAGATTAGGCAATCTCTCTCTTCCCTCCCCAAATCCCCCCCACCCCATAAACAGCCCCCCACCCACCCCCCCACCCCCAGCTGTGGTGTTTTTTTTATCCCAAATAACCCCATCCCATCAGACATCAATCAGTCCTCCTGAAGAGAAACTTGCTCCCTCCACAGTCTTGCCACCACCGTGCAACTCCTCCTCTCCTGACCAGTACTACTGATGACCATGTCCATACGCTGTGCGACCAGGAGAGCCGCGAGAGCCGAGAACTTTAAAAGCAGCCAACCATCCAAGTAAGCAGGGCTTCTTGCGCCATTCCGTTCGCGCACGCGTGCTGCTGACGGCCGCACTATTATAGATGCGGCCCTGTTTAGCCCAGATTCGGCCTTCTTCAGAGAGACTGAAGACAGCCCGAATCTTGGCGGAAACCATGTAAACCTACACCAGTAAGCGTGTTTTGCTTTTTCACAAGACCTGTGAGTACGTCCTTCATTGCATAATATATTATATATATATATATATATATATATATATATATAATATATACACAACACACACACACATAACATACACAGATAATTGTTCCATATATCTCTTATACAGAATGATTGTTCAATGTGCCCATACATGGTCCAATGTTATCGGCTTCTACTGCAAATTCGTACAGCTCTGACTTTAAAAGACACTAATGGTAAATTAGTGTAAATGTGGATTTATCAGTAAAACAGAACGTTAGGCTGGGTACACATAGACAAATTTTCCGTCCTGACCTTTTGCCGCTATAAAGTGGTCGGCCACAGCAAATATCTCCTATGGACCACAGCGTTCACTGCCCTGCCGCCGAAATCTACTCAGATTTTTTCAGCCCCACCAATACACGGAAATATCTGTTGATTTGTGTTTACCCAACCTAAAGGGTATCTCCACCAGGATTTTACACTTTCTTACCTGCGTATCACTCCAGCGCTGCTGACAGCCTCCGACTACACTAACATTCCCTGACGGAACCTCAGACCTTTGCATTGTTGCTTGTGCGCACACATGTGTGAAGGAGCATGGACACGGAGACTGTCAGTGAAGGCGCTGGAGCGATATGCAGAGGTAAGAGACAGGGTAATAGTGCATTTAGCTCCTGTTCTTCAGTTAAAATGGAAAAAGAAAGTTAAATCCTGGTGGATATACCCTTTAATAAGTATATACTTTATAACAAAAGAAAAGGGAATATGTATATTGGCCAACTTGTGACAATCATGGCAATTAGAGAATATTAATATTCTCTATATATAGAACACATGAATGTATTCATCATGAACCTCCTTCTGGGCTTGTTCATGTGTAACCCATTTAGGAATCCTCCCTTGAAAATCCTGCGCTTGCCACTGCGGGTTGTGTACACTCTTCTCCTGAATATATTATCTGACCTTACTAATTCGTTATAAATACAACAGAAAAAGCAATAGAGCCTTTTCAACAGTTAGTCAGGAAATGTTGGTATTGCTAAGTAGGTGGACTGGATGGTTGTTTGTTCATCCTCAAATACTATACAATCAAAAAAGATTGACCTTAGATTATTATACTTATATTATTATAAAGGGCCGTGTTGAAGGTGCTATAACCACAATGGAAGCTTGATCATGCTTCCTAGTAAATACATACAATAGAGGATTGTGGAAGCACTCCAATTAGGCTAAATTACAACATATTTTTGCGGAAGTGCTACTGATCTGGTCAACATTTATACAAACATAGAAAAAAATTATACAAACATGAAGGCGGCGATAAACGAGGCGAAAAGTTTAACAAACCTTTATAAATATGCCCCTCATTCTTTATTTGGAATAACCACTACTTCCAGTGGCCAATCCTTGTACACCTTCTTATACAAGTACATACAATACAAGGATTGTGGAACACTCCAATTGGCTAATTTACAACTACATTTAGCAGAAGTGCTACTGATCTGGTCAAACATTTATACAAACATAAAACGATAATCAATGCACATTCCTAGGCCCCATACAATATCATATTATCTGCACACTGGCATACTTTATAAACAAAGGGGTTTTAGTATACATTACTGTGATCACATGAATGAAAAGCCTTCCAACCACGTCAAGGTAACCCCATCTGAAAGGTCCTAACTTCTAACCTTTTTAAAAATGTTTACTTCAATTACGATTAGCAAACTTTTGCATTTCTCATTTTAACACACTAGATCCATATAACAGGCTCTCTCACTTCCCCCCAGCCCTTTGGCTTTTTAAAATGACGAAGAGGCCATCCAGTGCTTTATATTAAAGGCATAGAACCTCCCATAAAGGGAGTGTTGGGGTGCCTAATTGGAGTGCTTCCACAATCCTTGTATTGTATGTATTTATTGGGAGACTTGGTCAAGCCTCCATGTGGTAATAGCAACCCAAACATGCCCCTTTTAGGGAGGTCCTTTGCCTTTAATTAAAGCACTGGATGCCTCTTCCCTCATTTTAAAAAGCCAAAGTAAAAGAAAAAGGTTAGATGTTAGGACCTTCCAGGCTGGGGTTATCTTGACGTGGTTGGAGGGCTTTTCATTCATGTGATCACAGTAATGTATACTAAACCCCTTTGTTTATAAAGTATGCCAGTGTGCAGATATATGATATTGTATGGGGCCTAGGAATGTGCATTGATTATCTAATCATAACAAGTAGGTACACAGCTTTCTATGTATAGGCCAGTATGGTGATTGATTTTTAATTGTCATATTTAAGAGCTAAATTCTTTTACTATTTGGTGGGGTAGACCTGTTCTTATATAATACAAGCTACATGAAGATTTTCTGTAACATTGTAATTTGCTATTGTTTTTTTATATTTTCCCAACAGGTCAGTATAAAAAACTTTTTAAAATGGAACAGTGTTTACAGATTAATTAAGATTAATTGACCTTTAATGTCCCCTGAAAGTTACTTTTGGTTTTAAATTGCACTGTAACTAACAAGTCGTAAAGTTTGTGTGTTACCCTCACTTGGTCCTTTGTTATCATTGAAAAAGTCTCATCAAACCTTCCTGTTCCTGTCATAAGTTTTGTTATTTCACTTGTACTGCGTCGACTTGCAAACATCTTAACGCGCACTTTATTTAAAAACTCTCGCAAATGGGTGGTACATAGCGCAACATACATGACCACAGCTTAGCGTGTGTTCTTAGCGATAGTTCCTCTTAGTACATTCCCCAATAGTATTTGTGGGAACTCCTATGCTGACTATATATCTGTTCCACCGACTATATTCAGTGACCAGTAATCACCAGAAAAATTGCTTTATTGTTTATATGATGATCGTATTTAGCGGTTTCTCTTTCTGGTTTGATAATACAGGGCTGTTTAGGTTGTGCCCAGTACAGTGAGGCTGTGTGTCACCCAACCAAGGGTTAAAGAATGACCTCACCAGGCATTACGTTCTCCTCCCAGAGTTCCTTTATTGAAATTCCCCAGTTTCACTTTCACAACCGGTTGTGTTTAGGAATGGAACTGTGGGGCGTGTGTCACCACTCACCACTAACACGGGCACACAGCACAGTAGACTTCACTGGGGTTAGAGGAATTTTCATTTATTCAGGGTTAACTGCTGCTGTATTCAGTAGGGTTAACGGGTCTTTCATCATTCGTTCAGGGGGTCGATCTAATTTTTTTGTCTCTACATCTACTTCTGACATTCTCATTGCACAGTCTGTTCCTGCCTATTTCTCTGTTAATCCTTTTGAGCTGCAGCCACCTGGTTAAGGTAAGAGATTATCATCGTCTAAAGTCACCAGAATCAGAGATCTAATGTATTATCGGAATAATAACCCACAGCCTTCTACAGTCTGTTCTCTGCTGCTTTAATGTCTCATCATTACCCAAACCACTACCCATAATCAGGGGAGGTAAACCGACTAAGGAAATGACAAAATACATGTAGGATTGTACTTGGATTCTCTGAACTTGCACCTCATAACAAATCCTCAGCAATACATAACATAACATATTAATTAAGTTGAATAAAGACAAACATCCATTTAGTCCAACCTTCATAATTTCCCCAAACACCCTGTAGCATCCTGCAATACTAATTATGTTTTTGATGCTTCTGGTGTTGTAGTCTACAGCTGGAAATAGACACCTTGGTTTTGTCATTCCCTGAATTAAAATGGTAAAATAAATATCAATTATCTGCATTAATAGATGTTTCTTAATTTAAAAAAAAGAATAAATTGTATGTTTTAAATCAACTATATCTATTTGATATAATAATGATAGGGGTTATATGTGAACAGGACCCCTGTTGAAATGAGTTACAATGTTACTCAGAATTATGCAATGGCAAAACTCGAGATGGGGCTGGGCCCCTCCATGATCAGCTGTTTTTGAACGTAGGTGCATCATTTGTGTGAAGACTGAAGCCGAAGTTCGGGTCCAGTATTTTACACAGCTGATCACAGAGGTTATGGGCTTGTGACTTGGGCGGTAGTTATGCTACTTTCTTGCCTGAAATACCCATTGTGTCTAGTTTTTGACGTCCGAACCTCAGTAAAAGTTCAGAAGTTCAAAAACAAACCCATTAAATCCATGGGGAGAAATTTCAAAAAGTTTGGATTAAATACAGAACAAATAGCAATGGTAACTTACTGTAAATGACTGTAGGACCTGGGAATGATTTGGGGAACATGTACATATCACGAAAAGTTGTTGAAACACTACCTTCCCCACAATTGTGCAATTGTTGGGTTTCCGCATGCTACTTCGAGAGTTATGGGCAATTCGGTTACGGAATGATACATTCGAGGGTTACCGAAATGGAGCGATACATTTGAGGGTTACCTAAATCGAACACTACATTCGAGGGTTACCGAATTCGAACGCTATATTCAAGGGTTAGCGATTTGGAAATTCAATAATTATCAAAATAATTGCCAAGTTCAAAAAACTAGTTCGGATAGTTTGAAGTTTGAACAAACTTGTAAAGTTCGACCTGAACTCAGGTTTGAGTTCGGATCCATCACTATTGTGTCCAATTAAAGTCATGATGGGAAAGATGACAAATGTATTTATCTGCAATACATGGTGCTGGATTGCCACCTATTTCCTACAAAAATACGTTTTAGACTTTTTCTTATAGAGTCCACCCCATTTACAAATAGTCAATGTCCCCCTAATTCTTGCTATAGTAGTGTTGCTCTGTTTTAATAAATCTTGCATTAAACTTTTGCTGGATGTTTGTTCTACGTTTCAACCACTCTTGCTTTGTAAAACAGATGTCTGTCTCCTGGACCACCCCTTCACTGTACACTGCAAATCGTACAGAAGCAATTTCTCAAGGTTCATGATGTACTTCTGTTTTGTTGGGTAGGGAGTTTCCAGCCATCTGCTATTTTGCTTCCTCTGGGACTGATACAGTAAAAACAGACATTTAATTTGTGTATGATTTTTTTTTTCTGACCTGCAGATAAATACAGAAATACATATGATTTACATTCAGATTCAACTTCTGTCTGTAAAAACAAAATCTTTTCAATGAGATTTACTGTTAATTTAGAGATTCCTGTAAGTTCCAAATGCCTGGAAGTTAAATAGTAGCAAGAATAATACCGTGTCCTGATTAGGGAGGGCTTTGATTCGAACTGGCAGTTTCAAAGTTCCGTAAAACTTTTCGGAACTTTGAATATTCAATGGGTTTATTAATTAATTCTATATCGAGCATCAAATATTGTATATTACATTGAATATGCTATATCAAGCATTGAATGTGGGCATTGAATATTCTATATCGAGCACTGAATATTCTATATCGAGCATCAAATGTCCTATATCGAGCATCGAATATTCTATATCGAACATTGAATATTTTATATCGAGCATACATATTCTATACAGCTTGAATATTCTATATCGGCTGAATATCTATTGAGCATTGAATACGAGCATTGAATATTCTATATCGCACTGAATTTCTATATCGAGCATTGATATTCTATATCGAGCATCAAATATTCTATATCAGCATTGAATTCTATATCGAGCATCGAATATTCTATATCGGCATTGATATTCATATCATGCATCAAATATTCTATATCGACCATCGAATATTCATATCGAGCATTGAATATTCTATATCGAGAATCAAATGATCTATATCAAGCATCAAATATTCTATATCGAGCACTGAATATTCTATATCGATTGAATACGAGCATTGAATATCTATATTGAGCATCAAATATTCTATATCGAGCATGAATATTCTATATCGAGCATTGAATTCTATATCGAGAATCAAATGATCTTATCAAGCATCAAATTCTATATCGAGCACGAATATTCTATATTGAGCATTGAATACGAGCATTGATATTCTATATCGAGCATTGAATATTCTATATCGAGCATCAAATATTCTATATCGAGCATTGAATATTCTATATCAGCATTGAATATTCTATACAAGCATTGAATATTCTATCGAGCATCGACATTCTATATCGAGCATTGAATATTTCTATATTGAGCATTGAATATTCTATATCAAGCATTGAATATTCTATTCGAGCATTAATATTCTATATCGAGCATTAATATTCTATAATCAACATTGAATATTCTATATCGAGCATCAATATTCTATACGAGCATTGATATTCTAATCGAGCATTAAATATTCTATATCAAGCATCAAATATTCTATATCGAGCATTGAATATTCTATAATAGCCATTGAATATCTATATCAAATCGAACATTCATATCGAGCATTGAATATTCTATATTGAGCATTGAATATTCTATATCACATTGAATATTCTATATCTAATCAGCATGAAATATTCTATATCGAGCACTGAATATTCTATATTGAGCTGAATCAATGAATACATTCGATCATAATATTCTATATCGAGCATCAATATTTCTATATCGAGCATTGAATTTTATATCGAGCATTGAATATTCTATATCAAGTCATTGATATTCTATATCGAGCATCGAACATTCTATATCGAGCATTGAATATTCTATATATGAGCATTGAATATTCTATATCAAGCATTGAATATTCTATATCGAGCATCAATGTCCTATATCGAGCATCGATATTCTATATCGAACATGAATATTTTATATCGAGCATCAAATATTCATATCAAGCATTGAATATTCCTATATCGAGCATTGAATATTCTATATTGAGCATTGAATACGAGCATTGAATATCCATATCGAGCACGATATTCTATATCGCATTGAATATTCTATATCGGCATACAAATATTCTTATCAGCATTGAATTTCTAATTCGAGCATCGAATATTCTATCTCGAGCATTGAATATTCTATATCATGCAGCAAATATTCTATATCGAGCCATCAATATCTATATCGAGCATTGAATATTCTATATCGAGATCAAATGATCTATAACAGCATCAAATATTCTATATCGAGCACTGAATATCTATATCGAGCATTGAATACGAGCATTGAATATTCTATATTGAGCATCAATATTCTATATCAGCATCTATCTATATCGAGCATTGAATATTCTTCGAGAATAAAATGATCTATATCAAGCTCAATATTCTATTCGAGCACTGAATATTCTATATTGAGCATTGAATACGATCATTGAATATCTATATCGAAATATATCATCGATCATATCGACATCAAGCATTGAATATCTATATCGAGCATCAAATATTCTATACGATCAAAAAATTGAATATTCTATATCGAGCATTGAATATTCTATATAAAAATGAAGCATAAAAAAAGTATAAAATATTCTTATAAGCAACAAATTGATAATCAAGCATTGAATATTCTATATCTATATCGAGCATCGACTTCTATATCGAGCATATGAATATTCATAATTGCATTGAATATTCTATATACAGCATGCATTGATATTCTATAATCGAGCATTAAATAATTCTATATCGAGCTTAAATATTCTATCAATCAATTGAATATTCTATATCGAGCATCAATATCTATATCGACATTGAATATTCTATATCGGCATTAAATATCTATATCAAGCATCAAATATTCTATATCGAGCATTGAAATTCTATTCTATATCGAGCATTGAATTATATCTATAAATCAAGCATCGAACATTCTATATCGAGCATGAATATTTATATTGAGCATGAATATTCTAAATCAAGCATTGAATATTCTATATCTATATCAAGCATGAATAATTCTATATCGAGCACTGAATATTCATATTGAGCATTGAATACGAGCATTGAATATTCTATATCGAGCATTGAATATTCTATATCGAAGCATCAATATTCTATATCGAGCATTGAATATTCTATATCGAGCATTGAATATTCTATATCTATACAAGCATTGAAATTCTATAAATATCACGATATCAAGCATTGAATATTCTATATGAGCATCGAAATTCTATATCGCATTGAATATTCTATATCGCATTGATATTCTATTACAAATATCAAGCATTGAATATTCTAATATCGAGCATCGAAATCTATAATCAAGCATTGAATATTCTATATGAGCATTAATATTCTATATCAAGCATTAATATTCTAATATCGAAGCATTAAATAATATTATACGAGCATGAAATATTCTATATCAATTGATATTCTATATCGAGCATCAAATATTCTATATAACGACATTGAATATCTATATCGAGCATAAATATTCTATATCGCAATCAATATTCTATATCGGCATTGAATATTTTATCGAGCATTGAATATTCTATATCGAGCATCGAACATTCTAATATCGAGCATTGAATATTCTTATATAGCATTGAAATCTATATACAACAAGCATATATTCTATATCTATATATCGCATTAATATTCTATCGGACATACAATATTCCTACTATCAAACATTGAATATTCTATTCTATATCAAGCATCAAATATTCTATATCGAGCATTGAATATTCTATATCGACGAGCTTGATATCTATTCGAGCATTGAATATTCGATTGAACTTTGAATATTCGATATTATTATTAAATATAGAAAGAATATATTGTATTCCCCTTTGATATTACTGGGTTCATTTTGATGTAATACATGTGGGAACTAGTGCAGTAAATTACAATAGCGAAAATGAGTGCAGCTTTAAAAAAATACACACACACTGATCCTACCTGTGCTGCTATAAGTTGCTGACATCTTGGATGTGGTTTGAAGACTGCCGGCCTTGCCACATGCAACGTGATGTCACGTGCGTGTGCACACAGAGCAAACCAGGGATGCTTTTTGGGACTTGAATAAGAAGGAGATCCAGAACTCACAGAGGGGCAGAGCTAAGCAGTCATCAACCACATCCAAGATGTCAGCAACTTTAAGCTGCACAGGTAGACTCAGGAGGGACCTAGGAAAAAAAAGAGGGGGGGGGGTATTTTTTTAAATGCTGCAGCTTGCAATTGTACATAGAACTTGTAGACAATGCTCATCACAGGAGCAGTTGTAGTAAATAAAAGGTTATGTTATTCATAGCATTGATCTCAGTAACCATACTAGGGATGTTATATTTTGAGACTGGTGGCAGAAATGAAACTGTTTACTTGCCAGCAGTCATGCTGTATGAGCAATGTACCTGCCAGACTCTTATCAAGCTAAGGGATTAATGTGTTAAGGTTCGTACACACCGAGCCCGGCGTACACCTGCTGTGAATGTCCAACGGGCAATAGTCGCATGTGTATGTGCTTGGTTGGGGGCCGTTCGGCAATCTGCCAGGCGTATCGCCAAATGATATTCTATATCAAGCATTGAATATTCTATATCTATATCAAGCATCAAATATTCTATATAGCATTAATATTCTATATCGAGCATTAAATATTCTTATCAATCAACATTGAATATTCTATATCGAGCATCGAATATTCTATATCGAGCATTGAATATTCTATATCGAGCATTGAATTCTATTCGAGCATCGAATATTCTATATCGAGCATCGAATTCTATATTCTAGTCATCGAATATTCTATATCGAGCATCGAATATTCTATATCGAGCATCGAATATTCATATCAAACATTAATATTCTATATCGAGCATTGAACATTCGATTTTTGAACTTTGAATATTCTATATCAAGCATCAAATTTCTATATCAAGCATCAAATATTCTATATCGAGCATCGAATATTCTATATCGAGCATCGAATATTCTATATCAAACATTGAATATTCTATATCGAGCATCGAATATTCTATATCGAGCATTGAATATTCTATATCGAGAATCAAATATTCTATATCAAGCATCAAATATTCTATATCGAGCATCGAATATTCTATATCGAGCATTGATATTCTATATCAAACATGAATATTCTATATCGAGCATCAAATATTCTATATCGAGCATTGAATATTCTATATCGAGCATTAAATATTCTATATCAAGCATCAAATATTCTATTCAAGCATCAAATATTCTATATCGAGCATCGAATATTCTATATCGAGCATTGAATATTCTATATCGAGCATTGAAATCTATATCGAGCATTGAATATTCGATTTTGAACTTTGAATATTGCATATTCACCTTTGAATTCTGGGTTTTTTTGATGTAATACATTGTGGGAACTAGTGCAGGTATTACAATAGCGAAAATGAAGGTGCAGCTTTAAAAAAACACATTTACCAATAGTGATCCCTCTCTAACACATTTACCAATAGTGATCCCTCTCTAACACATTTACCAATAGTGATCCCTCTCTAACACATTTACCAATAGTGATCCCTCTCTAACACATTTACCAATGGTGAACCCTCTCTAACATATTTACTAATAGTGATCCCTCTGTAACAGAATCCCTGGTCACAGCTGTGAGTTAGGGCTAGGCCACAGAAGCGCCCTTTGCGCACGTGTTTTTGGTTGCTTTTTGCTAAAATGTAAATCACGGGAACACGAATATTCCCGCGGTTTCCAATGCGCATGCGATTGCGAGTCTGTTCAAGTTTTGGTAATGCATGCGTTCACCATTCTTGGTGTGTTAATGCATGTGTTACCATAATGGAAAATGACAAAATTGCATGCACAAAACGCACAAGAATCACGCACAAAATTGTGTGCAATTACGCCCACGTTTGTGTGCGCGATTTGGTGTGTTGTAGTGTGGCCTCGGCCTTAATGGGGAGCGTGAGTATTGAAAGACAGATTGATAACTTTAATTATAGAATGATCCAATGGATCTGCTATTGATCTATTATTGGTTGGAAATTTAAGGGGGAAGATTGATTCAAGCTCTGCACAACAGTTGTATTTCACTGTGGTGTTTCTATTGAACTATAACACTCTAAACAATGTAAAATAAATAGATCAAGAATAAAGATGGACCGGATCGCGGATCTGAACCAGATCTGAGATGTGATTCACGGATATTGCGGGAATTCCACTTTGCAGATTTTTTGAGACGTGTTCGAAAATTCAAAGAAAATTTCAAGGAATTTTTGAAAATTTTGTAAAAATTATACAGTTACTTACTGTAAATAGTTTTGGGGCCCCGGAAAATGGTCTGGGGAAAAGACAATTAGATTCTTTCTGAAAGAATCTGATTATAACCAATTCCAGGGCCGGATTTACCATTAGGCACAGTAGGCACTCGCCTAGGGGCGACTAAGGTTGGAGGGGCGGCTGTCCATTTCCTCCCACCAATCCAACCCCTTCATAGTTTATTTTCTTCCCCAAAAAGAGAAAATGGGTGTGGTTTGGGGGTGTGATCTGTGTTTAGGGTTGGGGCTAATGGTGTCAGGCTCTTTGGGCCTACAGGCTCCTGAGGTGTAAATCTGGCCCTGACCAATTCTGATTAGAAAAGAATCTGATTGGTTACTATACCAATCAGATTATTTCTATAAGAATTACAATTACATTCTTACAGAAAGCATACCAATCAAATTGTTTCTGAAAGAATCTGACTGTAACCTATTCTGATTGGTTACAATCAGCTTTTTTTTTTGAAAGAAAGAATCTTATTGGTATATCAGATTATTTTCCAATCAGAATTAGTTACATTGTGATTCTTTCAGAAAGAATCTGATTGGTTAGTATACCAATCAGATTCTTTCCCAATCACAATTGGTTACAATCAGATTCTTCCAGAAAGCATACCAAAAAGTTTCTTTCTGAAAGTGCCTGATTGTAACCATTTCTGATGGGATACAATCAGATTCTTTCAGAAAGAATACAGAATTTGTTACATAAACAGAGTTATTCAATAAAAGTTCTTATTGTTTAAAATGGTGCTAATTTTGCCCCAACCATGTTAAATAAGAGCTGATTGGTTGGGGCAAATTTAGCACCATTTTAAACGATAAGAACTTTTATTGAATAACCCTGTTAGATTCTTCAGAAAGATTCTGATGTTAGTATACCAATCAGATTCTTTTCCAATTAGAATTGGTTACAATTAGATTCTTTCAGAGAGGATCTGATTGGTTAGTATACCAATCAGTTACTTTCTGAAAAAATAACTGATTGAAAGATTATCTGTTCCCCAGACCATTTCCCAGGTTCCAGAGCCTTTTACAGTAAGTAACAGTATCATTTTTACAACATTTTATAAAATTCTTTTAAACTTCAAATATTCTAAAATTTCAGTGACCCTGGAAAATAGAATGCGTAATCTGGAAAAACAGTTTGATCGTGAGGAGAGTTATTTTTTTTACACTTCTGGATGTATGTACTTTTTCCCAGACCATTTTCCAGGTCCACAGGCGGAATGGATTTTAGCAGTTTCGCCCATCTCTCAAAATCCTGGATTTAAATATCTTCCTGTATAGATTTATCAAAACAAATCAATAAACAAAACAGAAAAATGTGTAGTCTGTGTAATGTGTAACATCTGTCTTATCTAGATGTTAGGCCCCACTTTATGTATATTTAACATGTATTTCTAAAGCACTGACCCTTCCAGTACTATCCAAAAGATGTGTGTATATATGTCCCCTCTAATACCTATTGGGGTACACCCAATAGGTTCCCTTCTGCTTCTGTATATTGTGTAAAATATTCATTATGGGGATGTGACACTAATAGAACCAGGATTTCATAGGATTTCTTTTATTTTTAACTTCTTGCCTTTATTTTTTTTTTGTACAAATCCCTAAATTTTATAGTAGTGTGTATAAAGATTTTATATCATCTGTATCCACATATGCTATACATGCACCCAGATATTTCCCACTGTGCACCAACGGGCACACTTTTGCTAGTATATATATATATATATATATATATATATATATATATATATCTTGAATGAATGCCTGGGTGCCGTTACTGTGAAAATATACAATATCTATTCAATGGAGGAAGCACTCACAGGTCTTGTGAAAAAGCAAACACGCTTTGGTGTAGGTTTACATGTTTCAGCCCCAGGGGCACTTTTAGGGTTTTTGCTGCCTGAGCCAAACTTTAGAATGCCGCCCTGTATCCTTTCCTGTTGGCCGCCATCAAATTAAAGTGGGTGTGGTTTTGTTGGTGGGTGTGGTTTTGTCAATGACCTTAGCTAACAGATTAAGATTTTGAGCTTCCAATCACATATTTAAACAGTCCCTCAGTCAGTCGATTAGCTATAATGTAAATTCCTATAAAGAAATATTACATCCCTTTCTCAAATAGCTTGTGTTGTCACCACCATATTGCTCCTTTCAGGTTTTTGTGGATCCAACTAACTTGTTTTATAGCCTGTGCTATACATGGTACAAATACATAGAAATACCATACTTTCTGTAGTATAAAAGATTTTACCCAAAAGATTTCTAAGCCTGCCACCACGTCAAGGTAGACTCTCTCAGCATTGGCCTTACTAACCCAACTAGTCTAACCTTTTGGTCAATACCTTTCAATACTATGAAACAAAACTCCATAGCATACTCCCAGTTATAGTCAGATTAGGCCTAATCTCTCTCTCCCTCCCCAAATCCCCCCCCCCCCATAAACAGCCCCCCACACCCACCCACCCCCAGCTGGTGGTGTTTTTTTTATCCCAAATAACCCCATCGCCATCAGACATCAATCAGTCCTCCTGAGAGAGAACTTGCTCCCTCCACAGTCTTGCCACCACCGTGCAACTCCTCCTCTCCTGACCAGTACTTCTGATGACCATGTGACCATACGCTGTGCGACCAGGGAGGGAGCCGCGAGAGCCGAGAACTTTAAAAGCAGCCAACCATCCAAGTAAGCAGGGCTTCTTGCGCCAGTCCGTTCGCGCACGCGTGCTGCTGACGGCCGCACTTATTATAGATGCGGCCCTGTTTAGCCCGAGATTCGGGCCGTCTTCAGAGAGACTGAAGACAGCCCGAATCTTGGGCGGAAACATGTAAACCTACACCAGTAAAGCGTGTTTGCTTTTTCACAAGACCTGTGAGTACGTCCTTCATTGCATATATATATATATATATATATATATATATATATACACAAACACACACACACATATACATACACAGGAATGATTGTTCCATATATTCTTTATACAGAATGATTGTTCAATGTGCCCATACATGGTCCAATGTTATCGGCTTCTACTGCAAATTCTGTCACAGCTCTGACTTTAAAAGACACTAATGGTAAATTAGTGTAAATGTGGATTTATCAGTAAAACAGAACGTTAGGCTGGGTACACATAGACAAATTTTCCGTCCTGACCTTTTGCCGCTATAAAGTGGTCGGCCACAGCAAATATCTCCTATGGACCACAGCGTTCACTGCCACTGCCGAAATCTACTCAGATTTTTTCAGCCCCACCAATACACGGAAATATCTGTTGATTTGTGTTTACCCAACCTTAAAGGGTATCTCCACCAGGATTTTAACTTTCTTACCTGCGTATCACTCCAGCGCTGCTGACAGCCTCCGACTACACTAACATTCCCTGACGGAACCTCAGACCTTTGCATTGTGTGCTTGTGCGCACACAGTGTGAAGGAGCATGGACACGGAGACTGTCAGTGAAGGCGCTGGAGCGATATGCAGGAGGTAAGAGACAGGAGGTAATAGTGCATTTAGCTCCTGTTCTTCAGTTAAAATGGAAAAAAGAAAGTTAAAATCCTGGTGGATATACCCTTTAATAAGTATATACTTTATAACAAAAGAAAAGGGAATATGTATATTGGCCAACTGTGTGACAATCATGGCAATTAGAGAATATATATATTCTCTATATAATAGAACACATGAATGTATTCAGTCATGAACCTCCTTCTGGGCTTGTTCAGTGGTAACCCATTTAGGAATCCTCCCTTGAAAATCCTGCGCTTGCCACTGCGGGTTGTGTACACTCTTCTCCTGAATATATTATCTGACCTTACTAATTCGTTAATAAATACAACAGAAAAAGCAATAGAGCCTTTTCAACAGTTAGTCAGGAAATGTTGGTATTGCTAAGTAGGTTGGACTGGATGGTTGTTTGTTCATCCTCAAATACTATACAATACAAAAAAGATTGACCTTAGATTATTATACTTATATTATTATAAAGGGCCGTGTTGGAGGTGCTATAACCACATGGAAGCTTGATCATGCTTCCTAGTAAATACATACAATAGAAGGATTGTGGAAGCACTCCTTAGGCTAAATTACAACTATATTTTGCGGAAGTGCTACTGATCTGGTCAAACATTTATACAAACATAGAAAAAAATTATACAAACATGAAAGGGCGGCGATAACGGAGGCGAAAAGTTTAACAAACCTTTATAAATATGCCCCTCATTCTTTATTTGGAATAACCACATACTTCCAGTGGCCAATCCTTGTACACCTTCTTATACAAGTACATACAATACAAGGATTGTGGAAGCACTCCAATTGGCTAATTTACAACTACATTTAGCAGAAGTGCTACTGATCTGGTCAAACATTTATACAAACATAGAAACGATAATCAATGCACATTCCTAGGCCCCATACAATATCATATTATCTGCACACTGGCATACTTTATAAACAAAGGGGTTTTAGTATACATTACTGTGATCACATGAATGAAAAGCCTTCCAACCACGTCAAGGTAACCCCAGTCTGAAAGGAACTAACTTCTAACCTTTTTAAAAAATTTTTACTTCAATTACGATTAGCAAACTTTTGCATTTCTCATTTTAACACACTAGATCCATATAACAGGCTCTCTCACTTCCCCCCAGCCCTTTGGCTTTTTAAAATGACGAAAGAGGCCATCCAGTGCTTTATATTAAAGGCATAGAACCTCCCATAAAAGGGGAGTGTTGGGGTGCCTAATTGGAGTGCTTCCACAATCCTTGTATTGTATGTATTTATTGGGAGACTTGGTCAAGCCTCCATGTGGTAATAGCAACCCCAACATGCCCCTTTTATGGGAGGTCCTTTGCCTTTAATATAAAGCACTGGATGGCCTCTTCCCTCATTTTAAAAAGCCAAAGTAAAAGAAAAAGGTTAGATGTTAGGACCTTCCAGGCTGGGGTTATCTTGACGTGGTTGGAAGGCTTTTCATTCATGTGATCACAGTAATGTATACTAAAACCCCTTTGTTTATAAAGTATGCCAGTGTGCAGATAATATGATATTGTATGGGGCCTAGGAATGTGCATTGATTATCTAATCATAAACAAGTAGGTACACATGCTTTCTATGTATAGGCCAGTATGGTAGGATTGATTTTTAATTGTCATATTTAAGAGCTAAATTCTTTTACTATTTGGTGGGGTAGACCTGTTCTTATATAATACAAGCTACATGAAGATTTTCTGTAACATTGTAATTTGCTATTGTTTTTTTATATTTTCCAACAGGTCAGTATAAAAAACGTTTTAAAAATGGAACAGTGTTATACAGATTAATTAAGATTAATTGACCTTTAATGTCCCCTGAAAGTTACTTTTGGTTTTAATTGCACTGTAACTAACAAGTCAGTAAAGTTTGTGTGTTAACCTCACTTGGTCCTTTGTTATCATTGAAAAAGTCTCATCAAACCTGTCCTGTTCCTGTCATAAGTTTTATAATTTCACTTGTACTGCGTCGACTTGCAAACATCTTAACACGCGCACTTTATTTAAAAACTCTCGCAAATGGTTGGTACATAGCTGCAACATACATGACCACAGCTTAGCGTGTGTTCTTAGCGATAGTTCCTCTTAGTACATTCCCCAATAGTATTTGTGGGAACTCCTATGCTGACTATATTATCTGTTCCACCGACTATAATTCAGTGACCAGTAATCACCAGAAAAATTGCTTTATTGTTTATATGATGATCGTATTTAGCGGTTTCTCTTTCTGGTTTGATAATAACAGGGCTGTTTATGTTGTGCCCAGTACAGTGAGGCTGTGTGTCACCCAACCAAGGGTTAAAGAATGACCTCACCAGGCATTACGTTCTCCTCCCAGAGTTCCTTTAGTGAAATTCCCCAGTTTCACTTTCACAACCGGTTGTGTATTAGGAATAGAACTGTGGGGCGTGTGTCACCACTCACCACTAACACGGGCACACAGCACAGTAGACTTCACTGGGGTTAGAGGATATTTCATTTATTCAGGGTTAACTGCTGTATTCAGTAGGGTTAACGGGTCTTTCATTCATTCAGGGGTCGATCTAATTTTTTTGTCTCTACATCTGACATTCTGACATTCTCATTGCACAGTCATGTTCCTGCCTATTTCTCTGTTAATCCTTTTGAGCTGCAGCCACCTGGTTAAGGTAAGAGATTATCATCATCTAACAGTCACCAGAATCAGAGATCTAATGTATTATCAGGAATAATAACACCACAGCCTTCTACAGTCTGTTCTCTGCTGCTTTAATGTCTCATCATTAACCCTAAACCACTAACCCATAATCAGGGGAGGTAAACCGACTAAGGAGAATGACAGAAATACATGTAGGATGTACTTGGATTCTCTGAACTTGCACCTCAATATACGTAAATCCTCAGCTAATACAGTAACATAACATATTAATTAAGGTTGAATAAAGACAAACATCCATTTAGTCCAACCTTCATAATTTCCCCAAACACCCTGTAGCATCCTGCAATACTAAATTATGTTTTGATGCATTCTGGGTGTTGTAGTCCATCTACAGCTGGAAATAGACACCTTGGTTTTGTCATTCCCTGAATTAAAATGGTAAAATAAATATACAATTATCTGCATTAATAGATGTTTCTTAATTTAAAAAAAAGAATAAATTGTATGTTTTAAAGTCAACTATATCTATTTGATATAATAATGATAGGGGTTATATGTGAACAGGACCCCTGTTGAAATGAGTTACAATGTTACTCAGAATTATGCAATGGCAAAACTCGAGATTGGAGGCTGGGCCCCTCCATGATCAGCTATTTTTGAACGTAGGTGCAATCATTTGTGTGAAGACTGAAGCCGAAGTTCGGGTCCAGTATTTTACACAGCTGATCACAGAGGTTATGGGCTTGTGACTTGGGCGGTAGTTAGGCTACTTCTTGCCTGAAATACCCATTGTGTCTAGTTTTTGACGTCCGAACCTCAGTAAAAGTTCAGAAGTTCAAAAACAAACCCATTAAAATCCATGGGGAGAAAGTTCAAAAAGTTTGGATTAAATACAGAACAAATAGCAATGGTAACTTACTGTAAATGACTGTAGGACCTGGGAAATGATTTGGGGAACATGTACATATCACGAAAAGTTGTTGAAACACTACCTTCCCCCACAATTGTGCAATTGTTGGGTTTCCGCATGCTACATTCGAGAGTTATGGGCAATTCGGTTACGGAATGATACATTCGAGGGTTACCGAAATGGAGCGATACATTTGAGGGTTACCTAAATCGAACACTACATTCGAGGGTTACCGAATTCGAACGCTATATTCAAGGGTTAGCGATTTGGAAATTCAATAATTATCAAAAATAATTGCGCAAGTTCAAAAAAACTAGTTCGGATAGTTTGAAGTTTGAACAAACTTGTAAAGTTCGACCTGAACTCAGGTTTGAGTTCGGATCCATCACTAATTGTGTCCAATTAAAGTCATGATGGGAAAGATGACACATGTATTTTATCTGCAATACATGGTGCTGGATTGCCAGCCTATTTCCTACAAAAATACTTTTTGAACCACTTCTTATACAGTCACCAACAATGTCCCCCTAATTATTGCCCCCCTAATTCTTGCTCTGTTTTAATAAATCTTGCATTAAACTTTTGCTGGATGTTTGTTCTACGTTTCAACCACTCTTGCTTTGTAAAACAGATGCCTGTCTCCTGGACCACCCCTTCACTGTACACTGCAAATCGTACAGAAGCAATTTCTCAAGGTTCATGATGTAACTTCTGTTTTGTTGGGTAGGGAGTTTCCAGCCATCTGCTATTTTGCTTCCTCTGGGACTGATACAGTAAAAACAGACATTTAATTTGTGTATGAATTTTTTTTTCTGACCTGCAGATAAATACAGAAATACATATGATTTACATTCAGATTCAACTTCTGTCTGTAAAAACAAAATCTTTTCAATGAGATTTACTGTTCAATTTAGAGATTCCTGTAAGTTCCAAATGCCTTGAAGTTAAATAGTAGCAAGAAATAATACCGTGTCCTGATTAGGGAAGGGCTTTGATTCGAACTGGCAGTTTCAAAGTTCCGTAAAACTTTTCGGAACTTTGAATATTCAATGGGTTTATTAATTATTCTATATCGAGCATCAAATATTGTATATTAAGCATTGAATATGCTATATCAAGCATTGAATATGGGCATTGAATATTCTATATCGAGCACTGAATATTCTATATCGAGCATCAAATGTCCTATATCGAGCATCGAATATTCTATATCGAACATTGAATATTTTATATCGAGCATCAAATATTCTATATCAAGCATTGAATATTCTATATCGAGCATTGAATATTCTATATTGAGCATTGAATACGAGCATTGAATATTCTATATCGAGCACTGAATATTCTATATCGAGCATTGAATATTCTATATCGAGCATCAAATATTCTATATCAAGCATTGAATATTCTATATCGAGCATCGAATATTCTATATCGAGCATTGAATATTCTATATCATGCATCAAATATTCTATATCGAGCATCGAATATTCTATATCGAGCATTGAATATTCTATATAATCGAGAATCAATGTTATATCAAGCATCAAATATTCTATATCGAGCACTGAATATTCTATATCGAGCATTGAATACGAGCATTGAATATTCTATATTCGAGCATCAAATATTCTATATCGAGCATCGAATATTCTATATCGAGCATTGAATATCTATATCGAGAATCAAATGATCTATATCAGGCATCAATATTCTATATCGAGCACTGAATATTCTAATATGAGCATTGAATACGAGCATTGAATATTCTATATCGCAAGCATTGAATATTCTATATCGAGCATCAAATATCTATATCGACTTGAATATTCTATATCGAGCATTGATATCTATTCAAGCATTGATATTCTATATCGAGCATCGAACATTCTATGATCAGCATGAATATTCTAATATTGAGCATTGAATATTCTATATCAAGCATTGAATCTTCTATACTCGAGCATTAAATATTCTATATCGAGCATTAAATATTCTATATCAACATTGAATACTATATCGAGCATCAATATTCTATATCGAGCATTGAAATTCTATCGAGCATTATATTCTATATTCAAGATCAAATATTCTATATCGAGCATTGAATATTCTATATCGAGCAATTCAATATTCTATATCAGCATCGAACATTCTATATCGAGCATTGAATATTCTTATGAGCATTGAATAATTCTATATCAAGGCATTGAATATTCTATATCTATATCAGCATGAATTTCTGATAAATCTAGCATGAATATTCTATATTGAGCATTGAATACGAGCATTGAATATTCTATATCGAGCATTGAATATTCTATATCGAGCATCAAATATCTATATCGAGCATTGAATATTCTATATCGAGCATTGAATATTCTATATCAAGCATTGAATATTCTATATCGATCGACTCGAACATTCTATATCGAGCATTGATATTCATATTGAGCATTGAATATCTATATACATATCAGCATTGATATTCTATATCGAGCATCAAATGTCCTATATCGAGCATCGAATATTCTATATCGAACATTGAATATTTTATATCGAGCATCAAATATTCTATATCAAGCATTGAATATTCTATATCGAGCATTGAATATTCTATATTGAGCATTGAATACGAGCATTGAATATTCTATATCGAGCACTGAATATTCTATCGAGCATTGAATATTCTATATCGAGCATAAATATTCTATATCAAGCATTGATATTCTATATGAGCATCGAATATTCTATATCGAGCATTGAATATTCTATATCATGCATCAAATATTCTATATCGAGCATCGAATATTCTATATCGAGCATTGATATTCTATATCGAGAATCAAATGATCTATATCAAGCATCAAATATTCTATATCGAGCACTGAATATTCTATATCGCGCATTGAATACGAGCATTGAATATTCTATATTGAGCATCAATATTCTATATCGAGCATCGAATATTCTATATCGAGCATTGAATATTCTATATCGAGAATCAAATGATCTATATCAAGCATCAAATATTCTATATCGAGCACTGAATATTCTATTTGAGCATTGAATACGAGCATTGAATATTCTATATCGAGCATTAATATTCTATATCGAGCATCAAATATTCTATATCGAGCATTGAATATTCTATATCAGCAGTTGAATATTCTATATCAAGCATGAATATTCTATATCGAGCTCGAACATTCTATATCGAGCATTGAATATTCTATATTGAGCATTGAATATTCTATATCATGCAATTGAAATATTCTATATCGAGCATTAAATATTCTATATCGAGCATTAATATTCTATATCAAACATTGAATATTCTATACGACATCAAATTTCTATATCGAGCATTGATATTCTATATCGAGCATTAAATATTCTATATCAAGCATCAAATATTCTATATCGAGCATTGAATATTCTATATCGAGCATTGAATATTCTATACACATCGACATTCTATATCGAGCATGATAATTCTATATTGAGCATTGAATTTCTATATCAAGCATTGAATATTCTATATCTATATCAAGCATGAATATTCTATACTCGAGCACTGAATATCCTATATTGAGCATTGAATACGAGCATTGAATATTCTATATCGAGCATTGAATATTCTATATCGAGCATCAAATATTCTATATCGAGCATTGAATATTCTATACGAGCATTGAATATTCTATATCGCATTGAATATCTATATCAAGATATCAAGCATTGAATATTCTATATCGAGCATCGACATTCTATATCGAGCATTGAATTCTATATCAACATTGAATATTCTATATCAAGATATCAGCATTGAATATTCTATATCGAGCATCGAACATTCTATATCGAGCATTGAATATTCTATATTGAGCATTGAATATTCTATATCAAGCATTGAATATTCTATATCGAGCATTAAATATTCTATATCGAGCATTAAATATTCTATATCAAACATTGAATATTCTATATCGAGCATCAAATATTCTATATCGAGCATTGAATATTCTATATCGAGCATTAAATATTCTATATCAAGCATCAAATATTCTATATCGAGCATTGAATATTCTATATCGAGCATTGAATATTCTATATCAAGCATCGAACATTCTATATCGAAGAATTCTATTTGAGCATTGAATATTCTATATCAACATTGAATATTCTATATCTATATCGAGCATTAAATATTCTATATCGAGCATTAAATATTCTATATCAAACATTGAATATTCTATATCAAGCATCAAATATTCTATATCGAGCATTGAATATTCTATATCGAGCATTGAATATTCTATATCGAGCATTGAATATTCGATTTTGAACTTTGAATATTGCATATTCACCTTTGAATTACTGGGTTCGTTTTTGATGTAATACATTGTGGGAACTAGTGCAGGTAAATTACAATAGCGAAAATGAAGGTGCAGCTTTAAAAAAATACACACACACCTGATCCTACCTGTGCTGCTATAAAGTTGCTGACATCTTGGATGTGGTTTGAAGACTGCCGGCCTTGCCACATGCAACGTGATGTCACGTGCGTGTGCACACAGAGCAAACAAGGGATGCTTTTTGGGACTTGAATAAGAAGGAGATCCAGGAACTCACAGAGGGGCAGAGCTAAGCAGTCATCAAACCACATCCAAGATGTCAGCAACTTTAAAGCTGCACAGGTAGACTCAGGAGGGACCTAGGAAAAAAAAGAGGGGGGGGGTATGTTTTTTAAATGCTGCAGCTTGCAATTGTACATAGAACTTGTAGACAATGCTCATCACAGGAGCAGTTGTAGTAAATAAAAGGTTATGTTATTCATAGCATTGATCTCAGTAACCATACTAGGGATGTTATATTTTCTGGAGAACTGGGTGGCAGAAATGAAACTGTTTACTTGCCAGCAGTCATGCTGTAATGAGCAATGTACCTGCCAGACTCTTATCAAGCGTAAAGGGATTAATGTGTTAAGGTTCGTACACACCCGAGCCCGGCGTACACCTGCTGTGAATGTCCGAAACGGGCAATAGTCGCATGTGTATGTGCTTGGTTGGGGGCCGTTCGGCAATCTGCCAGGCGTATCGCCAAATGAATATTCTATATCAAGCATTGAATATTCTATATCTATATCAAGCATCAAATATTCTATATCGAGCATTAAATATTCTATATCGAGCATTAAATATTCTATATCAAACATTGAATATTCTATATCGAGCATCGAATATTCTATATCGAGCATTGAATATTCTATATCGAGCATTGAATATTCTATATCGAGCATCGAATATTCTATATCGAGCATCGAATATTCTATATCAAACATTGAATATTCTATATCGAGCATTGAACATTCGATTTTGAACTTTGAATATTCTATATCAAGCATCAAATATTCTATATCAAGCATCAAATATTCTATATCGAGCATCGAATATTCTATATCGAGCATTGAATATTCTATATCAAACATTGAATATTCTATATCGAGCATCAAATATTCTATATCGAGCATTGAATATTCTATATCGAGCATTAAATATTCTATATCAAGCATCAAATATTCTATATCTCTCGATATAGCATATTCAATGCTCGATATAGAATATTCGATGCTCGATATAGAATATTCAATGTTTGATATAGAATATTCGATGACTCGTAGTATAGATATTCGATGCTGATATAGAATATTTGATGCTTGATATAGAATTTGATGTTGATATAGAATATCTAAAGTTCAAAATCGAATGTCAATGCTCGATATAGAATATTCAATGTTTGTATTATAGAATATTCGATGCTCGATTAGAAATTCGATGCTCGAATATAGAATATTCGATGCTCGATATAGAATATGATGCTCGATATAGAATATTTCGATGCTCGATATAGAATATTCAATGCTCGATATAGAATATTCAATGCCGATATAGAATATTCGATGTCTCGAGTATAGAATATTCAATGTTGATATAGAATAATTTAATGCTCGTATAGACGATTAATGATCGATTATAGAATATTGATGATGCTTGATATAGATATAGAATATTCAATGCTTGTATAGATAGATATTCATGGCGATACGCCTGGCAGATTGCCGAAGGCCCCCAACCAAGCACATACACATGCGACTATTGCCCGTTTCGGACATCACAGCAGGGTACGCCGGGCTCGGGTGTGTACGAACCTTAACACATTAATCCCTTTACGCTGATAAGAGTCTGGCAGGTACATTGCTCATTACAGCATGATGTGGCAAGTAAACAGTTTCATTTCTGCCACCCAGTTCTCCAGAAAATATAACATCCCTAGTATGGTACTGAGATCAATGCTATGAATAACATAAACTTTTATTTACTACAACACTGCTCCTGTGATGAGCATTGTCTACAAGTTCTATGTACAATTGCAAGCTGCAGCATTTAAAAACTACCCCCCCCCCCTCTTTTTTTTTCCTAGGTCCCTCCTGAGTCTACCTGTGCAGCTTTAAAGTTGTGACATCTTGGATGTGGGTTTGATGACTGCTTAGCTCTGCCCCTCTGAGTTCCTGGATCTCTTCTTATTCAAGTCCCAAAAAGCATCCCTGGTTTGCTCTGGTGGCACACGCACGTGACATCACGTTGCATGTGGCAAGGCGGCAGTCTTCAAACCACATCCAAGATGTCAGCAACTTTATAGCAGCACAGGTAGGATCAGGTGTGTGTGTATTTTTTTAAAGCTGCACCTCATTTTCGCTATTGTAATTTACCTGCACTAGTTCCCACAATGTATTACATCCAAATGAACCCAGGAATTCAAAGGTGAATATGCAATATTCAAAGTTTCAAATCGAAATTCAATGCTCGATTAGAATATTAATGCCGATATAGAATATTTCACATGCTCGATATAAGAATATTTGATGCTTGATATAGAATATTCAATGTTGATATAGAATATTTAATGCTCGATATAGAATATTTAATGCTCGATATAGATAGAGAATATTCAATGCTTGATATAGAATATTCAATGCTCAATTATAGAAATTCAATGCTCGATATAGAATGTTCGATGCTCGATATAGAATATTCAATGCGATATAGATATTCAGCTCGATATAGAATATTTGATGCTTGATATAGAATATTTAATGCTGATATAGAATATTCAATGCTCGATATAGAATATTTGATGCTCGATATAGAATATTCAATGTTTGATATAGATATTTAATGCTCGTATAGAATATTTAATGCTCGATATAGAATATTCAATGCTTGATATAGAATATCAATGCTCAATATAGAATATTCAATGCTCGATATAGATGTTCGTGCTGCGTATAGATATTCAATGCTTGATATTCTGATATAGAATATTCAATGCTTGATATAGAATATTCAATGCTCGATATAGAATGTTCGATGCTCGATATAGAATATTCAATGCTTGATATTTGATATAGAATATTCATGCTTGTATAGAATATTCAATGCTCGATAAGAATATTCAATGCTCGATATAGAATATTTGTGCTCGATAAGAATATTCAATGCTCGATATAGAATATTCAATGCTCGTATTCAATGCTCATATAGAATATTCAGTGCTCGATATAGAATATTCTGCTTGATATAGATATAGAATATTCATGCTTGAATATAGAATATTCAATGCTCAATATAGAATATTTCATGCTCGATATAGAATGTTCGATTGCTTGATATAGAATTTCAATGCTCATATAGAATATTCAATGCCGATATAGAATATTTGATGCTGATATAGAATATTAATGCTTGACATAAGAATATTCAATGCTCGATATAGAATATTTGATGCTCGTGATAGAATATTCAATGTTTGATATAGATATTTAATGCTCGATATAGAATATTTAATGCTCGATATAGAATATTCAATGCATGATATAGGATATTCAATGCTCAATATAGAATATTCAATGCTCGATATAGAATGGTTCGATGCTCGATATAGAATATTCATGCTTGATATAGAATATTCAATGCCGACTATATGATTCAATGCTCGATATAGAATATTGATGCTCGATATAGATAATTCAATGCCGATATAGAATTCATGCTCGTATTCAATGCTCAATATAGAATATTCAGTGCTCGATATAGAATATTTGATGCTTGATATAGAACATTTGATTCTGATTAGAATATTCAATGCTCGATAGAATATTCGATGCTCGATATAGAATATTGAGCTCAATATAGAATATTCAATGCTCGTATTCAATGCTGATATAGAATATTCAGTGCTCTCTATAGAATATTTGATGCTTGTTATATAGATCTTTGATTCTCGATATAGATATTCAATGCTCGATTATGATAGAATATTAGATGCTCGATATAGAATATTGATGCTAGATATAGATATTCAATGCTGATATAGAATATCGATGCTGATTATGATATTCAATGCTGAATACGAATATTGTGCTAGAATAGAATTCAATGCTGATAGAATATTCAGTGCTCGATATAGAATATCAATGCTCGTATTCAATGATCATATAGAATATTCAATGCTGATATAGATATCAATGCTGATATAAATATTTGATGCTCGATATTAAAATATTCAAGTTCGATATAGAATATTCGATGCTCGATATAGTAGACATTTGATGCTCGATATAGAATATTAATGCTTGATATAGAATATTCAATGCTAATATAGAATATTCAATGCTCGATATAGAATGTTCGATGCTCGATATAGAATATTCAATGCTTGATTAGAATATTCATGCTCGATATAGAATATTCAATGCTCGATATAGAATTTGATGCTCGATATAGAATATTCAATGCTCGATATAGAATATTCAATGCTCGTATTCAATGCTCAATATAGAATATTCAGTGCTCGATATAGAATATTTCATGCTTGATATAGATATAGAATATTCAATGCTTGATATAGAATATTCAATGCTCAATATAGAATATTAGCTCGAATAGAAGTTGATCTGAATAGATATTCAATGCTCGATATAGAATATTCAATGCTCGATATAGAATATTGATGCTTGATATAGAATATTTAATGCTCGATATAGATATTCAATGCTGATATAGAAATTTGCTGCTCGATAAATATTCAATGTTTGATATAGAATATTTAGCGATATAGAATATTTAATGCTCGATATAGAATATTCAATGCTTGATATAGAATATTCAATGCTCAATATAGAATATTCAATGCTCGATATAGAATGTTCGATGCTCGATATAGAATATTCAATGCTTGATATAGAATATTCAATGCTCGATATAGAATATTCAATGCTCGATATAGATATTTGATGCTCGATATAGAATATTCAATGCTCGATATAGAATATTCAATGTCGTATTCAATGCTCAATATAGAATATTCAGTGCTCGATATAGAATATTGATCTGATATAGATCATTTGATTCCGATATAATATTCAATGCTCGATATAGAATATTCGATGCTCGATATAGAATATTTGATGCTCAATATAGAATATTCAATGCTCGTATTCAATGCTCGATATAGAATATTCAGTGCTCGATATAGAATATTTGATGCTTGATATAGATCATTTGATTCTCGATATAGAATATTCAATGCTCGATTAGAATATTCGATGCTCGATATAGAATATTTGATGCATGATATAGAAATATCAATGCTCGATATAGAATATTCGATGCTCGATATAGAATTTCAATGCTTGATATAGAATATTTGATGCTCGATATAGAATATTCAATGCTCGATATAGAATATCAGTGCTCGATATAGAATATTCAATGCTGTATTCAATGCTCATATAGAATATTCAATGCTCGATATAGAATATTCAATGCTGATATAGAATATTTGATGCTCGATATAAAATATTCAATGTTCGATATAGAATATTCGATGCTCGTATGACTTTGATGTCGATATAGAATATTCAGTGCTCGATATAGAATATTCAATGCCCATATTCAATGCTTGATATAGCATATTCAATGCTAATATACAATATTTGATGCTCGATATAGAATAATTAATAAACCCATTGAATATTCAAAGTTCCGAAAAGTTTTACGGAACTTTGAAACTGCCAGTTCGAATCAAAGCCCTTCCCTAATCAGGACACGGTATTATTTCTTGCTACTATTTAACTTCCAGGCATTTGGAACTTACAGGAATCTCTAAATTGAAAGTAAATCTCATTGAAAAGATTTTGTTTTTACAGACAGAAGTTGAATCTGAATGTAAATCATATGTATTTCTGTATTTATCTGCAGGTCAGAAAAAAAAAATTCATACACAAATTAAATGTCTGTTTTACTGTATCAGTCCCAGAGGAAGCAAAATAGCAGATGGCTGGAAACTCCCTACCCAACAAAACAGAAGTTACATCATGAACCTTGAGAAATTGCTTCTGTACGATTTGCAGTGTACAGTGAAGGGGTGTCCAGGAGACAGACATCTGTTTTACAAAGCAAGAGTGGTTGAAACGTAGAACAAACATCCAGCAAAAGTTTAATGCAAGATTTATTAAAACAGAGCACACCTATAGCAAGAATTAGGGGGACATTGTTACTATTTGTAAATGGGGTGACTTATAAGAAAAAGTCTAAAACGTATTTTTGAGGAAATAGGCTGGCAATCCAGCACCATGTATTGCAGATAAAATACATTTGTCATCTTTCCCATCATGACTTTAATTGGACACAATTAGTGATGGATCCGAACTCAAACTGAGTTCAGGTCGAACTTTACAAGTTTGTTCAAACTTCAAACTATCCGAACTAGTTTTTTTGAACTTGCGCAATTATTTTTGATAATTATGAATTTCCAAATCGCTAACCCTTGAATATAGCGTTCGAATTCGGTAACCCTCGAATGTAGTGTTCGATTTAGGTAACCCTCAAATGTATCGCTCCATTTCGGTAACCCTCGAATGTATCATTCCGTAACCGAATTGCCCTAAACTCTCGAATGTAGCATGCGGAAACCCAACAATTGCACAATTGTGGGGGGAAGGTAGTGTTTCAACAACTTTTCGTGATATGTACATAGTTCCCCAAATCATTTCCCAGGTCCTACAGTCATTACAGTAAGTTACCATTGCTATTGTTCTGTATTTAATCCAAACTTTTTGAACTTTCTCCCCATGGATTTAATGGGTTTGTTTTTGAACTTCTGAACTTTTACTGAGGTTCGGACGTCAAAAACTAGACACAATGGGTATTTCAGGCAAGAAGTAGCATAAACTACCGCCCAAGTCACAAGCCCATAACCTCTGTGATCAGCGTGTGTAAAATACTGGACCCGAACTTCGGCTTCAGTCTTCACACAAATGATGCACCTACGTTCAAAAAAGCTGATCATGGAGGGGCCCAGCCTCCAATCTCGAGTTTTGCCATTGCATAATTCTGAGTAACATTGTAACTCATTTCAACAGGGGTCCTGTTCACATATAACCCCTATCATTATTATATCAAATAGATATAGTTGACTTTAAAACATACAATTTATTCTTTTTTTTTAAATTAAGAAACATCTATTAATGCAGATAATTGTATATTTATTTTACCATTTTAATTCAGGGAATGACAAAACCAAGGTGTCTATTTCCAGCTGTAGACTACAACACCCAGAAGCATCAAAACATAATTTAGTATTGCAGGATGCTACAGGGTGTTTGGGGAAATTATGAAGTTGGACTAAATGGATGTTTGTCTTTATTCAACCTTAATTAATATGTTATGTTACTGTATTAGCTGAGGATTTACGTATATTGAGGTGCAAGTTCAGAGAATCCAAGTACATCCTACATGTATTTCTGTCATTCTCCTTAGTCGGTTTACCTCCCCGATTATGGGTTAGTGGTTTAGGGTTAATGATGAGACATTAAAGCAGCAGAGAACAGACTGTAGAAGGCTGTGGTGTTATTATTCTGATAATACATTAGATCTCTGATTCTGGTGACTGTTAGAGATGATAATCTTACCTAACCAGGTGGCTGCAGCTCAAAAGGATTAACAGAGAAATAGGGGAACATGACTGTGCAATGAGAATGTCAGAATGTCAGATGTAGAGACAAAAAAATTAGATCGACCCCCTGAACGATATGAAAGACCCGTTAACCCTACTGAATACAGCAGTTAACCCTGAATAAATGAAATATCCTCTAACCCAGTGAAGTCTACTGTGCTGTGTGCCGTGTTAGTGGTGAGTGGTGACACACGCCCCACAGTTCCATTCCTAATACACAACCGGTTGTGAAAGTGAAACTGGGGAATTTCACTAAAGGAACTCTGGGAGGAGAACGTAATGCCTGGTGAGGTCATTCTTTAACCCTTGGTTGGGTGACACACAGCCTCACTGTACTGGGCACAACCTAAACAGCCCTGTTATTATCAAACCAGAAAGAGAAACCGCTAAATACGATCATCATATAAACAATAAAGCATTTTTTGGTGATTACTGGTCACTGAATTATAGTCGGTGGAACAGATATATAGTCAGCATAGGAGTTCCACAAATACTATTGGGGAATGTACTAAGAGGAACTATCGCTAAGAACACACGCTAAGCTGTGGTCATGTATGTTGCAGCTATGTACCAACCATTTGCGAGAGTTTTTAAATAAAGTGCGCGTTAAGATGTTTGCAAGTCGACGCAGTACAAGTGAAATAACAAACTTATGACAGGACAGGACAGGTTTGATGAGACTTTTTCAATGATAACAAAGGACCAAGTGAGGTTAACACACAAACTTTAGACTTGTAGTTACAGTGCAATTAAAACCAAAAGAACTTTCAGGGGACATTAAGGTCAATTAATCTTAATTAATCTGTATAACACTGTTCCATTTTAAAAGTTTTTTATACTGACCTGTTGGAAAATATAAAAAAACAATAGCAAATTACAATGTTACAGAAAATCTCATGTAGCTTGTATATATAAGAACAGGTCTACCCCACCAAATAGTAAAAGAATTTAGCTCTTAATATGACAATTAAAAATCAATCCACCATACTGGCCTATACATAGAAAGCATGTGTACCACTTGTTTATGATTGAAATCAATGCACATTCCTAGGCCCCATACAATATCATATTATCTGCACACTGGCATACTTTATAAAACAAAGGGGTTTTAGGATACATTACTGTGATCACATGAATGAAAGCCTTCCAACCACGTCAAGATAAACCCAGCCTGGAAGGTCCTAACATCTACCTTTTTCTTTTACTTTGGCTTTTAAAATGAGGGAAGAGGCCATCCAGTGCTTTATATTAAAGGCAAAGGACCTCCCATAAAAGGGGCATGTTTGGTTGCTATTACCACATGGAGGCTTGACCAAGTTCCAATAAATACATACAATACAAGGATTGTGGAAGCACTCCAATTAGGACCCCAACACTCCCCTTTTATGGGAGGTTCTATGCCTTTAATATAAAGCACTGGATGGCCTCTTTCGTCATTTTAAAAAGCCAAAGGGCTGGGGGGAAGTGAGAGAGGCCTGTTATATGGATCTAGTGTGGTTAAAATGAGAAATGCAAAAGTTTGCTAATCGTAATTGAAGTAAACATTTTTTAAAAAGGTTAGAAGTTAGGACCTTTCAGACTGGGGTTACCTTGACGTGGTTGGAAGGCTTTTCATTCATGTGATCACAGTAATGTATACTAAAACCCCTTGTGTTAAAAGTATTAGTGTGCAGATAATATGATATTGTATGGGGCCTAGGAATGTGCATTGATTATCGTTTCTATGTTTGTATAAATGTTTGACCAGATCAGTAGCACTTCTGCTAAATGTAGTTGTAAATTAGCCAATTGGAGTGCTTCCACAATCCTGTATTGTATGTACTGTTATAGAAGGTGTACAAGGATTGGCCATGGAAGTATGTGGTTATTCCAAATAAAGAATGAGGGGCATATTTATAAAGGTTTGTTAAACTTTTCGCCTCCGTTTATCGCGCCCTTATGTTTGTATAATTTTTTTCTATGTTTGTATAAATGTTTGACCAGATCAGTAGCACTTCCGCAAAATATAGTTGTAATTTAGCCTAATGGAGTGCTCCACAATCCTTCTATTGTATGTATTTACTAGGAAGCATGATCAAGCTTCCATGTGGTTATAGCACCTCCAACACGGCCCTTTATAATAATATAAGTATAATAATCTAAGGTCAATCTTTTTTGTATTGTTAGTATTTGAGGATGAACAAAACACCATCCAGTCCAACCACTTGCAATACCAACATTTCCTGACTAACTGTTGAAAAGGCTCTATTGCTTTTTCTGTTGTATTTATTAACGAATAGTAAGGTCAGATAATATATTCAGGAGAAGAGTGTACACAACCCGCAGTGGCAAGCGCAGGATTTTCAAGGGAGGATTCCTAAATGGGTTACCACTGAACAAGCCCAGAAGGAGGTTCATGACTGAATACATTCATGTGTTCTATTATATAGAGAATATATATATTCTCTAATTGCCATGATTGTCACACAGTTGGCCAATATCTATTCCCTTTTCTTTTGTTAAAGTATATACTATTAAAGGGTAATCCACCAGGATTTTAACTTTCTTTTTCCATTTAACTGAAGAACAGGAGCTAAATGCACTATTACCTCCTGTCTCTTACCTCCTGCATATCGCTCCAGCGCCTTCATGACAGTCTCCGTGTCCATGCTCCTTCACACTGTGTGCGCACAAGCACACAATGCAAAGGTCTGAGGTTCCGTCAGGGAATGTTAGTGTAGTGGAGGCTGTCAGCAGCGCTGGAGTGATACGCAGGTAAGAAAGTTAAATCCTGGTGGAGATACCCTTTAAGGGTGGGTAAACACAAATCAACAGATATTTCCGTGTATTGGTGGGGGTGAAAAAATCTGAGTAGATTTCGGCAGTGGCGCAGTGAACGCTGTGGTCCATAGGAGATATTTGCTGTGGGCGACCATTTATAGCGGCAAAAGGTCAGGACGGAAAATTGTCTATGTGTACCCAGCCTAAAGTTCTGTTTTACTGATAAATCCACATTTACAATAATTTACCATTGTGTCTTTTAAAGTCAGAGCTGTGACAGAATTTGCAGTAGAAGCCGATAACATTGGACCATGTATGGGCACATTGAACAATCATTCTGTATAAAGAATATATGGAACAATCATTCTGTGTATGTATATGTGTGTGTGTGTTGTGTATAATATATATATATATTATATATATATATATATATATATATATATGCAATGAAGGACGTACTCACAGGTCTGTGAAAAAGCAACACGCTTTACTGGTGTAGGTTTACATGTTTCCGCCCAAGATTCGGGCTGTCTTCAGTCTCTCTGAAGACGGCCCGAATCTCGGGCTAAACAGGGCGCATCTATAATAGTGCGGCCGTCAGCAGCACGCGTGCGCGAACGGACTGGCGCAAGAAGCCTGCTTACTTGGATGGTTGGCTGCTTTTAAAGTTCTCGGCTCTCGCGGCTCCCTCCCTGGTCGCACAGCGTATGGTCACATGGTCATCAGTAGTACTGGTCAGGAGAGAGGAGAGTTGCACGGTGGTGGCAAGACTGTGGAGGGAGCAAGTTCTCTCTCAGGAGGACTGATTGATGTCTGATGGCGATGGGGTTATTTGGGATAAAAAAAACACCACCAGCTGGGGGTGGGTGGGGTGGGGGGCTGTTTATGGGGGGGGGGGATTTGGGGAGGGAGAGAGATAGGCCTAATCTGACTATAACTGGGAGTATGCTATGGAGTTTGTTTCATAGTATTGAAAGGTATTGACCAAAAGGTTAGACTAGTTGGGTTAGTAAGGCCAATGCTGAGGAGAGTCTACCTTGAAGTGGTGGAGGCTTAGAAATCTTTTGGGTAAAATCTTTTATACTACAGAAAGTATGGTTTTTTATGTATTTGTACCATGTATAGCACAGGCTATAAAAACAAGTTAGTTGGATCCACAAAAAACTGAAAGGAGCAATATGGTGGTGACAACACAAGCTATTTGAGAAAGGGATGTAATATTTCTTTATAGGAATTTACATTATAGCTAATCGACTGACTGAGGGACTGTTTAAATATGTGATTGGAAGCTCAAAATCTTAATGTTAGCTAAGGTCATTGACAAAACCACACCCACCAACAAAACCACACCCACTTTAATTTGATGGCGGCCAACAGGAAAGGATACAGGCGGCATTCTAAAGTTTGGCTCAGGCACAGCAAAAACCCTAAAAGTGCCCTGGGGTGAAACATGTAAACCTACACAAAAGCGTGTTTGCTTTTCACAAGACCTGTGAGTGCTTCCTCCATTGAATAGATATTGTATATTTTCACAGTAACGGCACCAGGCATTCATTCAAGATATATATAATATATATATATATATATATATATATATAATACTAGCAAAAGTGTGCCGTTGGTGCACAGTGGGAAATATCTGGGTGCATGTATAGCATATGTGGATACAGATGATATAAAATCTTTATACACACTACTATAAAATTTAGGGATTTGTACAAAAAAAAAATAAAGGCAAAGAGTTAAAAATAAAAGAATCCTATGAAATCCTGGTTCTATTAGTGTCACATTCCCATAATGAATATTTACACAATATACAGAAGCAGAAGGGAACCTATTGGGTGTACCCCAATAGGTATTAGAGGGGACATATATACACACATCTTTTGGATAGTACTGGAAGGGTCAGTGCTTTAGAAATACATGTTAAATATACATAAAGTGGGGCCTAACATCAGTAAGACAGATGTTACACATTACCACGACTACACATTTTTCTGTTTTGTTTATTGATTTGTTTTGATAAATCTATACAGGAAGATATTTAAATCCAGGATTTGAGAGATGGGCGAAACTGCTAAAATCCATTCCGCCTGTGGCCTGGAAAATGGTCTGGGAAAAAGTACATACATCCAGAAGTGTAAAAAAAATAACTCTCCTCACGATCAAACTGTTTTTCCAGATTACGCATTCTATTTTCCAGGGTCACTGAAATTTTAGAATATTTGAAGTTTAAAAGAATTTTATAAAATGTTGTAAAATGATACTGTTATTACTGAAAAGGCTCTGGAACCTGGGAAATGGTCTGGGGAACAGATAATCTTTCAATCAGTTTTTTTCAGAAAGTAACTGATTGGTATACTAACCAATCAGATCCTCTCTGAAAGAATCTAATTGTAACCAATTCTAATTGGAAAAGAATCTGATTGGTATACTAACATCAGAATCTTTTGAGAATCTAACAGGGTTATTCATATAAAGTTCTTATCGTTTAAAAAGGTGCTAAATTTGCCCAAACAATCAGCTCTTATTAACATGGTTGGGGCAAAATTAGCACCATTTTAAAAACATAAGAACTTTTATTGAATAACTCTGTTTATGTAACAAATTCTGTATTCTTTCTGAAAGAATCTGATTGTATCCCATCAGAAATGGTTACAATCAGGCACTTTCAGAAAGAAACTTTTTGGTATGCTTCTGGAAGAATCTGATTGTAACCAATTGTGATTGGGAAAGAATCTGATTGGTATACTAACCAATCAGATTCTTTCTGAAAGAATCACAATGTAACTAATTCTGATTGGAAAATAATCTGATATACCAATAAGATTCTTCTTTCAAAAAAAAAAGCGATTGTAACCAATCAGAAAGGTTACAGTCAGATTCTTTCAGAAACAATTTGATTGGATGCTTTCTGTAAGAATGTAATTGTAATTCTTATAGAAATAATCTGATTGGTATAGTAACCAATCAGATTCTTTTCTAATCAGAATTGGTCAGGGCCAGATTTACACCTCAGGAGCCTGTAGGCCCAAAGAGCCTGACACCATTAGCCCCAACCCTAAACACAGATCACACCCCCAAACCACACCATTTCTTTTTGGGGGAAGAAAATAAACTATGAAGGGGTTGGATTGGTGGGAGGAAATGGACAGCCGCCCCTCCAACCTTAGTCGCCCCTAGGCAGAGTGCCTACTGTGCCTAATGGTAAATCCGGCCCTGGAATTGGTTATAATCAGATTCTTTCAGAAAGAATCTAATTGTCTTTCCCAGACCATTTTCCGGGGCCCCAAAACTATTTACAGTAAGTAACTGTATAATTTTTACAAAATTTTCAAAAATTCCTTGAAATTTCTTTGAATTTTCGAACACGTCTCAAAAAATCTGCAAAGTGGAATTCCCGCAATATCCGTGAATCACATCTCAGATCTGGTTCAGATCCGCGATCCGGTCCAATCTCTATTCTTGATCTATTTTTTACATTGTTTAGAGTGTTATAGTTCAGTAGAAACACCACAGTGAAATACAACTGTTGTGCAGAGCTTGAATCAATCTTCCCCCTTAAATTTCCAACCAATAATAGATCAATAGCAGATCCATTGGATCATTCTATAATTAAAGTTATCAATCTGTCTTTCATACTCACGCTCCCCATTAAGGCCGAGGGCCACACTACAACACACCAAATCGCGCACACAAACATGGGCGTAATTGCACACAATTTTGTGCGTGATTCTTGTGCATTTTGTGCATGCAATTTTGTCATTTTCCATTATGGAACACATGCATTAACACACCAAGAATGGTGAACGCATGCATTACCAAAACTTGAACAGACTCGCAATCGCATGCGCATTGGAAAACCGGGGAATATTCGTGTTCCCGTGATTTACATTTTAGCAAAAAGCAACCAAAAACACGTGCGCAAAGGGCGCTTCTGTGGCCTAGCCCTAACTCACAGCTGTGACCAGGGATTCTGTTACAGAGGGATCACTATTAGTAAAATGTTAGAGAGGGTTCACCATTGGTAAATGTGTTAGAGAGGGATCACTATTGGTAAATGTGTTAGAGAGGGATCACTATTGGTAAATGTGTTAGAGAGGGATCATATTGGTAAATGTGTTAGAGAGGGATCACTATTGGTAAATGTGTTAGAGAGGGATCACTATTATGTGTAGAAGGTCAATTGGTAATGGGTTAGAGAGGGATCACTATTGGTAAATGTGTTAGAGAGGGTTCACTATTGGTAAATGTGTTAGAGAGGGATCACTATTGGTAAATGTGTTAGAGAGGTTCACTATTGGTAAATGGTTAGAGAGGGATCACTATTGGTAAATGTGTTAGAGAGAGATCACTATTGGTAAATGTGTTAGAGAGGGATTACTATTGGTAAATTTGAGTCCTTATAAAGAACCAGACTATCCGTCATGTTTCAATCTTATTAGATTTATCAGTTCAGGACACAGGTTCATGGCTTCTATGGGGTCTATTGCTTAAATAATATAATAAACCATTAACAAACTCACTTCATTGTCTCAAAGTAGTGGGCATGGAGAGTTTTCCTTTCAGTCCCCCTATCATATATAGCAGGGATAAGCAACTAGTAGATCTCTAGATGTTTGAAAACTACAACTCCAAGCATTCCTCTACAAGCACTCTGTAGTAGGGAATTCTGAGAGTTGTAGTTTTTAAAACATCTGGAGATCTACTGGTTGCCTATCCCTGATATATAGATATCCCTTCCTGTCCAGCAAACAGCAGCTCTCTTTTGTTTCTATTGGGAGGGGTGGGGTGGGGGTGAGAGACATGTTTTACAAAGAATGTGACATATAAGTTTTGCAATTTCCTACTAACACTCAGAAAATGTTTTGATTCGCTAACACTGCTGTCAATCTAATATTAAGTACACCATTGGATAACGGTAAGTGAGAAATTTTTCCTTTGTAAGCTTCCATTGCCTTCTTGTAAAACTTCCTGGGGTTTGGCTAACAGTCCATTTTGAAGATACCATTACAAAACAGTGTGTGTGTGGGGGGGGGGAGTGGGGGAACTGTGCAAGTAGTTTTATTTATTTATAGATTTTGCCTTATTTACATTTCTATATACTTTAATGTCATTACTACATATTGTTAATATTGATATAATTATTTACTTAGTGCTTAAACAACACATAAACACTGTCCCTATGTATATTACTTTACCTACCCCCACCAACATAGTACCTCCAAAAAAACCCAATGTATTCCCCATGAAATTAATTATAAATTTATTTATAAATATAAGGGATATATATATATATATATATATATAATATAATTTATGTCAATCACAGGGCAGACTGGATACATTTTTGAAACATACAAATGCTGCTTCTCACTCACAGCTCAATTGACAATGTTACAATCTATATATCAATATATATGTAACAGTCTATGGGCACCAGGAGAGGTAGAACAGCAGACAGCACTGAGCAGGCAAGAAAGGGGGGATTCCAGGCACCAGGAATCTCCCCTCCTAAACACGCCTCTGGCCCAATATAAACATCTTCCCTATATTAATGCTTAATATGACAAATGTGGCTCTCAGTAAATCAGATTTTGGTGTAAAGTTTTGCATGATTTCTGGTGTTTTTTCAAAGAGGGACAAGCCATCACAATTCCCTTCTACAAATCATGCTAGCCTTGGTAAATTGCTGCAAGAGTTAGCTTGACTTCTCAAATAAAAGTTGTGATTTGCCGCTCTTTGTAATTCTTTTTTTAGCATCTATTTACGATAAACGTGCAGTATAATTTTATAATCCGATATAAAAACCCGGTCCTTTATGAGTCTTTGTAATAAGTAAAATTACATTAAACAACATTCCCTACAATCCTGTAGATGACCAAGGTTAAAACTTTGTTGCTGCAAAGTGCAAATAAACCCTTAGATGAGTGTATAAATAAAAATATAAAATAAACGTTGAAGCCATAAACAGGTTAATTGTTTTGCTTAGGAATTCATATTCGAAAACAGGATGCTTATCAGAGAACACGCTTTCTCTAGGGTGGGTACACAACATGCAATATTTCATGCCGATGACCGATACATCAGTATATCGGACAAAAATTGTCATGACTTTTCATCTGCCTACGACTGATTGTCGTTCAAATTGGCCAAATAGGGTATCGGACGTGTCGGAAAACCACAGCCAATCCGCAACTGACAGGATCACAGGGGGTACCCAGCTAAAAGCAAACAATATTGTTCCCCCCCCCCCCCCAATAGTTGTGGAAATATTCTGTATTGGAAAATTTAACAGAATTGATAATGAAAGGTATTATTTTATTTACAAGTAGGTTAAAGGAAACCCAGGCAGTATTACGCCGACTATCTACTAGCAGTGGAATGTCATCTTAAAGTGTTTTATATACAGAAGATCAGCACCAGTATTAATTGAGAGACCCAAGGTTGTAAATGTTATTTATTTAGGACAATTAATGTGGTTGTGTAACAAAAGTCTTACCTGTCCGGAGATCCAGAGGGGACTCCGTTCGGTCCTGGCTTTCGGTGCGCAGCTCCGGTGACGTCACACGCGCGAGCCACTCACCCGCCCCGCTTTCATCCAGTGCTGTGCGGTTTCGCACAGGCACTGGTTCCTACCTCCTCCGCTCCTACAGATCAGCCATTGGACGGAGGCGGGCTATTGATTCAAATTCTCTATCCCTGCATCAGACTTTCTCCTAACTCCCAGTTAGTTCTATGTATGTATTAAACCCCTCAGTCTAGTATTTTCTTGCCCGATATAGCGGTGTGTTTACTATCTTGCTCGTGGTGTGATTTTTCTATCTCTCTGTTACCGACTCCTGCCTTGCATTTGACTCCGATTCGTATCTGCCTGCCTGACCTCGCTTGCTCCTGACTACATTTTCTGCTTAACCTCTGTGACCCTTTTGTCTGATTCTGACTCTGCACTTGCCTGCTCCTAGTACCTCGTATTTTTGGTTTCTGACCTTTGTATCTATCTGGGTGCCTTGTCCTTTAGTTTGACTCCGGACTTCTCCTGTATTCCCGGCCTCAGTTTGAATACCTTGCAATCTAAGTCCAGGGGGCAACCGGTTCGGTGAGCGCGTCTAGCCTCCAGCAAATGGGGGCTTGTTATTGGTGAAGATAGTGGTTGTAGATTGGGGTATTCAGACTGAAGGAATAAGAGGGAATCCGGAGCGTTACAGGTTGACTCTAGACAGGCCTTTCACTGAACCAATAGCTGTCCTGTCATGTGTCCAAGCTCTCTGTGCTCTTTGTAGGCTGCAAGATCTCCACTGTGATCCGTGTGTGGAAATTATGGATCCCTCATCAATATGTGTGCAATTATACTTAGATCATTTTTTTTAATTATAAAAATAGACATACGGTACACTATGAAGATGCATTTTTATTTTTGATATATCTTTTTTAAAAAAACAGTTTGTACTCGTTAACAGAGTGTTGAAATCTGGCAGTGGTTTTAAAAACAAAAACTGGATTTTCCCTGTAAAAGGAGAAGACAATTGATTGGACACCACCTGTCTCAGGAAGCAGAAATTCAGTTTGGGAATTGGGGATTACCACGATGAACCATTTCAAGGAAATACTTTTTAATAATTCTTTATAAAGATGATCTTTACTTTCATTCTGAAAGGAGAACAAAAACTTAATTATCCCCCAGTTTTCTCTTGGGCCTTATGCTTTATGTAATTCAGTCTATTTTAAAAGGAAGTGTGCCAGATATTTGTGTCATTTTCACCACAGGGGACCTGCTCTCTAGATGCTTTGCTATGGTGCCTTCGGGCAAAACTATTTACACATGAATGGCTCCATTATGATCCATTTAAGTATCTACGATCAAAGCCATGTGCTCTATACATACAACAAAGGGATGATGTATATCTATAAATACTTGGCCTTCTCTTGGTTGGCTTTTGGTGAAGTATTTTTTAACAATAATAACTGAAAGGGCAACAAGAGATACCAGTTCATAGCCAGACTTAAGGTTCGTACACACATGCGATCGCGGGTCCCGAACGTTCGAACATGATGTGTTTGAACGTTCGTTTTGGCCGATAATTGGCCCGTGTATGGGCACTTTATTGGGCAAAATGGGCATTGGTCGGGGGGATCGTTGATTGACCGAACAGGAAGATCTCAGGAACGACCGGCCATTTTCGGACGATAAAGGGCTCATTCAAGGACCGATTATCGTCCGAAGCGAACATTCGGACATATCGTGCATCGCTGGTCGGGACCCGTGATCGTATGTGTGTATGAGGCTTTAAGGAGGCCCACACACGTGCATTGGATTCTGCGAATAGCAGTGAATTGCAAATACACATTAACAATTGTTCCCTATATTATGTATGGGGTTCAATCGGTCATGTGACCACACACTTTGAAATGTTATGTTACTACTATAGAAAAAAATCTTCTGCATGGTTTGAGAGATCTCAATGTCATCGACACTGGTTTATCGGCATCAGGATCAATGTTTTTCTGTTATGATTTGGAACTGCCAGGTTAGAAGATCAGCGAACTTTCATAACTTTTCAAAAACTAAACTTTTCTGAAGTTCGAATATTCCAAGGGTTTATTGATTATTCGTATCAAAGGGAATATCCTATATCGAACATGAATATTAGATACTGAACATCATTGTTTAATGTCGAAATCGAATATTTGATACGGAGATAATCAGAACTTCAGCTTCTGTTGACTTCTATAAGTTTACTTTGCAAATTTTAAAAAATGTACAAAAATCCAATTTCGAAATAACTCATACGTTCAAAACATCTCTACTTTATTAAATAGTTAAGCTGGGTACACAACTTGCAATCCTTCGCCCCAACTAAATGTTCGGGACTTGCATGGCCAGTATGGACTGTCGGTCACAGCAAAAGTAGCAGTGACCAAGCATGCGGTCCGTTAGTGGATGAAATCCTTTCATTGTTTTCAAGTTCAGTGTATCGGTTGTTGCATGTGTAGACAGCCTAAGGATTATTTTCAATGGGAAAAAGAAACATGACATATATATGCAAAAAGCCAAGAAATGACAACATTTCACATATTGGTAGGGTGAAGGAGACAAATACCAAGAAAACATAAGAACAAAATGCAATCAATGTCCCTCTTAAAGCCAAGATCATTAACCAAGTATATGATTGTTTAGAGAGAAATGAGTATCTCCGTAATGCTACATCTGCTTCTTAGGGAGTCTTAGATAAAGGAAGATGTAAAACTAACATTTAGAGTTGCTATAAAATGAAAAAGAAATTCTGGCATAAAATGATAGGATTTATTCATAAATTTTCCGAGGTTTAAACTAACTATGAATATTTATGCAGCTCTTCTCAGAGGTAGCAGAGATTGGAACATGAAGATTGATCCTTTTTTGCTTATTTATGACTGCAATAACAATAGCTGCACTGAAAGATTTTAAAATAATGAAAATAGCTCCTCCAAGTTAAAAGAGGTTCAAAAAAAATATCACGTGCACGGTGATGATACATGATAGCCTATACATCCGTCATAAATCAGAGCCGTAAGCATTACAAACAATTATGAGCTGTTTAGCATTTAATCGGTATTCCCCCCTACAAAAACCATCTTTTAACATTGTACACAGTCCATACACACATGCCTCACCCTCAACTTGGGGGGCAAATTAGTCTGTCTATGGTAAAATAAAATGTTGACAGGAAATATACTTGTGTAATAAGGAATGAGTACACTGATTAAATAAATATTTATAGCTGGAAAAAAAATTGTAAATGAAAGTCATTGGTTCATTCAGTATCCTGAGTTAATCTAGATCAATGTTAGGCAGGAAATGTGGGATTACTGAGTAGGTTGGACTAGATGGATGTATGTCTTATTCAACCTCAAATATTATACTATACTATACTAAAGGATCTGGCACTAATATTAAAAGAAGATATGCTTGATAATAAGCAACAGCCGGTTTTTTACCCTTAAAGAAATTAATTAATTCTGGGTTGTGTTTTGTAGGTATACATAGAGATGGGCCAGTCATCTGCTTGTTGTGCTGAGGAACCTATTTAATGTGGAGGAATGGAGTACAAGACAGCAATGCAAAGCTCTGTTTAGTTAATTATACAGAAATTAAAATAATATCTGAATGAAATGGCTTTCTCGTGCGATGCTGGGTCCAATTTAGACTGGGTCAATGGGTCTATGTAATAGAGATATTGGGAGCGCCATCTTAGCCATAGATAAATCTACAAAGAGGGACTTACAAGGACAAGGAAATAGAAACTTGTTTAGGCAAGGCGGCGCAGGCTGGACAGGCAACATAGGCAAATGCCTAGGTCCCGGGTGCCTAGAGGGGGCAAAAAGGGGCACAGTCAGAGTAAGGAGAATCATGTATCTTTTAAAATCCTCAATTCACGGAACTGGATCTGAAGAGCAGGTGTGTCAGGCACAGTAGGGCAGGCTTTTCATCCATTAGCAGTGAACTGATTGCACGCAAGTGTATAGAGACCAATAAAAATGGATACAGTATGTCTAGTTGGCAAACTGATCCAATTGTGTGCATTTATCTCATCTGAAACATTGTACAGTTTTCATAGTCAACTAGATGTTTATTCTCAATACTGATACAAAACTCTTTATCAGCATGGCTGCATTATGGTTTTATACATTATAGAAATATCCCTGGATCAACGCCAACCTTATGTATTAATACTAGTAACGGGTAACATTCTACAGGGTTATTCAATAAAATTTCTATCATTTAAAATAGTGCTAATTTTACCCCAACCAATCAGATGTTAGCTTTCAAATGTTAAATAAGATCTGATTGGTTGGGGCAAAATTAACACCATTTTAAACGATAAGAACTTTTATTGAATCTCCCTGTTTGTTTTTAGAAACTCATCCATTTTTTGAGTTTTCCATGACCAAGTCCAATGGAAGACAGTTCCATAGTTTAAACTTCTTTTTTTCCACTCTTAAGGGATGTCCGTGTGTTCCTTGATATGTTCTATTGGTGAACAATGCACCAGATTGTTTTATGGGCCTATTCATGTATTCATACACAGTGATCATATCCCAACGCAAGCATCTTTTTTTCTAGTGTGCATAATTGTAACTTATCAACTTATTGTTGTCCTTTTTGTACACGACACTGCACCAGACATTCCAAATGAGGCCTTACCAGTGCAGAGAATAATATTTTTTTCCCTTGAATCCATACCACTCTTTTACAAAAACAATATATTGCTGGCTAGCTGTTGCTGCCTGGACATGCTTGCTATATGTAAAGGGACAGTTCAGTGGAAATTATTATGTTTTAAATTATTAGTTTATGTAATGCATACTTAGTTATTCTACCCTTGCTGTTCCCTTCTGTTGACATTAGTGAGCTGACATTTAAGGTTCTAACAGTCCTTCTTCTTCTCCCAGGATGCACCACTCCTTGGAATGTTCCTAACAGTAATTTCTACTGATTAGCTGTGGATGGGTCAAAGATGCTCAGATCTCTACTGAGCAACTGAATCAACCCTGTGCTGGGTCAAGGACAAGACCATAATGGTCCCTAATAGGGGTCCTGCAAACAGGAAGTCAGTATTTCGTTATATTATTTATACAGACAAATTGCTGAATTGGCAGATGAAGGTCATTGGGATGAAAAAATACTGCACTTTATTCTGAAATGTACATGTATTTGCACTGAACTTCCCCTTTAAGTTTGGTGTCCACCAAAAACTCCAAGATCCTTTCCAAACGAGATTCACGTAACACAGAGCCATTTATAGTATAAGCAGCAAAGGATTTTTAAGTCCAAAATGCATCACCTTACATTTATCAACATTGAATCTCATCTGCTGACTTAGCAGCCCAATGTGACAATCTTTTAAATCCACTTGCAACAATTATACATCTCTGCAGCTTTCAATGGTGGACAAAGTTTTGTGGAAGCAGACCATGCTGCCTACTTCCAAATCATTAATAAACAGATTAAAGTGGTCCCAACACAGAAACCTTTGGCACACACTTAGAACTTTAGAACTCAATCCATATTGATGAAGCACCATTAACAACTACTCTCTGCATCTAATTCATCAATCAATTATTTATTAGTACAAATGTGCCACCCAAGCCCAACAGATCTCAGCTTATATTTAGTCGCCTATGGGGTGACTATATTAAAAGCCTTAGTAAAATCCAAGTATGCTACATCTACTGTTATGCAAGAGCCCAAATTCCAACTCATAAAAGTAAAGCAAGGTTTTTTTTTACATAAAGCCATGCTGATTATCAGTCCTTGAAACATAACATAGAATATGTTCCCTTATTAAACTTTCCAGATCTTCCCCACCACTGAACTTAAATTTACAGGTATCTAATTACCCGGCTGTGAGACGACTACCCTTTTTGAATATTGGAACAGGAAATGTATAAAAACAAATGAAGCATTTTTGTTAAATTTAAACCAAAGAGTTAAAGGGACCTATCTCTTAGAATAGTTCGTTAGATCTGTTTTTCTGTTACGGTCATATATGTATACACAGTAAAGAAACTTGGTCGCTTATTGTTGGATAGTGGCTAGAACACATGAGGCTAAAATTGACTCTTATTAAAGTATAGAACATGAAAAAACAGACAGGGTTGGTGAAAAACTTGGCCACAGCTTTTATTGACCCAAATAACTAAATGGCATGGCTTAAAACATATATGCCAGCTATTACCAAAAGGAAAGGCACAAATATCTACCAGACACCAAGAGTCTCTACGGACTGAAGGCTACCACCCTTCCCATCATGCCCGCTAAACTTTCCCATTTACCTTAATATCACCGGCCATGCCTGAAAAAAACAGACACTGGCTGGGCCTTCTGGACCTGCCGCCCCGCTTTGCCAGGGCAGCTTCAAGGCCACTCTTGAAAAGCCATATTAAGTATGTTAGGCCAATCGAATTTAGGTGGATGCCATCTTTTCTCAACAGGGAGGAATTATCTTGTTCTAATAGGTTATGTCTGGGGCATGCCCCTAGGTATGAACAACCTTGTAAATAGAAACATTGCTTTTCGTCTACACTTTTCTATAGCAGAGGGATCTCTAGCATGCAAATTTTGAGCGTGAAATAATATCAGGACCACATAACTACATCCGATAGTAATTTGGTGAAGGTAATAAGATCAAGTTTTATGTGTTTTATAAGATCAACATTTTTTATATAACCAATGTCGTTCCACCTGCATGTAGTAAAAGGATCTTCCCCCCCCACCCCCTACTCCATGCAGCTGAGTATGCGGGTAATGCCTGAGACCAGCAGAGCCCTCTTATTCCTCTCCATCGCACCTGAAAAAACCTGAGGGATCCCAAGGTTTCTGCCATAGGGATGCGACTCCGCCTGTCTAGCCGCCCAGTAAACGTAAGAGTGGCTCAAGATTCCATGCAGTAACTGGGGAATCTGTAGAAATAAAGAAAATTGGAGAGTAATTAGGAGGTGCGGCCGGACATGCTGTCCACCTACCAAGCGTTTCAAATGTTCTTCTGAATAACCAGGAGGAGTTAGCCTCTGTGGCTGCCCTATTCTGAAGGAATGAGTGGAAAAGGTAGGGGAGGGATGGGACATGTGAACCAACAACTACGAAAGACAGCTAAAAATTGATATTTGGATAGAAAGTACCATTGGCGTGGATTAGAAGGGGCCGTGGGTTGGGGGGCCTAACCTTCAAATATTTTTGGAGCAATGTAACTGGACAATATGGGCCTTTGGTTAACTAGTTTACCTTTTCCTCCAGGGTCGTTTTTGAGAAACGGAGGCAACATACTAGAACAAGGATGTGGGAATGGTCAAGCAGCCCCATTGAAGTCCTCCACCCATATTACTGTTGGGGAAACCATTCACGTACCTGAAATGCCCCATTAAAGGCAAGGGGAAAGGAGATATAAATAACGAGGTTCATAAGGGGTGGAGCATGTGTAAGAGTTTTGGAGAAGACTATAAGAGACTGGTCTGCTAGAACCCTGTGAATTGGCAAGGCTTTCCAACAAAACAATTTTTTTAATGGTGAAGTCTTTTGTGAGATCGGACCAACTAAACAATTGGAATTGGAAGGATAAGGCAGCTAGTTTCTTTTCTACGGAGTACCTGAGGAACCTATCTCCCGTAAGGACGATAGGATATAAAATAATAGCAATATGGCGACTGTGATTGCTCGGATACCCTCTGCTGCTGGAGCAATAGTAGCCATTCTGGCCAGGAGCTCAAGTAGAATCGCCATGTTGCCCTTGACAAGAATTGTGAAGCAATAAAGTCAGTTTGAGAAAGCGGGTCCCTAAGACAGGGGGAGGGGGATAGTGAATCTGATGTCAGCATCCGGAGCAAGTTTGCAGAATTCGTCCATCTGCAATTGAGACAAGGCATTCGCAATGCAACTTATTAACCCCCAGAAATGTTTTGCGTGGAACCACACATTGTCTGCAGAAGGTATTACAATGCCCACTGTCATGCACGCCCACAAACAAAAAATCGTCTAAGTAGTGCGTCGTGATTGGCTGCCGCTCAGCCAACACAGACGCGTGCCGGTCCCGCCCCTCTGCTTGCATTTTCTCGCAAGCAGAGGGCCGGCAGCGGGGCGGAGGAAGAGGGGAGTAAGTAAAAGTTTGGGGCACTTTCTAAAAATTAAAAATGAAGCGGTTGGGGCTGGGGGACCGGGGGAGTACTGTATATCAAAAATTAGTTTTAAGGGTGGACATACCCTTTAAGAACACAAAATACAAGGCATTTCCTCACTGCCAAAACTCAGACACCCTTCCTGAATGGCCATTCCAGCTGTTGTTGCCAACATGAGCAAAAAATACTGTTAACAACTCATTGGAAGCTGCAGCCTTAAACCAAGACTGTGACAGCCAATCATGTACAGCTCAGACATCCTGCTCTCTTGACAGAACAGTTATTTTTGTGTAGTGTCTTCTCAACTATCTCGTCACTTACAATAATGTATATTGTTTGCTTTTCATAAAAAAAAAAAAATCTTTGCAAATTATTTCTTTGATAGATGAATTGTAAAAACAGAATATTATTTAATATTATTAAATGAATATTAAAATTTGTAAAGATAAAAGTCTGGGAATTGAACCTGCAAATACATGCCTTTCTAAAATCAAAGCATTAAACTATTCCACCAAAGCTAATTATGGAACGTCAATACATTGCAGACATCCCACCCTGCCAAAAAACTCATTTCAGGGAGCTCCACCAATACACCTGGCCCCCTGATAAGCCCTTATCCACAAGCATAGAGACTGACACACGTGCATGCCTACACACACATAAAGACAGATACACAAGCATATAAACAGTTTAAAAATGACAAGAAAATGTCAGCACGCAAAACTGTTCACACCCCTAACGTGTTGTAAAACTACCTTTTGCGACAATTACAGCTGCAAGTCCCTTGCCACGGGATTTTCCCCAATTCCAAGGCAAAACTGTCCAGCTCCTTCATGTTGGATGGTTTTAACTGTGAATAGCAATGTTCTAAGTCTGACCAAAGGTTCTCAAATGGATTGAGGTCGGACTTTGACTAGGCCATTCCAACACATTTAAAGTTTCCATTAAACCACTCGAGTGTTGCTTTAGCATGTGCTTTGTCATTGATCTGCTGGAAGGTGAACCTATGTCCCAGTCTTAAATCTCAGGCAGACTGACACAGGTTTTGAGAAAAGAATATCCCTGTATTTAGTGCCATCAATCTTTCCCCTCTACTTGGACCAGTTTCCAGTCCCTGATGTGAAAAGCATGATGCTGCACTACCATGTTTCACTGGCACATGGTGTTCTTCGGTGATGAGACGTGTGGGATCTGTGCCAGGTATAGAACAATATTTTCCTTGGTGGTCGAAAAGTTAAAATTTTAGTATCATCCAACCAGAGACTAGAGAAGTATAATAAGTGGTCTGTAACCTCAAAGAAAAGTGCTATAGTAGTACCATTTGTGGCCTTGCCATTATTCTTTTGAATGATTCAGTATTTTATTAAGCATCTATGATATCTTGTGTCAAGTCCATCTGACATCTCAGTTTTTTTTGATGTTTATTCTGCTTCTGGACTCCATTCCATCCACTTTTACTTTAAAGTGGATGGTTTTGATTTCTAGATTAGATTGTTAAAAATTCTGCAAAACTATCTGAATTTGTTCAGAACATTAATTCTACTAGCTGTTTTGGTGCCATCTGTAGGTTGCGAAGACAGACGAATATATTTAGCTCAACCTGCTCTCCCGATACTGCTAAAGCAAAGTTTACCATATGTAATTTGCACTCACAATGAAATCATAACTGGTTTGTTTCATGTGAGTGGGGTAAAATTGAAGTCGTTCACAGCCTGGTAATTACACACCTTTGAGTTTAATTCAGTGGTAAGGAAGGCACAGGTAACATCTTCTAGAGTATGTTTCAAGAACTGACATTATAAGTAGTAATCAACATGGATTTAGGAGGAATAGATCTTGTCAAACTAACTTGCTTAGCTTTTATGAGGAGTGAGTAGGAAATTGGACTCTGTCATAGCAGTAGATGGGTATACTTGGATTTTGTACTAATAGAATAAATGTGATGCACAGTTAAAGTTATGGGGGGACGGTAAATGGGGATAAGAAATGTACAATTAAAGAAAAAAGAGAAAGTATCCCCCTATCAATTAAACAATTAAAGGCTATGTCCACCCTAAATAGACTTTTATATTATGCATCCCCATGTCCCCCAGCCCCAACCGCATGGTTTGTTTTTAAAAAGCTCCCAAACTCTTACTTACCTCCCCTCTCCTCCGCGCACTGCCGGCCCTCTGCTTGCGAGAATGCAAGCAGAGGGGGCGGGACCGGCGTCGCGTCTGTGATTGGCTGAGCGGCAGCCAATCACGGACGCGGCTGCCGGTCATTCAGTGCGCGGGAGGAAAGCGGAGAGTAAGTAGAAGAGTTGGGGAGCTTTTTAAAAAAAAAAAAAACATGCGGTTGGGGCTGGGGGACAGGGGTGAGCACAATATTAAGGGGGATTTGAGCTAGGGGGAGGGATAGTAGACGGGAGGGAGAGGGAGGGAGAGGAGGGGGAGGGAGGGGGAGAAGGGCTGCAGTACGCATGGCAAAAATCTACTGAGGCCAGCTAGCAGCAGTGTCCTATATGGACTGCTAGCCTCCTGGTGGGCAGTTTTTGGAACTTGTGGGGGGGACTACAGGAGAAACCAGATGGAGTTGGGATGTGAGTAAGGATTAAACTACATACATGGTGGGGCCAGTAGTTGGGGGGATTATAGTTTTGGGGGTGGACATGCCCTTTAATATTTGGATTTTGCTAAGGCTTTTGATACAGTTCCCATAGGTGACTTATGTATAAGGTTTTTGCTGGTTGGGTGGTACATTTGTACATGGATTGAAAAAATGGTTGATGGATTGATGCAGGAGTAGGGCTAAGGGAGCTTATCAAATGGGTTGGGGGTACCAAAGGGTTCTGTGTTTGGGGCCGCTTCTATTAAGTTTGTTTATTAAAGGATAAGTGCACCGTTAAAAAACAATTAGTTTAATTGTAAGATGCAGCTTAAAAAAATCTTCTCCCCCCCCAACCATGATTTGGATGTGGGCAATGTCAGCAGGGCTCTGTTTGGGATGACACAAAACTTTGTCGACCATTGAAAGCTACAGATGATGAGCAATTGCTGCAGGTGGATTAGATAGATTGTCACATTGGGCTGAGCTTAAAATAGAAGTCAAATTGTATAAGTTACAATCTTAGCCACTAGAGAAAAGGTGCTTGCATGGGGATTTTGATTACTGTGTATAAAACATTACAGGCCATACAATAAACTATCTGGGGCATTGTCACCAATAGAACATGTCAGAGGACATGTGGACATCCCTTAAAAATTGAAAGAAAAAGGTTAGGCTACAAGTTCTGAAAGGGGTTTTTCACTGTGAGAACGGTTAAAGCTATGGAACTGTCTTCCATTGGCGTGGTGATGGCGGTTTCATTAGATATTTTTTTTAAAAAGGCTGGATGAGTTTCCAAAATTAAAGAATGTTATTTTTTCCCTTATATATATATATTTTTTGTCTTCCTCTGGATCAAATGTTAGGCATGAAATGAGGGTATTGCAGAGTAGGTTGGAATAGATGAACAGTCTTTATTTAACCTTAAAAATACTGTTCTATAATACCTGGTTAACATTGAATGATAATTGTCTGTACGAGAGACGTGCCTGAATATGTATTTTAATCTATTGTTGCTTCATTTAGGTTATAAAGTTTTGCATTACGTCACAAACCAAGCATGAAAGGATAGACTTAACCTTCAAGCGAACAGGGCATAGATCTAGATGTCCAGATTTTTTAAAAAAAAATAATTGTTCCAGATACTGCATTGTACATGCAAAGAAATTAGTGTTTTCACCTCTGGGTTCCCTCTGTCTGTCGCAGAATCAATTTGTTCAGTTAGCCCTGCTGAGTGACTGTAAAATGTTCCTACAGACAGTACTCATTCCAGTAGAGATAAATAGTGTTAAAACTCACCCGGCAAATTTAAAAATAGGATAATTTATTTTATTGCTTATTTTTAAAGCAAACTGCAGCTAATTACCAAACCAGTTACATTAATATGGCAAACATACCATAGTGCTGTGTAAGAAATAGTCATTCATTAATGGAACATTCTAAAAAGTAACAATGTTTACCGAAAATTCTGGTAAAAGTGCAACAAAAGGCAGAGAAGGAAAAGGTGGCAAAAAGGTGAAATTTCACCCATTTATAGTTTTATATAGACAATATAGCTCTGAATTTCACCTCTTGGGCTCGGTATTTCTCTATCACATGCATCACACGCAGCTAATACACGAATAGGCGATAATACCATCACACATCGCACAGCATTACTTAAATAAGGCGAACGAAAACAGCGCTCTTTGTCATGCGATGTCCTGCGAAATGGCGAAAATAGTGATTGTTTAAAAATAAGCTCCATAGAATGTATGTTTGATTGGATGGATTGACTTGGTGAGGGTGCTTAAAAACATTACTGGGAATCACTATATTTACATGAGAGAACCCATCTTTTTCTTAGGAACCAAGTGGATTCTCCTTTAAACTTCCAGGAAGTTCCCTATTCATGTCCCTATGGTTTCTTTCTTCCTGTAGACTGAATATATGTGCATGTGTATACTGTATGTGGTGATATATAAATGTGTTGTGTGTATATACAGTATAATACTGTATGGGGTGTGTATATACTGTATGGGTTTGTATTAGTACAGTATATGTATGGTATATACTTCTAGAAGGTGTGTGTGTATATAGTAGGGTGTGTATCTACTGTATGTGTGATATACTGTTTTAAAAAGATAGGTGTCGACACCCAATATTTTCATAAATGCACAGGCATTGCAGTGTAAAACCCACACTAACCTGATAATAACCGGTAGGATGGGTTTTATCGTGACTTGCCCTCTAAATCTTATCGATATATTGCCCTCTAAATTCTTATCAAATACAAAAATATATAGCGTGCGGAGGGGAAGGTGCAGTGATGCAGAACTAATAGAAAATTTTAAGATTTTACTCAAAACAAAACAAGTTTAATATGACAATTTAAACTGCCTAGATCTTTAGGGACGCTCCTACCATGAAGCAATATGAAAATATTGCTCATGGTGCACCCTTGTGAAAGTTTGAAAGGCAGTATCCGCAGGAATTGCAAGCTGTGTGGTGACTGAACTTCCCATCTGATTGGTTGTTCCATTGGGCTCCTGTACCCCTCTCTGTGCGTAAGTAACGCAACTTAAGCGTTTAGGAGCGGCGTGTCTGTGGCGGACTTCAGAGTAGGTAGGGGGGAAAAGGGAGGGGGAGGTGGAAGTTACCAGCGAGGACAACTGAGGGGCCTTCAGGAGCCTTGTCCTTCTTAGTAACTGCATTACCTACAGCCTGATAAAACAGTTTTTACCATGCCTGTTTGGACAAATGCTGGTCGTGCGTGAGCCCCTGACATTTTGACACAGAATGTCTGGAGAGTTATTGAGCAGCTTTCCCCCCCCGGACCCAAGTGGACTTCCGTGCATGACCATAGGATCACCTCTCCTGATGTAAAGTTCTCTCCTTCACATTCGGTGTCCGGTATGATGTCTGTCAGTCTAGATGGTGCAGAGACTGAATTAAAGTGTTTTACTGGTATTTTTCCCTTTATACATAAGAACACTGTTCTTTTAGGTGCTTGTGCTTTGGGGTCTGGAGGTCACCACTAGGACACTACCAATTAATACCATCTATAACTGATGCTGGGGTATATATTGTATGTCTATGTATATACTGTATGTGTGTGAGTGTCTATGTGTATAGTGTGTGCGTGTGTATAGTGTGTGTGTGTGTGTGTGTGTGTGTGTGTTAATATATCTGCTGTATGCACTGAGAAATAGTGTGAATAAAAAGTTTTTAAAACATGAAAAAGAAGACCTTATGTGTGCAATGATACAATCAATATATAATATATATATATATATATATAGATATATATATATTATATATATAATATATAATAGACATATATAGATATAGACATATATATAGACGAAAAGTAAAGAATCCAGTGCAGACTTCAGTCTTTCCACAAATATTAAATATTTATGCACGCATATTGGCAACGTTTCGGTCCAGCGTCTAGGACCTTTCTTAAGCCACAATGGCATTAGTGTTCAACCCAATCTTTAAATAACATGTGCAACTTCAACACAGTCATGTAACATATTCACTACCTCCCTTAAGGGGACTTTCTAGTGTATAAAATACATAGGGCATTTTAGAAAGAGCGATAAAGTTGCGACCTCCCTTGGGCTTTTCTGGTTTTGACATAAAGCACAAGACGGATTTATCAAGTAAAATTTCGAGTGATGGGTTTTCACGCTCGTTAAGTGAAGGCGAGAAACCGGTTCGCGAGCTATCGCTAAAACCTTTCGCTTAACTCGACAATCGGTAATTTCTAGCGAAATGACATTACTTGGAAAATGGTTTGCGGAAAAAGGCATAACGCGATTTATAAAAGAGAGCGAAAGGTGGTTTTTGCGTTTTTAAAAAAGAGAGAAAGATTAGCACGGACCCTGAGGTGGTGAAAAGTCATGTGTTGAGCGAAAAGGCATTATAATGGGTAATATGCCTTGAAAAAGCGAACGGCATTTAAAAGGGCGATCGCGCATTAGAATGTAATATGCCTTGGAAAAGCGACATTTAGAAAGGCGACTCGCGCATTAGAATGTAATATCTTGGAAAAGTGAACGCGCATTAGAAAGGCGGGAACGCACATTAAAAGGCGACCGCGCATTATAATGGAATATGCCTTGGAAAAGCGAACATTAGAAAGGCGATCGCGCATTAGAATGTAAATATGCCTTGGAAAAGTGAACGCGCATTAAGAAACGGCGAACGCGCATAGCAAAGGCGAACGCGCATTAGAAGGCGGATGTGCAGTGCAAATAAAATTGTATTCAATTGAGAAATCTAAGAAGATTGAGCTCTAAAAAGGACATGGCTGACTTCTTGGTGTAAATGTGAGGTGGCCATTTTGTGTGAAATTGACATCATTTTCTAGTGGGCTTTCGGATCGAAGGGTTCTTGTCACAATGCATCTTCTTAGAGCGGTTAAGTTTCGATGACGATACTTTTCGCTCTTATTCAGCGCCCGTTCGCTTTTTCAGCCACGAATGTTTTTTTTAACTTTTAAAATAAGGCGAAACCAAAGCCCCATAATGGCGCTATTGTTCGCTGCGATGTGCTGCGCTAATTATTTGTGCGAAGAAAAGGACAATCCTTTATAATTGCCCATGTGCATACATAATACATAATATATGTTTTTATCCAAGTGTACTGCGATAATTAAAAAAATAAAGACTTTTGTGCATTTTTAAAAGTTGCAATTGTAAGTGCTTTCGTTAAAAACATATAAATTAAAACATTTATATTCCCTGTGAGTCCTCCCTGTATATAGGCCATTGATCATGATGTGCAGCAACTCAACGAGAAGGGATTCTTGTGTACCTTTGTCTATGGATTAGGATACACCCAGGAGGCACAACGGGTTGTAGGCTGTTGAGCTTGAGCTACCGGTACACCCACAAGCTAACATATTTATATATTCAATTAGGCACATCACACTGGAAATATACTTGCCCAGGTGCCTTAATTTGATTACAAAGTAGAATACAAAGAAGCAAGATGGGCCATCTGCCAAAGGGGCTTTTCCAAACTTTTATATAAGCGTCATCCTTCTCTCTCTCTCTTCTCCTTCTCTCTCTCTCTCTCTCTCTATATACTATAATATATATGATATATATGTATATCCCATTGTTATATAAATAATTTATATCTTATAGAGATTGCATTGAGTTTTTAGCGAGCTACCAAGTGGGGGGGGTATATGATATTACTATAGGAAAGGGTGTATGTGTGTACTATCTCACTAGTAACCATTTAAATGACCATCAGTAAATGTATATAAAATATGCCACTGACTTATATGTAGGTACAACCAAAATAGACCAAAATAATAAACGTACTTACAGAACTCGAGATCCCCATTTCAACATAGTATGGTCCAAAATGGGAGGGTTAAACCACACCCTGTGTCATGCTCATCATAATAAAAGGGAAGTTTAATCCAAAAAAAGTTTCGTCTGCATTCACAGGATGGTGATGTGATTGTAATGGAATATACACCAAGGTCCATATATACAAACTCCAGCCTGCAGTGTGTGTTTTATCTTTAGTCCGTCACGTGGGTGATAAAAGACACAGACATCCTTGCTCTCTACAGCTAGGAAGAGGAGAAAGGAAGAAACGTAGATTGTGGTGGTGCTTTGAGAGAGATAGTTGATGCAACTACAAGATCCGGTGTATAAGATCTGTTACTAACCTGTTGGGAGGACAGATAATTGGACAAACAAAATTGAAGATTGGCATACCAAACTGGAGAGATATTGAATGAACAAAAGATCCGAACGTGTATAAATCCTGTTACTACCTATGTTGGGAGGACAGATAATGGCATGACAATTGCCAGTATGTGATACGACCCAAAACTTGAGGCAACAGATAAGTGTTAACGAAACTTACAAGACACACACTATACAGGACCTGGTCAAAACTCCCAAAGTGGATTTACCATAGACAAGGACACCCCTGATCTGCACTTTTATATGGGGAGCGTTTATGTGTACGTCTGCTTTGTGCCAGGAACCACAGAGTAACCCATATGTGTGCCATGCTTTCCAATAATCACTTCCATAAAGCCAGGAGATGTACAACTTGGGGGCCACGCGGTTGCGGTAATACCCATTATTTCTTCTCTGTTTTCATGTATGTTTGTTCCCTTAGTATTGAATCTATGAATTGCTCAGGCTACTGATAGATTGGTAGTACTGATAGTAAACTCCTGTACCGCCGATGAAATCACCCAATTAGATCCGTAGACTCTATCCCAGGGCCCAATGTGCCAAAACTATTTTTAAAACCTAAAACCATTGAGTAGCGTGGACTAGGGGAGTAGGCACATTTGAATTGACAACCTATAATGGTTTGGATGATGAAGGTGCCGCGTTTTGCAATGTTCCTTAGCCTTTGTGCTATGTTAAAAGACAGGGCAGGTTGAACCCAAGGATTTAACTGAATACTAAAATAAAAAGCACTTATCAGTTATTTTTCAATTAGATCTGTATAAAATAGTTATATGAAAGGATTAAATCCATGTTTCTTAGGTAAACTGGGACAATGAAGAAATGTTGTGTATACGGTAGATTTTAGGGCAATGCTATATATAAACAAGTGTGAAGGTACCTTCTGTTATATATATGAGGTACATCACCACTGCAGTGGTGAAACTAATAGGTATTAACCTAAGCATGGATTTAGTCCATGTTTACACACACACAAATAATATATATATATAGTATATATATATATATATATATTATATATATATACAGGAACCAGGAACCATCCAGGGGGGGACCCTAAGAGAATACGCCGATATATTAAATGAACAAATACAACTTATTATAGCCCACCTCACCTATATTACATGCCAGCTAGAAACTACGAGGGTGGAATAAACCTGGCAGGGGTTAGAGAACAGACCAGGGAATATAAACAGCACCTTTGGGCAATCAAAGCAGCCCATACATATATCCGGTTTAACTTGCCCGACTAAGCACTCCCGCAACATATTAGACCGATCCAGTGAATGCCTGTGGTCAAGAGAAGGAATGGGGGAAAGCAGTTCGCAGCGATTGATTTAAGATTGCAGGAGCGTTTGGATGTGGTAAGTAAATCGGCACTACATGTATGGTCACCTTAAAACTATACAGTATCCGATTGAACATGCTTTGGTTCATACTTATCGGTAAGTATTGACCACAGCCAATTTCAAGATGTACCAATCACTATGGAAGAGTTAGGACTTGTTAGCACAGGAATGCAGAGTGAAATATACATGTTAGGGCGAGGTGTGGATAGGAGGGACGCTTAAAAGCTTCCCACAAGAGTTAAAATGAAATAGATCTTCTTTTAACAGAAGTACCTCAAGAATATGTTATTATAAGAGATTGCCATATAATCTAACATAAATCACATATTCTCAATTAAAGGAATGAGTGCGTATTTTATAGCTGTGGCAAAGGCGTGTGTCTGAGATAATAACAGCCTAATGGTGATAGAGCCGGTATTAACTTGTGACCTTCTGGTGTTTGAAAAACGCCCAATTCAAGCATTCTCTGTATGCAGTAAGCTTTTTTTTATGATCGCTGATGCTTAAAGGCATATGTTCGATAGTATACATGCCTAAAGCTGTGGGCCTTTCAACATGTTGAAAAACAAAACCTAATCCCAGCATTCTCTGATTTGCAATCTATTTCTCTTCTGAAGGATACATTTCATATGCTGTTACAAACTTACAACTCCCAGCATCCATGGACTGCACAGAATTCTGGAAAATTAGTTTTCCATACCTAATGGAATAAAGACATTTTCTGACTGTACAGACATAAAGACCACTTTCGTTGCATTAACGCTTCCGTACCCCAGGGTTTGAAATGCAAGTGAGGAAGAATGAGGACATCCAGTTATCTGCTGTGCCTAGACAGGAAAGTCGATGTCTGAATGTTACAATGACGTTGCGATGTCTCTGAAACTCACCACAGCATTTCTTTGGGAGAATGGCGAGGGTTCGAGTTCCTTTTAGTTTCCATTGATATAATAATAACTGTTGAGGGGCTGTGGGGTCTTCTGGTATCAAGAAGCGGTCTATCTCATTTTATACTCTGTGGAGTTTTAGCTCCTTATCCAAAACTTCCAGTCAACTTGTAAAGCTAATCACTATCCTGATGTCTTCCAAGTCTCCTAAACGCCATTGTGACTGATAAAGGTGGCCATTACACCAGCACGAGTATTCATTACCAACCGACCTCTCAAGCGACGATCCGGATGATCCTGCCGGAACCACCTCTCAGATTTATACGAGAGGTGTCTGGCGAGGATCGCAGGACAGAACGTCGCGTGAGCGGTCGGTACGGAGTAGTATATCGTGTTGGTGGTAGACCCCTTGTTATTCTGGACTTCTTGTGGTACAGTACCAATATGTATGAGAACTAGCATGGTTATTCTGGAATCCAGTAATAGGGTCTCAGGTGACCAATGGTGATGTTTCAGATTGAATTGCCATGTGGCAGGATGCCGGATCCTGTTTTCAGATTGCAGGTTAATACCATTGAGTCTGGGATACAGATAGCAGGGAGAGCAAATCCTGCACATAATGAGAAAATAATACGCTGTAAATCACGACTAACACTATGTACAACGTCATAGTGAAGGTTTTGTACACGCTCTAGCGCCATGTGCCGCAAAGCAGCGAGGTGCGAAGTACCATTTTCGCCGTTTTTTTGCGCGACAATTAAAAAAACGCCGTCGTCAGTCAATGGGTCTTTAAAATATGTGCAAAAGGCCGCAGCTTACATCTAGCATTTTCGCAATGTATTAACGGTACAAGTGGTTTAATACATTGCGGAAACGAGTACCTAGGTTGCGCGATGAAAGCGAAAATATATTGCATGTCCCCCCATAATACTCATATTGTACCCAAACGCTAAGCATCTGCTTTGTGTGAAGCTATTCGAGAAAGATAACTGTTGGTCACAAGTAAACAGTGGTGCAGCCTGCAGTGCATGTGCACAGAGCCGGATAAGTGGTCCCATAGGGAACTGCATGATTGGCCATGATTTAACTTTTAGCTGAACCTGTCTGATACGGGACAACCAAACTCGGTCGCGGCGGGACGCGCCCAACCGTCACTACTATTCCGAGCGATGATCCAGGCACTATGGTTGGCTATGGTGTTAGCCTAAGGTTGCGACCACACGAGCGATCGTGGGTGCTAACCCGTGAGGCACGAGGTGTACGAGACGGCCAATAATCGTGCCATGGTACGGGATTTACCAGAGGCACGTAAAGAGAGACGCGTAAAGAGGCACAAAACCTCTGGTAAAATTACTTGCACACGCCGCACGAGTGCCTCTTCTGGGTACTCATGCTGCCGCGCATTAATCGTGCGCGCAACTGAGTCGACACAATATATACATGCTTCCTAATCCAATAGTCTAATAGACTAGGATGAAGGGAAGGGATGAATCACTTGCATGTTCAAACCCCTTGGGTAGAAGAGCGCTCTAGAGCGCATGACCGTGGCTTTTAATGCTCTAAGTCAGACGAGATGCCTATTAGCTACAGGATATAAAGAAAAAACCTTACTGCAAAACAGAGAATGCTGGAGATTTCAGTAGTTTCAACATGTGAAAGGTCACATTTTTAGTGCTGTATTAGACTAGACAGATTGCCTTAGCTACAGGAGATTAAGGGCATGTACCACCCAAAACTAGAATCCCCCACTACTGGAGCCGCACATTGTGTAGTGTAGTTTAATCCTTACAGAACATCCCCAAGACTCCAATAGGGTCTCTCCTGTAGTCCCCCCCAAGTCCCAAAAAAACTGACCACACAGGAGGATAGCAGAGTCCTTAGGACTTTGCCTCATCCCTGGCCTCCGGGAGGAAGTTTTGGCATGCTTAACTGCAGCCCTTTCCCCCCCTCTGCCGATTCCCTCCCCCTAGCCGTTTAACCCTGTTAGTTTATAGTAATTCCCACTGCTCCCCAGCCCCAACACATAATTTTTATTTAAGAAAGCTCCCCAAACTCTTACTTAACCTCTCCTCTGCTCCACATGAAGTGAGCTGCCGTGCACGCCAGCGTCCGATATGGCTGCGCTCAGCCAATCACAGGACGACGGCTGCCGGTCCACACCCTCTGCTGAATTTCTCGCAGGCAGAGGGCGGGGAGCGCGGCGGGAGGAAAGAGGGGAGGTAGTAAGAGTTGGGGGGAGTTTCGTTAAAACAAAACTATGCGGTTGGGCTGGGGGACAGGGGGAGGCATGATTAAATAAAGTGTGATTAAGGTTGGAAGATACCCTTTAAGAAAAAAAATACTTGCAAAACAGAGATATGCGGGATTTGTAGTTTTCAAACATGTGAAAGGATACAAGTTAAACCACACCTGCTCTGTACATTAGGCTGCATATATCTAGACACAACCTTGCCAACAGGCTAAAGTAAGATATTTGCTCTTATAATGAACATGAGGCGGTGAGGTATATCGAGCATTAAATATTCTATATCAAGCATCAAATATTCTATATCAAGCATCAAATATTCTATATCGAGCATCGAATATTCTATATCGAGCATTGAATATTCTATATCGAGCATTGAATAGCTCGATCTAGAATATTCGATGCTCGATATAGAATATTGATGCTGAATATAGATATTTGATGCTTGATATAGAATATTTAATGCTCGATATAGAAATTCAATGCTCGATATAAGATATTTGATGCTCGATATAGAATATTCAATGTTTGATATAGAATATTCAATGCTCGATATAGAATATTCGATGCTCGATATAGAATATTTGATGCTTGATATAGAATATTGATTCTCGATATAGATATTCAATGCTCGATATAGAATATTCGATGCTCGATATAGAATATTCAATGTTTGATATAGAATATTCGATGCTCGATATAGATATTCGATGCTGATATAGAATATTTGATGCTTGATATAGATTTGATGTTAGATATAGAATATCAAAGTTCAAAATCGAATGTCAATGCTCGATATAGAATATTCAATGTTTGTATATAGAATATTCGATGCTCATTAGAAGATTCGATGCTCGAATATAGAATATTCGATGCTCGATATAGAATATGCATGCTCGATATAGAATATTCGATGCTCGATATAGAATATTCAATGCTCGATATAGAATATTCAATGCCCGATATAGAATATTCGATGTCTCGATATAGAATATTCAATGTTGATATAGAATATTTAATGTCGTATAGAATTTAATGCATCTATAGAATATGTGATGCTTGATATAGATATAGAATATTCAATGCTTGTATAGATAGATATTCATGGCGATACGCCTGGCAGATTGCCGAAGGCCCCCAACCAAGCACATACACATGCGACTATTGCCCGTTTCGGACATCACAGCAGGGTACGCCGGGCTCGGGTGTGTACGAACCTTAACACATTAATCCCTTTACGCTGATAAGAGTCTGCAGGTACATTGCTCATTACAGCATGATGCTGGCAAGTAAACAGTTTCATTTCTGCCACCCAGTTCTCCAGAAAATATAACATCCCTAGTATGGTACTGAGATCAATGCTATGAATAACATAAACCTTTTATTTACTACAACATGCTCCTGTGATGAGCATTGTCTACAAGTTCTATGTACAATTGCAAGCTGCAGCATTTAAAAACCTACCCCCCCCCCCTCTTTTTTTTTCCTAGGTCCCTCCTGAGTCTACCTGTGCAGCTTTAAAGTTGTGACATCTTGGATGTGGTTTGATGACTGCTAGCTCTGCCCCTCTGGAGTTCCTGGATCTCTTCTTATTCAAGTCCCAAAAAGCATCCCTGGTTTGCTCTGTGTGCACACGCACGTGACATCACGTTGCATGTGGCAAGGCGGCAGTCTTCAAACCACATCCAAGATGTCAGCAACTTTATAGCAGCACAGGTAGGATCAGGTGTGTGTGTATTTTTTTAAAGCTGCACCTCATTTTCGCTATTGTAATTTACCTGCACTAGTTCCCACAATGTATTACATCCAAATGAACCCAGGAATTCAAAGGTGAATATGCAATATTCAAAGTTTCAAATCGAAATTCAATGCTCGATTAGAATATTAATGCCGATATAGAATATTTCACATGCTCGATATAAGAATATTTGATGCTTGATATAGAATATTCAATGTTGATATAGAATATTTAATGCTCGATATAGAATATTTAATGCTCGATATAGATAGAGAATATTCAATGCTTGATATAGAATATTCAATGCTCAATTATAGAAATTCAATGCTCGATATAGAATGTTCGATGCTCGATATAGAATATTCAATGCGATATAGATATTCAGCTCGATATAGAATATTTGATGCTTGATATAGAATATTTAATGCTGATATAGAATATTCAATGCTCGATATAGAATATTTGATGCTCGATATAGAATATTCAATGTTTGATATAGATATTTAATGCTCGATATAGAATATTTAATGCTCGATATAGAATATTCAATGCTTGATATAGAATATCAATGCTCAATATAGAATATTCAATGCTCGATATAGATGTTCGTGCTGCGTATAGATATTCAATGCTTGATATTCTGATATAGAATATTCAATGCTTGATATAGAATATTCAATGCTCGATATAGAATGTTCGATGCTCGATATAGAATATTCAATGCTTGATATCTTGATATAGAATATTCATGCTTGTATAGAATATTCAATGCTCGATAAGAATATTCAATGCTCGATATAGAATATTTGTGCTCGATAAGAATATTCAATGCTCGATATAGAATATTCAATGCTCGTATTCAATGCTCATATAGAATATTCAGTGCTCGATATAGAATATTCTGCTTGATATAGATATAGAATATTCATGCTTGATATATAGAATATTCAATGCTCAATATAGAATATTTCATGCTCGATATAGAATGTTCGATTGCTTGATATAGAATTTCAATGCTCATATAGAATATTCAATGCCGATATAGAATATTTGATGCTGATATAGAATATTAATGCTTGACATAAGAATATTCAATGCTCGATATAGAATATTTGATGCTCGTGATAGAATATTCAATGTTTGATATAGATATTTAATGCTCGATATAGAATATTTAATGCTCGATATAGAATATTCAATGCATGATATAGGATATTCAATGCTCAATATAGAATATTCAATGCTCGATATAGAATGGTTCGATGCTCGATATAGAATATTCATGCTTGATATAGAATATTCAATGCCGACTATATGATTCAATGCTCGATATAGAATATTGATGCTCGATATAGATAATTCAATGCCGATATAGAATTCATGCTCGTATTCAATGCTCAATATAGAATATTCAGTGCTCGATATAGAATATTTGATGCTTGATATAGAACATTTGATTCTGATTAGAATATTCAATGCTCGATAGAATATTCGATGCTCGATATAGAATATTGAGCTCAATATAGAATATTCAATGCTCGTATTCAATGCTGATATAGAATATTCAGTGCTCTCTATAGAATATTTGATGCTTTTATATAGATCATTTGATTCTCGATATAGAATATTCAATGCTCATTATGTAGAATATTAGATGCTCGATATAGAATATTGATGCTAGATATAGATATTCAATGCTTGATATAGAATATGATGCTGATTATGATATTCAATGCTGAATAGATATTGTGCTAGAATAGAATTCAATGCTGATAGAATATTCAGTGCTCGATATAGAATATCAATGCTCGGTATTCAATGATCAATATAGAATATTCAATGCTGATATGATATCAATGCTGATATAAATATTTGATGCTCGATATAAAATATTCAAGTTCGATATAGAATATTCGATGCTCGATATAGAGACATTTGATGCTCGATATAGAATATTAATGCTTGATATAGAATATTCAATGCTAATATAGAATATTCAATGCTCGATATAGAATGTTCGATGCTCGATATAGAATATTCAATGCTTGATTAGAATATTCATGCTCGATATAGAATATTCAATGCTCGATATAGAATTTGATGCTCGATATAGAATATTCAATGCTCGATATAGAATATTCAATGCTCGTATTCAATGCTCAATATAGAATATTCAGTGCTCGATATAGAATATTTCATGCTTGATATAGATATAGAATATTCAATGCTTGATATAGAATATTCAATCTCAATATAGAATATTAGCTCGAATAGAAGTTGATCTGAATAGATATTCAATGCTCGATATAGAATATTCAATGCTCGATATAGAATATTGATGCTTGATATAGAATATTTAATGCTCGATATAGATATTCAATGCTGATATAGAAATTTGCTGCTCGATAAATATTCAATGTTTGATATAGAATATTTAGCGATATAGAATATTTAATGCTCGATATAGAATATCAATGCTTGATATAGAATATTCAATGCTCAAATAGAATATTCAATGCTCGATATAGAATGTTCGATGCTCGATATAGAATATTCAATGCTTGATATAGAATATCAATGCTCGATATAGAATTTCAATGCTCGATATAGATATTTGATGCTCGATATAGAATATTCAATGCTCGATATAGAATATTCAATGTCGTATTCAATGCTCAATATAGAATATTCAGTGCTCGATATAGAATATTGATCTGAATAGATCATTTGATTCCGATATAATATTCAATGCTCGATATAGAATATTCGATGCTCGATATAGAATATTTGATGCTCAATATAGAATATTCAATGCTCGTATTCAATGCTCGATATAGAATATTCAGTGCTCGATATAGAATATTTGATGCTTGATATAGATCATTTGATTCTCGATATAGAATATTCAATGCTCGATTAGAATATTCGATGCTCGATATAGAATATTTGATGCATGATATAGAAATATCAATGCTCGATATAGAATATTCGATGCTCGATATAGAATATTCAATGCTGATATAGAATATTTGATGCTCGATATAGAATATTCAATGCTCGATATGAATATCAGTGCTCGATATAGAATATTCAATGCTGTATTCAATGCTCATATAGAATATTCAATGCTCGATATAGAATATTCAATGCTGATATAGAATATTTGATGCTCGATATAAAATATTCAATGTTCGATATAGAATATTCGATGCTCGTATGACTTTGATGTCGATATAGAATATTCAGTGCTCGATATAGAATATTCAATGCCCATATTCAATGCTTGATATAGCATATTCAATGCTAATATACAATATTTGATGCTCGATATAGAATAATTAATAAACCCATTGAATATTCAAAGTTCCGAAAAGTTTTACGGAACTTTGAAACTGCCAGTTCGAATCAAAGCCCTTCCCTAATCAGGACACGGTATTATTCTTGCTACTATTTAACTTCCAGGCATTTGGAACTTACAGGAATCTCTAAATTGAAAGTAAATCTCATTGAAAAGATTTTGTTTTTACAGACAGAAGTTGAATCTGAATGTAAATCATATGTATTTCTGTATTTATCTGCAGGTCAGAAAAAAAAAATTCATACACAAATTAAATGTCTGTTTTACTGATCAGTCCCAGAGGAAGCAAAATAGCAGATGGCTGGAAACTCCCTACCCAACAAAACAGAAGTTACATCATGAACCTTGAGAAATTGCTTCTGTACGATTTGCAGTGTACAGTGAAGGGGTGTCCAGGAGACAGACATCTGTTTTACAAAGCAAGAGTGGTTGAAACGTAGAACAAACATCCAGCAAAAGTTTAATGCAAGATTTATTAAAACAGAGCAACACTCTATAGCAAGAATTAGGGGGACATTGTTACTATTTGTAAATGGGGTGACTATATAAGAAAAAGTTCTAAAACGTATTTTTGAGGAAATAGGCTGGCAATCCAGCACCATGTATTGCAGATAAAATACATTTGTCATCTTTCCCATCATGACTTTAATTGGACACAATTAGTGAGGATCCGAACTCAAACTGAGTTCAGGTCGAACTTTACAAGTTTGTTCAAACTTCAAACTATCCGAACTAGTTTTTTTGAACTTGCGCAATTATTTTTGATAATTATGAATTTCCAAATCGCTAACCCTTGAATATAGCGTTCGAATTCGGTAACCCTCGAATGTAGTGTTCGATTTAGGTAACCCTCAAATGTATCGCTCCATTTCGGTAACCCTCGAATGTATCATTCCGTAACCGAATTGCCCCAAACTCTCGAATGTAGCATGCGGAAACCCAACAATTGCACAATTGTGGGGGGAATGGTAGTGTTTCAACAACTTTTCGTGATATGTACATAGTTCCCCAAATCATTTCCCAGGTCCTACAGTCATTTACAGTAAGTTACCATTGCTATTGTTCTGTATTTAATCCAAACTTTTTGAACTTTCTCCCCATGGATTTAATGGGTTTGTTTTTGAACTTCTGAACTTTTACTGAGGTTCGGACGTCAAAAACTAGACACAATGGGTATTTCAGGCAAGAAGTAGCATAACTACCGCCCAAGTCACAAGCCCATAACCTCTGTGATCAGCTGTGTGTAAAATACTGGACCCGAACTTCGGCTTCAGTCTTCACACAAATGATGCACCTACGTTCAAAAACAGCTGATCATGGAGGGGCCCAGCCTCCAATCTCGAGTTTTGCCATTGCATAATTCTGAGTAACATTGTAACTCATTTCAACAGGGGTCCTGTTCACATATAACCCCTATCATTATTATATCAAATAGATATAGTTGACTTTAAAACATACAATTTATTCTTTTTTTTTAAATTAAGAAACATCTATTAATGCAGATAATTGTATATTTATTTTACCATTTTAATTCAGGGAATGACAAAACCAAGGTGTCTATTTCCAGCTGTAGACTACAACACCCAGAAGCATCAAAACATAATTTAGTATTGCAGGATGCTACAGGGTGTTTGGGGAAATTATGAAGTTGGACTAAATGGATGTTTGTCTTTATTCAACCTTAATTAATATGTTATGTTACTGTATTAGCTGAGGATTTACGTATATTGAGGTGCAAGTTCAGAGAATCCAAGTACATCCTACATGTATTTCTGTCATTCTCCTTAGTCGGTTTACCTCCCCTGATTATGGGTTAGTGGTTTAGGGTTAATGATGAGACATTAAAGCAGCAGAGAACAGACTGTAGAAGGCTGTGGTGTTATTATTCTGATAATACATTAGATCTCTGATTCTGGTGACTGTTAGACGATGATAATCTTACCTAACCAGGTGGCTGCAGCTCAAAAGGATTAACAGAGAAATAGGCGGAACATGACTGTGCAATGAGAATGTCAGAATGTCAGATGTAGAGACAAAAAAATTAGATCGACCCCCTGAACGATATGAAAGACCCGTTAACCCTACTGAATACAGCAGTTAACCCTGAATAAATGAAATATCCTCTAACCCAGTGAAGTCTACTGTGCTGTGTGCCGTGTTAGTGGTGAGTGGTGAACACACGCCCCACAGTTCCATTCCTAATACACAACCGGTGTGTGAAAGTGAAACTGGGGAATTTCACTAAAGGAACTCTGGGAGGAGAACGTAATGCCTGGTGAGGTCATTCTTTAACCCTTGGTTGGGTGACACACAGCCTCACTGTACTGGGCACAACCTAAACAGCCCTGTTATTATCAAACCAGAAAGAGAAACCGCTAAATACGATCATCATATAAACAATAAAGCAATTTTTTGGTGATTACTGGTCACTGAATTATAGTCGGTGGAACAGATATATAGTCAGCATAGGAGTTCCACAAATACTATTGGGGAATGTATAAGAGGAACTATCGCTAAGAACACACGCTAAGCTGTGGTCATGTATGTTGCAGCTATGTACCAACCATTTGCGAGAGTTTTTAAATAAAGTGCGCGTTAAGATGTTTGCAAGTCGACGCAGTACAAGTGAAATAACAAACTTATGACAGGACAGGACAGGTTTGATGAGACTTTTTCAATGATAACAAAGGACCAAGTGAGGTTAACACACAAACTTTACGACTTGTAGTTACAGTGCAATTAAAACCAAAAGAACTTTCAGGGGACATTAAGGTCAATTAATCTTAATTAATCTGTATAACACTGTTCCATTTTAAAAGTTTTTTATACTGACCTGTTGGAAAATATAAAAAAACAATAGCAAATTACAATGTTACAGAAAATCTCATGTAGCTTGTATTATATAAGAACAGGTCTACCCCACCAAATAGTAAAAGAATTTAGCTCTTAATATGACAATTAAAAATCAATCCACCATACTGGCCTATACATAGAAAGCATGTGTACCACTTGTTTATGATTGAAATCAATGCACATTCCTAGGCCCCATACAATATCATATTATCTGCACACTGGCATACTTTATAAAACAAAGGGGTTTTAGGATACATTACTGTGATCACATGAATGAAAGCCTTCCAACCACGTCAAGATAAACCCAGCCTGGAAGGTCCTAACATCTACCTTTTTCTTTTACTTTGGCTTTTAAAATGAGGGAAGAGGCCATCCAGTGCTTTATATTAAAGGCAAAGGACCTCCCATAAAAGGGGCATGTTTGGTTGCTATTACCACATGGAGGCTTGACCAAGTTCCAATAAATACATACAATACAAGGATTGTGGAAGCACTCCAATTAGGACCCCAACACTCCCCTTTTATGGGAGGTTCTATGCCTTTAATATAAAGCACTGGATGGCCTCTTTCGTCATTTTAAAAAGCCAAAGGGCTGGGGGGAAGTGAGAGAGGCCTGTTATATGGATCTAGTGTGGTTAAAATGAGAAATGCAAAAGTTTGCTAATCGTAATTGAAGTAAACATTTTTTAAAAAGGTTAGAAGTTAGGACCTTTCAGACTGGGGTTACCTTGACGTGGTTGGAAGGCTTTTCATTCATGTGATCACAGTAATGTATACTAAAACCCCTTGTGTTAAAAGTATTAGTGTGCAGATAATATGATATTGTATGGGGCCTAGGATGTGCATTGATTATCGTTTCTATGTTTGTATAAATGTTTGACCAGATCAGTAGCACTTCTGCTAAATGTAGTTGTAAATTAGCCAATTGGAGTGCTTCCACAATCCTGTATTGTATGTACTGTGTATAGAAGGTGTACAAGGATTGGCCATGGAAGTATGTGGTTATTCCAAATAAAGAATGAGGGGCATATTTATAAAGGTTTGTTAAACTTTTCGCCTCCGTTATCGCGCCTTATGTTTGTATAATTTTTTTCTATGTTTGTATAAATGTTTGACCAGATCAGTAGCACTTCCGCAAAATATAGTTGTAATTTAGCCTAAGGAGTGCTCCACAATCCTTCTATTGTATGTATTTACTAGGAAGCATGATCAAGCTTCCATGTGGTTATAGCACCTCCAACACGGCCCTTTATAATAATATAAGTATAATAATCTAAGGTCAATCTTTTTTGTATTGTTAGTATTTGAGGATGAACAAAACACCATCCAGTCCAACCACTTGCAATACCAACATTTCCTGACTAACTGTTGAAAAGGCTCTATTGCTTTTTCTGTTGTATTTATTAACGAATAGTAAGGTCAGATAATATATTCAGGAGAAGAGTGTACACAACCCGCAGTGGCAAGCGCAGGATTTTCAAGGGAGGATTCCTAAATGGGTTACCACTGAACAAGCCCAGAAGGAGGTTCATGACTGAATACATTCATGTGTTCTATTATATAGAGAATATATATATTCTCTAATTGCCATGATTGTCACACAGTTGGCCAATATACTATTCCCTTTTCTTTTGTTAAAGTATATACTATTAAAGGGTAATCCACCAGGATTTTAACTTTCTTTTTTCCATTTAACTGAAGAACAGGAGCTAAATGCACTATTACCTCCTGTCTCTTACCTCCTGCATATCGCTCCAGCGCCTTCTGACAGTCTCCGTGTCCATGCTCCTTCACACTGTGTGCGCACAAGCACACAATGCAAAGGTCTGAGGTTCCGTCAGGGAATGTTAGTGTAGTGGAGGCTGTCAGCAGCGCTGGAGTGATACGCAGGTAAGAAAGTTAAAATCCTGGTGGAGATACCCTTTAAGGGTGGGTAAACACAAATCAACAGATATTTCCGTGTATTGGTGGGGGTGAAAAAATCTGAGTAGATTTCGGCAGTGGCGCAGTGAACGCTGTGGTCCATAGGAGATATTTGCTGTGGGCGACCATTTATAGCGGCAAAAGGTCAGGACGGAAAATTGTCTATGTGTACCCAGCCTAAAGTTCTGTTTTACTGATAAATCCACATTTACAATAATTTACCATTGTGTCTTTTAAAGTCAGAGCTGTGACAGAATTTGCAGTAGAAGCCGATAACATTGGACCATGTATGGGCACATTGAACAATCATTCTGTATAAAGAATATATGGAACAATCATTCTGTGTATGTATATGTGTGTGTGTGTTGTGTATAATATATATATATATTATATATATATATATATATATATATATATGCAATGAAGGACGTACTCACAGGTCTGTGAAAAAGCAACACGCTTTACTGGTGTAGGTTTACATGTTTCCGCCCAAGATTCGGGCTGTCTTCAGTCTCTCTGAAGACGGCCCGAATCTCGGGCTAAACAGGGCGCATCTATAATAGTGCGGCCGTCAGCAGCACGCGTGCGCGAACGGACTGGCGCAAGAAGCCTGCTTACTTGGATGGTTGGCTGCTTTTAAAGTTCTCGGCTCTCGCGGCTCCCTCCCTGGTCGCACAGCGTATGGTCACATGGTCATCAGTAGTACTGGTCAGGAGAGAGGAGAGTGCACGGTGGTGGCAAGACTGTGGAGGGAGCAAGTTCTCTCTCAGGAGGACTGATTGATGTCTGATGGCGATGGGGTTATTTGGGATAAAAAAAACACCACCAGCTGGGGGTGGGTGGGTGTGGGGGGCTGTTTATGGGGGGGGGGGATTTGGGGAGGGAGAGAGATAGGCCTAATCTGACTATAACTGGGAGTATGCTATGGAGTTTGTTTCATAGTATTGAAAGGTATTGACCAAAAGGTTAGACTAGTTGGGTTAGTAAGGCCAATGCTGAGGAGAGTCTACCTTGAAGTGGTGGAGGCTTAGAAATCTTTTGGGTAAAATCTTTTATACTACAGAAAGTATGGTTTTTTATGTATTTGTACCATGTATAGCACAGGCTATAAAAACAAGTTAGTTGGATCCACAAAAAACTGAAAGGAGCAATATGGTGGTGACAACACAAGCTATTTGAGAAAGGGATGTAATATTTCTTTATAGGAATTTACATTATAGCTAATCGACTGACTGAGGGACTGTTTAAATATGTGATTGGAAGCTCAAAATCTTAATGTGTAGCTAAGGTCATTGACAAAACCACACCCACCAACAAAACCACACCACTTTAATTTGATGGCGGCCAACAGGAAAGGATACAGGCGGCATTCTAAAGTTGGCTCAGGCACAGCAAAAACCCTAAAAGTGCCCTGGGGTGAAACATGTAAACCTACACAAAAGCGTGTTTGCTTTTCACAAGACCTGTGAGTGCTTCCTCATTGAATAGATATTGTATATTTTCACAGTAACGGCACCCAGGCATTCATTCAAGATATATATAATATATATATATTATATATATATATATAATACTAGCAAAAGTGTGCCGTTGGTGCACAGTGGGAAATATCTGGGTGCATGTATAGCATATGTGGATACAGATGATATAAAATCTTTATACACACTACTATAAAATTTAGGGATTTGTACAAAAAAAAAATAAAGGCAAAGAGTTAAAAATAAAAGAAATCCTATGAAATCCTGGTTCTATTAGTGTCACATTCCCATAATGAATATTTACACATATACAGAAGCAGAAGGGAACCTATTGGGTGTACCCCAATAGGTATTAGAGGGGACATATATACACACATCTTTTGGATAGTACTGGAAGGGTCAGTGCTTTAGAAATACATGTTAAATATACATAAAGTGGGGCCTAACATCAGTAAGACAGATGTTACACATACCAGACTACACATTTTTCTGTTTTGTTTATTGATTTGTTTTGATAAATCTATACAGGAAGATATTTAAATCCAGGATTTGAGAGATGGGCGAAACTGCTAAAATCCATTCCGCCTGTGGCCTGGAAAATGGTCTGGGAAAAAGTACATACATCCAGAAGTGTAAAAAAAATAACTCTCCTCACGATCAAACTGTTTTTCCAGATTACGCATTCTATTTTCCAGGGTCACTGAAATTTTAGAATATTTGAAGTTTAAAAGAATTTTATAAAATGTTGTAAAATGATACTGTTATTACTGAAAAGGCTCTGGAACCTGGGAAATGGTCTGGGGAACAGATAATCTTTCAATCAGTATTTTTTCAGAAAGTAACTGATTGGTATACTAACCAATCAGATCCTCTCTGAAAGAATCTAATTGTAACCAATTCTAATTGGAAAAGAATCTGATTGGTATACTAACATCAGAATCTTTTGAAGAATCTAACAGGGTTATTCATATAAAGTTCTTATCGTTTAAAAAGGTGCTAAATTTGCCCAAACAATCAGCTCTTATTAACATGGTTGGGGCAAAATTAGCACCATTTTAAAAACATAAGAACTTTTATTGAATAACTCTGTTTATGTAACAAATTCTGTATTCTTTCTGAAAGAATCTGATTGTATCCCATCAGAAATGGTTACAATCAGGCACTTTCAGAAAGAAACTTTTTGGTATGCTTCTGGAAGAATCTGATTGTAACCAATTGTGATTGGGAAAGAATCTGATTGGTATAATAACCAATCAGATTCTTTCTGAAAGAATCACAATGTAACTAATTCTGATTGGAAAATAATCTGATATACCAATAAGATTCTTCTTTCAAAAAAAAAAGCGATTGTAACCAATCAGAAAGGTTACAGTCAGATTCTTTCAGAAACAATTTGATTGGATGCTTTCTGTAAGAATGTAATTGTAATTCTTATAGAAATAATCTGATTGGTATAGTAACCAATCAGATTCTTTTCTAATCAGAATTGGTCAGGGCCAGATTTACACCTCAGGAGCCTGTAGGCCCAAAGAGCCTGACACCATTAGCCCCAACCCTAAACACAGATCACACCCCCAAACCACACCATTTCTTTTTGGGGGAAGAAAATAAACTATGAAGGGGTTGGATTGGTGGGAGGAAATGGACAGCCGCCCTCCAACCTTAGTCGCCCCTAGGCGAGTGCCTACTGTGCCTAATGGTAAATCCGGCCCTGGAATTGGTTATAATCAGATTCTTTCAGAAAGAATCTAATTGTCTTTCCCCAGACCATTTTCCGGGGCCCCAAAACTATTTACAGTAAAGTAACTGTATAATTTTTACAAAATTTTCAAAAATTCCTTGAAATTTCTTTGAATTTTCGAACACGTCTCAAAAAATCTGCAAAGTGGAATTCCCGCAATATCCGTGAATCACATCTCAGATCTGGTTCAGATCCGCGATCCGGTCCAATCTCTATTCTTGATCTATTTTTTACATTGTTTAGAGTGTTATAGTTCAGTAGAAACACCACAGTGAAATACAACTGTTGTGCAGAGCTTGAATCAATCTTCCCCCTTAAATTTCCAACCAATAATAGATCAATAGCAGATCCATTGGATCATTCTATAATTAAAGTTATCAATCTGTCTTTCATACTCACGCTCCCCATTAAGGCCGAGGGCCACACTACAACACACCAAATCGCGCACACAAACATGGGCGTAATTGCACACAATTTTGTGCGTGATTCTTGTGCATTTTGTGCATGCAATTTTGTCATTTTCCATTATGGAACACATGCATTAACACACCAAGAATGGTGAACGCATGCATTACCAAAACTTGAACAGACTCGCAATCGCATGCGCATTGGAAAACCGGGGAATATTCGTGTTCCCGTGATTTACATTTTAGCAAAAAGCAACCAAAAACACGTGCGCAAAGGGCGCTTCTGTGGCCTAGCCCTAACTCACAGCTGTGACCAGGGATTCTGTTACAGAGGGATCACTATTAGTAAAATGTTAGAGAGGGTTCACCATTGGTAAATGTGTTAGAGAGGGATCACTATTGGTAAATGTGTTAGAGAGGGATCACTATTGGTAAATGTGTTAGAGAGGGATCATATTGGTAAATGTGTTAGAGAGGGATCACTATTGGTAAATGTGTTAGAGAGGGATCACTATTATGTGTAGAAGGTCAATTGGTAATGGGTTAGAGAGGGATCACTATTGGTAAATGTGTTAGAGAGGGTTCACTATTGGTAAATGTGTTAGAGAGGGATCACTATTGGTAAATGTGTTAGAGAGGTTCACTATTGGTAAATGGTTAGAGAGGGATCACTATTGGTAAATGTGTTAGAGAGAGATCACTATTGGTAAATGTGTTAGAGAGGGATTACTATTGGTAAATTTGAGTCCTTATAAAGAACCAGACTATCCGTCATGTTTCAATCTTATTAGATTTATCAGTTCAGGACACAGGTTCATGGCTTCTATGGGGTCTATTGCTTAAATAATATAATAAACCATTAACAAACTCACTTCATTGTCTCAAAGTAGTGGGCATGGAGAGTTTTCCTTTCAGTCCCCCTATCATATATAGCAGGGATAAGCAACTAGTAGATCTCTAGATGTTTGAAAACTACAACTCCAAGCATTCCTCTACAAGCACTCTGTAGTAGGGAATTCTGAGAGTTGTAGTTTTTAAAACATATGGAGATCTACTGGTTGCCTATCCCTGATATATAGATATCCCCTCCTGTCCAGCAAACAGCAGCTCTCTTTTGTTTCTATTGGGAGGGGTGGGGTGGGGGTGAGAGACATGTTTTACAAAGAATGTGACATATAAGTTTTGCAATTTCCTACTAACACTCAGAAATGTTTTGATTCGCTAACACTGCTGTCAATCTAATATTAAGTACACCATTGGATAACGGTAAGTGAGAAATTTTTCCTTTGTAAGCTTCCATTGCCTTCTTGTAAAACTTCCTGGGGTTTGGCTAACAGTCCATTTTGAAGATACCATTACAAAACAGTGTGTGTGTGGGGGGGGGGAGTGGGGGAATGTGCAAGTAGTTTTATTTATTTATAGATTTTGCCTTATTTACATTTCTATATACTTTAATGTCATTACTACATATTGTTAATATTGATATAATTATTTACTTAGTGCTTAAACAACACATAAACACTGTCCCTATGTATATTACTTTACCTACCCCCACCAACATAGTACCTCCAAAAAAACCCAATGTATTCCCCATGAAATTAATTATAAATTTATTTATAAATATAAGGGATATATATATATATATATATATATAATATAATTTATGTCAATCACAGGGCAGACTGGATACATTTTTGAAACATACAAATGCTGCTTCTCACTCACAGCTCAATTGACAATGTTACAATCTATATATCAATATATATGTAACAGTCTATGGGCACCAGGAGAGGTAGAACAGCAGACAGCACTGAGCAGGCAAGAAAGGGGGGATTCCAGGCACCAGGAATCTCCCCTCCTAAACACGCCTCTGGCCCAATATAAACATGCTTCCCTATATTAATGCTTAATATGACAAATGTGGCTCTCAGTAAATCAGATTTTGGTGTAAAGTTTTGCATGATTTCTGGTGTTTTTTCAAAGAGGGACAAGCCATCACAATTCCCTTCTACAAATCATGCTAGCCTTGGTAAATTGCTGCAAGAGTTAGCTTGACTTCTCAAATAAAAGTTGTGATTTGCCGCTCTTTGTAATTCTTTTTTTAGCATCTATTTACGATAAACGTGCAGTATAATTTTATAATCCGATATAAAAACCCGGTCCTTTATGAGTCTTTGTAATAAGTAAAATTACATTAAACAACATTCCCTACAATCCTGTAGATGACCAAGGTTAAAACTTTGTTGCTGCAAAGTGCAAATAAACCCTTAGATGAGTGTATAAATAAAAATATAAAATAAACGTTGAAGCCATAAACAGGTTAATTGTTTTGCTTAGGAATTCATATTCGAAAACAGGATGCTTATCAGAGAACACGCTTTCTCTAGGGTGGGTACACAACATGCAATATTTCATGCCGATGACCGATACATCAGTATATCGGACAAAAATTGTCATGACTTTTCATCTGCCTACGACTGATTGTCGTTCAAATTGGCCAAATAGGGTATCGGACGTGTCGGAAAACCACAGCCAATCCGCAACTGACAGGATCACAGGGGGTACCCAGCTAAAAGCAAACAATATTGTTCCCCCCCCCCCCCCAATAGTTGTGGAAATATTCTGTATTGGAAAATTTAACAGAATTGATAATGAAAGGTATTATTTCTATTTACAAGTAGGTTAAAGGAAACCCAGGCAGTATTACGCCGACTATCTACTAGCAGTGGAATGTCATCTTAAAGTGTTTTATATACAGAAGATCAGCACCAGTATTAATTGAGAGACCCAAGGTTGTAAATGTTATTTATTTAGGACAATTAATGTGGTTGTGTAACAAAAGTCTTACCTGTCCGGAGATCCAGAGGGGACTCCGTTCGGTCCTGGCTTTCGGTGCGCAGCTCCGGTGACGTCACACGCGCGAGCCACTCACCCGCCCCGCTTTCATCCAGTGCTGTGCGGTTTCGCACAGGCACTGGTTCCTACCTCCTCCGCTCCTACAGATCAGCCATTGGACGGAGGCGGGCTATTGATTCAAATTCTCTATCCCTGCATCAGACTTTCTCCTAACTCCCAGTTAGTTCCTATGTATGTATTAAACCCCTCAGTCTAGTATTTTCTTGCCCGATATAGCGGTAGTGTTTACTATCTTGCTCGTGGTGTGATTTTTCTATCTCTCTGTTACCGACTCCTGCCTTGCATTTGACTCCGATTCGTATCTGCCTGCCTGACCTCGCTTGCTCCTGACTACATTTTCTGCTTAACCTCTGTGACCCTTTTGTCTGATTCTGACTTGCACTTGCCTGCTCCTAGTACCTCGTATTTTTGGTTTCTGACCTTTGTATCTATCCTGGGTGCCTTGTCCTTTAGTTTGACTCCGGACTTCTCCTGTATTCCCGGCCTCAGTTTGAATACCTTGCAATCTAAGTCCAGGGGGCAACCGGTTCGGTGAGGCGCGTCTAGCCTCCAGCAAATGGGGGCTTGTTATTGGTGAAGATAGTGGTTGTAGATTGGGGTATTCAGACTGAAGGAATAAGAGGGAATCCGGAGCGTTACAGGTTGACTCTAGACAGGCCTTTCACTGAACCAATAGCTGTCCTGTCATGTGTCCAAGCTCTCTGTGCTCTTTGTAGGCTGCAAGATCTCCCACTGTGATCCGTGTGTGGAAATTATGGATCCCTCATCAATATGTGTGCAATTATACTTAGATCATTTTTTTTAATTATAAAAATAGACATACGGTACACTATGAAGATGCATTTTTATTTTTGATATATCTTTTTTAAAAAAACAGTTTGTACTCGTTAACAGAGTGTTGAAATCTGGCAGTGGTTTTAAAAACAAAAACTGGATTTTCCCTGTAAAAGGAGAAGACAATTGATTGGACACCACCTGTCTCAGGAAGCAGAAATTCAGTTTGGGAATTGGGGATTACCACGATGAACCATTTCAAGGAAATACTTTTTAATAATTCTTTATAAAGATGATCTTTACTTTCATTCTGAAAGGAGAACAAAAACTAATTTATCCCCCAGTTTCTCTTGGGCCTTATGCTTTATGTAATTCAGTCTATTTTAAAAGGAAGTGTGCCAGATATTTGTTCATTTTCACCACAGGGGACCTGCTCTCTAGATGCTTTGCTATGGTGCCTTCGGGCAAAACTATTTACACATGAATGGCTCCATTATGATCCATTTAAGTATCTACGATCAAAGCCATGTGCTCTATACATACAACAAAGGGATGATGTATATCTATAAATACTTGGCCTTTCCTTGGTTGGCTTTTGGTGAAGTATTTTTTAACAATAATAACTGAAAGGGCAACAAGAGATACCAGTTCATAGCCAGACTTAAGGTTCGTACACACATGCGATCGCGGGTCCCGAACGTTCGAACATGATGTGTTTGAACGTTCGTTTTGGCCGATAATTGGCCCGTGTATGGGCACTTTATTGGGCAAAATGGGCATTGGTCGGGGGGATCGTTGATTTGACCGAACAGGAAGATCTCAGAACGACCGGCCATTTTCGGACGATAAAGGGCTCATTCAAGGACCGATTATCGTCCGAAGCGAACATTCGGACATATCGTGCATCGCTGGTCGGGACCCGTGATCGTATGTGGTATGAGGCTTTAAGGAGGCCCACACACGTGCAATTGGATTCTGCGAATAGCAGTGAATTGCAAATACACATTAACAATTGTTCCCTATATTATGTATGGGGTTCAATCGGTCATGTGACCACACACTTTGAAATGTTATGTTACTACTATAGAAAAAAATCTTCTGCATGGTTTGAGAGGATCTCAATGTCATCGACACTGGTTTATCGGCATCAGGATCAATGTTTTTCTGTTATGATTTGGAACTGCCAGGTTAGAAGATCAGCGGAACTTTCATAACTTTTCAAAAACTAAACTTTTCTGAAGTTCGAATATTCCAAGGGTTTATTGATTATTCGTATCAAAAGGGAATATCCTATATCGAACATGAATATTAGATACTGAACATCATTGTTTAATGTCGAAATCGAATATTTGATACGGAGATAATCAGAACTTCAGCTTCTGTTGACTTCTATAAGTTTACTTTGCAAATTTTAAAAAATGTACAAAAATCCAATTTCGAAATAACTCATACGTTCAAAACATCTCTACTTTATTAAATAGTTAAGCTGGGTACACAACTTGCAATCCTTCGCCCCAACTAAATGTTCGGGACTTGCATGGCCAGTATGGACTGTCGGTCACAGCAAAAGTAGCAGTGACCAAGCATGCGGTCCGTTAGGGATGAAATCCTTTCATTGTTTTCATAGTTCAGTGTATCGGTTGTTGCATGTGTAGACAGCCTAAGGATTATTTTCAATGGGAAAAAGAAACAATGACATATATATGCAAAAAGCCAAGAAATGACAACATTTCACATATTGGTAGGGTGAAGGAGACAAATACCAAGAAAACATAAGAACAAAATGCAATCAATGTCCCTCTTAAAGCCAAGATCATTAACCAAGTATATATTGTTTAGAGAGAAATGAGTATCTCCGTAATGCTACATCTGCTTCTTAGGAGATCTTAGATAAAGGAAGATGTAAAACTAACATTTAGAGTTGCTATAAAATGAAAAAGAAATTCTGGCATAAAATGATAGGATTTATTCATAAATTTTCCGAGGTTAAACTAACTATGAATATTTATGCAGCTCTTCTCAGAGGTAGCAGAGATTGGAACATGAAGATTGATCCTTTTTTGCTTATTTATGACTGCAATAACAATAGCTGCACTGAAAGATTTTAAAATAATGAAAATAGCTCCTCCAAGTTAAAAGAGGTTCAAAAAAAATATCAGTGCACGGTGATGATACATGATAGCCTATACATCCGTCATAAATCAGAGCCGTAAGCATTACAAACAATTATGAGCTGTTTAGCATTTAATCGGTATTCCCCCCTACAAAAACCATCTTTTAAACATTGTACACAGTCCATACACACATGCCTCACCCTCAACTTGGGGGGCAAATTAGTCTGTCTATGGTAAAATAAAATGTTGACAAGGAAATATACTTGTGTAATAAGGAATGAGTACACTGATTAAATAAATATTTATAGCTGGAAAAAAATTGTAAATGAAAGTCATTGGTTCATTCAGTATCCTGAGTTAATCTAGATCAATGTTAGGCAGGAAATGTGGGTATTACTGAGTAGGTTGGACTAGATGGATGTATGTCTTATTTCAACCTCAAATATTATACTATACTATACTAAAGGATCTGGCACTAATATTAAAAGAAGATATGCTTGATAATAAGCAACAGCCGGTTTTGTTACCCTTAAAGAAATTAATTAATTCTGGGTTGTGTTTTTGTAGGGTATACATAGAGATGGGCCAGTCATCTGCTTGTTGTGCTGAGGAACCTATTTAATGTGGAGGAATGGAGTACAAGACAGCAATGCAAAGCTCTGTTTAGTTAATTATACAGAAATTAAAATAATATCTGAATGAAATGGCTTTCTCGTGCGATGCTGGGTCCAATTTAGACTGGGTCAATGGGTCTATGTAATAGAGATATTGGGAGCGCCATCTTAGCCATAGATAAATCTACAAAGAGGGACTTACAAGGACAAGGAAATAGAAACTTGTTTAGGCAAGGCGGCGCAGGCTGGACAGGCAACATAGGCAAATGCCTAGGTCCCGGGTGCCTAGAGGGGGCAAAAAGGGGCACAGTCAGAGTAAGGAGATCATGTATCTTTTAAAATCCTCAATTCACGGAACTGGATCTGAAGAGCAGTGTGTCAGGCACAGTAGGGCAGGCTTTTATCCATTAGCAGTGAACTGATTGCACGCAAGTGTATAGAGACCAATAAAAATGGATACAGTATGTCTAGTTGGCAAACTGATCCAATTGTGTGCATTTATCTCATCTGAAACATTTGTACAGTTTTCATAGTCAACTAGATGTTTATTCTCAATACTGATACAAAACTCTTTATCAGCATGGCTGCATTTGGTTTTATACATTATAGAAATATCCCGGATCAACGCCAACCTTATGTATTAATACTAGTAACGGGTAACATTCTACAGGGTTATTCAATAAAATTTCTATCATTTAAAATAGTGCTAATTTTACCCCAACCAATCAGATGTTAGCTTTCAAATGTTAAATAAGATCTGATTGGTTGGGGCAAAATTAACACCATTTTAAACGATAAGAACTTTTATTGAATCTCCCTGTTTGTTTTTAGAAACTCATCATTTTTTGAGTTTTCCATGACCAAGTCCAATGGAAGACAGTTCCATAGTTTAAACTTCTTTTTTTCCACTCTTAAGGGATGTCCGTGTGTTCCTTGATATGTTCTATTGGTGAACAATGCACCAGATTGTTTTATGGGCCTATTCATGTATTCATACACAGTGATCATATCCCAACGCAAGCATCTTTTTTTCTAGTGTGCATAATTGTAACTTATCAACTTATTGTTGTCCTTTTTGTACACGACACTGCACCAGACATTCCAAATGAGGCCTTACCAGTGCAGAGAATAATAGTTTTTTCCCTTGAATCCATACCACTCTTTTACAAAACAATATATTGCTGGCTAGCTGTTGCTGCCTGGACATGCTTGCTATATGTAAAGGGACAGTTCAGTGGAAATTATTATGTTGTTAAATTATTAGTTTATGTAATGCATACTTAGTTATTCTACCCTTGCTGTTCCCTTCTGTTGACATTAGTGAGCTGACATTTAAGGTTCTAACAGTCCTTCTTCTTCTCCCAGGATGCACCACTCCTTGGAATGTTCCTAACAGTAATTTCTACTGATTAGCTGTGGATGGGTCAAAGATGCTCAGATCTCTACTGAGCAACTGAATCAACCCTGTGCTGGGTCAAGGACAAGACCATAATGGTCCCTAATAGGGGTCCTGCAAACAGGAAGTCAGTATTTCGTTATATTATTTATACAGACAAATTGCTGAATTGGCAGATGAAGGTCATTGGGATGAAAAAATACTGCACTTTATTCTGAAATGTACATGTATTTGCACTGAACTTCCCCTTTAAGTTTGGTGTCCACCAAAAACTCCAAGATCCTTTCCAAACGAGATTCACGTAACACAGAGCCATTTATAGTATAAGCAGCAAAGGATTTTTAAGTCCAAAATGCATCACCTTACATTTATCAACATTGAATCTCATCTGCTGACTTAGCAGCCCAATGTGACAATCTTTTAAATCCACTTGCAACAATTATACATCTCTGCAGCTTTCAATGGTGGACAAAGTTTTGTGGAAGCAGACCATGCTGCCTACTTCCAAATCATTAATAAACAGATTAAAGTGGTCCCAACACAGAAACCTTTGGCACACACTTAGAACTTTAGAACTCAATCCATATTGATGAAGCACCATTAACAACTACTCTCTGCATCTAATTCATCAATCAATTATTTATTAGTACAAATGTGCCACCCAAGCCCAACAGATCTCAGCTTATATTTAGTCGCCTATGGGGTGACTATATTAAAAGCCTTAGTAAAATCCAAGTATGCTACATCTACTGTTATGCAAGAGCCCAAATTCCAACTCATAAAAGTAAAGCAAGGTTTTTTTTTACATAAAGCCATGCTGATTATCAGTCCTTGAAACATAACATAGAATATGTTCCCTTATTAAACTTTCCAGATCTTCCCCACCACTGAACTTAAATTTACAGGTATCTAATTACCCGGCTGTGAGACGACTACCCTTTTTGAATATTGGAACAGGAAATGTATAAAAACAAATGAAGCATTTTTGTTAAATTTAAACCAAAGAGTTAAAGGGACCTATCTCTTAGAATAGTTCGTTAGATCTGTTTTTCTGTTACGGTCATATATGTATACACAGTAAAGAAACTTGGTCGCTTATTGTTGGATAGTGGCTAGAACACATGAGGCTAAAATTGACTCTTATTAAAGTATAGAACATGAAAAAACAGACAGGGTTGGTGAAAAACTTGGCCACAGCTTTTATTGACCCAAATAACTAAATGGCATGGCTTAAAACATATATGCCAGCTATTACCAAAAGGAAAGGCACAAATATCTACCAGACACCAAGAGTCTCTACGGACTGAAGGCTACCACCCTTCCCATCATGCCCGCTAAACTTCCCATTTACCTTAATATCACCGGCCATGCCTGAAAAAAACAGACACTGGCTGGGCCTTCTGGACCTGCCGCCCCGCTTTGCCAGGGCAGCTTCAAGGCCATCTTGAAAAGCCATATTAAGTATGTTAGGCAATCGAATTTAGGTGGATGCCATCTTTTCTCAACAGGGAGGAATTATCTTGTTCTAATAGGTTATGTCTGGGGCAATGCCCCTAGGTATGAACAACCTTGTAAATAGAAACATTGCTTTTCGTCTACACTTTTCTATAGCAGAGGGATCTCTAGCATGCAAATTTTGAGCGTGAAAATAATATCAGACCACATAACTACATCCGATAGTAATTTGGTGAAGGTAATAAGATCAAGTTTTATGTGTTTTATAAGATCAACATTTTTTATATAACCAAATGTCGTTCCACCTGCATGTAGTAAAAGGATCTTCCCCCCCCACCCCCTACTCCATGCAGCTGTAGTCATCGGGTAATGCCTGAGACCAGCAGGCCCTCTTATTCCTCTCCATCGCACCTGAAAAAACCTGAGGGATCCCAAGGTTTCTGCCATAGGGATGCGACTCCGCCTGTCTAGCCGCCCAGTAAACGTAAGAGTGGCTCAAGATCCATGCAGTAACTGGGGAATCTGTAGAAATAAAGAAAATTGGAGAGTAATTAGGAGGTGCGGCCGGAACATGGCTGTCCACCTACCAGCGTTTCAAATGTTCTTCTGAATAACCAGGAGGGTTAGCCTCTGTGGCTGCCCTATTCTGAAGGAATGAGTGGAAAAGGTAGGGGAGGGATGGACATGTGAACCAACAACTACGAAAGACAGCTAAAAATTGATATTTGGATAGAAAAGTACCATTGGCGTGGATTAGAAGGGGCCGTGGGTTGGGGGGCCTAACCTTCAAATATTTTTGGAGCAATGTAACTGGACAATATGGGCCTTTGGTTGAACTAGTTTACCTTTTCCTCCAGGGTCAGTTTTTGAGAAACGAGGCAACATACTAGAACAAGGATGTGGAATGGTACAAAGCAGCTCCCCATTGAAGTCCTCCACCCATATTACTGTTGGGGAAAACCACTTCACGTACCTGAAATGCCCCATTAAAGGCAAGGGGAAAGGAGATATAAATAACGAGGTTCATAAGGGGTGGAGCATGTGTAAGAGTTTTGGAGAAGACTATAGAGACTGGTCTGCTAGAACCCTGTGAATTGGCAAGGCTTTCCAACCACACAACAATTTTTTTAATGGTGAAGTCTTTTGTGAGATCGGACCAACTAAACAATTGGGAATTGGGAAGGATAAGGCAGCTAGTTTCTTTTCTACGGTGAGTACCTGAGGAACCTATCTCCCGTAAGGACGATAGGTATAAAATAATAGCAATATGGCGACTGTGATTGTCTCGGATACCCTCTGCTGCTGGAGCAAATAGATAGCCATTCTGGCCAGGAGCTCAAGTAGAATCGCCATGTTGCCCTTGACAAGAATTGTGAAGCATATAAAGTCAGTTTGAGAAAGGGGTTCCCTAAGACAGGGGGCAGGGGTGATAGTGATCTGATGTCAGCATCCGGAGCAAGTTTGCAGAATTCGTCCATCTGCAATTGAGACAAGGCATTCGCAATGCAATTATTAACCCCCAGAAATGTTTTGCGTGGAACCACACATTGTCTGCAGAAGGTATTACAATGCCCACTGTCATGCACGCCACAAACAAAAAATCGTCTAAGTAGTGCGTCGTGATTGGCTGCCGCTCAGCCAATCACAGACGCGTGCGCGGTCCCGCCCCTCTGCTTGCATTTTTCGCAAGCAGAGGGCCGGCAGCGGGGGGAGGAAGAGGGGAGTAAGTAAAAGTTTGGGGCACTTTCTAAAAATAAAAATGAAGCGGTTGGGGCTGGGGGACCGGGGGAGTACGATATATCAAAATTAGTTTTAAGGGTGGACATACCCTTTAAGAACACAAAATACAAGGCATTTCCTCACTGCCAAAACTCAGAACCCTTCCTGAAATGGCCATTCCAGCTCGTTGTTGCCAACATGAGCAAAAATACTGTTAACAACTCATTGGAAGCTGCAGCTTAAACAAAGACTGGACAGCCATCATGTACAGCATCAGACATCTCTGCTCTCTTGACAGAACAGTTATTTTTGTGTAGTGTCTTCTCAACTATCTCGTCACTTACAATAATGTTATTGTTTGCTTTTCATAAAAAAAAAAAATCTTTGCAAATTATTTCTTAGATAGATGAATTGTAAAAACAGAATATTAATTTAATATTATTAAATGAATATTAAAATTTGTAAAGATAAAAGTCTGGGAATTGAACCTGCAAATACATGCCTTTCTAAAATCAAAGCATTAAACTATTCCACCAAAGCTAATATGGAACGTCAATACATTGCAGACATCCCACCCTGCCAAAACTCATTTCAGGGAGCTCCACCAATACACTGGCCCCCTGATAAGCCATTATCCACAAGCATAGAGACTGACACACGTGCATGCCTACACACACATAAAGACAGATACACAAGCATATCAAACAGTTAAAAATGACAGAAAATGTCAGCACGCAAAACTGTTCACACCCCTAACGTGTTGTAAAACTACTTTTGCGACAATTACAGCTGCAAGTCCCTTGCCACGGGATTTTCCCCAATCTCCAAGGCAAAAACTGTCCAGCTCCTTCATGTTGGATGGTTTTAACTGTGAATAGCAATGTTAAGTCTGACCACAAGGTTCTCAAATGGATTGAGGTCGGACTTTGACTAGGCCATTCCAACACATTTAAAGTTTCCATTAAACCACTCGAGTGTTGCTTTAGCAGTGTGCTTTGCATTGCATGGCTGCGGAAGGTGAACCTATGTCCCAGTCTTAAATCTCAGGCAGACTGACACAGGTTTTGAGAAAAGAATATCCCTGTATTTAGTGCCATAATCTTTCCCCTCTACTTGGACCAGTTTCCAGTCCCTGATGTGGAAAAGCATGATGCTGCACTACCATGTTTCACTGGCAATGGTGTTCTTCGGTGATGAGACGTGTGGGATCTGTGCCAGGTATAGAACAATATTTTCCTTGGTGGTCGAAAAGTTAAAATTTTGTATCATCCAAACCAGAGACTAGAGCAAGTATAATAAGTGGTCTGTAACCTCAAAGAAAAGTGCTAAGTAGTACCATTGTGGCTTGCCATTATTCTTTTGAATGATTCAGTAGTTTATTAAGCATCTATGATATCTTGTGTCAAGTCCATCTGACATCTCAGTTTTTTTTGATGTTTATTCGCTTCTGGACTTCCATTCATCATTTTACTTTAAAGTGGATGGTTTGATTTCTAGATTAGATTGTTAAAAATTTCATCTAAAACTATCATGAATTTGTTCAGAACATTAATTCTATAGCTGTTTTGGTGCCATCTGTAGGTTGCGAAGACAGACGAATATATTTAGCTCAACCTGCTCTCCCGATACTGCTAAAGCAAAGTTTACCATATGTAATTTGCACTCACAATGAAATCATAACTGGTTTGTTTCATGTGAGTGGGGTATAAATGAAGTCGTTCACAGCCTGGTAATTACACACCTTTGAGTTTAATTCAGTGGTAAGGAAGGCACAGGTAACATCTTCTAGAGTATGTTTCAAGAACTGACATTATAAGTAGTAATCAACATGGATTTAGGAGGAATAGATCTTGTCAAACTAACTTGCTTAGCTTTTATGAGGAGTGAGTAGGAAATGGACTCTGTCATAGCAGTAGATGGGTATACTTGGATTTTGTACTAATAGAATAAATGTGATGCACAGTTAAAGTTATGGGGGGACGGATAAATGGGGATAGAAATGTACAATTAAAGAAAAAAGAGAAAGTATCCCCCTATCAATTAAACAATTAAAGGCTATGTCCACCCTAAATAGACTTTTATATTATGCTCCCCATGTCCCCCAGCCCCAACCGCATGGTTTGTTTTTAAAAAGCTCCCAAACTCTTACTTACCTCCCCTCTCCTCCGCCGCACTGCCGGCCCTCTGCTTGCGAGAATGCAAGCAGAGGGGCGGGACCGGCGTCGCGTCTGTGATTGGCTGAGCGGCAGCCAATCACGGACGCGGCTGCCGGTCATTCAGTGCGCAGGAGGAAAGCGGAGAGATAAGTAGAAGAGTTGGGGAGCTTTTTAAAAAAAAAAAAAACATGCGGTTGGGGCTGGGGACAGGGGTGAGCACAATATTAAGGGGGATTTGAGCTAGGGGGAGGGATAGTAGACGGGAGGGAGAGGGAGGGAGAGGAGGGGGAGGGAGGGGGAGAAGGGCTGCAGTACGCATGGCAAAAATCTACTGAGGCCAGCTAGCAGCAGTGTCCTATATGGACTGCTAGCCTCCTGGTGGGCAGTTTTTGGAACTTGTGGGGGGGACTACAGGAGAAACCAGATGGAGTTGGGATGTGAGGTAAGGATTAAACTACATACATGGTGGGGCCAGTAGTTGGGGGGATTATAGTTTTGGGGGTGGACATGCCCTTTAATATTTGGATTTTGCTAAGGCTTTTGATACAGTTCCCATAGGTGACTTATGTATAAGGTTTTTGCTGGTTGGGTGGTACATTTGTACATGGATTGAAAAAATGGTTGATGGATATGATGCAGGAGTAGGGCTAAGGGAGCTTATCAAATGGGTTGGGGGTACCAAAGGGTTCTGTGTTTGGGGCCGCTTCTATTAAGTTTGTTTATTAAAGGATAAGTGCACCGTTAAAAAACAATTAGTTTAATTGAAGATGCAGCTTAAAAAAATCTTCTCCCCCCCCAACCATGATTTGGATGTGGGCAATGTCAGCAGGGCTCTGTTTGGGATGACACAAAACTTTGTCGACCATTGAAAGCTACAGATGATGAGCAATTGCTGCAGGTGGATTAGATAGATTGTCACATTGGGCTGAGCTTAAAATAGAAGTCAAATTGTATAAGTTACAATCTTAGCCACTAGAGAAAAGGTGCTTGCATGGGGATTTTGATTACTGTGTATAAAACATTACAGGCCATACAATAAACTATCTGGGGCATTGTCACCAATAGAACATGTCAGAGGACATGTGGACATCCCTTAAAAATTGAAAGAAAAAGGTTAGGCTACAAGTTCTGAAAGGGGTTTTTCACTGTGAGAACGGTTAAAGCTATGGAACTGTCTTCCATTGGCGTGGTGATGGCGGTTTCATTAGATATTTTTTTTAAAAAGGTGGATGAGTTTCCAAAATTAAAGAATGTTATTTTTTCCCTTATATATATATATTTTTTGTCTTCCTCTGGATCAAATGTTAGGCATGAAATGAGGGTATTGCAGAGTAGGTTGGAATAGATGAACAGTCTTTATTTAACCTTAAAAATACTGTTCTATAATACCTGGTTAACATTGAATGATAATTGTCTGTACGAGAGACGTGCCTGAATATGTATTTTAATCTATTGTTGCTTCATTTAGGTTATAAAGTTTTGCATTACGTCACAAACCAAGCATGAAAGGATAGACTTAACCTTCAAGCGAACAGGGCATAGATCTAGATGTCCAGATTTTTTAAAAAAAAATAATTGTTCCAGATACTGCATTGTACATGCAAAGAAATTAGTGTTTTCACCTCTGGGTTCCCTCTGTCTGTCGCAGAATCAATTTGTTCAGTTAGCCCTGCTGAGTGACTGTAAAATGTTCCTACAGACAGTACTCATTCCAGTAGAGATAAATAGTGTTAAAACTCACCCGGCAAATTTAAAAATAGGATAATTTATTTTATTGCTTATTTTTAAAGCAAACTGCAGCTAATTACCAAACCAGTTACATTAATATGGCAAACATACCATAGTGCTGTGTAAGAAATAGTCATTCATTAATGGAACATTCTAAAAAGTAACAATGTTTACCGAAAATTCTGGTAAAAGTGCAACAAAAGGCAGAGAAGGAAAAGGTGGCAAAAAGGTGAAATTTCACCCATTTATAGTTTTATATAGACAATATAGCTCTGAATTTCACCTCTTGGGCTCGGTATTTCTCTATCACATGCATCACACGCAGCTAATACACGAATAGGCGATAATACCATCACACATCGCACAGCATTACTTAAATAAGGCGAACGAAAACAGCGCTCTTTGTCATGCGATGTCCTGCGAAATGGCGAAAATAGTGATTGTTTAAAAATAAGCTCCATAGAATGTATGTTTGATTGGATGGATTGACTTGGTGAGGGTGCTTAAAAACATTACTGGGAATCACTATATTTACATGAGAGAACCCATCTTTTTCTTAGGAACCAAGTGGATTCTCCTTTAAACTTCCAGGAAGTTCCCTATTCATGTCCCTATGGTTTCTTTCTTCCTGTAGACTGAATATATGTGCATGTGTATACTGTATGTCGGTGATATATAAATGTGTTGTGTGTATATACAGTATAATACTGTATGGGGTGTGTATATACTGTATGGGTTTGTATAGTACAGTATATGTATGGTATATACTTCTAGAAGGTGTGTGTGTATATAGTAGGGTGTGTATCTACTGTATGTGTGATATACTGTTTTAAAAAGATAGGTGTCGACACCCAATATTTTCATAAATGCACAGGCATTGCAGTGTAAAACCCACACTAACCTGATAATAACCGGTAGGATGGGTTTTATCGCTGACTTGCCCTCTAAATCTTATCGATATATTGCCCTCTAAATTCTTATCAAATACAAAAATATATAGCGTGCGGAGGGGAAGGTGCAGTGATGCAGAACTAATAGAAAATTTTAAGATTTTACTCAAAACAAAACAAGTTTAATATGACAATTTAAACTGCCTAGATCTTTAGGGACGCTCCTACCATGAAGCAATATGAAAATATTGCTCATGGTGCACCCTTGTGAAAGTTTGAAAGGCAGTATCCGCAGGAATTGCAAGCTGTGTGGTGACTGAACTTCCCATCTGATTGGTTGTTCCATTGGGCTCCTGTACCCCTCTCTGTGCGTAAGTAACGCAACTTAAGCGTTTAGGAGCGGCGTGTCTGTGGCGGACTTCAGAGTAGGTAGGGGGGAAAAGGGAGGGGGAGGTGGAAGTTCCAGCGAGGACAACTGAGGGGCCTTCAGGAGCCTTGTCCTTCTTAGTAACTGCATTACCTACAGCCTGATAAAACAGTTTTTACCATGCCTGTTTGGACAAATGCTGGTCGTGCGTGAGCCCCTGACATTTTGACACAGAATGTCTGGAGAGTTATTGAGCAGCTTTCCCCCCCCGGACCCAAGTGGACTTCCGTGCATGACCATAGGATCACCTCTCCTGATGTAAAGTTCTCTCCTTCACATTCGGTGTCCGGTATGATGTCTGTCAGTCTAGATGGTGCAGAGACTGAATTAAAGTGTTTTACTGGTATTTTTCCCTTTATACATAGAACACTGTTCTTTTAGGTGCTGTGCTTTGGGGTCTGGAGGTCACCACTAGGACACACCAATTAATACCATCTATATACTGATGCTGGGTATATATTGTATGTCTATGTATATACTGTATGTGTGTGATGTCTATGCTATATGTGTGCGTGTGTATGGTGTGTGTGGTGTGTGTGTGTGTGTGTTATAATATATATGCTGTATGCACTGAGAAATAGTGTGAATAAAAAGTTTTTAAAACATGAAAAAGAAGACCTATGTGTGCAATGATACAATCAAATATATATATATATATGATATATATATAGATATATATATATTATATATATAATATATATATAGACATATATAGATATAGACATATATATAGACAAAAGTAAAGAATCCAGTGCAGACTTCAGTCTTTCCACAAATATTAAATATTATGCACGCATATTGGCAACGTTTCGGTCCAGCGTCTAGGACCTTTCTTAAGCCACAATGCATTAGTGTTCAACCCAATCTTTAAATAACATGTGCAACCCCTTCAACACAGTCATGTAACATATTCACTACCTCCCTTAAGGGGACTTTCTAGTGTATAAAATACATAGGGCATTTTAGAAAGAGCGATAAAGTTGCGACCTCCCTTGGGCTTTTCTGGTTTTGACATAAAGCACAAGACGGATTTATCAAGTAAAATTTCGAGTGATGGGTTTTCACGCTCGTTAAGTGAAGGCGAGAAACCGGTTCGCGAGCTATCGCTAAAACCTTTCGCTTAACTCGACAATCGGTAATTTCTAGCGAAATGACATTACTTGGAAAATGGTTTGCGGAAAAAGGCATAACGCGATTTATAAAAGAGAGCGAAAGGTGGTTTTTGCGTTTTTAAAAAAGAGAGAAAGATTAGCACGGACCCTGAGGTGGTGAAAAGTCATGTGTTGAGCGAAAAGGCATTATAATGGGTAATATGCCTTGAAAAAGCGAACGGCATTTAAAAGGGCGATCGCGCATTAGAATGTAATATGCCTTGGAAAAGCGACATTTAGAAAGGCGACTCGCGCATTAGAATGTAATATCTTGGAAAAGTGAACGCGCATTAGAAAGGCGGGAACGCACATTAAAAGGCGACCGCGCATTATAATGGAATATGCCTTGGAAAAGCGAACATTAGAAAGGCGATCGCGCATTAGAATGTAAATATGCCTTGGAAAAGTGAACGCTGCATTAGAAGAAACGGCGAACGCGCATTAGCAAGGCGAACGCGCATTGAGAAGCGCGGATGTGCAGTGCAAATAAAATTGTATTCAATTGAGAAATCTAAGAAGATTGACGCTCTAAATAAGACAGTGCTGACTTCTCTGTTAAATGTGAGGTGGCCATTGTGTGAATTGACATCATTTCTAGTGGGCTTTCTGGATGCGGAATGGTTCTTGTCACAATGCAGTCTTCTTAGAGCCGTAAGTTTCGATGCGATTACTTTTCGCTCTTTTCGCGACCCGTTCGCTTTTTTCAGCCACGAAGTGTTTTTGTTTAACTTTTAAAATAAGGCGAAACCAAAGCCCCATAATGGCGATATTTCGCTTGCGATGGCTGCGCTAATATTTGTGCGAAGAAAAGGACAATCCTTTATAACTATGCCCATGTCATACATAATACATAATATATGTTTATCCAAGTGTACTGCGTAATTAAAAAAATAAAGACTTTTTGTGCATTAAAAGTGCAATTTTTAAGTGCTTCGTAAAAACATATAATATTAAAACCATTTTAGTATTCCCTGTGAGTCCCCCTTGTATATAGGCATTGATCATGTTGCCAGCAAACTCAAACCGAGAAGGGATTCTTGTGTACCTTTGTCTATGGATTGGATCACCAGGAGCACACGGCTGTTGTAGGCTGTGAGCTTGAGACTACCTGTACACCACAGCGTAAATATTTATATATTTCAATGTAGCAATCACACTTGGAAATATACTTGCCCAGGTGCCTAATCTTGATTACAAAGTAGAATACAAAGAAAGCAAGATGGTGCCACGAAAAGGGTCTTTTACCAAAACTTTTAGCTATAAGCGTCATCCTTCTCTCTCTCTCTTCTCTCTCTCTCTTCTCTCTGCTCCTATATATATAATATATATGATATATATGTAATCCCTATTTTATATAAATATATTTATATCTCATAGAGATGATTGAGTTTTTAGGAGCTTACCAAACGTGGGGGGGGTATATGATTATTACTATAGGAAAGTGGTGATTATGTGTGTACTATCTCCTAGTAACCATTTAAATGACCTCAGTAAATGTATATAAAATATACGCCACTGACTTATATGAGGTACAACCAAAATAGACAAAATACATAAACGTACTTACAGAACTCGAGATCCCCATTTCAACATAGTATGGTCAAAAATGGGGAGGGTTAAACCACACCCTGTGTCTATGCTCTTCATAATTAAAAGGAAGTTTAATCCAAAAAAAGTTTCTGTCTGTTCAACAGGATGGTGATGGTATTGTAATGGAGAATATACACCAAGGTCCATATATACAACTCCAGCCTGCAGGTGGTGTTTTTCTTCAGTCGTCATCGTGGGTGATAAAAGACAGGACATCATTGCTCTCTAAAGCTAGGAAGAGGAGAAAGGAAGAAAGTAGATTGTGGTGTGTGCTTTGGAGAGATATGATGCAACTACAAGATCCGTGTATAAGATCTGTTACTACCTGTTGGGAGGACAGATAATTGGACAAACAAATTGAAGATGGCTACAAACGGAGAGATATTGAATGAACAAAAGCACCGTGTGTTAAGATCCTGTTATTATCAGTTGGGAGGAAGATAATGGACAGACACATTGCCAGTTATGTGATACGACCAAAACTCTGAGGCAACAGATAAGTGTTACAAGAAACTTACAAGGACACACCACTATACAGGAACCTGGTCAAAACTCCAAAGTGGATTTACCATAGACAAGGACACCCCTGATTTCTGCACATTTTATATGGGGAGCTGTTTATGTGTCGTCTGCTTTGTGCCAGGGGACACCAGAGTAACCCATACTGTGTGCCATGCTTTCCGCATAATCTTCCATAAAGCCAGGAGTATGGTACAAACCTGGGGGCACCGGTTGGCGTAATACGCCTATTGATTTCTCTCTGTTTTCATTGTATGTTTGTTCCTTGTATTGAATCTATGAATGTGCTAGGCTACTGTAGTATTGGTAGTACTGATAGTAAACTCCTGTACACTGCCGACTGAAATCCCCAATTAGACTCCGTAGACTCTATCCCAGGGCCAGATGGTGCCAAACACTACTTTTAAACCTAAACCATTTGATAGGTGGACTAGGAGAGTAGGACAATTTGAATTGAAGCAGCCATAGTTAAGGTTGGTGAAATGAAGGTGCCGCTTGCAAGTTCCTTAGCCGTTTTTGCTACTGTTAAAAGACAGGGCAGGTGTACCAAGGAGTTAACTGTAATACTAAATAAAAGCACTTATCAGTTATTTGTTTCAATTAGATCTGTATAAAATAGTTATATGAAAGGTATTAAATCCATGTTTCTTTAGGTAAACGGGGAAATGCAAGAAATGTTGTTATACCGTTAGATTTTTAGGGCAATGCTAATATAATACACAAGCTGTGAAGGTACCTTCTGTTATATATATGAGGTACCATCACCACTGCAGTGGTGAAACTAATAGTATTAACCTAGCATGGTTTAGTCATGTTTACACACACACAAATATAATATATATATAGTATATATATATATTATATATATATATATATATATACAGGAACACAGGAACCATCAGGGGGGGACCCTAATTGAAAATCGCCGATATATTAAATGACAAATAACACTTATATAGCCCACCTCACCTATATTACCATGCCAGCTAGAAACTATGAGGGTGGATAAACAGGCAGGGTCTGCGAGAACAGACCAGGGAATATAAACAGCACCTTTGGGGCAATCAAAAGCAGCCCATACATATATCCGGTTAACTTCCCGACTAAGCACTCCCGCAGACATATTAGACCGATCCAGATTAGAATGCCTGTGGTCAACAGAGACAGGAATGGGGAAGAAAGCAGTTCCAGCAGGATTGATTTAAATATGCAGAGCGCCTTTGGATGTGGTAAGTAAAATCGGCACTACATGTATGGTCACCCTTAAATATATACAGTATCCTGATTATGAACATGCTAGGTTCATACTTATCGGTAGTATTACCACAGGCAATTTCAAGATTACCAATCACTATGGAAGGTTAGGACACTTGTTAGCACAGGATGCAGAGTGAATATACATCGTTAGGGAGAGGTGTGGATAGAGGAGACGCTAAAAGCTTCCCAAAGAGTCTAAAATGAAATAGATGCTTCTTATTAACAGCAAGGTACCTCATAGAATATGTTATTATAAGAGATTGCCCATAATAATCTAACATATAATCACATATTCTCACTTAAAGGAATGAGTGGCGTATTTTATAGCTGTGGCAAAGGCGTGTGTCGAGATAATAACAGCCTAATCGGTGATAGAGACGGCGTATTAACTTGTGACCTTCATGGTGATTGAAAACCCCAATTCAGCATTCTTGTACTGCAGTAAGCTTTTTTCTTAGATCCTTGATGCTAAAGGGCATCATGTCTCTACTATACAGCCTAAGCTGGTGGCCTTTCAATGTTTGAAAAAAAACCTAATCCCAGCATATTCTCTGATTGCAATCTATTGTTTTGTAATGGAACATTTCATATGTGTTCACAAACTACAACTCCCGCATCATGACTGCACAGAATTCTGGAAAATATTAGTTTTCATACACTTGGAATAAAGACATTTTCCTGACCTTACAGACATATCAAAGACCACTTTCGTGCAGTTAACGTTCCGTACCCCAGGGTTTGAACATGCAAGTGAGGAAGTAATGAGGACAATCCAGTTGTCTGCTGTGGCCTAGACCAGGCACAAGTGGATGTCTGTCAATGTTAAATGACTTTGCATGTGTTTGAAACTCACACACAGCATTTCTTTGAAGGAGAAATGGCGAGGGTTACAGTTCCTTTTTCCAGTTTCCATTCCGATAAATAAAACTGTGAGGGTGTGGGGTTAATCTTCTGGTATCTAAGAAGAGGCTATTCATTTTATACTCTGTGGAGTGTTTAGCTCCTATCCAAAACTATCCATACTTGTAAAGCTAATACACTATCCTGATGTCTTCCAAGTCTCCTAACGCCATTGTGATGTTAAAGGGGCCATTCACCAGCACAGTATTCTTTACCCAACCGATCCTCTCAGACGACGTTCGATGCGATCTCTGCCGGAACACCTCTCCGATCTTATACGACGAGGTGATGCTGGCGAGGATCGCAGAGAGAACGTCGCGTGAGCGGTCGGTACGGGTAAGTAATATAGTGTTGGTGTAGACCACCTGTTATTCTGGAACTTGCTTTGTGGTACAGTTACCAATATGTATGAGAACCAGCATTGTTATTCGGGATCCAGGATATTAGGGTCTCAGGCTGACCATGGTGCTGTTCAGATTGAATTGCCATTGTGGCAGATGCCGTGGATCCTGTTTTCCAGATTGAGGTTAATACCATTGAGCACTGAGGTACATATACAGGGAGAGGCAATATACCTGCACTAATGAGAAAATTAATAGCGTAAATCACGACTAACACTATGTACTAAACGTCATTAGTGAAGGTTTTGTGTACAAGACCTGCAGCCATGTCCAAGAGCGATTTGCGAAGTACATTTTCGCCGTTTTTTTTGCCGACAATTACAAAAAAAGACGCCGTCTTCAATGGTCTTAAATATGTGCATAAAGGCCGCAGCTTACATCTAGCATTCGCAATGTATAACGGTCACAAGTGGTTTGAATACATGCGGGAAAGAGTACCTTAGGTTCCGCGATAAGCGAAATATATTGATGGTCCCCCATAATACTATATTGTCACCAACCTAAGCATCTGCTTTGTGTGCAAGCTTTCGAGAATAGATAACTGTTGGTCACAGAAGAAACAGTGGCTGCCAGGCCTGCAGTGCATGTGACAGACCGATAAGTGGCCCATAGGAACTGCATGATTGGCCATGATTTACTTTAGCTGACTGTCTGATAGGGGCAACCCAAACTCGGGCGCGGCGGGCGCGTCCCAACCTCACATACTATTCCGAGCGAGATCCAGGCACTATAGGTTGGACTATGGTGTTAGCCTAAGGTTGTACACACGAGCGATCGTGGGTGCTAACCCGTGATGCACGAGGTGTACGAACGGCCAATAATGTGCATGACGGGATTTCCAGAGGCACGTAAAGAGAGACGCGTAAAGAGGCACAAACCTCTGGTAAATTACTTTGCAACGGCCGCACGAGTCCTCTTCTGGGATATGCTGCCGCACGCATTAATGTGCGCCAACTGATCGACAATTATAATGCTCTCCTAATCCAATAGTCTAATAGACTGGATGAAGGGAAGGGATGAATCACTTGCATGTTCAAACCCTTGGGTAGAAGAGCGCTTAGAGCGATGACCGTGGCTTTTAATGCTCTAAGTCAGACAAGATGCCTATAGCTACAGGATATAAAGAAAAACTTACTGCAAACAGAGAATGCTGGAGATTTCGGTAGTTTCTAAACATGTGAAAGGTCACATAGTTGCTGTATTAGACTAGCAGATTGCCTTTAGCTCAGGAGTATTAAGGGCATGGTCCCCCAAAACTAAATCCCCCAACTACTGGAGCCCACCATTGTGTAGTGTAGTTTAATCCTTACAACGAACATCCCCAAGATCCAATAGGGTTCTCCATGTAGTCACCCCCGAAGTCCCAAAAAACTGCCCACAGGAGGATAGCAAGTCCATTAGGACTTGCCTCATCCCTGGCCTCGGGAGAAGTTTGGCATGCTTTGAACTGCAGCACCTCTCCCCCTCCTCGCCCGATTCCCTCCCCCTAGCCGTTTAACCCTTTAGTTTATAGTAATTTCCCACGGTCCCCAGCCCCAACACAGTAATTTTATTTAAGAAAAGCTCCCCAAACTCTTACTTAACCTCTCCTCTGCTCCACTGAAGTGAGCTGCCGTGCAGCCGCGTCGATATGGCTGCGCTCAGCCATCACAGGACGACGGGCTGCCGGTCACACCCCTCTGCTTGCATTTCTCGCACAGCAGAGGGCTGGGAGCGCGGCGGAGAAGAGGGGAGGTAAGTAAGAGTTGGGGGGAGTTTCTTAAAACAAAAACTATGTCGGTTGGGGCTGGGGGACAGGGGGAGCATAGATTAACATAAATTGGATTAGGTTGGAAGAAATACCCTTAAGAAAAAACAATACTGCAAAAAGAGAAATGCGGGATTGTAGTTTTCAAACATGTGAAAGGATCACAAGGTTCAAACCACACCTGCTCTGTACATTAGGCTGCATATATCTAGACACCACACCTTGCCGACAGGCTAAAGTAAGATATTTGCTCTTATAAAACATGAGGCGGTGAGGTTACACACACACCTGATCCTACCTGTGCTGCTATAAAGTTGCTGACATTTTGGATGTGGTTTGAAGACTGCCGGCCTCGCCACATGCAACGTGATGTCACGTGCGTGTGCACACAGAGCAAACGAGGGATGCTTTTTGGGACTTGAATAAGAAGGAAATCCAGGAACTCACAGAGGGGCAGAGCTAAGCAGTGATCAAATCGCCAAATGCCCCCGACCGAGCACATACACACGCACGGCTATAGGCCGTTTGTCGTGGGTGTACATCGGGCTCGGGGGTCAGCGCTCGGGTGCATATTGCAGGTGTGTACGAGGCTTTAATCTGCGTGATGAGCTATCAGACTTAAAGTGCAATGTACTGATACATAAAACACTTGTACAACAACACAGAGAGTGACCCCATACTGGTATATTATTGTTCCTTTAAAGATATGGGCATCTGTGTGTCTATGGGGGTTGTAAGGGACAAAAATTGTACAGTCACATACCACTCAATATATCTGTATAGAAAAACAGACATTTGTCCTCTACCCTGAATTATTTCTTGGCTTCCTTCCCCCATAGACCTTGCATAGACCAACCTTTAGTCAATTCAATATTTACATTGTCATTTCTTATGGGTGCTTTTTACTGATTTCCAATGACTTGTAAATCACAGTGTATAAAACATTTGGTTTTATTTATGAGTATGTCAACTTAAGCCTTCTGCTATGAACTGCAGTCTGAAAAATGCTAATGTTGAATAAAAACATACGTCCATCTATTCTAGTTCAACATTTATACCTTAGGCTATATCCACACTAGTGTCCTACGCTGCTGCGGAGAACTTCGCACTATGTTCCCCTGCGTGTACATAGCGATGTACATTGATTTCAATGGCACCGTTATGTGATAGCTCAAAGGTGTGTGAACAGTATGGTTCCCCTATGAGGACAGCGTTTTGTTCTTTTTTATGACGAGCCCTTTGTTTTTACCCCTAATAACAGTTGATCCAGAGGAAGGCAAAAAAAAAAATGCTAAAAAAAAAAAAGGGGGGGGAGGGGAAATCTTCTTGATTCCAAATGGGAAGGATCCATAGATTAACCAGAACTATACTGGTAGTTCTCAATATTATTTAATTTTAGAAACTTATCCAGGCCATTTTTAAAGCTATTCAATGAACTATTCAATTATCACATCTGCTGGAAGACAGTTCCACAGTTTCACCTTTCTTACTGTAAAGAAACCTTTCCTAACCTGAAGATGAAACATCTTTTCTTCCAACCTTAAAGGAACACTAAACCCATAAAAACAACTATTTGCCATTCGTTTCTATTATTCACAGGGAGGAGAGAAAGCTTATTCTCACCTCCCTGTGAATAATATTACGCTCGGGGGACCTGAAACTTACCTTACCGCCGCTCCTTCACTGACAGCCGCTCCTTCACTGACAGCCGCTCTGTCCCGACCGCGCACCCTATCTTAGGCGCATGCGCACCAATACAAAAGATAGGGCGCGCGATCAGGAGAGAACAGCTGTTCAGTGAAGGAGTGGCTGCAAGTGGAGCGGCGGGTAAGGTAAGTTCCAGGTCCTCCGAGCGTACTATTATTCACAGGGAGGTGAGAATAAGCGTTCTCACCTCCCTGTGAATAATAGAAACCAAGGGCAAATAGTTGTTTTTCTGGATTATGGGAGTTTAGTGTCCCTTTAAAGGATGTCCACGAGTCCTGTGATATTGCCTTGTTTGTGGTATGTATAAAGTGATCATATATATGTATAAAGTTTAAACAGCCCTAACTTGTCTAATCTGCCTGCATAATCAAGCCCCTCCATTCCCCTTATTATTTTATAGCCCTTCTCTAAACTCCTTCCATTTCCAAGATGTCCCTGGTGGCAGAACTCACAACCTAGCTCCATTGAGTTACATATGTTGCATGTACCAGAAAGAGGGGGGAGCTGCCAACAGGGGGAGATAGAGAGCTGTAGAATCATGTAATTAAACACAAACAGATCTCAGCTTGTAAATTGAATTAGTAGTAGAGAATTGTACCGTGTTAGCCATAGATGAAAGTGAAGACATCTTGGATATAAAGTAATACCTTTTATTGGCTAACTAAAATGATTGAAAATGCAAGCTTTCGAAGCACTAGGCTTCTTCCTCAGGCATGTTTTTTGGGAGAGAGCAGTTAGTGATCCTTTCTCCCACTGAATGATAATCCATTTTAAGGGTTTTTATATGCAGTTAGGGCTTTTAAAGGAGACCTGCAGGAAATTATAAATCTTTTTGTCATTTAGTTAACTCTATTGCTACTCGTCCTTTTTAAAACTGGAAGTGCCTGAACAAGTGTTTAATTAATGTTGGTGTATGCTTTCATTTTCTTATAGCAACAGCTTGATGCAGTGTACTGTATTAACCTTTTTTCCCCTTTTTATTATAAGAAGCATCACATTAATATACTTAATTAATCTTCCTATGCATACATGTTTAAATTACTTTTTAATGACTCACTGCTTTGTTATCCTCTCTAAATTAAGCATAACGCATAAACTAATGCAAGACAATGTACTAGATGCATCTTCATCAAGGCAAAGACTTCACATTTGTTGGGATTCCAGAGAATCTGTGCCAGTTCTGGCATGCTGCCCATTTCCCCTGGATGTTTTGGGGTTGACTTGTCATGGTAGTAGGAGCTTGGGTAATTTCACATGGGACATGATAGTATATGCCTGTTCAGGACACTGCATGGGTAATTCTGCTCATCTTCTGCTCAGACATTTACATTGGTGGGATCAATACTGTAAGGAACTCCACTGGTTAAGAAATAGAGATGTCCGAACTCGGTACATTTTTGAACTTCAGTAAAAGTTAAAATTTTTGAATTCGGACCCATTAAAGTCAATGGGGAGTGAAAGTTCGAAAAGTCTTGATGATTTACAGCTAAACTAATAATGGTAACTTACGAGTGGGCAATTGTCGCAAGCTACATTCAAGGGTTACGGCCAATTAGAGGGTTACCGAATGATACTTTTGAGGGTTATCGCAAACAGAACCATAAATTCGAGGGTTAGCGAACAGCTCGTAATTTGATCATTCTCAAAACAGTGTCGACAAACGTTAGATAATTATCGAAAGTCCAGAAAGTCCAAGATATCCGGGTTAGTTCGAGAAGTCAGAGTCCGTTTGAACTCGGGTTTGAATTCGAGTTCTAGCCCATCTCTATTAAGGAGCTATTTGCAGAAATCTCATACACAGAATGGGACACAACCTAGATCTTTAACACACTATCAAACAATTCTATAATTATGTTTAATTTATTTCCTTTTCTTCCACATCTTTCTTGCCAGGCTGAACTTTGATGCTGCTCTTGATTTCATTTTGAGAATATTAAAATTAAATTGTAGACGAATTATTTTTCTGTTATCAGGAACGGAGCAGTGTCATAATCAATTCTAACAGCACTTTTCCCATTTTAAAAATGATCAATTCAATTAAAGTCTTTGCTCTCTGTCATTTAGTTAGCTATCTATCTACAGTACTCTGTGGGGAACTGTATTTCATGTAGTACTACATTTCACTCACTATTTTATAACCGCTCTGGCTTTTTTACTGTTTATATAATGGAGATTCCGATGGCTCTACGTCCTCATAGCAATGTGGCAATGCTCAGATGTTCTGATATATGTTGGTTACAAAAAGAAAACAAAAAGCTTGTGTCCAATTCAAACGCGGTTCCGACTGAACTTCCAGTTCCGAAATTCTGGAACTTTTGGATCTTTTCATATTTTCGGTAACTCTTGAAAATACGGAGCTACTTTTGAGGGTTACCGAGGCTACTATTGAGGGTTACCGAGGCTACTTTTGAGGGTTACTGAGGCTACTATTGAGGGTTACTGAGGCTACTATTGAGGGTTACTGAGGCTACTTTTGAGGGTTACCAAGGCTACTATTGAGGGTTACCGAATATACTGAATATATGACTGGAATTTGTTTTCTCCTATTAACTTCTATTTGTCCATTTTCGCTTTTTAAATTGTTATTTTAAATCCAAAAACGGAACATGTTTCGAACATGTCTAGTTACAAACACACTTGCAGCAGGTTTTCCTTTATATATGATTTACTGGACCCTAGAAAACCTTGCACTACATTTTTTTCACAAACAGTAGTGAGAAATCCTGCACACTCAGTTTTTTTATTACTAGAAGAAAACAGAAGTGGTATAAACAGGGCACACCCGAACTATAATGATACATAAAATATCCTTTATTAAATGTATAAACTTGGGATATGATCAAAAAGGTGCAAACAAATACATTAAAAACACATCGCCAACCCTCAGTATCAGTAAAGTGCATCACACAGATAATATACTGGTATATTCATCCATACAATCATACAGCAATGTTAATACATACATTAGATAAATGTGCAAAGCAGTGTATCGAACACATATATAACAATGTATCTATATCATATAAATGTGCGTTAAGCAAAGGTATAGTCAAAATATATCATATAAATATGCATAGAGCAACGATATAGTCAGAATAATCATAAGGTATAGGCTAGCTTCCCTACTGCTATCAGTACCCCTAAAATAGGAGGAGGGAGCACCTAAAATCAGTGGCCAAGCATAACCAGCATGATCTTACCACTTAGCACTCGTCTGTATGGTCAGGATACAAAAGGAGGGTTGAAGAGCTAATTCCTAGTATGAGAGGTTTGATAATAATTAATTTCCACTTAAAGGGTGTTATCCTCCCCCCAAAAAATAAAATGTAACCCCCTAAACCTAGCTAGGTTTAAAATGGTCTCTGTGGCTCCTAAATATACTTACCAGGACTCATTCCCCTGCCTCTCCCTGCCTTTTCTGAGCAGCAGCAGAAGGTGCTGGACCAGTAGTGGCACCAGTGATTGGCTGAGACATTGATAGTGAGTTTAAAGGGCACGTCTACCCCGAAAACTAAAATTTCCTCTACTTCTGGCCCCACTGTGCAGTGTTTAAAAATCTTTACCTTACATCTCTGCTCCAAATGGTTCTCTTGCAATGTCTGTTCAATGTCCCATAAAGTAAAGAGCAGGAGCCTGTCTGTGAATGAAAAGGTTTCCTCCTCTTACCATTTCTTCTGGCTTCCCCACTGGAGCCCTTTCCTTCCCTACCTCCTTGATCCCGTTTGCTGCCCTGTGCACTGTCATTAAATCATTTTTCTGTAGTGTAGTGGACCCTATCCCACCCCAAGCGCCATATTTGTTTGCAAAAAAAATGATCGGTAATGTACTTACAGAGCCTCGTTCCCCCGGCATTCTGCACTGCCGGCAGCCACATCTGTGATTGGCTGCCTATCACCCAATCACGGATGCTGCTGCTGGTCCAGCCTCCTGCTTGCAATTTCCTGCAAGTAGACGGCTGGGTCTGAATGCTGGGGGAACAAAGCTCTGTAAGTATCTTTCTGATTACCGTATATACTCGAGTATAAGTCGAGGTTTTCAGGCTGTGAAACAGCTGAAAACTAAACCTCGACTTATACTCGAGTCAGGCACTTACTGGTGGAGGAATCCGCTGCCGCGTCCACTGATGGTCGCATCCACTGACATCACGACTCGGCGCCAGGAAATTAGACCGGCGCCGAGTCGTGACGTCAGTGGATGCGACCATCAGTGGACGCGGCAGCCGGATTCCTCCATCAAGTGCATGATGTCGGGGGCCCGGACTCTCCTGCAAAGGTAAGGTTGCAGCATTATGATGTACTGTGTATACTGTAGTAGTGTAGTGTAGTGGCAGGGGTGAGAAGATGGGTGCGCAGGGAAATAGGTTTTATTCCTGGGGCTGGAGGGGAGAGTAAGGAGTCAGGGACAGGGTAGTGTGTTGGGGTTAGTGTGGCAGGGTGAGAAGATGGGTGCAGGGAAATAGGTTTTATTTCCTGGGGCTGGACCTGGGGCTGGAGGGCAGAGTAAGGAGTCAGGGACAGGGTAGTGTGTTTTGGGGTTAGTGTGTGAGTTCCAACAGGGGTCTACTCCCTACTTCCACTCCCTTCTACTACTCTACCCTCGACTTATACTCGAGTCAATTGGTTTTACTCATTTTTGAGGTAAAAATGGGTACCTCGACTTATACTCGAGCCGACTTATACTCGAGTATATACAGTATTTTTTTTTTGCTAGCAAATATGGCAGTTGTTGGTGGGATAGCATCCCCTACACTACAGAAAAAGTTTAAATGAGAGGTGGAGATACCCTTTAAGATTACTAGATTCTTCCTTTTTCAGTTCAAGTGCTTTAATTGAACAAAGTCTGAAAAGTAATACCTTTATTAAATCACCTTTTATTTTATATTGGTTGCCAATGGCTCCCTTTTTGCTGTGCTATGAGACATCAGAGATGAATTTGTATTGTAATGGTAAAATTAATGTCCCTTGCTTTGTTTTTATGTGTTTGCCAAAGCTCCAGGTTAAACCTTTTAAATTCTGTTCTTAAAATTGTCATGGATTATAGTTATCTTTCGATATGGCTGAAGCTGCCAGGTTTTCATTCACCAGAGGTTTCGCAAAATGCCTGTCATGCTGAAAGCAGAAATTCTTGGTTCACATAGCAGCTATCTCTACGTATAATCCCACAAAGCAAAAATGTACTGGGGTAATAAAGACATTTAACTTTATGCTATTAAAAGAATCCCTTCGGCTCACAGACTGTGGTGATATGTTCTTAGCAGGGGCGTAGGAATCACTATAGCAACCATAGCAGTTGCTAAGGGGCCCTGAGCCAAAGGGGCCCCATCCAGGTCCCCTGCAGGCATGTCCACCCTCCTAAGAAAATTTTTACCTCACATAATTCAGCCCATAAACCCCATTTTTGTTTCAAAGATGCCCCCAGGTTTAAATAAAATGAAAACGGAGTTTGTGGAGCTGAACAACGGAGGTAAAATTTTTCTTAGGTGGGAGGACATACCCTTTAAAAAAATATGGGGGCCCCATCTGAAATCTTGCTATGGGGCCCTGTGATATCTAGCTACGCCCCTGGTTCTTAGGTAAAGATACTGAAAATAATTGGACTGCATTTAAAGGGAAATTAAACTATTGAACTGCTAAATTTATAATTTTACGACTGCGGTCATAAATAATAACCGCAATTGTAAACTACTAGCAATATATTGTCTTCTATAAAGAGGGGTACAGATTCAAAGGAGAAAAATATTATTCTCAATCTTGACACAGCACAAGTAAGGCCTCATTTGGCACATTTTTGGAATCTCACATATAGAAGGGACATCTTGAAAATGTAAAGTTGTAAAGTTCAAAGAAATTAAAGTAATAAGGATAATAGAGGGACCAGATTAGACATGTTAGGGCTGTTAACTTTATAAAAATATATTAATGGACCATACAATAAACTCTCTGGTGCATTGTTCACTAGTAGGTCATATCAGAGGACACGTGGACATCCTTTAAGATTGGAAGAAAAGAAGTTTCATCTTCAGGTTAGGGAATGTTTCTTTACAGTGAGAACAGTGAAACTGTGGAACTGTCTTACAGCAGATGTGGTAATGGTTAGTTCATTGAATAGCTATAAAAGTGGACTAAATACGTTTCTAAAACGAAACAATATTGAGATATACTATAGTTCTGCTTAATACAGAGATACTATATAACATTGAGAAAATTACTGGTATTAGTACATATACTATAGTTCTGGTTGGTATAGGGATACTATATACTATTGAGAATTACTGGTATTAATACATATACTGTAGTTCTGGTTGGTATGGGGATACTATATAATATTGAGAATTACTGGTATTAATACATATACTGTAGTTCTGGTTGGTACAGGGATATTATATAATATTGAGAATTACTGGTATTAATACAATACTGGTAGTTCTGGTTGGTACGGGATCTATATAATATTGAGAATTACTGGTATTAACAATATACTTGTATGTTCTGGTTGGTACAGGGACACTATATAATATTGAGAATTACTGGTGTTAATACATACACTGTGTTCTGGTCGGTACCGGATACTATAATCATATTGAGAAATTACTGGTATTAATACATATACTGTAGTTCTGGTTGGTATGGGGATACTATATAATATTGAGAATTACTGGTATTAATACATATACTGTAGTTCTGGTTGGTACGGGGATACTATATAGTATTGAGAATTACTGGTAATAATACATATACTGTAGTTCTGGTTGGTACGGGGATACTATATAGTATTGAGAATTACTGGTAATAATACATATACTTCACTTCGCCGGAGGAAAGAGGAGAGGGAGTAAGAGTTTGGGGAGCTTTCTAAAAAAAAAAAATATGCGGTGGGGCTGGGGACCAGGGGGATTAATATATTAAGGGGATTATCGCTAGGGGGAGATAGTAGAACGGGAGGGAGAGGGAGGGAGGGAGGGGGAGGGAGGGGGGAGAAGGGCTGTAGTACGCATGGCAAAATCTACCTGAGGCCAGCTAGCAGGCAGTGTCCTATATGGACTCTGCTAGCCTCCTGGTAGTCATTTTTTGGGACTTTGGGGGGTACAGGAGAAACCCTATGGAGCTGGGATGTGAGGTAGAATTAAACACACTACATGATGGGCCAGTAGTTGGGGGGATTATAGTTTTGGGGGGTGGACATGCCTTTAAGGCCAGCTGATAACTGGTGTTAAATACTTACATGAGAGCTCTGCAGCTTCTGGTAAGTTTCTTCCAGGAGATTTGCCCAGACCATGTGCGGCTTGTGTTGAATCTCACTGTATATGTATTAATACCAGCAATTGTCAATACTATATAGTATCCCTTTACCAAATAGAAATACAGTATATGTAGTAATACCAGTATTTCTCAATATTATATAGTATCCCTGTACCGTCCAGATCTACAGTATATGTATTAATACCAGTAATTCTCAATATTATATAGTATCCCTGTACCGTCCAGATCTACAGTATATGTATTAATACCAGTAATTCTCAATATTAATAGTATCCCTGTACGACCAGAACTACAGTGTTGTATTAACACCAGTAATTCTCAATATTATATAGTGTCCCTGTACCAACCAGAACTACAGTATATGTACTAATACCAGTAATTCTCAATATTATATATTATCCCCGTACCAACCAGAACTACAGTATATGTTATTATACCAGTATTCTCATATTTATATAATATCCCTGTACCAACCAGAACTACAGTATAGTATTAATACCAGTAATTCTCAATATTATATAGTATCCCCATACCAACCAGAACTACAGTATATGTATTAATACCAGTAATTCTCAATAGTATATAGTATCCCTATACCAACCAGAACTATAGTATTGTACTAATACCAGTAATTTTCTCAATGTTTATATGTATCTCTGTATAAAGCAGAACTATGTATATCTCAATATTGTTTCGTTTAGAAAACGTATTTAGTCCACTTTTATAGCTATTCAATGAACTAACCATTACCACATCTGCTGTAAGACAGTTCCACAGTTTCACTTTTCTCACTGTAAGAAACATTCCCTAACCTGAAGATGAAACTTCTTTCTTCCAATCTTAAAGGAGTCCACGTGTCCCCTCTGATATGACCTACTAGTGAACAATGCACCAGAGAGTTTTTGTATGGTCCATTAATAATTTTTTATAAAGTTAACAGCCCTAACATGTCTAATCTGGTCCCTCTATTTCCTTATTACTTTAATTTCTTTGAACTTTACAACTTTACATTTTCAAGATGTCCCTTCTATATGTGAGATTCCAAAAATGTGCCAAATGAGGCCTTACTTGTGCTGTGTCAAGATTGAGAATTATTTTTCTCCTTTGAATCTGTACCCCTCTTTATAGAAGACAATATATTGCTAGTAGTTTACAATTGCGGTTATTATTTATGACCGCAGTCGTAAAATTAAATTTAGCAGTTCAATAGTTTTAATTTCCCTTTAAATGCAGTCCAATTATTTTCAGTATCTTTACCTACAGAACCAGGGGCGTAGCTAGATATCACAGGGCCCATAGCAAGATTTCGATGGGGCCCCCATATTTTTTTAAAGGGTATGTCCTCCCACCTAAGAAAATTTATACCTCCGTTGTTCGCTCCACAAACTCCGTTTTCATTTTATTTAAACCTGGGGGCATCTTTGAAACAAAAATGGGGTTTATGGCTGAATTATGTGAGGTAAAAATTTTTTAGGAGGGTGGACATGCCTGCAGGGGACCTGGATGGGGCCCCTTTGGCTCAGGGCCCCTTAGCAACTGCTATGGTTGCTATAGTGATTCCTACGCCCCGCTAAGAACATATCACACAGTCTGTGAGCCGAAGGGATTCTTTTAATAGCATAAAGTTAATGTCTTTATTACCCAGCCATTTTTGCTTTGTGGGATTATACGTAGAGATAGCTGCTATGTGAACCAAGAATTTCTGCTTTCAGCATGAAGCATTTTGCGAAACTCTGTGAATGAAAACCTGGCAGCTTCAGCCATATCGAAAGATAACTATAATCCATGACAATTTTAAGAACACAGATTTAAAGGTTAACCTGGAGCTTTGGCAAAACAACTAAAAACAAAGCAAGGGACATTAATTTTACCATTACAATACAAATTCATCTCTGATGTCTCATAGCACAGCAAAAAGGGAGCCATTGGCAACCAATATAAATAAAAGGTGATTTAATAAAGGTTTACTTTTCAAACTTTGTTCAATTAAAGCACTTGAACTGAAAAAGGAAGAATCTAGTAATCTTAAAGGGTATCTCCACCTCTCATTTAAACTTTTTCTGTAGTGTAGGGGATGCTATCCCCCAAAACTGCCATATTTGCTAGCAAAAAAATACTGTAATATACTCGAGTATAAGTCGCTCGATATATAGTCGAGGTACCCATTTTTACTTCAAAAATGAGTAAAACCAATTGACTCGAGTATAAGTCGAGGGGAGTAGTAGAAGGGAGTGGAAGTAGGGAGTAGAACTGGGAACTGCACACACTAACCCCAAAACACACTACCCTGTCCTGACTCCTTACTCTGCCCCTCCAGCCCCAGGTCCCACCCCAGGAAATAAAACCTATTTCCCTGCACCATCTTCTCACCCTGCCACACTAACCCCACACACACTACCCTGTCCCTGACTCCTTACTCTCCCCTCCAGCCCCAGGAATAAAACCTATTTCCCTCGCACCCATCTTCTCACCCTGCCACTAACACTACACTCACTACAGTATACACAGTACATCATAATGCTGGCAACCTTACCTTTGCAGGAGAGTCCGGGCCCCCGACATCATGCACTTGATGGAGGAATCCGGCTGCCGCGTCCACTGATGGTCGCATCCACTGACGTCACGACTCGGCGCCGGTCTAATTTCCTGGCGCCGAGTCGTGATGTCAGTGGATGCGACCATCAGTGGCGCGGCAGCGATTCCTCCACCAGTAAGTGCCTGACTCGAGTATAAGTTCGAGGTTTAGTTTTCAGCTGTTTCACAGCCTGAAAACCTCGATTATCCTCGAGTATATACGGTAATCAGAAAGATACTTACAGAGCTTTGTTCCCCCAGCATTCAGACCCACCGCTACTTGCAGGAATTGCACAGGGGCTGACCAGCAGCAGCATCCGTGATTGGGTGATAGGCAGCCAATCACAGATGTGGTGCCGGCAGTGCAGAATGCCGGGGGAACGAGGCTCTGTAAGTACATTACCGATCATTTTTTTGCAAACAAATATGGCGCTTGGGGTGGGATAGGGTCCACACACTACAGAAAAATGATTTAATGACAGTGCACAGGGCAGCAAACGGGATCAAGAGGGAGGTAGGGAAGGAAAGGGCTCCAGTGGGGAAGCCAGAGAAATGGTAAGAGGAGGAAACCTTTCATTCACAGACGGCTCCTGCTCTTTACTTTATGGACATTGAACAGACATTGCAAGAGAACCATTTGGAGCGAGAATGTAGGTAGATTTTTTACACTGCCACAGTGGGGCCAGAAGTAGAGGAAATTTTAGTTTCTGGGTAGACGTGCCCTTTAAACTCACTATCAATGTCTCAGCCAATCACTGGTGCCACTACTGGTCCAGCACCTTCTGCTGCTGCTCGAAAAGGCAGGGGAGGCAGGGGAATGAGTCCTGGTAGTATATTTAGGAGCCACAGAGACCATTTATAAACCTAGTTAGGTTTAGGGGGTTACATTTTATTTTTTGGGGGAGGATAACACCCTTTAAGTGGAAAATATTATTATCAACCTCTCATACTAGGAATTAGCTCTTCACCCTCCTTTTGTATCCTGACCATACAGACGAGTGCTAAGTGGTAAGATCATGCTTGGTTATGCTTGGCCACGATTTAGGTGCTCCTCCTCCTATTTTAGGGTACTGATAGCAGTAGGGAAGCTAAGCCTATACCTTATGATTATTCTGACTATATCGTTGCTCTATGCATATTTATATATATATTTTTGACTAACCTTTGCTTAACGCACATTATATGATATAGATACATTGTTATATATGTTTTCGATACACGGCTTTGCACATTTATCTAATGTATGTATTAACATTGCTGTATGATTGTATGATGAAATATACCACGTATATTATCTGTGTGATGCACTTTACTGATACTGAGGGTTGGCGATGTGTTTTTAAAAGTATTTGTTTGCACCTTTTTGATCATATCCCAAGTTTATACATTTAATAAAGGATATTTTATTATCATTATAGTTCGGGTGTGCCCTGTTTATACCACTCTGTTTTTCTTCTAGTAATAAAAAAACTGAGTGTGCAGGATTCTCACTACTGTTTGTGAAAAAAATGTAGTGCAAGGTTTTCTAGGGTCCAGTAAATCATATATAAGGAAAACCTGCTGCAATGTGTTTGTAACTAGACATGTTCGAAACATGTTCCGTTTTGGATTTAAAATAACAATTTAAAAAAGCGAAAATGGACAAATAGAAGTTAATAGGAGACAACCAAATCCAGTCATATATCAGTATATTCGGTAACCCTCATAGTAGCCTGGGTAACCCTCAAAGTAGCCTCAGTAACCCTCAATAGTAGCCTCAGTAACCCTCAATAGTAGCCTCAGAACCCTCAAAAGTAGCCTCGGTAACCCTCAATGTAGCCTCGGTAACCCTCAAAAGTAGCTCCGTATTTTCAAGAGTTACCGAAAATAGAAAAGATCCAAAGTTCCAGAATTTCGGAACTGGAAGTTCAGTCGGAACCGCGTTTGAATTGGACACAAGCTTTTTGTTTTCTTTTGTAACCAAATATATCAGAACATCTGGGCATTGCCACATGGCTATGAGGACGTAGAGCCATCGGAATCTCCATATATAAACAGTAAAAAAGCCAGAGCGGTTATAAATAGTGAGTGAAATGTAGTACTTACATGACATACAGTTCCCCACAGTACTGTAGATAGATAGCCTAACTAAATGACAGAGAGCAAAGACTTTATTGAATTGATCATTTTTTAAAATGGAAAAGTGCTGTTAGAATTGATTATGACACTGTCTCCGTTCCTGATAACGAAAAAATAATTCGTCTACAATTTAATTTTAATATTCTCAAAATGAAATCAAGAGCAGCATCAAAGTTCAGCCTGGCAAGAAAGATGTGGAAGAAAGGAAATAAATTACAATAATTATAGAATTGTTTGATAGTGTGTTAAGACTAGGTTGTGTCCCATTCTGTGTATGAGATTTCTCCAAATAGCTCCTTAATAGAGATGGGCTAGAACTCGAATTCAAACCCGAGTTCAAACGGACTCTGACTTCTCGACTAACCCCGGATATCTTGGACTTTCTGGACTTTCGATAATTATCTAACGTTTGTCGACACTGTTTTGAGAATGATCAATTACGAGCTGTTCGCTAACCCTCGATTATGGTTCTGTTTGCGATAACCCTCAAAAGTATCATTCGGTAACCCTCTAATTGGCCGTAACCCTTGAATGTAGCTTGCGACAATTGCCCACTCGTAAGTTCCCATTATTAGTTTATGCTGTAAATCACAAGACTTTTCGAACTTTCACTCCCCAGGACTTTATGGGTCCGAATTCAAAAATTTTAACTTTTACTGAAGTTCAAAAATGTCCCGAGTTCGGACATCTCTATTTCTTAACCAGTGGAGTTCCTTACGTATTGATCCCCCAATGTAAATGTCTGAGCAGAAGATGAGCAGAATTACCCATGCAGTGTCTGAAACGGCATATACTATCATGTCCCATGTGAAATTACCCAACTCCTACTCCATGAACAAGTCAACCCCAAAACATCCAGGGGAAATGGGCAGCATGCCAGAACTGCACAGATTCTCTGGAATCCCAACAAATGTGAAGTCTTTGCCTTGATGAAGATGCATCTAGTACATTGCTTGCATTAGTTTATGCGTTATGCTTAATTTAGAGAGGAACAAAGCAGTGAGTCTTAAAAAGTAATTTAAACATGTATGCATAGGAAGATTATTAAGTATATTAATGTGATGCTTCTTTAATAAAAAGGGGAAAAAGGTTAATACAGTACACTGCATCAAGCTGTTGCTATAAGAAAATGAAAGCATACACAACATTATAAACACTTGTTCAGGCACTTCCAGTTTTAAAAAGGACGAGTAGCAATGAGTTAACTAAATACAATATTTATAATTCCTGCGGTCTCCTTTAAAAGCCCTAACTGCATATAAAAAACCCTTAAAATGGATTATCATTCAGTGGGAGAAAGGATCACTAACTGCTCTCTCCCAAAAAACATGCCTGAGAAGAAGCCTAGTGCTTCGAAAGCTTGCATTTTCATCATTTTATTCCAATAAAAGGTATTACTTTATATCCAAGATGTCTTCACTTTCATCTATGGCTACACGGTCAATTCCTTACTACTAATATCAATTTACAAGCTGAGATCTGTTTGTGTTTAATTACATGATTCTACAGCTCTCTATCTCCCCCTGTTGGCAGCTCCCCCCTCTTTCTGGTACATGCAACATATGTAACTCAATGGAGCTAGGTTGTGAGTTCTGCCACCAGGGACATCTTGGAAATGGAAGGAGTTTAGAGAAGGGCTAAAATAATAAGGGGAATGGAGGGGCTTGATTATGCAGGCAGATTAGACAAGTTAGGGCTGTTTAAACTTTATACATATATATGATCACTTTAATACATACCACAAACAAGGCAATATCACAGGACTCGTGGACATCCTTTAAAGGGCACTAAACTCCCATAATCCAGAAAACAACTATTTGCCTTGGTTTCTATTATTCACAGGAGGTGAGAACGCTTATTCTCACCTCCCTGTGAATAATAGTACGCTCGAGGACCTGGAACTTACCTACCCGCCGCTCCACTTGCAGCCACTCCTTCCTGAACAGCTGTTCTCTCCTGATCGCGCCGCCCACTCCATCTTTTGTATTGGTGCGATGCGCCTAAGATAGGTGCGCGGTCGGGACAGAGCGCTGTCATGAAGGAGCGGCTGTCAGTGAAGGAGCGGCGGTAAGTAGTTTTCAGGTCCCCACGTAATTTATTCACAGGGAGGTGAGAATAAGCTTTCTCTCCTCCCTGTGAATAATAGAACAATGGCAAATGTTGTTTTATGGGTTAGTGTTCCTTTAAGGTTGGAGGAAGAAGATGTTTCATCTTCGGTTAGGAAAGGTTTCTTTACAGTAAGAAAGGTGAAACTGTGGAACTGTCTTCCAGCAGATGTGATAATTGAATAGTTATTGAATAGCTTTAAAAATGGCCTGGATAAGTTTCTAAAATTAAATAATATTGAGAACTACCAGTATAGTTCTGGTTAATCTATGGATCCTTCCCATTTGGAATCAAGAAGATTTCCCCCCCCCCTCCCCCCCCTTTTTTTTTTTTAGCATTTTTTTTTTGCCTTCCTCTGATCAACTGTTATTAGGGGTAAAAACAAAGGCTCGTCATAAAAAAGACAAAACGCTGTCCTCATAGGGGAACCATACTGTTCACACACCTTTGAGCTATCACATAACGGTGCCATTGAAATCAATGTACATCGCTATGTACACGCAGGGAACATAGTGCGAAGTTCTCCGCAGCAGCGTAGGACACTAGTGTGGATATAGCCTAAGGTATAAATGTTGAACTATAATAGATGGACGTATGTTTTTATTCAACATTAGCATTTTCAGACTGCAGTTCATAGCAAAGGCTTAAGTTGACATACTCTAAATAAACCAAATGTTTTTATACACTGTGATTTACAAGTCATTGGAAATCAGTAAAAAGCACCCATAGAATAGACAATGTAAATATTGAATTGACTAAAGGTGGTCTATGCAAGGTCTATGGGGGAAGGAACCAAGAAATAATTCAGGTAGAGGACAAATGTCTGTTTTTCTATACAGTATATTGATGTGTATGTGACTGTACAATTGTTGTCCCTTACAACCCCCATAGACACAGATGCCCATATCTTTAAGGAACAAATAATATACCAGTATGGGTCACTCTCTGGTTTTGTTGTACAGTGTTTTATGATCATCATCATTGCACTTTAAGTCTGATAGCTCATCACCAGATTAAAGCCTCGTACACACCTGCAATATGCACCCGAGCGCTGACCCCCGAGCCCGATGTACACCCACGACAAACGGCTATAGCCGTGCGTGTGTAGGTGCTCGGTCGGGGGCATTTGGCGATTTATGACTGCTTAGCTCTGCCCCTCTGTGAGTTCCGGATTTTCCTTCTTTTCAAGTCCCAAAAAGCATCCCTCGTTTGCTCTGTGTGCACACGCACGTGACATCACGTTGCATGTGGCAGGCCGGCAGTCTTCAAACCACATCCAAAATGTCAGCACCTTTATAGCAGCACAGGTAGGATCAGGTGTGTGTGTATTTTTTTAAAGCTGCCCTTCATTTCGCTATTGTTTTACCTGCACTAGTTCCCACAATGTATTACATCAAAAACGAACCCAGTAATTAAAAAGGTGAATATGCAATATTCAAAGTTCAAATCGAATATTCAATGCTCGATATAGAATATTCAATGCTCGATATAGAATATTCAATGCTCGATATGAATATTCGATGTCGATATAGCATATTTGATGCTGATATAGAATATTTGATGCTTGATATAGAATATTTAATGCTCGATATAGAATATTCAATCTCGATATAGAATATTTGATGCTCGATATAGATATTCATGTTTGATATAGAATATTCAATGCTCGATATAGAATATTCGATGCTCGATATAGAATATTGATGCTTGATATAGAATATTTGATTCTCGATATAGAATATCAATGCTCGTATAGAATTTCGATGCTCGATATAGAATATTCAATGTTTGATAAGATATTCGATGCTCGATATAGAATATTCGATGCTCGATATAGAATATTTGATGCTTGATATAGAATATTTGATGCTTGAATATAGAAATATTCAAAGTTCAAAATCGAATGTTCAATGCTCGATATAGAATATTCATGTTGATATAAATATTTTCGATGCTCTGATATAGAATATTCGATGCTCGATATAGAATATTCGATGCTCGATATAGAATATTCGATGCTCGATATAGAATATTCGATGCTCGATATAGAATATTCAATGCTCGATATAGAATTTCAATGCTCGATATAGAATATTCGATGCTCGATATAGAATATTCAAATGTTTGATATAGAATATTTAATGCTCGATATAGAATAGCTTTAATTTTATGCTTGTTAGATATAGAATATATCAATGCTTGATATAGAATATTCATTTGGCGATAACGCTGGCAGATTGCCGAACGCCCCCAACCAAGCAACATACACATGCGACTATTGCCCGTTTCGGACATTCACAGCAGGTGTACGCCGGGCTCGGGTGTGTACGAACTTTAACACATTAATCCCTTTACGCTGATAAGTCTGGCAGGTACATTGCTCATTACAGCATGACTGCTGGCAAGTAAACTTTTTTCATTTCTGCCACCCCGTTCTCCAAAAATTAACATCCCTAGTATGGTTACTAGATCAATGCTATGAATAACATAACCTTTTTTACTACAACTGCTCCTGTGATGAGCATTGTCTACAGTTCTATGTACAATTGCAAGCTGCAGCATTTAAAAAACATACCCCCACCCCCCCTCTTTTTTTTTCCTAGGTCCCTCCTGAGTCTACCTGTGCAGCTTTAAAGTTGCTGACATCTTGGATGTGGTTTGATGACTGCTTAGCTCTGCCCCTCTGTGATTTCCTGGATCTCCTTCTATTCAAGTCCCAAAAAGCATCCCTGGTTTTGCTCTGTGTGCACACGCACGTGACATCACTTGCATGTGGCAGGCCGGCAGTCTTCAAACCACATCCAAGATGTCAGCAACTTTATAGCAGCCAGGTAGGATCAGGTGTGTGTGTATTTTTTAAAAGCTGCACCTTCATTTTCGCTATTGTAATTTACCTGCACAAGTTCCACAATGTATTACATCAAAATGAACCCAGTAATTCAAAGGTGAATATGCAATATTCAAAGTTCAAAATCGAATATTCAATGCTCGATATAGAATATTCAATGCTCGATATAGAATATTCGATGCTCGATATAGAATATTTGATGCTTGATATAGAATATTCAATGTTTGATATGAATATTTAATGCTCTGATATAGAATATTTAATGCTCGATATAGATATCGAATATTCAATGTCTTTATATAGAATATTCAATGCTCAATATAGCAATATTCATGCTCGATATAGAATGTTCGATGCTCATATGAATATCAATGCTCGATATAGAATATTCAATGCTCGATTAGAATATTTGATGCTTGATATAGCATATTTAATATGCTCGCTATAGAATATTCAATGCTCGATCTAGAAATTTGATGCTCGATATAGAATATTCAATGTTTGATATAGAATATTTAATGCTCGATATAGAATATTTAATGCTCGATATAGACTATTCAATGCTTGATATAGAATATTCACATGCTCAATATAAAATATTCAATGCTCGATATAAATGATTCGATTCTCTATATAGAAATTCAATGCTGATATCTTTGATATAGAATATTCAATGCTTGATATAGAATATTCAATGCTCGATATGAATGTTCGATGCTCGATATAGAATATTCAATGCTTGATATCTTGAATATAGAATATTCAATGCTTGATATAGAATTTCAATGCTCGTATAGAATATTCAATGTCTCGATATAAATATTTGATGCTCGAATTGAATATTCAATGCTCGATATAGAATATTCAATGCTCGTATTAATGCTCAATAAGAATATTCATGCGGCGATATAGAATTTTCATGCTTGATATAGATATAGAACATCATGCTGATATAGAATATTCAATGCTCAATATAGAATATTCAATGCTCGATATAGAATGTTCGATGCTTGATATAGAATATTCAATGCTCGATATAGAATATTCAATGCTCGATATAGAATATTTGAATGCTTGATATAGAATATTTAATGCTCGATATAGAATATCATGCTCGATATAGAATATTGATGTCTCGCGATATAGAATATTTCAATGTTTGATATAGAATATTTAATGCCGATATATAATATTTAATGCTCGATATAGAATATTCAATGCCTGATATAGAATATTCAATGTCAATATAGAATATTCAATGCTCGATATAGAAGTTCGATGCTCGATATAAATATCATGCTTGTATGAATATTCAATGCTCGATATACTGTAATAGAATATTCAATGCTCGATATAGAAGATGTATATTCAATGCTCGATATAGAATATTCAATGCTCGTATTCAATGCTCAATAGAATATTCAGTGCTCGATATAGAATATTTGAATGCTTGATATAAGATCATTTTGATTCTCGATTAGAATTTCAATGCTCGTATAGATATTCATGCTCGATATAAATATTGATGCTCAATATAGAATATTCAATGCTCGTATTCAATGCTCGATATAGAATATATCATGCTCGATATACGAATTATTTGATGCTTGATAATAGATCATTTGATTTCTCGATATAGAATATTCAATGCTCGATATAGATATTCGATGGCTCGATATAGAATATTTGATGGCATGATTAGATTATTCATGCCGATTAGAATATTCGATGCTCATGATAGAATTTCAATCTTGATATGAGATATTTGATGACTCGATATAGAATATTCAATGCTCGTATAGAATATTCAGTGCTCGATGAATATTCATGCTCGTATTCAATGCTCAATATAGAATATTCAATGCTCGATATAAATATTCAATGCTTTGATTAGAATATTTGATGCTCGATATAAAATATTCCATGTTCATATCGAATATTCGATGCTCGATTAGGACATTTGATGCTCGATGAATATCAATGCTTGATATAGAAATATTCATGCTCATAAAATATTCAATGCTCTATAGTCTGTTCGATGCTCAGATATAGAATATTCAATGCTTGATATCGAATATTCAATGCTGATATAGAATATTCAATGCTCGATTAGAATATTTGATGCTCGATATAGAATATTCAATGCTCGATATAGAATATTCAATGCTCGTATTCAATGCTCAATTGAATTCATCTGTATAGAATATTCATGCTTGCTATGATATAGAATATTCATGCTTGATATAGAATATTCAATGCTCATATAGAATATTCAAATGCTCGAAAGAATTTCGATGCTGTATGATATTCAATCTCGTTGAATATTATGCTCGATATAGAATTTGATCTTGATATAGAATATTTAATGCTCGATATAGAATTTCAATGCTCGATATAGAATATTTGATGCTCGATATAGAATATTCAATGTTGATATAAATATTTATGCTCGATATAGAATATTTAATGCTCGATATAGAAGATTCAATGCTTGATATAGAATATTCAATGCTCAATATAGAATATTCAATGCTCCGATATAGAAGTCGTGCTCGATATAGAATATTCAATGCTTGATATAGAATATTCATGCTCGACTATAGATATTCATGCTCGAATAGAATTTGTGCTCGATATAGAATATTCAATGCTCGATATAGAAATTCAATGCTCGTATTCATTCTCATATAGCATATCGTCGATTAGAATATTTGATCTGATTAGATCATTGATTCTCGATATAGAATATTCAATGCCGATTAGAATATTCGATGCTCGATAAGAATATTTGATGTCAATATAGAATATTCAATGCTCGTATTCAATGCTCGCTATAGAATATTCCTGCTCGATATAGAATATTTGATGCTTGGATATAGATCATTTGATCTCTATAGAATATTCATGCTCGATATAGAATATTCGATGCCGATATAGAATATTTGATGCATGATATAGAATATTCAATGTCATATGATATTCGATGCTCGATATAGAAATTCAATGCTTGATAGTAGATCTGTTAGAATATTCAATGCTCGATATAGAATATTCATGTGCTCGATATGAATATTCAATGCTCGTATTCAATGCTCAATATAGAATATCAATGCTCGATATAGAATATTCAATGCTTGATATAGAATATTTGATGCTCGATATAAAATATTCAATGTTTCGATATAGAATATTCGATCTCGATATAGGACATTTGATGCTCGATATAGAATATTCAGTGCTCGATATAGAATATTCAATGCCCATATTCATATGCTTGATAAGCTATTCAATGCTTACTATACAATAGTTGATGCTCGATATAGAATAATTAGAAACCCATTGAATATTCAAATTCCGAAAAGTTTACGGAACTTTGAACTGCAGTTCGAATCAAAGCCCTTCCCTAATCAGGACACGGTATTATTTCTTGCTACTATTTAACTTCCAGGCATTTGGAACTTACAGGAATCTCTAATTGAACAGTAAATCTCATTGAAAGATTTTTGTTTTTACAGACAGAAGTTGAATCTGAATGTAAATCATATGTATTTCTGTATTTATCTGCAGGTCAGAAAAAAAAATTCATACACAAATTAAATGTCTGTTTTACTGTATCAGTCCCAGAGGAAGCAAAATAGCAGATGGCTGGAAACTCCCTACCCAACAAAACAGAAGTTACATCATGAACCTTGAGAAATTGACTCTGTACGATTTCAGTGTACAGTGAAGGGGTTGTCCAGGAGACAGACTCTGTTTTACAAAGAAGAGTGGTTGAAACGTAGAACAAACATCCAGCAAAAGTTTAATGCAAGATTTATTAAACAGAGGCTAACCTACTATAGCGAATTAGGGGGACATTGTTACTATTTGTAAATGGGGTGACTCTATAAGAAAAAGTCTAAAACGTATTTTTTGTAGGAAATAGGCTGCAATCAGCACCATGTATTGCAGATAAAATACATTTGTCATCTTCCCATCATGACTTTAATTGGACAATACAATTAGTGATGGATCCGAACTCAAACCTGAGTTCAGGTCGAACTTACAAGTTTGTTCAAACTTCAAACTATCCGAACTAGTTTTTTTGAACTTGCGCAATTATTTTGATAATTATGAATTTCCAAATCGCTAACCCTTGAATATAGCGTTCGAATTCGGTAACCCTCGAATGTAGTGTTCGATTTAGGTAACCCCTCAATGTATCGCTCCATTTCGGTAACCTCGAATGTATCATTCCGTAACCGAATTGCCCATAACCTCGAATGTAGCATGCGGAAACCCAACAATTGCACATTGGTTGGGGGAAGGTAGTGTTTCAACAACTTTTCGTGATATGTACATGTTCCCCAAATCATTTCCCAGGTCCTACAGTCATTTACAGTAAGTTACCATTGCTATTGGTCTGTATTTATCCAAACTTTTTGAACCTTTCTCCCCATGGATTTTATGGGTTTGTTTTTTGAACTTCTGAACTTTACTGAGGTCGGACGTCAAAAAATAGACACAATGGGTATTCAGGCAAGAAGTAGCATAACTACCGCCCAAGTCACAAGCCATAACCTCTGTGATCAGCTGTGTAAAATACTGGACCCGAACTTCGGCTTCAGTCTTCACACAATGATTGCACCTACGTTCAAAAACCCTGATCATGGAGGGGCCCAGCCTCCAATCTCGAGTTTGCCATTGCATAATTCTGAGTAACATGTAACTCATTTAACAGGGGTCCTGTTCACATATAACCCCTATCAGTATTATATCAAATAGATATAGTTGACTTTAAAACATACAATTTATTCTTTTTTTAATTAAGAAACATCTATTAATGCAGATAATTGTATATTTATTTACCATTTAATTCAGGGAATGACAAAACCAAGGTGTCTATTTCCAGCTGTAGACTACAACACCCAGAATGCATCAAAACATAATTTAGTATTGCAGATGCTACAGGGGTTTTGGGGAAAATTAGAAGGTGGACTAATGGATGTTTGTCTTTATTCAACCTTAATTAATATGTTATGTTACTGTATTAGCTGAGGATTTACGTATATTGAGGTGCAAGTTCAGAGAATCCAAGTACATCCTACATGTATTCTGTCATTCCTTAGTCGGTTTATACCTCCCCTGATTATGGGTTAGTGTTTAGGTTAATGATGAGACTAAAGCAGCAGAGAACAGACTGTAGAAGGCTGTGGTGTTATTATTCCTGATAATACATTAGATCTCTGGTTCTGGTGACTGTTAGAGCGATGATAATCTCTTACTTAACCAGGTGGCTGCAGCTCAAAAGGATTAACAGAGAAATAGGCAGGAACATGACTGTGCAATGAGAATGTCAGAATGTCAGATGTAGAGACAAAAAAAATTAGATCGACCCCTGAACGAATGAAAGACCCGTTAACCCTACTGATACAGCAGTTAACCGAATAAATGAAATATCCCTAACCCCAGTGAAGTCTACTGTGCTGTGTGCCCGTGTTAGTGGTGAGTGGTGACACAACGCCCCACCGTTCCATTCCAATCTACACAACCGGTGTGAAAGTGAAACTGGGGAATTTCACTAAGGAACTCTGGGAGGAGAACGTAATGCCTGGTGAGGTCATTCTTTAACCCTTGGTTGGGGTACACACAGCCTCAACTGTACTGGGCACACACTAAACAGCCCTGTTATTATCAAACCAGAAAGAAAACCGCTGAAATACGATTCATATATAAACAATAAAGCAATTTTTCTGGTGATACTGGTCACTGAATTATAGTCGGTGGAACAGATAATATAGTCAGCATAGGAGTTCCCAAAATACTATTGGGGAATGTACTAAGAGGAAACTATCGCTAAGAACACACGCTAAGCTCTGTGGTCATGTATGTTTGCAGCTATGTACCAACCATTTGCGAGAGTTTTAAATAAAGTGCGCGTTTAAGATGTTTGCCAAGTCGACGCAGTACAAGTGAAATCACAAAACTTTGACAGGACAGCACACGGTTTGATGAGACTTTTTCAATGATAACAAAGGACAAGTGAGGGTTTAACACACAAACTTTACTGACTGTTAGTTACAGTGCAATTAAAACCAAAAGTAACTTTCAGGGACATTAAAGGTCAATTAATCTTAATTAATCTGTATAACCACTGTTCCATTTTAAAACGTTTTTATACTGACCTGTTGGAAAATATAAAAAAACAATAGCAAATTACAATGTTACAGAAAATCTCTGTAGCTTGTATTATATAAGAACAGGTCTACACACCACCAATAGTAAAAGAATTTAGCTCTTAATATGACAATTAAAAATCAATACCACATACTGGCCTATACATAGAAAGCATGTGTACCTACTTGTTTATGATTAGATAATCAATGCACATGCCTAGGCCCCATACAATATCATATTTCTGCACACTGGCATACTTTATAACAAAGGGGTTTAGTATACATTACTGTGATCCATGAATGAAAGCCTTCCAACCACGTCAAGATACCCCAGCCTGGAAAGGTCCTAACATCTAACCTTTTCTTTTACTTTGGCTTTTAAAATGAGGGAAGAGGCCCACAGTGCTTTATATTAAAGGCAAAGGACCTCCCATAAAAGGGGCATGTTTGGGTTCTATTACCACATGAGGCTTGACCAAGTCTCCCAATAAATACATACAATACAAGGATTGTGGAAGCACTCCAATTAGGCACCCCAACACTCCCCTTATGGAGGTTCTATGCCTTTAATATAAAGCACTGGATGGCCTCTTTCGTCATTTTAAAAAGCCAAAGGGCTGGGGGAAGTGAGAGAGCCGTTGTTATATGGATCTAGTGTGTTAAAATGAGAAATGCAAAAGTTTGCTAATCGTAATTGAAGTAAACATTTTTTAAAAAGGTTAGAAGTTTAGGCTTTCAGACGGGGTTACCTTGACGTGGTTGGAAGGCTTTTCATTCAGTGATCACAGTAATGTATACTAAAACCCCTTTTTTTAAAGTATGCCAGTGTGCAGATAATATGATATTGTATGGGGCCTAGGAATGTGCATTGATTATCGTTTCTATGTTGTATAAATGTTTGACCAGATCAGTAGCACTTCTGCTAAATGTAGTTGTAAATTAGCCAATTGGAGTGCTTCCACAATCCTTTATTGTATGTACTTGTCTAAGAAGGTGTACAAGGATTGGCCACTGGAAGTATGTGGTTATTCCAAATAAAGATGAGGGGCAATATTATAAAGGTTTGTTAAACTTTTCGCCTCCGTTTATCGCCGCCCTTGTCATGTTTGTATAATTTTTTTCTATGTTTGTATAAATGTTTGACCAGATCAGTAGCACTTCCGCAAAATATAGTTGTAATTTAGCACTAATTGGAGTGCTTCCCATTCCTACAATCCTCTTCTTGTATGTATTTACTAGGAAGCATGATCAAGCTTCCATGTGGTTATAGCACCTCCAACAGGCCCTTTATATAATATAATATATATCTAAGGTCAATCTTTTTTGTATTGTATAGATTTGAGGATGAACAAACAACCATCCAGTCCAACTACTTAGCAATACCAACATTTCCTTCCTGACTAACTGTGAAAAAGGCTCTATGCTTTTTCTGTTGTATTATTAACGAATTAGTAAGGTCAGATAATATATTCAGGAGAAGAGTGTACACAACCCGCAGTGGCAAGCGCAGGATTTTCAAAGGGAGGATTCCTAAATGGGGTTACCACTGAACAAGCCCAGAAGGAGGTTCATGACTGAATCATTCATGGTTCTATTTTTATATAGAGAATATTATATATTCTCTAATTGCCATGATTGTCACACAGTTGGCCAATAGTACATATCCTTTTTCTTTTGTTATAAAAGTATATACTTATTAAAGGGTATATCCACAGGATGTTTAACTTTCTTTTTTCCATTTTAACTGAAGAACAGAGCTAAATGCACTATACCTACTCCTGTCTCTTACCTCCTGCATATCGCTCCAGCGCCTTCACTGACAGTCTCCGTGTCCCATGCTCCTTCACACTAATTCATTGCAGTTTTATATAAATTTTGGTTTGTATCCATGATGTCATTAAAATGAAGGTGGAGCTACCCCTATTTAATATTTGCATTTGTGTCACAATATACAATATTTGTCTTGAAAGCCCCAGAACCAGGGCCGAAACCTTCTGTGTTTTAATTTACAAAAACTGATTAACATAAGTCTGTGGAGCGTACCTCTATATACCTCAATTCTTAATATTATCCTTATTGGTAGCATCCAGGCAATTTTTGAGATTCCAGCGAGCACCTGCATCAGTTGCAAACAATTTATAGGGGGAAACACACCAGGTCTGCGTCTAACATCAACGCGTTTCTGCCATTTTGGAAACAAGCCGTCATCAGGATTCCATCAGAACAATAGGTGCTACCACATAGAACAATAGGTAAGTAAGGATATAATCCACAGAGCACTCCACATGATTTGCACACAATAAACAACCACGTTCGGCCATCTTGGAAACACAATCCTGATGATGGCCTGTTTCCAAGATGGCCAAAATGGGTAGATAGACGCGAAAACGACGTTACTTATCAAATAAAAGATAAAAGATATTGTGTGTGATTCCTGTGGAGTGCTCCATGGATTCTATCCATACTTTTTGTTTTAAAAATATGTTTAGGGAGCTGTGCTTTTGGGGAAGAAGCTCCAAATTGGTTAATGACATGGGGTAGTTTGGGTATAAAACCTCATCTGTTTTGTAGTGGAAATGAGTAACATGTATTGAGGTTGAATAAAGACACCATCCATCAAGTCCAACCTTTATAGCCTACTCATCAGCTCTACCTAACATTTAATCCAAAGGATGGTCCCCAAAAAATAAAAAAAAACAGCTGGAAAGGAGGGGGGGAAATCCCGCCTGACCCCAATGGCAATAGAAAAGGATCACTGGATCAACAAATGCTATCTGGTAAATTTATTCACCAGCGCAGCGCTGGATCCAGGGTTAAAGGTACGCTACTGATTTCCAATTATGCTACGCTTACTGATTATCGATTAGCGCAAATTTAACCCCAGATTGTATCATCTGCACGAGTATCCCAAGAGACAGTCACCGCAGCCTATTCACCAGAGGCTTTGCACATCGTTTGTTTAAAGATTTTAAAGGCTATGTCCACCCTAAAAAATTTTTTTCTATAAGCTCCCCCCTGGGCTCCCAGCCCAACCGCTATAATTTTTTTTTTAGAAAGCCCCCCAAACTCTACTTACCTCCCTCATCCTCCGCCGCGCTCCCGGCCCTCTGCTTGCAAGGAAATGCAAGCGAGGGCGCGGACCGGCAGCGCGTCTGTGATTGGCGAGCGGCAGCCAATCACGACGCGGCTGCCGGCAGCTCACTTCGCGGAGGAAAGAGGAGAGGGTAAGTAAGAGTTTGGGGGCTTTCTAAAAAAAAAAAAATATGCGGTTGGGGCTGGGGGACCAGGGGGATTAATATATAAAGGGGATTATCGCTAGGGAGGGAGATAGTAGAACGGGAGGGAGAGGGAGGAGAGGAGGGGAGGGAGGGGGGAGAAGGGCTGTAGTAAGCATGGCAAAAATCTACCTGAGGCCAGCTAGCAGGCAGTGTCCTATATGAGCTCTGCTAGCTCCTGGTAGTCATTTTTTGGGACTTTGGGGGGGGACTACAGGAGAACCCTATGGAGCGGGATGTGAGGTAAGGAATTAAACTACACTACATGATGGGCCAGTAGTTGGGGGGGATTATAGTTTTGGGGGTGGACATGCCCTTTAAGGCCAGCTGATAACTGGTGTTAAATACTACATGAGAGCTCTGCAGCTTTGGTAAGTTTCTTCCAGGAGATTTGCCCAGACCATGTGCGGGCTTGTGTTGAATCTCACTGCTAGTGAGCTGCCGGCAGCCGCGTCTGTGATTGGCTGCCGCTCAGCCAATCACAGACGCAGCTGCCGGTCCCGCCCCTCTGCTTGCATTTCCTTGCAAGCAGAGGGCCGGGAGCGCGGCGGAGGATCGAGGGGAGGTAAGTAGAGTTTGGGGGGCTTTCTAAAAAAAAAATTATAGCGGTTGGGGCTGGGAGCCCAGGGGGGAGCTTATATGAAAAAAAATTTTTTAGGGTGGACATAGCCTTTAAATACTTTAACAAAACGATGTGCAAAGCCTCTGGTGAATAGGCTGCGGTGACTGTCTCTTGGGATACTCGTGCAGATGATACAATCTGGGGTTAAATTTGCGCTAATCGATAATCAGTAAGCGTAGCATAATTGGAAATCAGTATGCGTACCTTTAACCCTGGATCCCAGCGCTGCAGCTGGTGAATAAATTTACCAGATAGCATTTGTTGATCCAGTGATCCTTTTCTATTGGCATTTGGAGTCAGGCGGGATTTCCCCCCCTCCTTTCCAGCTGTTTTTTTTTTATTTTTTGGGGGCCATCCTTTGGATTAAATGTTAGGTAGAGCTGATGAGTAGGCTATAAAGGTTGGACTTGATGGATGTGTCTTTATTCAACCTCAAATACTATGTTACTCATTTCCACTACAAAACAGATGAGGTTTTATACCCAAACTACCCCATGTCATTAACCAATTTGGAGCTTCTTCCCAAAAGCACAGCTCCCTAAACATATTTTTAAAACAAAAAAGTATGGATAGAATCCATGGAGCACTCCACAGGAATCACACACAATATCTTTTTATCTTTTATTTGATGAAGTACGTCGTTTTCGCGTCTATCTACCCATTTTGGCCATCTTGGAAACAGGCCATCATCAGGATTGTGTTTCCAAGATGGCCGAACGTGGTGTTTATTGTGTGCAAATCATGTGGAGTGCTCTGTGGATTATATCCTTACTTACCTATTGTTCTATGTGGTAGCACCTATTGTTCTGATGGAATCCTGATGACGGCTTGTTTCCAAAATGGCAGAAACGCGTTGATGTTAGACGCAGACCTGGTGTGTTTCACCTTATAAATTGTTTGCAACTGATGCAGGTGCTCGCTGGAATCTCAAAAATTGCCTGGATGCTACCAATAAGGATAATATTAAGAATTGAGGTATATAGAGGTACGCTCCACAGACTTATGTTAATCAGTTTATTGTAAATTAAAACAGCAAATGTTTCGGCCCTGGTTCTGGGGCCTTTTCAAGACAAATATTGTATATTGTGTACACAAATGCAAATATTTAAATAGGGGTAGCTCCACCTTCATTTTAATGACATCATGGATACAAACCAAAATTTATATAAAACTGCAATGAACAACAATAACACATCTAAAGGGCCTGTGTTTTTCGATCACTCTAATGTGCTAGTGTAAAGGGCAAAGTGCTCGTATCGATACCTATAAATAGAAATATTATATTATAAAAATATTATAAAGATATATAAGAAATGCGTGACTGTGCTTATTATATGCTGAAAAAATTAAACAGATATTAAAACATTAAACTCTATCCGGACAGTTTATCTCTCATCTAAAAAAGATCTAAATGAAGTGGATTCGTTAAGGCCATGTGGGTGTAGTGTTCAGTTTTCTAATCCACCAGGTTTCACGTTGTAACAATAATTTTGAACAGTCCCCCAACGTGGAATATGGTCTATGCCATGCAGTGTAGATTTGGGCCTAGGCACTCCTTCTGGCAGCGTGCCACTGAAGTTGAAGGTGCAGCTTCCGTCAGTCCTTTACCTCAATGACTCCAAGCTATAGCACAAGCAATGATGTGGAAGTGCACACTGTTCCTCAGAACACACAAACAATGTTTCGGAGATCGCTATGTCTCGCTTGACACCTGATGAAGGAGACATAGCGATTTCCGAAACGTTGTTTGTTTATGTGATATAATAAACAGATTATTCTGAGGATCAGTGTGCGCTTCCACATCATTGCTTGGAATATGGTCTATGCCCATGTATTTAAAATCAGTTACCGTATATACTCGAGTATAAACCGACCCGAGTATAAGCCGAGGTACCCATTTTTGCCTCCAAAATTAGAAAAACATGATTGACTCGAGTATAAGCCGAGGGTATACAGTAACCCTAATACCTTTCCACTGTAGATGTTTGGAAACTACAACTCCCAGCATGCTTGGTTGCTGGGAGTTGTAGTTTCCAACCACCTATAGTAGAAAGGTATTGGGGGTTACTGTATGGCATACTGTCCCCCACCCTAATACCTTTCCACTGTAGATGTTTGGAAACTACAATTCCCAGCATGCTTGGTTTCTGGGAGTTGTAGTTTCCAACCACCTATAGTATTAAGGTATTGGTGGGTTACTGCATGGACTACTGTCCCCCAGCCTCCCCCCAGTCCCCCCCCCGCTCACTTACCGTACCTGGTCTTCAGTCTTCATCTCTCTGCCGGCTGCCGCAATCCAGAAGCGCCGCGAGTCAGGCCGGCAGTTCCCAGTAACTGCTTTGCGGCCTGCGCGATGACGTAATCCCGCCAGCGTGCGCAACCCTGAAGAACTACTGGAACTGCCGGCCTGACTCACGGCTGCTTCTGGATTGAAGGTAAGTGTCTATTGACTCGAGTATAAGCCGAGGCAAGATTTTAGGTTGATTTTTAAACCTAAAAACCTCGGCTTATACTCGAGTATATACGGTATTTTGTGGCCAAATTCTAAAAAAATGTTTTGTTACTGGCTTTGTGGTTTTACCGTCACAGTAAGCTGTTTTAAAGCGACCTGTGGCTGTCAATTCTCAACCTCAACGCTAGATCCAATTACCTATAAAGGATAGCCACATGGGTGACCATGTATATATAACTTGTGTGGTGAAACATCACATAATGCACCATGACACACGTTATATACATGGTCGCTACATAAATGTGTTGGGGACAAAATTATTGTTACTTGAGACCAGGTGGATTAGAAAATTGAACTCTGTACACCCACATGGCCTTAACAAATCCATTTCATTTAAATTAGATTTTAGATGAGTGATAAACTGTCCGGAGAGTTTAATATTTTACTATTTGTTTAATGCTTTTAGCATATAATAAACACATGAATGCTCTGCATTGTTAGCTTTTTCTACTAAACTGTTAACTTACTAAACCTTCTGTAACAATGTTTCCCATTCACAAAATTAACTTTGTAAACTAATCCTGGGTGGGATGGGAGTTTCCTCCCAGATTTCCCAGTGCTCCTCCTCGTGCTGTCCTGTACTGCCTCCGTCTCCTGATGAAAATTAACATCTGTGCACAGGGCATTGCTGTTAGGTGGGACAGCCTTTTACTGGTTGATTAACAACCACTGGTTGAATTGGCCGCGCCCAATCCCATTAAGGCATCCCGACTATGCTTGTCCTGCCCCCCAGGAGGTCAACTGAGCAAATCAGATAATCAGCAAGTAAAATTCTTAGGCTGGGTACACACGAGGGGGACTATTTGTCCTGACTGTGCATTTGCTACTAGCAATAGTGGCCGCAGCCGACAGTTTGCACCATCAGCTGTGGTTTACCAACAGGCCCGATCCTCCGTTCTTCCGAGCTTGGTCGCGGCCACTGTGCACACACCATAAGATATTTCTGGCCAACCAACTCATACACGTCACTATGGGTCGGTCACCTGGAAATATATCATGGTGTGTACCCAGCCTTATGCTAAGGACAGATTGGAGCATTTCATGAGATTCTCCATCTACAACCTCCATGCGTTTTGTGGGAAAAATGCATCCCCTTTCTGGTATTATTGCCATATGCTGACATCTAATTTCCCTTAATGAACATTGCATGTCTTCAGCCAAAAACACACCAGCTAGGAAAGGGGTTCTTCTTTTTTTTGGGGGGGGGGGGGGGGTTAAATGACATCTTCCACTTATTTGAATTGCATTTTACTGCAGCTTTCTTGTCCCTCATGGTAGAAGTTTTAGTTGGTTATGGAAATGAATGGCTCCAGCAAGTCTCAAGAAGGAAACAGTGTTGGAAATTTACTGCGTGTAGTGATTGCGGTTTTAAGCAGAAACCTCTTAGTATAATAAGGACAATAGAAGGTTACTCTTAAATAGGAACTAAAGCAAGCCACCAAAATTGAAATCATGAAGTGTTATACTTAAAATTATCAATAAATTAATAATAAATTAAAGTACATATCCAACCTTTAAATAAAAAAATGTCACTTGTCAGTTACTTGCTACCAACCTCAAATTATATAATTAGAATTGTATTAGATGGATTACTACCCAAATATTTAAGTATAATTATTGCCTCCATTCTGACAGCTGGCCCCTCCCTCCATCCAGGCAGTCAAGGCTGTGACTGCTGACATCACAGCCAAATATTAACTGCTGATTCCACTTATTCATCCTCCTCTGCACATGCTCAAGCTCAGATAAAACTCATTGAGCAGATAGAGGAGGTGGATACCTTTTCCAGAATGGAAGAGAACATATCATTAAATATCTGGTTACAAATGAATGTAATAAACTGGTAAAAATATCAGTTGGGGTTGCAGCCAACGTTTTTTTTGTTTTAAGGGTGGGCATGCCCTTTAATATTTATTGTTTGTGTTAATGGACAAAAGGTTGATGAAGTGATGATTAGTGCAGCTCCCTCACATATGAAAAATAATGAATATGAATATAAATCAGACTTCCTAATATATTTAGAATTATGCTAGGCATTTAAACAAAACAGTATAAAAACTGCAGTCTAAAACGACCTAGATATAGGGTATAGTGGAACTTTTCAAATTTATTTTTGTCATATATTTCAAACCGTGTCAGAACGCACCTCTGTTATTTCCAAAAATGTCAATTACACCTTGTTTATATTATTTAAGAACAAACACCCAGAGGACATTGCACCACCTGGTCCTGCCATTGCTGATTAGGAATGTGAATCGTGATGATGCAATCTAGTTCATATATTTAACATTTTAAAATGTTAAGCTGAGTACACACGATTAGATATTTCGGTCCGATCGACCGATAGTTCAGTGTATCGGTCGATCGGACCGAAATTATCGAATCCGAATGTGCCCATGTCCGATCGACCGTTCGTCCGAATCGGACGAAAGGACGATCGGACAGGGTGGAAAACCTCGTCCGATCGTGCGGTCCTCTATTTTTTTTTCTACTGCTTTTGCCGCGACCGACAGTCCTTCCTCCTGGCCGACCGTTCGAAAGTATCGAACGGTCGGTCAGGAGGAAAAATCGCTAGCTGTGTACCTAGCTTAAAGTACAGAAGACAACACTGTCAAGCAAACAATCAAGTATAAATGTAGAATTTGGCATGATAGGCTATATTTGGGAAGGGAATATGTGTGTCAGTGCTGCAATCCATCCATAATCCTGGCATAAAAATAAAAGGGCCTTTAAATTTCATTTAAAAAAAAAAAAGGGGGGGGGGTTGTATTTTTTGCTGATTTTGGTATGGTTGCCATAGAAATGGAAGAGTAGGTTTGGTTGTGAGGGTGTATCGGTAGGTGTGCGTACCTGTGAAATCGAACGACATGGTTAGCGAAAACAAACAATACTTTTGAGGGTTAGCGAACGATACATTCAAAGGTTAGCGAACGGCTTGTAAATTCGATAATTCTCGAAACAGCGACGACGAACGTTTGATAATTATTGAAAGTCTGGAAAGTTCGAAAGTCTGAGAAATCCAGGTCCAGGATAGTTTGAGATGTCCGAGTCCATTCGAATAAGTCGATGAGTTTTAGTCCATCTCTAGTGTTGGGGGATATGTTTTTGTATTTCAGATGAGAAAACTAACCTTTTTATGGTTTAAGTATGGGTGTCATGAAAACAGAAAGGTAAGTTGTGTTGTGAGGGTATATCATATATTTTGTGTCTCTAGCTGGAAAGCTGTGGGAGGAGATACAGTACAAAAAAAAAAGAATAAAAAAGAAGGAATACATAATCCTGTGGTCAAGGTCCCCATGGTGTCATTCGTCCAGGTAGTGTCCGGTAAAGACTGTATTCGGCTCTCCTCTATGCCCTCTCCTCACACGTGGGGGATACTGCAGGGTCCCCTCTCACTCACACCTCCCTGCCCTTGGCTGTCAGCACCGATCAGTGCTGGAACTTAGTGAGTCCAGTTCCCTTGGTCTTAGCTATATCTTTTAGTGAGGGTATAGGTGTATTGTTCCTAAACTATATTTCTTGTTTAAAGATGGGAAAAGATTAAAGGGAGAAATACATTGTTCTTCCCTTTAACAAAGCACCAGTAAGGCCTCATTTGGGATATGCGTTGCAGTTTTAGAATTCCATATACAAAGGAGAGTACAGAGAGGGGCAACTAAAATATTAGGGAATAAAGGCAGAATAGACAAGTTAGGTTTTTTACATTGCTAGTTAGGGACAAGTTACTTTAGTTATCTCCCAAGGGTTTTGTTTTTTGATCTTTTTTTTATATATATATATTTTTCTGTTCCTGTAAAAAGACTGTCCAACAAGTTATGTGTTTTACCATAAACTGTAAATAATGCTCAAAAGCACACAAATACTGTCCTTTTAACTCTCCCTTTAAAAGTACCTAGGGTACCTAGGGTGAGGACCAATAGGAAGCTTCCGGGCTGGAAAGGATAAAGCAGGGAACGGCGCTCTGCCTACTTCTATAGGTAAATACCAGTTTAGGTTTTTTAAAAGGGCCAAACAAGATGATTGGTGCTGAAATGAGTATAGTTGTCTTTTAATGGGCCATTTAATAATCACTCACTGATAGATCATCCTTTAAGATTAGAAGAAAAAGTTAGGAAAGGTTAGGAAAGGTTTCTTTACAGTGAGAACGGTGAAACTGTAGAACTGTCTTCTAGCAGATGTGGTAATGGCAAGTTCATTGAATAGCTTTAAAGGAGAACTAAACTCAAATTTTACACTCCAGAATCTGAATTCTAAAAACACTCTAAAAACACCAATAAACTGTAAAATACAATAAATAGCATTAAACGAAATGTTACCACTTGATGAAATAACTGTGTGTATGAACAGTGACTGGCCACACCCCTAATCTCAAGTCATATGCTCCCTTGCTTATTCTGTCCTGTAAAAGGATTGGCTAGAGGCTACTAGTGGGTGTGACCAACTGTACCAACTGTAACAAGTTCCGGCAGTATCTTAGGACTGAGCATGTGTAAAAAACATAATGGTCAGTGACCACACTGTGTGATACTAGAACACTGGGAAATAAGACACAAACCTCATGCTAGAAAGTAAAAATTCTCAACAACCATATTAAATAAGAGGGGAGACAATGTTTACTGTATTCTGATTAAATGTTGTTCTGAGGCTTTAGTTAAAAGTGGTCTGGATAGGTTTCTAAAAATAAAAAACCTTGAGAATTACTGGTATTAAAGGGGAACTGTGGTCTCCATACAAGATTTTAAATGAAAGGCCAGTTTCCTACCTTTAAAACGAGCCATCAACCACCTGTCTACCTGCTCCACAGCCCAAGATATAAAGAAATTCCAACCAGAAAGTTAATGGGTGGGAGGCTGACATGTGACATTTCTAAGGCTGCTGCTCCACATCAGCGTCAGTGAGCAAAGCCTCAGACTTCAGTGACAGGACAAGAGACAGCAAGTCCCTCCCCCTCCCTGCTGTGTGAAGATCTCTCCCACCATGTGAAAACAGGCTTTTCAGGCAGTTCTCACTCTGCAGGAAAAGGCTGTTTTCACACAGTTTTCTGTAGGGGGGGGGGGGTCTGAATGGCCCACGCACCCGCGAGTGGGCGGAGCAACAACACCAGCAATTCTTATCAATTTACCTTGAGTCATTTTTGGACAACAGTTTCCCTTTAATACATAACCTGTAGTTCTGGTTGGTACAGGGATACTATATAATATTGAGAATTACTGGTATTAATACATATACTGTAGTTCTGGTTGGTACAGGGATACTATATAATATTGAGAATTACTGGTATTAATACATATACTGTAGTTCTGGTTGGTACGGGGAAACTATATAATATTGAGAATTACTGGTATTAATACATATACTGTAGTTCTGGTTGGTACAGGGATACTATATAATATTGAGAATTACTGGTATTAATACATATACTGTAGTTCTAGTTGGTACAGGGATACTATATAATATTGAGAATTAGTGGTATTAATACATATACTGTAGTTCTAGTTGATCCAGGGATCGTTTCCAATTACCATTTGGAGACAGGAAGGATTCCCCACCCCCCTTTTCTGCAGTTTTTTTTTTTTGCCTTCCTCTGGATTAGGTAGGGTTAAAGGGTATGTCCACCCTTAATTTACATTTTTAGTATATAATAGTAAATGTGCCCCCAGCCCCAACCGCTATAATAATTTTCTTAGAAAGTCCCCAGATAGTTACTTACCATGCCTCGTTCCTTCGCCGCACTGCCCCGGGCACTCTGCTTGCACGGAAATGCAAGCAGGGGGCGGGACCGGCAGACGCGTCTGTTATTGGCTGCGAGGCTGCCGGCTTCTCAGTGCGGCGAAGGAGCGGGGCATGGTAAGTAACTATCAAGGGACTTTCTAAGAAAATTATTATTTTTACTATTATATACATAAAGGGATTTACGCTAGGGGGAGGGAGACCAGAGAGGGAGGGGGAGGGAGGGGAGAAGTGCTGCACTGCGCATGACAAAATTCTCCCGGAGGGGAGACAGGAGCCAGAGTCCTATATGGACTCTGCTCTCCTCCTGGTGGCCACTTTTTGGACTTTGGGGGGGGGGATTACTGGAGAACCACTTGGAGCTGGGATGTAAGGTAAGGATTTTATCGCACTACAGAGTGGCGCCAGTAGTGGGGGGGATTAAAGGTTTGGGGGTGGACTTGCCCTTAAATGAGTAGTATATAAAGGTTCAGCTGATGGATGTATGTCTTTATTTAACCCCCGTTACCATGTAGCTATATTACTTTGTTCCATTACAATATTACTGTATGAACAGTTATTCCAGATGATTAAAACTAGAGGTTTCCATTCGCGCTGCAATCTATTTTTTTGTATTGTATATGAAGCAAATCATTTGCTTTATACACATCATTTCTAATTAATTTTTGAATAGAGTTCTGTGTTTGTTTTCCAGAAATTAATACATGATTCTTCCGTTATTTTGACATTCCGTGCTTGTGTTCATTTATGTAACTAGCAGTAGAGACCCATATCAAGCAAATACCGTCTAGTACTTGACATGCATTGCTGCATTTGATATGACCTTTTAATTACATTTCAAACACCTTTTAAATGCTCACAAAACATAATTGCAATGGGAAACTCAAGGTGAACCCTAGCCAAGGACGGATATATACAATACAGTCAGTCTGTAAACACATCACAGATGAGATGCACTCTGTTGAATGATTACAGGGATTTTATATATTCTAATTGATCGCCAAACTCTGTTTGTGCTGCTTTCACTTGGTTTGGGCTTTGTCCCTTGTTTACACAAGCTCCTGTGTGACACATCAGTGACATTCAATGTCATGCCCTGGTTCTTCACTAAAATAATGGAAGCCATGAACAAGAAAAGAGCTTAAAGCTACACCAAGTTAGCAGTTAGGATCATATTATCCAATGATGGGGCGTACTTTGTAGTAATATGACCCCAACAGTTTAATTGTAACCAGCTTATAGATAACTTTAAATACTAGAAATCTTAATTTTAAATATATAATTAAAGTTGTTGAACAATTAACCCCCATAAAGAAGCTAATTTATGAACCCACAAGGGAAAGAGCGTAATAATATATAAGGGGAGGGTGGATTAAAGCATAATTAAGGCCAGTATTGGAATCCATAGCCGTATTGTTCTTTTTTTCTGTTTCTTTCAGGGACTTGCTAGTGCATGCCACAACACGCAGTACCTGAAAGATGGCAAATGCTGCTCATTGTGTAGTCCTGGTGAGTGACTTGCATAGGGATTAGCCAGTTGTCTCTTCACTCTGGACCTTTTACCTTTAATCGACAGATGGGGGGAGGAGGCGGGTCTTGTTCAACTCTTATGTGAAGTTGTTGAATAGAAGTATGTGCCATTTATGTTATATATGTTATATATGTCTGTTTGCGGGTTAATAGGCATGCAATTGTCTATGTGTTTGTCCGTGTGTGTCTGCGTTTTTCTGGTCTGCTTGCATACTTGTGCATTTATAGAATTCTAATTTATATTTTAATCAGTAGTTTTTAATGGACAGAGTACTGTGTTAGAATGGGACAGGTGTGTCCTTGTGCTGCTTTAGTGGACAGAGTACTGTGTTAGAATGGGACAGGTGTGTCCTTGTGCTGCTTTAGTGGACAGAGTACTGTGTTAGAATGGGACAGGTGTGTCCTTGTGCTGCTTTAGTGGACAGAGTACTGTGTTAGAATGGGACATGTGTGGTCTCTTGTGCGTGCTTTATGGACAGAGTACTGTGTTAGAATGGGACACAGTTGTGTCCTTGTGCTGGCTTTAAGGACAGAGTATACTGTGTTAGAATGGGACAGGTTGTGTCTTGTGCTGCTTTAATTGGACAAGTACTGTGTTAGAATGGGACAGGTGTGTCCTTGTGCTTGCTCTTATTGACTGAGAGTACTGTGTTAGAATGGGACAGGTGTTGTCCTTGTGATGCTTTATGGACAGAGTACTGTTGTTAGAATTACAGGTGTGTGCTTGTGCTGCTTTGCTTTAATGGACAGAGTCCTGTGGTTAGAATGTGCACAGGTGTGTGTCGTGTGCTGCTTTAATGGACAGAGTACTGTGTGTAGAATGGGACAGGTGTGTCCTTGTGCTGGCTTTAATATTGACAGAGTACTGTGTTAGAATGGGCAGTGTGTCCTTGTTGCTGCTTTATGGACGAGTACTGTGTTAGAAATGGGACGGGTGTGTCCTTGTGCTGCTTTAGTGGACAAGTACTGTGTTGAATGGGACAGGTGTGTCCTTGTGCGCTGCTTTAGTGGACAGGTACTTGTGTTAGAATGTAGTCGAAGGTGTGTGCGTTGTGCTGCTTTAAATGGACAGAGTACTGTGTTAGAATGGGGGGGGGAACAGGTGTGTCGCTTGTTGTGCTTTAGTGGACAGAGTATTGTGTTAGAATGGGACAGGTGTGTCCTTGTGCTGCTTTAGTTGAGCAGAATACTGTGTTAGAATGGGACAGGTGTGTCCTTGTGCTGCTTTAATGGACAGAGTACTGTGTTAGAAGTGGACAGGCGTGTCCCTTGTGCTGCTTTATGGATCAGAGTACTGTTTAGAATTGGGACAGTGTGTCCTTGTGCTGCTTTAATTGGACGAGTACTGGTTAGAATGGACAGGTGTGTCCTTGTGGCTGCTTTAATGACAGAGTACTGTGTTAGAAGTGGACAGGGTGTGTCCTGTGCTGGCTTTATGGACAGAGTACTGTGTTAGAATGGGACAGGTGTGTCCTTTGTGCTGCTTTAATGGAGCGAGTACTGTGTTAGAATGTTGGACAGGTGTGTGCGTGTGCTGCGCTTTAATGGACAGAGTACTGTGGTTAAATGTGACAGGTGTGTGCGTGTGCTGCTTTAGATGGACAGAGTACTGTGTTGAATGGGACAGGTGTTGTCCTTGTGCTGCTTTAATTGACAGAGTACTGTGTTAGAATGGGACCGGTGGTGTCCTTGTGCTGCTTTAATGGACAGAGTACTGTGTTAGAATGGGACAGGTGTGTCCTTGTGCTGCTTTAGTGGACAGATTACTGTGTTAGAATGGGACAGTGTGTCCTTGTGCTGCTTTATGGACAGAGTACTGTGTTAGAATGTACAGGTGTGTCTGTGCTGCTTAATGGACAGAGTACTCGTTGTTAGATGGGACAGGTGTGTCCTGTGCTGCTTTAAGTGGACAAGTATCTGTGTTAGAATGGGACAGGTGTGTCCTTGTGCTGCTTTATGGACAGAGTACTGTGTTAGAATGGGCAGGTGTGTCCTTGTGCTGCTTTAATGGACAGAGTACGTGTTAGAATGGGACAGGTGTGTCCCTTGTGCTGCTTTAATGGACAGAGTACTGTGTTAGAATGGAGACAGGTGTGTCCTTGTGCTGTCTTAATGGACAGAGTACTGTGTTAGAAGTAACAGTGTGTCCTGTGCTGTGCTTTATGACCAGAGTACTGTGTTAGAATGGGACAGGTGTGTCCTTGTGGCGGTTTAATGGCAGAGTACTTGTTAGAATTACAGGTGTGTCTTGTGCTGCTTTAATGGGACGAGTACTGTGTTAGAATGGGACAGGTGTGTCCTTGTGCTGCTAAATGGACAGAGTACTGTGTTAGATGGGACAGTTGTGTCTTGTGCTGCTTTAATGGACAGAGTACTGTGTTAGAATGGACAGGTGTGTCCTTGTGCTGCTTTAATGGACAGAGTACTGTGTTAGAATGAGACAGGTGTGGCTTGTGCTGCTTTAATTGACAGAGTACTGTGTTAGAATGGGACAGGTGTGTCCTTGTGCTGCTTTAGTGGACAGAGTACTGTGTTGAATGGGACAGGTGTTGTCCTTGTGCTGCTTTAATTGACAGAGTACTGTGTTAGAATGGGACAGGTGTGTCGCTTGTGCTGCTTTATGGACAGAGTACTGTGTATAATGGGACAGGTGTGTCCTTGTGCTGCTTTAGAGTGGACAGAGTACTGTGTTAGAATGGGACAGGTGTGTCCTTGTGCTGCTTTATGGACAGAGTACTGTGTTAGAATGGACAGGTGTGGCCTTGTGCTGCTTTAGTGGACAGAGTACTGTGTTAGAATGGGACAGGTGTGTCCTTGTTCTGCTTTAATGACAGAGTACTGTGTTAGAATGGGACAGGTGTGTCCTTGTGCTGCTTTAATGGACGAGTACTGTGTTAGAATGGCAGGTGTGTCCTTGTGCTGCTTTAATGGACAGAGTACTGTGTTAGAATGCAGGTGTGTCCGTGGTGCTGCTTAAGTGGACAAGTACTGTGTTGAATGGGACAGTGTGTCCTTGTGCTGTTTAATGACAGAGTACTGTTAGAATGTTACGGTGTGTCCTGTGCTGCTTTAATGACAGAGTACTTGTTAGAATGGGACAGGTGTTCGTGGCTGCTTACTGAGGTACTGTGTTGAATGGGACAGGTGTGTCCTTGTGCTCTTTAATGGACAAGATACTGTGTTTAGAATGACAGGTGTGTCCTTGTGCTGCTTTAATGGACAGAGTACTGTGTTAGAATGGGACAGGTGTGTCCTTGTGCTGTCTTTAATTGCAGAGTACTGTGTTAGAATGGGACAGGTTGTCCTTGTGCTGCTTTAGTGGACAGAGTACTGTGTTAGAATGGGACAGTGTGTCCTTGTTGCTGCTTTAATTGACAGAGTACGTGTTAGAATGGGACAGGTGTGTCCTGTGCTGCTTTAGTGGACAGAGTACTGTGTTAGAATGGGACAGGTGTGTCCTTGGCTGGTTTTAATGACAGAGTACTGTGTTAGAATGTTACAGGTGTGTGCTGTGGCTGCTTTAATGGACATGAGTACTGTTTGAATGGGACGGTGTGTCGCTTGTGCGCTTTAATGGACAGAGTACTGTGTTAGAATGGGACAGGTGTGTCCGTGTGCTGCTTTAATGGACAGAGTACTGTGTAGAATGGGACAGGTGTGTCCTTGTGCTGCTTTAAATTGGATCAGAGTACTGTGTTAGAATGGACAGGTGTGTCCTTGTGCTGCTTTATGGACAGAGTACTGTGGTAGAATGGACAGGTGTGTTCCTTGTGCTGCTTTAGTGGACAGAGTACTGTTGTAGAATGGACAGGTGTGTCCTTGTGCTGCTTTAATTGACAGAGTACTGTGTTAGAATGTAGCAGGTGTGTCGCTTGTGCTGCTTCAATGACAGAGTACTGTGTTAAATGTTACAGTTGTGTCCGTGTTGCTGCTTAATGGACAGAGTACTGTGTTAGAATGGGACAGGTGTGTCCTTGTGCTGCTTTATGGACAGAGTATTGTGGTTAGAATGGGACAGGTGTGTCCTTGTGCTGCTTTAATGGAACAAGTACTGTGTTAGAATGACAGGTGTGTCCTTTGGCTGCTTTAATGGACAGAGTAACTGTTTAGAATGGGACAGGTGTGTACTGTGCTGGCTTTAATGGACAGAGTACTGTGTTAAATGTGGACAGGTGTGTCCTTGTGCTGCTTTAATGGGACACGTACTGTGTTAGAATGGGACAGGTGTGTCCGTGTGCTGCTTTAATGGACAGGTACTGTGTTAGAGTGGGACAGGTGTGTCCTTGTGCTGCTTTAATGGAAGAGGTACTGTGTTAGAATGACAGGTGTGTCCCTTGTGCTGTCTTTAATGGACAGAGTACGTGTTAGAATGGGACAGGTGTGTCCTTGTGCTCTTAATGGACAGAGTACTGTTTAGAATGGACAGGTGTGTCCTTGTGCTGCTTTAATTGACAGAGTACGTGTTAGAATGGGACAGGTGTGTCCTGTGCTGCTTTAGTGGACAGAGTACTGTGTTAGAATGGACGGTGTGTCCTTGTGCTGCTTTAATTGACAGAGGACTGTGTTAGAATGGGACGTGTGTCCCTGTGCTTTTAATGACAGAGTACTGTGTTCAGAATGTTACAGGTGTGTCTGTGTTCTGCTTTAATGGACAGAGTAGCGTGTTAGAATGAACAGGTGTGTCCTTGTGCTGGTTTAATGGACCTAGCTGTGTTAGAAAGTTACAGGTGTGTGCTGTGCTGCTTTAATGGACAGAGTACTGTATTGAGAATGGAGGTGTGGGTCCTTGTGCTGCTTTAATGGACAGAGTACTGTGTTAGAATGGGACAGGTGTGTCCGTGTGCGTCTTTATTATGGACAGAGTACTGTTTAGAATGGGACAGATGTGTCCTTGTGCTGCTTTAATGGACAGAGTCTGTGTTAGAATGTTACACGGTGTGTCCTTGTGCTGCTTTAATGGACAGAGTACTGTGTTAGAATGGGACAGGGGTGTGTCCTTTGCTGCTTAATGGACAGAGTACTGTGTTAGAATGGGACAGGTGTGGTCCTCTTGTGCTGCTTTAATGGAAGCAGAGTACTGTGTTAGAATGGGACAGGTGTGTCCTTGTGTCTGCTTAATGGACGAGTACTGTGTTAGAATGAGACAGGTGTGTCCTTGTGCTGCTTTAATTGACAGAGTACTGTGTTAGAATGGGACAGGTGTGTCCCTTGTGTGCTTTTAGTGGACAGAGTACTGTGTTAGAATGGACAGGTGTGTCCTTGTGCTGCTTTAATTGACAGAGTACTGTGTTAGAAGGGACAGTGTGTCCTTGTGCTGCTTTAGTGGACAGAATACTGTGTTAGAATGGGACAGGTGTGCCTTGTGCTGCTTTAATGGACAGAGTACTGTGTTAGAATGTTAGCCGGTGTGTCCGTGTGCTGCTTTAATGGACAGAGTACTGTGTTAGAATGGTTACAGGTGTGTCCTTGTGCTGCTTTAATGGACAGAGTACTGTGTAGAATGGACAGGTGTGTGCGTTGTGCTGCTTAGTGGACAGAGTACTGTATTAGAATGGGACAGGTGTGTCCTTGTGCTGCTTTAATGGACAGAGTACTGTGTTAGAATGGGACGGTGTGTCGTGTGCTGCTTAATGGACAGAGTACTGTGTTAGAATGGGACAGGTGTGTCCTTGTGCTGCTTTAATTGACAGAGTACTGTGTTTAGAATGGGACAGGTGTGTCCGTGTGGCTGCTTTAATGGACAGAGTACTGTGTTAGAATGGGACAGGTGTGTCCTTGTGCGCTTTAATTGACAGAGTACTGTGTTAGAATGGACAGGTTGGTCCTTGTGCTGCTTTAATGACAGAGTACTGTGTTAGAATGGACAGGTGTGTCCTGTGCTGCTTTAGTGGACAGAGTTACTGTGTTAGAATGGCGGTGTGTCCTTGTGCTGCTTTAATGGACAGAGTACTGTGTTAGAATGACAGGTGTGTCCTTGTGCTGCTTAATGACAGAGTACTGTGTTAAAATCAGGTGTGTCCGTGTGCTGCTTTAATGGACAGAGTACTGTGTTAGAATGGGACAGGTGTGTCCTTGTGCTGCTTTAAGTTGGACAGAGTACTTGTGTTAGAATGGGACAGGTGTGTCTCTGTGCTGCTTTATGGACAGAGTACTGTTGTTAGAATGGGACAGGTGTGTCCGTTGTGCTGCTTTAATGGACAGAGTACTGTGTTAGAATGGGACAGGTGTGTCCTTGTGTGCTTTATGACAGATATGTGTAGAATGGACAGTGTGTACCTTGTGCTGCTTTATGGACAGAGTACTGTGTTAGAATGGACAGGTGTGTCCTTGTGCTGCTTTAATGGACAGAGTACTGTTTAGAATGGGACAGGTGTGTCGTGTGCTGCTTTAATGGACAGAGTACTGTGTTTAAATGGGACAGGTGTGTCGCTTGTGCTGCTTTAATGGACAGAGTACTGTGTTAGAATGGACAGGTGTGTCCTTGTGCTTCTTAATGGACAAGTACTGTGTTAGATGGACAGGTGTGTCCTTGTGCTGCTTTAAGGACAGAGTACTGTGTTAGAATACAGGTGTTGTCCTTGTGGCTGCTGTAATTGACAGAGTACTGTGTTAGAATGGGACAGGTGTGTCCTTGTGCTGCTTTAGTGGACAGGTACTGTGTTAGAATGGACAGGTGTGTCCTTGTGGCGCTTTAATTGACAGAGTACTGTGTTAGAATGGGACAGGTGTGTCCTTGTGCTGCTTTAGTGGACAGAGTATACTGTGTTAGAATGGACAGGTGTGTCCTTGTGCTGCTTTAATGACAGAGTACTGTGTTAGAATGTACAGGTGTGTCCGTGTGGCTGCTTTAGTGGACAGAGTACTGTGTTGAATGGGACAGGTGTGTCCTTGTGCTGGTTTAATGGACAGAGTACTGTGTTAGAATGTTACAGTGTGTGCGTGTGCTGCTTTAATGGACAGAGTACTGTGTATTAGAATGGGACAGGTGTGTCCTTGTGCTGCTTAATGGACAGAGTCTGTGTTAGAATGGACAGGTGTGTCCGTGTGCTGCTTTAATGGACAGAGTACTGTGTTAGAATGGGACAGGTGTGTCCTTGTGCTGCTTTAATGACAGAGTACTGTGTTAGAATGGGACAGGTGTGTCCTTGTGCTGCTTAATGGACGAGTACTGTGTTAGAATGGGACAGGTGTGTCCTTGTGCTGCTTTAATGGACAGAGAGTACTGTGTTAGAATGGGACAGGTGTGCCTTGTGCTCTTAATGGACAGAGTACTGTGTTAGAATGACAGGTTTGTCCTTGTCTGCTTAATGACGAGTACTGTGTTAGAATGGGACAGGTGTGTCCTTGTGGCTGCTTAGTGGACAGAGTACTGTGTTAGAATGGGACAGGTGGTGTCCTTGTCTGCTTTAATGACAGAGTACTGTGTTAGAATGGGACAGGTGTGTCCTTGTGCTGCTTTAGTGACAGAGTACTGTGTTAGAATGGGCAGGTGTGTCCTTGTGCTGCTTTATGGACAGAGTACTGTGTAGAATGGGACAGGTGTGTCCTTGTGCTGCTTTAATGGACGAGTACTGTGTTAGAATGTTACAGGTGTGTCCTTGTGCTGTTTAATGGACAGAGTACTGTGTTAGAAATGTTTACAGGTGTGTCCGTGTGCTGCTTTAATGGACAGAGTACTGTGTTAGAATGGGACAGGTGTGTCCTTGTGCTGCTTTAGTGGACAGAGTATTGTGTTAGAATGGGACAGGTGTGTCCTTGTGCTGCTTTAGTGGACAGAGTACTGTGTTAGAATGTTACAGGTGTGTGCGTGTGCTGCTTTAATGGACAGAGTACTGTGTTAGAATGGGACAGGTGTGTCCTTGTGCTGCTTTAATGGACAGAGTACTGTGTTAGAATGTTACAGGTGTGTCCTTGTGCTGCTTTAATGGACAGAGTACTGTGTTAGAATGTTAGCAGCAGGTAGTGTGGTCGTGTGCTCTTTAATGGACCGAGTACTGTGTTAGATGGACAGGTGTGTCCCTTGTGCTGGCTTTAATTGGGACTCCAGGTCTGTGTTCGCCGGCACAGTGTGTCCTTGTGCTGGCTTAAAATCTGCCAGAGTCCTGTGTTAGAAAAATGGGACAGGTGTGTCCTGTGCTGCTTTAGTGGACAAGTACTGTGTTAAATGGGACAGGTGTGTCCTTGTGCGTGCTTTAGTGGACAGAGTACTGTGTTAGAATGAGCAAGGTGTGTGTCTTGTGCTGCTTTAATGGACAGAGTATCTTAACTGTGTTAGAATGGGGGAACAGGTGTGTCCTTGTTGCTGCTTTAGTGGACAGAGTACTGTGTCGTAATGGGACAGTTGTTCCTTGTGCTGCTTTAGTGAGACAGAGTACTGTGTTAGAATGGGACAGGTGTGTCCTTGTGCTGCTTTATGGACAGAGTACTGATGTTGAAGTGGGACAGGCTGTGTCCTTGTGCTGGCTTTAGTGGACAGAGTACTGTGTTAGAATTGGGACAGGTTGTCCTTGTGCTGCTTTATGGACAAGTACTGTGTTAGAATGGGACAGGTGTGTCCTTGTGGCTGCTTTATGGACAGAGTACTGTGTTAGACAGTGGACAGGGTGTGTCCTGTGCTGGCTTTATGGACAGAGTACTGTGTTAGAATGGGACAGGTGTGTCCTTGTGCTGCTTTAATGGACGAGTACTGTGTTAGAATGTACAGGTGTGTGCGTGTGCTGCGCTTTAATGGACAGAGTACTGGTGGTTAGAATGGACAGGTGTGTGCGTGTGCTGCTTTAGATGGACAGAGTACTGTGTTAGAATGGGACAGGGTTGTCCTTGTGCTGCTTTAATTGACAGAGTACTGTGTTAGAATGGGACAGGTGTGTCCTTGTGCTGCTTTAATGGACAGAGTACTGTGTTAGAATGGGACAGGTGTGTCCTTGTGCTGCTTTAGATGGACAGAGTACTGTGTTAGAATGGGACAGGTGTGTCCTTGTGTCTGCTTTAGTGGACAGAGTACTGTGTTAGAATGTACAGGGTGTGTGCTTGTGCTGCTTAATGGACAGAGTACTCGTGTTAGATGGGACAGGTGTGTCCTGTGCTGCTTTAATGGACAGAGTATCTGTGTTAGAATGGGACATGTGTATCTTGTGCTGCTTTAATGGACAGAGTACTGTGTTAGAATGGGACAGGTGTGTCCTTGTGCTGCTTTAATGGACAGAGTACGTGTTAGAATGGGACAGGTGTGTCCTTGTGCTGCTTTAATGGACAGAGTACTGTGTTAGAATGGGACAGGTGTGTCCTTGTGCTGTCTTTAATGGACAGAGTACTGTGTTAGAAGTAGACAGTGTGTCCTGTGCTGTCTTTAATGACAGAGTACTGTGTTAGAATGGGACAGTGTGTCCTTGTGGCGTGCTTTAATGGACAGTACTGTGTTAGAATGACAGGTGTGTCTTGTGCTGCTTTAATGGGACAGAGTACTGTGTTAGAATGGGACAGGTGTGCCTTGTGCTGCTAAATGGACAGAGTACTGTGTTAGAATGGGACAGTTGTGTCCTTGTGCTGCTTTATGGACAGAGTACTGTGTTAGAATGGACAGGTGTGTCCTTGTGCTGCTTTATGGACAGAGTACTGTGTTAGAATGAGACAGGTGTGGCCTTGTGCTGCTTTAATTGACAGAGTACTGTGTTAGAATGGGACAGGTGTGTCCTTGTGCTGCTTTAGTGGACAGAGTACTGTGTTAGAATGGGACAGGTGTGTCCTTGTGCTGCTTTAATGACAGAGTACTGTGTTAGAATGGGACGGTGTGTCGCTTGTGCTGCTTTAATGGACAGAGTACTGTGTATAGATGGGACAGGTGTGTCCTTGTGCTGCTTAGAGTGGACAGAGTACTGTGTTAGAATGGGACGTGTGTCCTTGTGCTGCTTTAGTGGACAGAGTACTGTGTTAGAATGGGACAGGTGTGTCCTTGTGCTGCTTTAGTGGACAGAGTACTGTGTTAGAATGGGACAGGTGTGTCCTTGTGCTGCTTTAATGGACAGAGTACTGTGTTAGAATGGGACAGGTGTGTCCTTGTGCTGCTTTAATGGACAGAGTACTGTGTTAGAATGGGTCAGTGTGTCCTCTGTGCTGCTTTAATGGACAGAGTACTGTGTTAGAATGTTCAGGTGTGTCCGTGGTGCTGCTTAATGGACAGAGTACTGTGTTAGAATGGGACAGTGTGTCCTTGTGCTGCTTTAATGGACAGATACTGTGTTAGAATGTGACCAGGTGTGTCCTTGTGCTGCTTTAATGGACAGAGTACTTGTTAGAATGGGACACGGTGTGTCCTTGTGGCTGCTTTATGCAGAGTACTGTGTTAGAATGGGACAGGTGTGTCCTTGTGCTGCTTTAATGGACAAGTACTTGTGTTAGAATGGGACAGGTGTGTCCTTGTGCTGCTTTAATGGACAGAGTACTGTGTTAGAATGGGACAGGTGTGTCCTTGTGCTGCTTTAATTGACAGAGTACTGTGTTAGAATGGGACAGGTGTGTCCTTGTGCTGCTTTAGTGGACAGAGTACTGTGTTAGAATGGGACAGGTGTGTCCTTGTGCTGCTTTAATTGGACAGAGTACTGTGTTAGAATGGGACAGGTGTGTCCTTGTGCTGCTTTAATGGACAGAGTACTGTGTTAGAATGGGACAGGTGTGTCCTTGGCTGGTTTTAATGACAGAGTACTGTGTTAGAATGTACAGGTGTGTCCTGTGGCTGCTTTAATGGACAGAGTACTGTTTAGAATGGGACGGTGTGTCCTTGTGCTGCTTTAATGGACAGAGTACTGTGTTAGAATGGGACAGGTGTGTCCGTGTGCTGCTTTAATGGACAGAGTACTGTGTTAGAATGGGACAGGTGTGTCCTTGTGCTGCTTTAATTGACAGAGTACTGTGTTAGAATGGACAGGTGTGTCCTTGTGCTGCTTTATGGACAGAGTACTGTGTAGAATGGGACAGGTGTGTCCTTGTGCTGCTTAGTGGACAGAGTACTGTGTTAGAATGGACAGGTGTGTCTTGTGCTGCTTTAATTGACAGAGTACTGTTGTTAGAATGTAGCAAAGGTGTGTCCTTGTGCTGCTTCAATGACAGAGTACTGTGTTAAATGTTACAGTTGTGTCCGTGTTGCTGCTTAATGGACAGAGTACTGTGTTAGAATGGGACAGGTGTGTCTTGTGCTGCTTTATGGACAGAGTATGTGGTTAGAATGGGACAGGTGTTCCTTGTGCTGCTTTAATGGACAAGTACTGTGTTAGAATGGGACAGGTGTGTCCTTTGCTGCTTTAATGACAGAGTACTGTTGTAGAATGGGACAGGTGTGTCCTTGTGCTGCTTTAATGGACAGAGTACTGTGTTAGAATGGGACAGGTGTGTCCTTGTGCTGCTTTAATTGGACAGTACTGTGTTAGAATGGGACAGGTGTGTCCGTGTGCTGCTTTAATGGACAGGTACTGTGTTAGAATGGGACAGGTGTGTCCTTGTGCTGCTTTAATGGACAGAGTACTGTGTTAGATGTTACAGGTGTGTCCTTGTGGCTGCTTTAAGTGGACAGAGTACTGTGTTAGAATGGGACAGGTGTGTCCTTGTGCTGCTTAATGTGACAGAGTACTGTGTTAGAATGAGGACAGGTGTGTCCTTGTGCTGCTTAATTGAGCAGAGTACGTGTTAGAATGGGACAGGTGTGTCCTTGTGCTGCTTTAGTGGACAGAGTACTGTGTTAGAATGGGACGGTGTGTCCTGTGCTGCTTTAATTGACAGAGGACTGTGTTAAATGGGACTTGTGTGTCCTGTGCTTTTTAATGACATGAGAGTACTGTGTTAGAATGTTACACGGTGTGTCTGTGTCTGCTTTAATTGGACAGAGTAGCGTGTTAGAATGAACAGGTGTGTCCTTGTGCTGGTTTAATGGGCTAGCTGTGTTAGAAAGTTACAGGTGTGTGCGTTGTGTGCTGCTTTAATGGACAGTAGTACGTATTAGAATGGGACAGGATGTTGGGTCCTTGTGCTGCTTTAATGGACAGAGTACTGTGTTAGAATGGGACAGGTGTGTCCGTGTGCTGCTTTATGACAGAGTACTGTTTAGAATGGGACAGATGGTGTCCTTGTGCTGCTTTAATGGACAGAGTCTGTGTTAGAATGTAGCACAGGTGTGTCCTTGTGCTGCTTTAATGGACAGAGTACTGTGTTAGAATGGGACAGGGTGTGTCCTTGTGCTGCTTAATGGACAGAGTACTGTGTTAGAATGGGACAGGTTGGTCCTTGTGCTGCTTTAATGGAGCAGAGTACTGTGTTAGAATGGACAGGTGTGTCCTTGCTGCTTAATGGAGAGTACTGTGTTAGAATGAGACAGGTGTGTCTTGTGCTGCTTTAATTGACAGAGTACTGGTTTAGAATGGGACAGGTGTGTCCTTTGCTGCTTTAGTGGACAAGTACTGTGTTAGAATGGACAGGTGTGTCCTTGTGCTGCTTATGACAGAGTACTGTGTTAGAATCAGGACAGTGTGTCCTTGTGCTGCTTTTAGTGGACAGTACTGTGTTAGAATGGGACTGTGCCTGTGCTGCTTTAATGGAGCAAGTACTGTGTAGAATGTACCAGGTGTGTCCTTGTGCTGCTTTAATGGACAGAGTACTTTTGTGTTCAGTTAAAGTGTGTTTAGATCAGGTTGTGTCCTTGTGCTGTTTATGGACAGAGTTACTGTGTGAATTACAGGTGTGTGCGTTGTGCTGCTTTAATGGACAGAGTACTGTATTAGAATGGGACAGGTGTGTCTTGTGCTGCTTTAATGGACAGTAGTACTGTGTTGAATGGGACGGTGTGTTCGGTGTGCTGCTTTAATGGACAGAGTACTGTGTTAGAATGGGACAGGTGTGTCCTTGTGCTGCTTTAATTGACAGAGTACTGTGTTAGAATGGGACAGGTGTGTCCGTGTCTCTTTAATGGACAGAGTACTGTGTTAGAATGGGACAGGTGTGTCCTTGTGCGCTTTAATTGACAGAGTACTGTGTTAGAATGGACAGGTGTGGTCCTTGTGCTGCTTTAATGGACAGAGTACTTGTTAGAATGGGACAGGTGTGTCCTTGTGCTGCTTTAGTGGACAGAGATTACTGTGTTAGAATGGGCAGGTGTGTCCTTGTGCTGCTTTAATGGACGAGTACTGTGTTAGAATGACAGGTGTGTCCTTGTCTGCTTAATGACAGAGTACTGTGTTAAAATTCCAGGTGTGTCGTGTGCTGCTTTAATGGACAGAGTACTGTGTTAGAATGGGACAGGTGGTCCTTGTGCTGCTTTATGGACAGAGTATTGTGTTAGAATGGGACAGGTTGTCTCTTGTGCTGCTTTATGGACAGATTACTGTGTTAAATGTTACAGGTGTGTCGTGTTGCTGCTTTAATGGACAGAGTACTGTGTTAGAATGGGACAGGGGTGTCCTTGTGCTGCTTTATGAACAGATTATGTGTTAGAATGGACAGGTGTGTCTTGTGCGCTTTAATGGACAGAGTACTGTGTTAGAATGGGACAGGTGTGTCCTGTGCTGCTTTAATGGACAGAGTACTGTATTAGAATGGGACAGTGTGTCCGTGTGCTGCTTTAATGGACAGAGTACTGTGTTAAATGGGACAGGTGTGTCCTTGTGCTGCTTTAATGGACAGAGTACTGTGTTAGAATGTTACAGGTGTGTCCTTGCTGCTTTTAATGGACAGAGTACTGTGTTAGAATGGGACAGGTGTGTCCGTGTGCTGCTTTAAGGACAGAGTACTGTGTTAGAATGAGACAGGTGTGTCCTTGTGGCTGCTTTATGACAGAGTACTGTGTTAGAATGGGACAGGTGTGTCTTGTGCTGCTTTAGTGGACAGAGTACTGTGTTAGAATGGGACAGGTGTGTCCTTGTGCTGCTTTAATTGACAGAGTACTGTGTTAGAATGGGACAGGTGTGTCCTTGTGCTGCTTTAGTGGACAGAGTACTGTGTTAGAATGGGACAGGTGTGTCCTTGTGCTGCTTTAATGGACAGAGTACTGTGTTAGAATGTTACAGGTGTGTCCGTGTGCTGCTTTAATGGACAGAGTACTGTGTTAGAATGGGACAGGTGTGTCCTTGTGCTGGTTTAATGGACAGAGTACTGTGTTAGAATGTTACAGGTGTGTGCGTGTGCTGCTTTAATGGACAGAGTACTGTATTAGAATGGGACAGGTGTGTCCTTGTGCTGCTTTAATGGACAGAGTACTGTGTTAGAATGGACAGGTGTGTCGTGTGCTGCTTTAATGGACAGAGTACTGTGTTTAGAATGGGACAGGTGTGTCCTTGTGCTGCTTAATGACAGAGTACTGTGTTATGAATGGGAACAGGTGTGTCCTTGTGCTGCTTAATTGACAGAGTACTGTGTTAGAATGGGACAGGTGTGTCCTTGTGCTGCTTTAATGGACAGAGTACTGTGTTAGAATGGGACAGGTGTGCCTTGTGCTGCTTTAATGACAGAGTACTGTGTTAGAATGGACAGGTGTTTTGTCCTTGTTCTGCTTAATGACGTAGTACTGTGTTAGAATGGGACAGGTGTGTCCTTGTGCTGCTTAGTGGACAGAGTACTGTGTTAGAATGGGACAGTGGTGTCCTTGTGCTGCTTTAATTGACAGAGTACTGTGTTAGAATGGGACAGGTGTGTCCTTGTGCTGCTTTAATGGACAGAGTACTGTGTTAGAATGGGACAGGTGTGTCCTTGTGCTGCTTTAGTGGACAGAGTACTGTGTTAGAATGGGACAGGTGTGTCCTTGTGCTGCTTTAATGGACAGAGTACTGTGTTAGAATGTTACAGGTGTGTCCTTGTGCTGCTTTAATGGACAGAGTACTGTGTTAGAATGTTACAGGTGTGTCCGTGTGCTGCTTTAATGGACAGAGTACTGTGTTAGAATGGGACAGGTGTGTCCTTGTGCTGCTTTAGTGGACAGAGTATGTGTTAGAATGGACAGGTGTTCCTTGTGCTGCTTAATGGACAGAGTACTGTGTTAGAATGTTACAGGTGTGTCCGTGTGCTGCTTTAATGGACAGAGTACTGTGTTAGAATGGGACAGGTGTGTCCTTGTGCTGCTTTAATGGACAGAGTACTGTGTTAGAATGGGACAGGTGTGTCCTTGTGCTGCTTTAATGGACAGAGTACGTGTTGAATGGGACAGGTGTGTCCGTTGTGCTGCTTTAATGGACAGAGAGCTGTGTTAGAGTGGGACAGGTGTGTCCTTGTCTGCTTTAATGGACAGAGTACTGTGTTTAGAATGTTGGCAGGTGTGTCCTTGTGCTGCTTTAATGGACAGAGTACTGTGTTAGAATGGGACAGGTGTGTCCTTGTGCTGCTTTAATGGACAGAGTACTGTGTTAGAATGTTACAGGTGTGTCCTTGTGCTGCTTTATGGATGTCTCTGCTTTCTCTTTATAAATCCTATCTAAACACACAGGAAAGCGACTGTCTGAAGAATGCACAGCAAATTTGGACACTGTCTGCATAGACTGCACAAAGGGAGAGTTCCAGGACCAGTGGAACAAAGAGACTGCCTGCCAACAGCATGCTTACTGCGACCCTAGTAGGAGCTTGTTTTTCTTTATCTGGCCCTTGGTTGTCTTTTATTTCATGTATCTCAATGTTATCTAGTTTTAACTGCTGCCTATTTTTGCTCACTTACCAGATGCTGGGAAAGAGCAGGTGACGGAGGGCACCACGGACAGGAATGTAGAGTGTCAATGTCAGGCTGGTAGACATTGCTCCAGCCCACAATGTGAGACGTGTATACTGAATAAAGTGTGTGGCCCTGGATATGGAGTCACCCGGACAGGTGATGGACTGTGGCATTTATATGCGTAACGTATTTTGGCTTCAATCACTCCTTCTTTCATATATAACATTGTACAGTAGCCCATTTCCACCAGAATCATACGTTAGGTTCCTCTTACAGTTCTAGCCCATTCAGTAGCTTCTTTCCAAGCTGTGTTCAATTTGGATAAATCACAACATACCCATGAGACAGACATACACACTTTAAGCTCAATTTATTGTGACTTATACAGGTTACACAATACTTCACCTCGAAATGTTGTGTTTCCAGCATGTCACAATAAATTGGTAAGTAAGAGATGTCTTGGGCATTTTATGATTTGTATCACTTAGGGATGTGTCACATGGCCTTGGAGGACAGAACCTTATATTGATCCAGATTTATATACACTCTGCAGAGGAGAATAGCAAGTTTATTGTATTCCCTGACTATGCAACCACATACATTTTTTTAATATAACAAATTGACATAAATAATAATAATTATAGTAATTGTATAATAATATAGTAAATATAGTAAGTTAATGCCTATTAATCACCAACAATCAATCAGCTGTTAGGATTGGATCGTTACACACCATCCAATTCCAATTGTACTGGCCAACTGATATTACAGTGTGTTACCATTGAAAAATTGGATGGTGTATTGGCGAGCTTCTTTTGCTGATACTGACAATGATTCGTCCCAGTCAACCGCTCGCTAGTAGGGAAAAAAATTGCTGGTGTGTACCCAGCCTTACACAATTGCATTAGATCAGTAAAAATGTACGAATTGGTTGTTGAACATATAATATGTATAAATCGTATGGTTCCCCCAATGCTTTCAATTATTATTCTTCCAACAGCAAGCAGTACAGGAGATACTCAGTGTTCCCTATGTACCGATGAGACATTTTCTAATACAAGTTCAGACACCGAGCCTTGTAAACTGTGGCAAAGGTATGTTTTAAATAAGAAAACTGGTTATAGGAGAGGGATACCATGCCAGAATACTGCAGTGATAATGACTGTATGTAAGAGTCAATGTAGCCTAGAATAACATGTTTAATCACAGTCTTGCTCACTCTTGTTTAAAAAGAGGTGCAGAATGTTGTTCATAATGATAACACATTCCCTCAGTGGCTTCCTTGCTTTGCCATTTATTTGTGACTGCTTAATTCTATCTTGTCACATTAAATATCAGCACCAGACGGCTTACCAAGCTGATATTAAAACATACGGTAACTATGAATAGACAGTAAGTGCATGTGTGTTGCGGTTACTTTCATGTTGGCCCAAAGTGATAGGTGACTATTTAATCCTTGGCCACAGAGTGACACACCAGGGGTTGGGTTTACACAAATTACCGCACATTAACAATTTCATGACCTTGCTGAGGCCCCACACTCCCTTGGAATAGATACACATGACAACTTATTTCTTGGGTAAAATTTTTGGCCTCAGCTTTATTAAACATTTATAATTCATAGAAACTGATGCCAGCAGTTGCCAAGCAACTGGCACAAATGAACAACTCAAACCAGGAGTCTCCTGCTGACAGGGTCAAGGCTGGTTTGCTCTGTTAGCCACTGACTGCCCCTTGCCGTCAGCTTAACTGACCACATTCTACATTACATATTACATCTACATATTAGATATTCCTGAGGCTGGAAACTGGAAATGCATATCGACTGGACCGGGTCGTTGGTCATGACCCCATCACCCCACCATTGCCAGTGCTGCCTCCTAGTATATTAGCATTCAATATGTCTAGTCCAATGGAATTGAGGTGAATAACGTCTTGTCAAAGTAAGTTCTCTTTGTCCATTTTCAGCTCCCAGTGTCTCAATGTTACATTCCCATTTGCCTAACCAAAGAGTAGACCAATGAGTTGAATTTGCATCTGCACCTCTTGAGTGCCATTCTATCTCTAGCACCTCTCCAATAAGACCGGGGGATGACCTCTGACCATACCAGGACTAGGTTGGTGTCTGATGCCATGAACCTAGTTATATCTTGTTTTATTTTTCTGATCAAATTAACTTCCCTCTTTTGCCCTAGGTCATTCCCTTCCGCATGTATCAGGACTTTTGGCCCACCCCCCATACAATTTAGTTGAATAAACTCAGGAAGAATACGTGACCAGCAGAGTTCCCAGATTCCCCTCCACCTAATCTGTGCTTTTTGAGTTGGGATGCCCAGGTTTCAGTGGCGTAACTACCGCCCCCGCCGGGGGAGCCCAGACGGTAATAGGGCCCGCCACAAGCCCAAATCCCTGCAGTATTCACCCTTTTTAAAGAGCTGATCGTGCATATGAAGAAAACATATGCGCAATTATCTCTTTAAAACCGGACCCGAACTTCCGGAACTGAACCGGAACCCTAAATGAATGTGTTGAAAATTCTTTGGGTGAAATTTTGTCAGGGAAGACTTAAAGGGACAGTTCAATGGAAATTATTAATATTTGTTAAATCGTTAGTTAGTGTAATGCATTCTTAGTTATTCTACATATTCTCTCCCATTTTGAAAAATCAGTTGATTTCATACCCTTTGCTGTTCCCTGCTGTTGACATTAGTGAGCTGACATTTCAGGTTCTAACAGTCCTTCTTCTTCCCAGGAAGCACCACTTCCTTGGAATGTTCCTAACAGTAATTTCTACTTGTAAAAGGAAAATGAGTCCTTGAGAGGCTGAAAGAAGTATTAAAACATCTGTGCGGCCGCTAATAACTAGACTCCTTAATGGGGAATGTGTCACGACAAGAATACTATATAGGTCAAAGCAAGAACCAACAGTATTAGGTAAAGAAACTGGCTGTACACAAAGAACAACATTCCAAGTTAACAATATCATCTAAGATGGCAATCAAATAAGCACGAGTATCTTGGGAAAATGTACAACTTACAACTAGTAAAGAATCCCCTAGTAATCAGATAAGACTGCATTTTAACACAGGAACAGATCTTCAGAAAAAAGCTATACAGTTTTTAACACATTCTTATTGACATTGCATTACATATATTCTGGAAGATACCTTGATGTAGAAGCGTTTCAAATTCAAAAAAACTTAAAGGGCATGTCCAATCCTAAAACCAACTTTAGGGGTAAAGTAGGTAACTCTAGCCACCCCCAACCACTCAATATTTCTTTAAAAAGTCCCCCGATTTCTTTACACAGCCTCTCTCCTGAGGCGATCTGATCCGACCCACTGCTTGAAACAGGGGCCAGACGTCAGCCACGTCTGTGATTGGCTGCCTCTCAGCGCTGACATCAACTGGAAACACCGTGAGAGAAGGCTCCGTAAGTATGGATCAGGGATTTTTTTAAAGAAATATTGCGGCTGTTGGGGGCGGAGAGGGGTTACTTACCTTACCTCCAAGGGATTTCACACTAGGTGCAACATGGCTGAGGATGAATCCAGATGGTGGGAGGGGGGTACTGCACATGCTCCAGACTTGATGAGGACGAGGAATCGCATGGAACAGATGGCTCACCACTTGGAGTTTTCAGTTTCATGGACTTTGAAAAGGCATAGCTGAGAACCATAAGGAGCACAGATGTAAGTGTAAGATGTAAGGTAAGGTTTATTTTAAACTACAGTGGGGGCCAGTTAGTGGGTTAAATTATAGTTTTAGGGGTGGATATGCCCTATAAAGGGAACTTTTTTAGATTTGGAATCTGAGCTGTAGATTCGAAGAAATTATCATTTGAAATCACAGCATAAAATGGTTTGTAGCCGTATTAGTCCAGTAGCATATACTAAGAGATCAGTACTGTAGGATAAGTGATACCTTTTTATTATGGACTATCAGTTCATTTTTACAGACAAGCTTTCGTGGGATACCCTTCTCTCTTCCTCAGGTCAAGCAGTACTAAGAAACACAGGGTATATCACATCTTTAAAGTTGATAGAGTTAGAACCTTTTTTTTGGAAATCCTATTATGTCAGAATGTAACATAAAGTGAACATTAGGACTGTAAATGGGACTAATTAGTAATTAATTGGATACAGACAAGGTACAAAGACAGGGAGGGTGGAAGTGGGAATGGACCAAACATATTCCTGATAAAAAAGGTTGTTACTCTATCAACTTTAAAGATGTGATGTACCCTGTGTTTCTTAGTACTGCTTGACCTGAGGAAGAGAGAAGTGTATCTAAAGCTTGTATGTAAAAATGAACTGTTAGTCCATAATAAAAAGGTATCACCTTATCCTACAGTACTCAGCTCTTAGCATGAATCACAACATGTACAGGGAAAGACCTGTCTGTCACTCCAAAGCAGAAATATGTGCCCCATCCCTGACCTCTTACTAGGATCTTTGGCTGTTTGCCAGCACACTTCTTGCAACAATTAAAGATCAGCAGAAAAAAGAGGGTGGGAGGGGGGAGGGAGGGGAGAGGTGTAAGCAGAGCAGTTGTCCATGTGAGGTTGTGCAGAACTTACAAGTGTCGCAGACATACAAGAAGGCAGTGAGAAGGGACGGTGGGGAATTAGGAGCACTCACTAAATATTAATAATAATGACAAAGTAAGCACATATAAATGTGTTAGTGCCACCATTTCACGTCCTCTCAATGGTAGTTTCAGATAATTTGAGTTGTTTGAGTGAGTATAGTGACCCTTTAAAACTATAAGGTGCCTTAGCTTATAGCAAATCCAGTTCCTGCCTTATTTTGCCATCTTCTTATTTTGTTTGTAAAGGGAAACCACAAATGATGTTGCCTAATATATATAAATAACTGATATGTAATGGTGACAATCCTTCAAACTCTGGATCTGTATTTTATCAGAGCACCTTAAAAGTTACTTGATATATGTCTATTTCAGTCCTTCTACCAAGTTTACAGCAAACAAGGGAGTTAACTGGGCAGCTTTCACTCAATAAAGCAACACTTTCCTAAGTTACGCAGAGAGTTATTGGCTCCAAGCACCGTGTGCTCTACATACAGAAATTGTTTTCCTCCCTGAATAGACACCTTTGATTTCAGGAACATTAATGACTGTGTCTGGAAATCCATTTAATCCTTCTAAACTCTGGGATCTCTTTCCTCCTGTGGCATACGACTGTCTTTACCCTCTTCCTGTGCCCTGGATCTCCTCGCATTGTGGTATCAGCCTCGGGGTCATTGTCTTCCACAGGCTCAATCTTATCCCAGGTTCTGTAGGGATTAGCGGATCTCTTTTCTCCCATTAGATCCTGATGGAATAAAAACTGCCTTGCATTAGTATAATGTAAGTTTATTGTATCATATACATCTATTTATTGCTGTGTTGCTTTCTCACCTCTACACCTCTCTACCCCTCCTCTCTGTTCCTTATTTTTCCAGCAATTTTCAGGTTTCTTCTTCATACTATAAAAAAAATATTAAACTAAGAGTTTAAATTAATCCACTCAACCAATATGTCCTAGTTCTATGAATTGCTTAATGATCATATCACATCATGCTACATATAACACCACTCTTTTTGCCCACCACTAATATTGAAAACTCCAGCCGCAACTCCCAGAATCCGTGCCTGCAAATATTCTGGCATTAACATTAATCCAATATTAAAAACAAAAAACAAAAAAAAATGTTGCAGATTCTATTAACTGATGCCCGTATTATACATTGTCTTTTTCCACGAACACTCTCAATTGCATATTGTTTACACCAGTGCAGTGTAATAAAAGGCATTTCATAATTGAGGAGTTCCAGTCCATATAAATCACAAACTTAGAACTTTCAATACAGGTCAGGGAACTCCATCTTCTTTACATTAAAAAGGGAAGTTGCATACTTTTATTTTAAACTTTTTAAAAAGTGTCATGATAAAACTGTGCCATAACAAGGGTTTATAAAATATTTTTTATGAAAACACAACCCACTCCTCATTGTACCTCTTAGATACTGGCAAAACTCTTCCCCTCCAGTGAACATGCTTGCTCTGCTTACTTTGACTAGGGATGGCCGGTTCGCGGATCCGAACCCGGATCCGCCGCGGATTTATCCCGTTCGCGAACGGCTGATTTTTCCGGATTTTCCGCCTTCCGAACTTCCGATTCGCGGATTTTAGTATTTTCGTAAATTTTCGAAATTACGAGAAATACGTAATTTCGAAAATTTTTGAAAATACAAGGATTCTCTTATTTCCATAAATACGTATTTCCGAAAATTTTCGAAACTACGAGGGTTACTCGTATTTTTGACAATACTATTTTCGAAAATTTTCGAAAATACTAGTTTTCTGTACACAAAACCTTGAATTTCGAAAATTTTCGAAAATACCAAAAATCTCGTGTTTTTCTCATTTTTAATGGGTCCACCTCGCGGATTTCGAATTGTTTAATTTTTTCGAAAATTACCGGATCCTCAGTGGACCGGATTTTCGAAGTTCAGACATATCTACTTTTGACTAAATGCAATTTTGAAGAGTTTTGTCAGTAGTTAAGAGATCCATTTAAAGGTTCTCCATTCGTATATAGACTAAGCATTTTTAGTTTTTTGATAAAATTTTCTTTTTAAAAATGAAAAGTACCTGCGTGAGGAAGGTAGGATTGGTTATTCCTATATCCCAATATTGTTTCATCATCGAGGAGCTACAGCCCATACGGTTTCATCTGCCAGGTTAGTGCCCTGGGCATACCTTTTTAAAGATAGTGCTGAAGCACTCAGGAAACTGTTTTGTTTCATGCTGCTGCTCCTTTTATTACTAAAATTGGGAGGTAGAAGGTACCAATCATACCTCCCTGCCCCAGGTACTTTTCATTTGAACTGTTTGTGGAAAAATTTTAAACGCACTATAGTTCTCCTTTAAACTAAACTAACAAGTAGAAATACCCTTTAAAGGAGTGGGTTACTTTTCTTTTATGAAATGACCTTAACATCTATAATAGCCACATTTTAAACTGAACTTTAAAATTAGTTGTTGTTTTTTATAGCTGCCGCTCAGCTATTAAGAAAATAGCTAAACTTTTCCCAGTATAACATTGAGCTCTGGTGTGTGGTGTTATTATTTTCTATACATCAAGATCAAACACAGATCTCTTGTGACTATTTACAACTTTTAGGCATATATAGTAAGGCTCATGCACACGTGGGATCCTTGGAGCCAATCCGTGGGCGATTTTTCTGGGCAATATCCCCAATTCGCAGGGCAAATCATCAACAAGCCCGTTTGGCCATTTCGGACGATGAAGCACACATCACGGCACAATTATTGCCTAAAACTTTTGTGCATACACATTGTGGGTTGTAGGTCGGTCCCTGCGACCCCACATGTATATGAGCCTTAAGACAAACTTACCCAAAACTAAAAGCTATAACCACTGCAAGAGAAATACTCCAAGATAACATAAACCCAAGTTTGACTGCTTTTCTGGGTGATCTCCTAGAGATAAGAATAAAAAAACAATATATGAAATCCATTAAATATCTAAACAAGTAATAGTGAGAATAGTGAGTGTATATTTCCCTCATGAAACATTTCCTTTTATCCATCTGACCAGTATAGACTTATTTCTAAACACTATACAATGTTTACTGGTCATATTCGGACACAGGACGCTAATATTTATCAGCTCATTAGGTAGGTTATTGCTGTTTCTTGCACTTACGAAAGGAGAGCAACATTGCATAAGTTGACTTTATAGGTGTAATAAAGGCTCATACACGCAAACAATGTTGAAACGACGAACAACCCCTACCATGACCCCCACCGGAGTTAATGCCCATTTTAGCCGAAATCGCATGTGTGTATGACTGCATCATCTTAATCTATAAAATAAAACTTGTATCCTTTCTTTGAAGTGTTGTTGCTGTATGCCTTCAATCCAGTACTTGCTTTGCTCAGCCTAAGTTATTACCCTCCCTCTCTTAAATGGGAATGTCCACCCCCAAAACTATAAATACCCCCCACTTATGGCCCCCTCTGTAGTGTAGTAAATCCTTACCATACCCCAGCTCCAAATGGTTCTCCTGTAGTTCCCCCCCCAAGTAAAAAAGGGGCCACCAGGAGGAGAGCAGAGTCCATATAGGGAGAAGTTTGGCATGCGCACTGCAGCCATTCTCCCCCTACCTCCCCCTCCCTCCCGCTTTGGTGTCCCCTAGCGTAAATCCCTTTCTTTATATTATAGTCCAAGTTCCCCCAGCCCCAACTGCTATAATTATATTCTCAGAAGTCCCCTCGATCATTACTTACCTTACCTCTCTCCTTCATCACCGTTCTGAACAGTCGGCAGCCGCGTCCGTGATTGGCTGCCTCTAAGCCAATCACAGACCGCTTCTGGTCCCACCCCCTGCTTGCAGTTCCGTGCAAGCGAGGGCCGGGCAGTGCAGTGAAGGAGAGAGGTAAGGTAAGTATGATCGGGAGACTTTCTGAGAATAAATTATAGCGGTTGGGGCGGGGAGCATCGACTATAATATACAGAAGTTGTTATAAAGGGTGGACATGCCTCTTAACATGCTTCCCCTATCCGATAAGATTTTCTGTGGAGTCAAACATGCTCAGTATTCAGTATGAGTCATCCCTGGGAGATGACATTTCTCATCATGCAACTTACATATCCCAGATGTCACTATTTAAGTATAGCAAAATTGCATAGAGCAGAACAGTTTATGATAATAAGGGACTTGATTGACAACTTAAATGCAGAATCCTCAGATTTAATTATTTGCATATACTGAAGGGGAGCTGCAAAGCCTGATCTCCCCCTATCTTATTTATTAGAGAGTCTGTCTATAGGTGCTTCACACTGTAAAACCAGAGACCTATACACACTGATGATGGCTCAATAAAGCTGAAACGTCTGTAGTTGGTTCTCTGGTTATGCTTTAGCTTGTGGAATGCTGAAAAAAAACTTTTATAGGTGAAATATTTTGTAATGGAATTACCCAGAAGTCTCTGTTTCTTGTTTATCTAAAGAAATTGGAGAGAGATTAACAGGGAGGCAGGTGCCAGTAGGTTAGGATCCAGTTAAATAAAGTAACCTTGATGTGGTGACTGGGCTTAAAATAATTTGGCCAACTTATGAACTAATTTCTTTTATTTATCCAGGGTTTGCAGACTGTTTGTAGCAGCAACCTATGGAGGTAGCCAATTATACAATTAGAATTGTTTGTGCACTAAATTCTTTTTTTGTATGTATTATATTTTTGGTCTCTAGTTGCACTTTAATATGGATGTACAACAGCCCAATTTCTATATAGTGTGTGTTACATTAAAGGTTTGACCAAGCCTTCTGGGAAATTGTACTCCACCCAGAGTTAGGTCATGTGCCCAATTTTCTATATTTGTGTGTTAACAGGGATGTCTCTAGGGTCTAAGGAGGTCAGAGGCACTTCTGGGCACTCTATGTGCAAAATATTTAGGCCACGCTCCCCTCCTCACTCAAAATAAGAGGTACAGAAATACACGCATTAATGACACAAGGCACAGTATTCCATTAATACTGGTAGAAAACTGGCAATTTTCCTACATAATGGTAGCAAACTGGCATTTCCCATATACTGGTAGCAAACTGGCAATTTCGCCATTACTGGTAGCAAACTGGCAATTTCGCCATATACTGGTAGCAAACTGGCAATTTCATCATATAACTGGTAGCAAATGGAAATTTATTATATAGCTTTCAGCAAACTGGGAATTTCATCATATACCGTACTATTGGCAAACTGGCAAATTTCATCATACTGACAGTAATTGGAAATTTCATTATTACTCGTAGCAAACTGGGAATTTCTTCATATACTGGTGGAAAGGTGTTAATTTCATTATATACTGTAGCAAACTGGTAATTTCATCACATACGGTACTGGTAGTAAACTTGCAATTTCATCTATAACTGGTAGCAAATGGAAATTTCATTATATACTGGTAGACAAACTGGCAATTTCATTACATACTTGTAGACAACTGCAATTGTATCACATAGTAGTTTGCAAACTGGGAATTTTAGCACTATTAGTACAAATGGGAATTTCATCATATACTGGTGGCAACTGGCAATTTCATCACATACTGGTAGAAAACATGCAATTTCAGTATATACTGGTAGCAATGGAAATTTCATTATAAACTGGTACAAAATGGTAATTTCATGACATAGTAGTAGCACACTGGGATTTCATCATATATTGGTGGCAAAATGTCAATTTCATCACATACTGGTAGCAAACGGCAATTTCATCATATACTGGCAGAAAATGGAAATTTAATTATATACTAGTAGCAAATGGTGATTTTTGTCATATACTGGTGGCAAACTGGTCATTCACTACATACTGGTAGCAAAATGGCCTTTTCATTACATATTGGTAGCAAACTGGAAATTTCGCACATACAGGTAGCAAACTGGCAATTTTATCACATATAGAAATATAGTATAGCCCCATTAGCTAATACCTACCCCTGTACAGTGCAATCCACCGCTATAACAGGGAACTCAGTGGCAGCATTTGGTAAGGTCACTAACTATGCAAGAACTACTTGGTATTTTTAATTCTGTGCAGTTTAATACCAGTTACTTACCAGACAATGTACAATTTGCAGACTGTAGAAGTGCTGCCATTGCCTGTCCTGTTATATTAAGTGGATTGCACTGCACAAGGGTAGGTAATAGCCTAATGAGACCTACCTATGTGCAGTGCATTCCACTCAGTATAACTGCACTCACTAGGGCATACAGGCAATTTTGGAATTTGTGGCATCGATGGCAGCAACTTACTACTGTTCCCAGTTCCCACCAGCAAGAAGGTAAAGTGCAGAGGTAGCGCAGGGGGCGTTTTCCCACTAGTACACTGCCTGCATGCGCAGGGTATCATCACGCAGCCGCGAAGTACTACCGGGAAACCGGAGATTTGGGGCACTCCTATTAAGTAGGCTATGTTAAAACATTTGAGCACTTTGCCAAAGATCCGGGCACGTACCCCGAATGTTTTAACATAGCGACTCCCCTGCAGATCAACAAAAATTCTGCCTGCTGTCATCCCTTAAATAAGGAAGCTCCCGTACACATGAAAAACTGGCAGTCACGTTTAATGCCATTTTTTCCTGATAAATCTTTTCTCTTCTCCTATTCTCCTATTTCTGCTGGCCAGTAAAATCACCTTTAACTCTCTTGTTCCTTTCTTTCCCTGTCCTTCCATGGCATGGAACTTAATGGTTAATCCTACCTTGTGGAGACAGCAAGGATCACTTTTTGTAACTCCTTATAAGGATAACTCCACCCCCTTGCCACCATGTCTTTCCTCCTGTGGACACAGAGACAATCAGCTCCCCCCTGCTCAATTTGAGTTATCTCTGGTTCAGGTCTCAGCCTCCTCTCCTGAACTGAAGGAACGGCCGCCATTATGATGCTTGCATTCGGAGCTCAGGCAACAGCGAGCCCTCAATCCTGTCCTCGCCCAGAGGCCTGTGACGCGGTACCGGCGCAAGGCTATGACACTTGCGGAAGTCAGCTAGCATGCGGCTGCAAACTGTGAGTATGTTCGTTTTGCTCCCTTGTAGCTGCCAGAGTTGCCAGTTGGTCCAGAGACTGTTCCTGACTCCTAATTTTTTTCGCTGTTCCAGTATCTCTGCTGCCTGCATGCTGTAAGTAAAAGCTAGCAGAGCTGTTCATATTAAGTTCTAACACTAACTCTGCATAATATGTCTTTTGCGTGCATCATAGCTCGTCTGAAAGATTTGTCTTTTTCAGATTTTCCAAAATCTGATTGGTTAATGTAAAGCATGTAAACCAAGCATTAAAAATTGACCAGTCAGAAACGGATTAGGGTTTTCTGCAAACCTATATAAAGAGGTGCACTCCGCCGCGAACCTCAGATGCCATCGCAGTAGATGGCTGAAGAAAGAAGCGTCTGGCACATCGTCGCTCCATTGAGGCCGGCGGTGCCAGCGGGTTCACTGTCGCTGCGGTAGCCTGCCTGGCATCGGTGACCTCAGTGGGGTTGGTATCGCTAGCCCCGAAGACGTCGCGACGGATCAAGACGCCGGCAACATCGGCAGCATGGTACCTCTCGGGGTCAGCTGCCTCAGCGGAGCTGGTGTCGCCGGGACTGGAAGAAAGAAGATGCCCGCCAAGGGCTCTTTTAAGAGCTGCTCACTGGGGTCCCGGTTCAGGCGGCGGGACCCCCACCAAAGGCACTTCTCAGTGCCCAATGGCCCTTGCAAGGGCCGGGGAGGGGGTCCCGGTTCGAGCTGCGGGACCACTAAGTCCCAAAGGGCTCTTGTAAGAGCAGCAAGGGCACTTGTAAGTGCCGGAAAGGCTGTGGGGAAGAGCTACAAAAAGTGATCCCGTCAGTCTCCACAAGGTAGGATTAACCCATTAAGTTCCACTGCCGTGTTACAGACCAGGAAAAGGAAATTACGGTAAGTATGATTAAGATTTTCTGTTGCCTATCCTACACAGTACAAAGGGATGGAAAACAACTTTCTACATGCAATGCTAGGGTTAAAAGCCATGCTGAATCTGTTCAGATAACAAGCATTAACCATTACTAAGGTAAAAGTTTAAACCATATAGAAATGAAATAAATGTGTTTTATAATGACTGTCAGATGTGCACATGGATCTGCTGATGTTTGTTTGTAATGGTTATTTGGTTTGTAAGATGTTTTTTTTTTTGTATTATTTTTGATATTGTTCTATTTACCATGCAAAGCATGCTGGGAGACTGGGTATAAAAAGCTGCTCGGGCAGCCCAAGTCAGTTCTGGTTTGAACTGTAACAAGGAAAACCTGTGCTGAGTCTGCTTGCTGTTAATATACCTGAGCTGTTAACAGAATCAAATAAAGTTCTCTTTGATTTAATTTAGTAACTTGCTATATCTTTGCAAAAACCCTATCACACACATATAACTATTTCCATGTGCATGTGCGATTTGAATGATCCTAATCATGCATCTACATGAAGTCTAATTTAATCATCTTGTATATATTCCCAACAATGTCGAGATATTTAGCTGCTGTGCAATTTCTCTTTCCCCTCCTGCAAAAGAACAGGGCACCCCAATACTTACTGCACACTCTGTCTTTGGTGCTGTTTCCTTGGAATATCTCCTCTTGTTTTATCATCACAACTACAAACATAGAACATATAGACAAATGATGTAGAGTTACTGCTGTGCTCAGTTATGAACAAATGCTTACTTTGTGCGTCTGTAGTTAACACTGTTATTTTGTCACTGCTGAAGAATTATTATGACAATTATTGTTTTTGTGAGGAATAAATGAATCCTTTATATGCAACAAAGCAGACAAATGGTTATAGTTAGTAGAAGACTAAGTGACATGTAAACTCTCTGTTAGTATATTACCGGTGCAGAGCAAGTAAGATAAAACATAAACTTACCAGCTGAAATTAGTGTTGTCTCATGCTGGATTTGCAAGGCACTCTTCCCTACTAATTGAATAGACTTTGAGTGTTCCAAGTGACAGTGATTCAAAAACTGCTAGCTAGTCTATTCTAGACATTTCTTGCCAAAAGTGGATGACATATGGTTCCAACCTCAAGTCTAAACTCACAGCAGTTTACAATAAGGGCTCTTGCTGTTTTTTTGTTTTTTTTGACGAATTGGATTGACCTGGTCTGTTAAAAAAATGCACTGCAGCATGCATTTCTGTCCAGAAACGGATCCGGTTTTAGCAAACGTTTACTGAAAAACAGACCCCACAAGACACCCAAAGGGTGAAAAATACAGACTGTCCATTTTACTATGTGATGGTGTGAGTGACCCTAACGCAAGACCGTAAACCAGTCAAAGGAAGTTTCAGAAGGGGACAGCATGCAAAGGTTGGGAACGTACCTTGGCCACAGGGACATTAGGGGGTGTGTAATTTAATGTTGCAATTTATGATAATTAATTATTGGATAAAAGGGTTGGGGGGCTGGGAGAAAGCACAATGAGGAATGCAACATTGTTTCAGTCTTAGATAGCTAGAAAAGAGCAGGGGCTTGAGAACAATGTGCTCTACCCTACCTAGGAGATGCTACTCCTACAGATTCAGAATGCAGCCGAAGTTCACGGCGACTCCTGGCTTCAGTTGATCCTCACCTCCCAGCCCCTAATACAGGAAAGTAGTTTGGCCCTTCATCCATCCGTTCCAAACCCCATTCCATCTCTGGTTGTCCCTTTATGTCCTTCCCAAGTCACCCATGTAAAGGAGCCAACTTTCCACAACGTGCTGGCAAGAAGCAGAAGCATCCAATATAGACATACAACCTACACAGACGCCACCATCAAATGTAGACATGACAGCCTTTTTCAGCGGACACTAGTTGAACTGAGAGGTGGCCAATTGAGTGGAATAATTCACCTATGCTGAAGAGCCTTACATTCCTCAACTATTCCTATTCTAGTCCAGTTTCCCTGTGGGGAAACATGTTGAGAACAGGAGGATTATATTTTGTGTGCCACTTTACTAATGGAATCTAGCTTCCAGGGTCTGTTCCCCGATGACTAATTCAATGGCTAAAAAACGCAAAAGGCATATGCCAAGATATGGAAAGGCTGGGTGTCACTATTCAGCTCAATTCCCATACGCAATCACAGGGCAGATTGGGAATGACACTCTCTTACTTCACAAAGTTTCACAGGAGGGGTCTGAACAAAACATGGCAAATTTTTTGACTTCTATGCTTTCACAGTTGAGGAGCTTGTTCCCCCACCAACCCTCACCACACATCCTGGGGGAGTTTGAGGACTTGGTTACTGGTATTACTGCCATACAGCTCAAGATTCGGTTCTCGAAGAAAGATAAATTTGGTAAGCGCGGACGGTTTCCCTACTTGCAATAGGTGGCCTTGCTGCCTTGTAGCTAGCATGCATGAGTACTGACATTTCAATAAAATCAATCTCCCAGGGTCTGTTGCTAATTTACCAAGAAGGCAGCTAAATGTCTACATTTCAGTTTCAGCCTTATTTAAAGGAGACGTTCAGTGCAAATACATGTACTTTTAAGAAAAAAGAGCAGTATTTTTCCACCCAATGACCTAATCTGCCTATTCAGCATTTTGTCTGTGTATAAATAAATGCGACCGAAATTGACTTCCTGTTTGCAGGACCTAATAGAGAATGTATGGTCTGCCCTTGACCGCAACTTGGGTTGATTCAGTTGCTCAGTAGAGATCTGAGTATCTTTGCCCCATTCACACCAATCAGTAGAAATTACTGTTAGGAACATTCCAAGGAAGTGTGCTTCCTGGGAAGAAGAAGGACTGTTAAACCTGAATGTCAGCTCACTAATGTCAACAGCAGGGAACAGCAAGGGTATGAAATCAACTGATTTTTCAAAATGGGAGAGAATATGTAGAATACTAAGAATGCATTACACTAACTAACGATTTAACAATATTAATAATTTCCATTGAACTGTCCCTTTAATTCTTCCCTGACAAAATTTCACCCAAAGAATTTTCAACACATTCATTTAGGGTTCCGGTTAGTTCCGGAAGTTCGGGTCCGGTTTTTAAAGAGATAATTGCGCATATGTTTTCTTCATATGCACGATCAGCTCTTTAAAAAGGGTGATATACTGCAGGGATTTGGGCTTGTGGCGGGCCCTATTACCGTCTGGGCTCCCCCGGCGGGGGGCGGTAGTTACGCCACTGAAACCTGGGCATCCCAACTCAAAAAGCACAGATTAGGTGGAGGGGAATCTGGGGACTTGCTGGTCACGTATTTTCTGAGTTTATTCAACTAAATTGTATGGGGGGTGGGCCAAAAGTCCTGATACATGCGGAAGGGAATGACCTAGGGCAAAAGAGGAAGTTAATTTGATCAGAAAATAAAACAAGATATAACTAGGTTCATGGCATCAGACACCAACCTAGTCCTGGTATGGTCAGAGGTCATCCCCCGGTCTTATTGGAGAGGTGCTAGAGATAGAATGGCACTCGAGAGGTGCAGATGCAAATTCAACTCATTGGTCTACTCTTTGGTTAGGCAAATGGGAATGTAACATTGGACACTGGGAGCTGAAAATGGACAAGAGAACTTACTTTGACAAGACGTTATTCACCTCAATTCCATTGGACTAGACATATTGAATGCTAATATACTAGGAGGAGCACTGGCAATGGTGGGGTGATGGGTCATGACCAACGACCCGGTCCAGTCGATATGCATTTCCAGTTTCCAGCCTCAGGTATCTATATGTAGATGTAATATGTAATGTAGAATGTGGTCAGTTAAGCTGACGGCAAGGGGCAGTCAGTGGCTAACGGAGCAAACCAGCCTTGACCCTGTTAGCAGGAGACTCCTGGTTGAGTTGTTCATTGTGCCAGTTGCTTGGCAACTGCTGGCATCAGTTTCTATGAATTATAAATTTTAATAAAGCTGAGGCCAAAAATTTTACCCAAGAAATAAGTTGTCATGTGTTCATTCCAAGGGAGTGTGGGGCCTCAGCAAGGTCATGAAATTGTTAAGTGCGGTAATTTGTGTAAACCCAACCCCTGGTGTGTCACTCGTGGCCAAGGATTAAATAGTCACCTATTACTTTGGGCCAACATGAAAGTAACCGCAACACACATGCACTTACTGTTATTCATAGTTACCGTAGTTTTAATATCAGCTTGGTAAGCCGTCTGGTGCTGATATTTAATGTGACCGATAGAATTAAGCAGTCACAATAAATGGCAAAGCAAGGAAGCCACTGAGGGAATGTGTTATCATTATGACAACATTCTGCACCTCTTTTTAAACAAGAGTGAGCAAGACTGTGATTAAACATGTTATTCTAGGCTACATTGACCTTAAATACAGTCATTATCACTGCCGTATTCTGGCATGGTACCCTTCCTATAAACAGTTTTCTTATTTAAAACATCCTTTGCCACAGTTTACAAGGCTCGGTGTCTGAACTTGTATTAGAAATGTCTCATCGGGACATAGGGAACACTGAGTATCTCCTGTACTGTTGCTGTTGGAAGAATAATAATTGAAGCATTGGGGGAACATACGATTTTACATATTATATGTTCAACAACCAATTCGTACATTTTTACTGATCTATCAATTGTGTAAGGCTGGGTACACACCAGCAATTTTTTTCCTACTAGCGAGCGGTTGACTGGGACGAATCATTGTCAGTATCGCAAAAGAAGCTCGCCAATACACCATCCAATTTTTCAATGGTAACACACTGTAATATCAGTTGGCCAGTACAATTGGAATGGATGGTGTGTAACGATCCAATCCAACAGCTGATTGATTGTTGGTGATTAATAGGCATTAACTTACTATATTTACTATATTATTATACCATTATCTAATTATTATTATTTATGTCAATTTGTTATATTAAAAAAATGTATGTGGTTGCATAGTCAGGGGATACAATAAACTTGCTATTCTCCTGCAGAGTGTATATAAATCTGGATCAATATAAGGTTCTGTCCTCCAAGGCCATGTGACAATCCCTAAGTGATACATCATAAAATGCCCAAGACATCTCTTACTTACCAATTATTGTGACATGCTGGAAACACAACATTCGGGGTGAAGTATTGTGTAACCTGTATAAGTCACAATAAATTGAGCTTAAAGTGTGTATGTCGTTCATGGGTATGTTGTGATTTATCCAAATTGACACAGCTTGGAAAGAAGCTACTGAATGGGCTAGAACTGTAAGGGAACCTAACGATATGATTCTGTGGGGAAATGGGCTACTGACAATGTTATATATGAAAGAAGGAGTGATTGAAGCCAAAATACGTTCGCATATAAATGCCACAGTCCATCACCTGTCGGGTGACTCCATATCCAGGGCCACACACTTTATTCAGTATACACGTCTCCTGTGGGCTGGAGCAATGTCTACCAGCCTGAACATTGACACTCTACATTCCTGTCCGTGGTGGCCCTCCGTCACCTGCTCTTTCCAGCATCTGGTAAGTGAGCAAAAAATGCAGCAGTTAAAACTAGATAACATTGGATAATGAAATAAAAGACAACCAAGGGCCAGATAAAGAAAAACAAGCTCCTACTAGGGTCGCAGTAAGATGCTGTTGGCAGGCAGTCTCTTTGTTCCACTGGTCCTGGAACTCTCCCTTTGTGCAGTCTATGCAGACAGTGTCAAATTGCTGTTGCATTCTTCAGACAGTCGCTTTCCTGTGTGTTTAGATAGGATTTATAAAGAGAAAGCAGAGACATCCATAAGCAGCACAAGGACACACTGTAACATTCTAACCACAGTACTCTGTCCATTAAAGCAGCACAAGGACACACCTGTCCCATTCTAACACAGTACTCTGTCCATTAAAGCAGCACACGACACACCTGTAACATTCACACAGTACTACTGTCCAATTAAAGCAGCACAAGGACACACCTGTCCATTCTAACACAATACTCTGTCCACTAAAGCAGCACAGGACACACCTGTCCCATCTAACACAGTACTCTGTCATTATAAAGCAGCACAGGACACACCTGTCCATTCTAAACAGTACTCTGTCCATTAAAGCAGCACAGGACAAACCTGTCATTCTAACACAGTACTCTGTCAATTAAGCAGCACAAGGACACACCCTGTCTATTCTAACACAGTACTCTGTCCATTAAAGCAGCACAAGGACACACCTGTCCCTTCTAACAAGTATCTGTCCATTAAAGCAGCACAAGGACACACCTGTCCCATTCTAACACAGTATCTGTCCATTAAAGCAGCACAAGGACACACCTGTCCCATTTCAACACAGACTCTGTCCATTAAAGGCAAAACAGGACACACCTGTCCCATTCTAACACAGTACTCTGTCCATTGAAAGCACAGCACAGGACACACCTGTCCCATTCTAACACAGTACTCTGTCTATAAGCAGCACAGGACACACCTGTCCCATTCTAACATACTCTGTCCATTAAACAGCACAGACACATGACATTTAACACAGTACCTGTACATTAAACAGCACAAGGACAACCTGTCCCATTCTAACACAGTACTCTGTCCATTAAGCAGCACAAGACACACCTGTCCCATTCTAACACAGTACTCTGTCCATTAAAGCAGCACAAGGACACACCTGTCCCATTCTAACACAGTACTCTGTCAATTAAAGCAGCACAAGGACACACCTGTCCCCTTTAACACAGTACTCTGTCCATTAAGACAGCACAAGGACACACTGTCCCATTCTAACACAGTACTCTGTCATTAAAGCAGCACAAGGACACACCTGTCCCATTCTAACACAGTACTCTGTCCATTAAGCAGCACAGGACACACCTGTCCCTTCTAAAACAGTACTCTGGCCATTAAAGCAGCACAAGGACACACACTGTCCCTTCTAACACAGTACTCTGTCCATAAAGCAGCACAAGGACACACCTGTCCCATTAACACAGTACTCTGTCCATTAAAGCAGCACAAGGACACACCTGTCCCATTCAAACACAGTACTCTGTCCATTAAAGCAGCACACGGACACAACCTGTCCCATTCTAACACAGTACTCTGTCCATAAAGCAGCACAAGGACACATTGTCCCATCTAACACAGTACTCTGTCCATTAAAGCAGCACAAGGACAACATGTCCCATTTAACACAGTACTCTGTCCATTAAAGCACACCAGGACACACCTGTCCCATCTAACACAGTACTTGTCCACTAAAGCAACAAGGACACACCTGTCCCATTCTAACACCAGTACTCTGTCCATAAAGCAGCACAAGGAAACACCGTCCATTCTAACAGTACTCTGTCCATTAAAGCAGCACAAGGACACACCTGTCCATTCTAACACAGTACTCTGTCATTAAAGCAGAACAAGGACACACCTGTCCCATTCTAACACAGTACCTGTCCATTAAAGCAGCACACGCACACACCTGTAACATTCTAAACACCAGTACTCTGTCACTAAAGCAGCACAAGGACAAACCTGGCCATTCTAACACAGTACTCGTCCATAAAGCAGCACAAGGACACACCTGTCCCATTCTAAACACAGTACTCTGTCCATTAAAGCAGCACAAGGACACACCTGTCCCATTCTAACACAGTACTCTGTCCATAAAGCAGCACAAGGACACAACCGCCCATCTAACACCGCTCTGCATAAGCGCACAAGGACACACCTGTCCCATTCTAACACAGTACTGTCACATTAAAGCAGCACAAGGACACACCTGTCCCATTCTAACACACGTACTCTGTCATAAAGCAGCACAAGGACACACCTGTCCCATTCTAACACAGTACTCTGTCCATAAAGCAGCACAAGGACACCACCTGTCCCATTCTAACACAGTACTCTGTCACTAAAGCAGAACAAGGACACACCTGTACCATTCTAACACAGTACTCTGTCATAAAGCAGCACAAGGACACACCTGTCCATTCTAACACAGTACTCTGTCCACTAAAGCAGCACAAGGACACACCTGTCCCATTCTAACACAGTACTCTGTCACCTAAAGCAGCAAAGGACACACCTGTCCCATTCTAACACAGTACTCTGTCCATTAAAGCAGCACAGGACACACCTGTCCCATTCTAACACAACTCGTCCATTAAAGCAGCACAAGGACACACCTGTCCATTCTAACACCAGTACTCTGTCCATTAAAGCAGCACAGGACACACTGTCCCATTCTAACACAGTACTCTGTCATTAAGCAACACAAGGACACACCGTCCCATTTAACACAGTACTCTGTCCATTAAAGCAGCACAAGGACACACCTGTCCCATTCTAAACAGTACTCTGTCACTTAAAGCAACACAAGGACACACCTGTTCACATTCTAACACAGTACTCTCAATTAAAGCAGCACAAGGACAAACCTGTCCATTTAACACATACTCGTCATTAAGCAGCACAAGGACACACCTGTCCCATTCTAACACGTATCTGTCATTAAAGCAGCACAAGGACACACGTCCCATTCTAACACAGTACTCTGTCATTAAAGCAACACAAGGACACACCTGTCCCATTCTAACACAGTACTCTGTCACTAAAAGCACACAAGGACACACCTGTCCCATTCTAACACAGTACTCTGTCCACTAAAGCAGCACAAGGACACACCTGTCCATTCTAACACAGTACTCTGCCATAAAGCAGCACAAGGACACACCTGTCCCATTCTAACACGTACTCTGTCACATTAAAGCAGCACAAGGACACACCTGTCCCATTCTAACACAGTACTGTCCATTAAAGCAGCACCGCACACACTGTCATTCTAACACAGTACTTGTCCATAAAGCAGCACAAGGAAACCTGTCCCATTCTAACACAGTACTCTGTCCATTAAAGCAGACACAAGGACACACTGTCCCATTCTAACACAGTACTCTGTCCATTAAAGCAGCACAAGGACACACCTGTCCATTCTAACACAGTACTCTGTCCACTAAAGCAGCACAAAGACACACACTGTCCCATTCTAACACAGTACTCTGTCCATAAGCAGCACAAGGACACACCTGTCCCATTCTAACACAGGACTCTGTCCATTAAAGCAGACAAGGACACACCTGTCCCATTCACACACAGTACTCTGTCATAAAGCAGCACAAGGACACACCTGTCCCATTCTAAACACAGTACTCTGTCCATTAAAGGCAGCACAAGGACACAACTGTCCCATTCTACACAGTACTCTGTCCATAAAGCAGCACAAGGACACACCTGTCCCATTCTAACACAGTACTCTGTCCATTAAAGCAGCACAAGGACACACCTGTCCCATTCTAACACAGTACTCTGTCCACTAAAGCAGCACAAGGACAACCTGTCCCATTCTAACACAGTACTCTGTCCATAAAGCAGCACGGACACAACCTGCCCATTCTAACACAGTACTCTGTCCATTAAAAACTACTGGATTAAAATATAAATTAGAATTCTATAAATGCACAAGTATGCAGCAGACCAGAAAAACGCAGACCACAACGGACAAAACACATACAATTGCATGCCTATTAACCCGACAAACAGACATATAACATATATAACATAATGGCACATTACTTCTATTCAACAACTTCACATAAGAGTTGAAAGACCCGCCTCTCCCCCACTGTCGATAAAGGTAAAGAGTCCAGAGTGAAGAGACAATGGTTATCCCTATCGCAAGTCACCACCAGGACTCAAACAATGAGCAGCATTTGCCATCTTTCAGCGTAGCGTGTTGGCTGCATGCACTAGCAAGTCCCTGAAAGAAACAGAAACAAAAAAGAAACAATACGGCTATGGATTCCAATAACTGGCCTTAATTATGCTTTAATCCCCCTCCCTTATATATTATACGATCTTTCCCTTGTGGGTTTCATAAATTAGCTTCTTTATGGGGGTTAATTGTTCAACAACTTTAATTATATATTTAAATTAAGATTTCTGTATTTAAAGTTTCTATAAAGCTGGTTACAATTAAAACTGTTGGGGTCATATACTACAAAGTACGCCACCATCATTGGATAATATGATCCTAACTGCTAACTTGGTGTGCTTTAAGCCTTTTCTTGTTCATGGCTTCCATTATTTTAGTGAAGGAACCAGGGCATGGACATTGAATGTCACTGATGTGTCACACAGGCGTTGTGTAAACAAGGGACAAAGCCCAAACCAAGTGAAAGCAGCACAAAAAGAGTTTTGGCGATCAATTAGAATATACTAAAATCCCTGTAATCATTCAACAGAGTGCATCTCATTGTGATGTGTTACAGACTGATGTATTGATATATCGTCTTGGATAGGGTACACCTTGAGTTTCCATTGCACATTGTTTTGTGAGCATTTAAACGGTGTTTGAACTGTAATTAAAAGGTCATATCAAATCAGCAACTGCATGTCAAGTACTAGACGGGGTTATTTGGCTGATATGGGTTCTACTGCTGTTACATAAATGAACACAAGACGGAATGTCATCAAAATAACGGAAGAACATCATGTATTATTCTGGGGAAAACAAACACAGAACTCTATTCAAAAATTAATAGAAATGATGTGTCCTAAAGCAAATGATTGGCTTCATATACAAAAAAAAAAAAATAGATTGCAGCGCGAATGGAAACCTGTAGTTTTAATCATCGGGAAAACTGTTCATACAGTAATTGTAATGGAAACAACAAATATAGATACTTCCGTAACGGGGGTTGAATAAAGACATCCCATCCATCAGCTGAACCTTTATATACTACTCACTTTAAGCGGCAAGTCCACCCCCAAACCTATAATCCCCCACCTACTGGCGCACTCTGTGTAGTGCGATAAAAATCCTTACCTTACATCCCAGCTCCAAGTGGTTCTCCAGTAATCCCCCCCCCCAAAGTCCAAAAAAGTGGGCCACCAGGAGGAGAAGCAGAGTCCATTATAGGACTCTGGCTCCTGTCTCCCCTCCGGAGAAATTTTGTCATGCGCAGTGCAGCAAACTTCTACCCTCCCTCCCCTCCACCTCTCTGGTCTCCCTCCACCTAGCGTAATCCCTTTATGGATATAATAGTAAAAATAATAATTTTCTTAGAAAGTCCCTTGATAGTTACTTACCCATGCCCAGCTCCTTCGCCGCACTGAGAAGCCGGCAGCCTCGCAGCCCAATACACAGACGCGCCTAGGCCCGCGTCCCGCCCGCTTGCATTTCCGTGCAAGCAGAGTGCCCGGGGCAGTCGCGGCCGAAGGAACGAGGCATGGTAAGTAACTATTGGGGATTTCTAAGAAAATTATGATAGCGGTTGGGGCTGGGCGGACATTTACTATTATTACTAAAAATGCTAAATTAAGGGTGGACATACCCTTTAACCCTACCTAATCCAGAGAGGAAGGCAAAAAAAAAAAAAATGCAGAAAAGGGGGTGGGGAATCCTTCTGTCTCCAAATGGTAATTGGAACGATCCCTGGATCAACTGAAACTACAGTATATGTATTAATACCCACTAATTTCATATTATATAGTATCCCTGTACCAACTAGAACTACAGTATATGTATTAATACCAGTAATTCTCAATATTATAGTATCCCGTACCAACCAGAACTACAGTATAATGATTAATTAACCAGTAATTCTCAATATTATATAGTATCCCTTGTACACAACCAGAACTACAGTATATGATTTAATACAGGTAATCTCAATCTTATATAGTATCCCTTGATAACAACCAGAACTACAGTATCAGTAATTTCTCCAATATATTAGTATCTCTTATACCAACCAGAACTACAGGTATGTATTAAAGGGAAATGTTGTCCAAAAATGACTCAGGTAAATTGATAAGAATTGCTGGTGTTGTTGCTCCGCCCACTGGCGGGTGCGTGGGCCATCAGACCCCCCCCCCCCCCCTACAGAAAACTGTGTGAAAACAGCCTTTTCCTGCAGAGTGAGAAATGCCTGAAAAGCCTGTTTCACATGGTGGTGAGAGATCTTCACACAGCAGGGAGGGGAGGGACTTGCTTTGGTCTTGGTCCTGTACTGAAGTCTGAGGCTTTGCTCACTGACGCTGAGTGTGGAGTCAGCAGCCTAGAAATGTCATGTCAGCCTTCCCACCCATTAACTTTCTGGTTGGAATTTCTTTATATCTTGGGCTGTGGGAGCGGTAGACAGGTGGTGATGGCTCGTTTTAAAGGTAGGAAACTGGCCTTTCATTTAAAACTCTTGTATGGAGACCACGTTCTGTAATACCAGTAATTCTCTCAAGGTTTTTTATTTTTTGAAACCTATCCAGACCACTTGATAACTAAAGCCAGAACAAAATTTAATCAGAATACAGTAAAACATGTTCCCTTCTATTTAATATGTGTTGTCGAATTTGTATTTCAGAGCATGAGGTTTGTGTCTGATTTCCCAGTGTTTAGATAACAACAGGTGGTCTGACATTATGTGTTTGTTACAACATGCTCAGTCCTAAGATTACCTGCCGGACTATGTTACAGTTTGGTACACGTGGTCACACCCACTAGTAGCCTTAGCCAATCCTTGTACAGGACAGAATAAGCCAGGGAGCATTGACTTGAGATAGGGGGTGTGGCAAGTCCGTTAATACACAGTATTTCAATCAAGTGGGTAACATCTTCGTTAATGCTATTTATGTTATTTTACAGTGTATGGTGTTTTTAGAGTGTTTTTAGGAATCAGATTCTGGAGTGTAAAATTGAGTTTTAGTTCTCCTTTAAGCTATCAAGAATTGCATTACACATCTGCTGTAGAAGAGACAGTCTCCAGGTGTCAACGCTCACGGGAAAAGAAACCGGTTCCAAGCGAACGCGGCGCGCAAGGAGAGCGTTTTCTTTTTTCTTCTATGCTTAGTGATCATCAGGGTGATGATATAATGGCCCCATTAAAGACAAACATACTCATTTCGCACCAATCATCTTGTTTGAGCCTTTAAAAAACATAAACTGGATTTACCTATAGAAGTAGGCCAGAGCGCCGTGCCCTGCTGTATTCCTTTCCAGCGCCGGAAGCTTCCTATTGGTGCCTCACCCTAGTTTACCCTAGGTACTTTTAAAGGTGAGGGTATGTTAAAAGACAGGTATTGTGGGCATTTTGAGCATTATTTACAGTTTAGGTAATAAAACACATAACTTGTTGGACAGTCTTTTTACAGGAACAGAAAAAATATATATATAATAAAAAAAAAGATCAAAAAAAACAAAACCTTGGAGGATAACTAAAAGTCACTTGCCGCTCCTAACTAGGCAAGTAAAAACCTAAATGTCTATTCTGCTTTATCCCTTATATTAGTGTTGCCTCCTCTATGTACTCTCCTGTAACTGGAATTCTACAAAGGACAAACATACCCAAATGAGCCGGCTTACTGGTGCTTTGTTAAAGGAGAAGAATAAATGTATTTCCCATTTAATCTCCTCCTCATCTTTAAACAAGAAATAGAGTTAGGAACAATACACATACCTCACTAAAAGATAAAGCTAAGACCAAGTGACGGGACGCACTAAGTTCAAGCACTGATCTGTGCTGACAGCCAAGGGCATTGAGGTGGAGGTTGAGAGGGGACCTGCAGTATCCCCCACTGTGAGGAGGAGGGCAATATATGGAGGACAGAACACAGTCTTTACCGGACACCTACTGGACGAATGGACACATGCGGGACCTTGACCACAGGAGTATGTATTCTTCTTTTTATTCTTTTTTTGGGTACGTATCTCTCCCACAGCTGTCCAGTAGAGGGGACACCAAATATATGATATAACCTCACAAAAAACACCCAAACTACCTTTCTGTTTCATGACAACCATACTGAAACCATAAAAAGGTTAGTTTTTCATCTGAAAATACAAAAAACATATCCCCCCACACTAGAGATGGACTAAAAATCATCGACTTATTCGAATGGACTCGCGACATCTCAAAACTATACGGACCTGGATTTCTGCAGCGTGGATCTTTCGAACTTTCCAGACTTTCCATAATTATCAAACGTTCGTCGTCGCTGTTTCGAGATTATCGAATTTACAAGCCGTTCGTAACCTTTGACTGTATCGTTCGCTAACCTCAACAAGTATTGTTTGTTTTCTAACCATGTGCGTCGATTTCACAGGTTACGCACACACCTACAGATACACCCTCACACCAAAACCTACTCTTCCATTTTCTATGGCACCATACCAAACATCAGCAAAAGATACCCACCCCCCCCCCTTTTTTTTTTTTTAAATGAAATTAAAGGCCTTTTATTTTATGCCAGGATATGGATGGATTGCAGCACCGACACACATATTTCCCTCCCAAATATCGCCTATCTGTCCAAATTCTACCTTTTTACTTGATTTGTGGCTTGACAGTGTTGTCTTCTGTCTTTCAGCTAGGTACACAGCGAGCTAGCGATTTTTCCTCTCTGAACGGACCGTTCGATACTTTCGACCGGGTCGGCCGTAGGATGGCACTGTCCGGTCGCGGCAAAAGCAGAGCACCCCACTTTCCGACCCCACCCACTGCATGACGTTTTTTTTGTTTTATTTCACTTATTTTGTTACCCCCCCCCCACCCCACCCCCTCCCGTCTCTTTCTTGGCCCCCTTTCCGGACCATTTTCCCTTCTTTCCGTCTCCCTTTCACCCCGATTTTGTCCCCCCCCCCCCCCCTCCACCCTACCCTTCCCCTATCCCTTGTTCACGTCAGGCCACACCTTGCTAGCCGTGCCTCTCACCAAACTTAAGGTCCGTTATCGGTGTCCTTTCGTCCTCGCGTAGGGCCGCACTTCTTTTCCTTCCTTTCGTCTTCACCTGGTGGTCTTCCCCCCCTCTCTCGATCTCCATATGCGCAATTATCTCTTTAAAACCGGACCCGAACTTCCGGAACTTAACCGGAACCCTAAATGAATGTGTTGAAAATTCTTTGGGTGAAATTTTGTCAGGGAAGACTTAAAGGGACAGTTCAATGGAAATTATTAATATTTGTTAAATCGTTAGTTAGTGTAATGCATTCTTAGTTATTCTACATATTCTCTCCCATTTTGAAAAATCAGTTGATTTCATACCCTTTGCTGTTCCCTGCTGTTGACATTAGTGAGCTGACATTTCAGGTTCTAACAGTCCTTCTTCTTCCCAGGAAGCACCACTTCCTTGGAATGTTCCTAACAGTAATTTCTACTGATTGGCTGTTGAATGGGTCAAAGATACTCAGATCTCTACTGAGCAACTGAATCAACCCAAGTGCTGGGTCAAGGGCAAGACCATAACATTCTCTATTAGAGGTCCTGCAAACAGGAAGTCAGTATTTCGGTCGCATTTATTTATACACAGACAAAATGCTGAATAGGCAGATTAAGGTCATTGGGGTGGAAAAATACTGCTCTTTTTTCTTAAAAGTACATGTATTTGCACTGAACGTCCCCTTTAAATAAGGCCTGAAACTGAAATGTAGACATGTAGCTGCCTTCTTGGTAAATTAGCAACAGACCCTGGGAGATTGATTTTATTGAAATGTACAGTACTCATGCATGCTAGCTACAAGGCAGCAAGGGCCACCTATGGCAAGTAGGGAAACCGTCCTGCCCTTACCAAATTTATCTTTCTTCGAGAACCGAATCTTGAGCTGTATGGCAGTAATACCAGTAACCAAGTCCTCAAACTCCCCCAGGATGTGTGGTTGAGGGGGTAACAAGCTCCTCAACTGTGAAAGCCCCATAGAAGTCAACAAATTTGCCATGTTTTGTTCAGACCCCTCCTGTGAAACTTTGTGAAGTAAGAGAGTGTCATTCCCAATCTGCCCTGTGATTGCGTATTGGGAATTGAGCTGAATCCAGTGACACCCAGCCTTTCCATATCTTGGCATATGCCTTTTGCGTATTTTTAGCCATTGAATTAGTCATCTGGGGCAACAGACCCTGGAAGCTAGATTCCATTAGTAAAGTGGCACACTAAAATATAATCCTCCTGTTCTCAAACATGTTTCCCCACAGGGAAACTGAGACTAGAATAGGAAATAGCTTGAGGAATGTAAGGCTCTTCAGCATAGGTGAATTATTCCACTCAATTGGCCACCTCTCAGTTCACTAGTGTCCGCTGAAAAAGGCTGTCATGTCTACATTTGATGTGTGGCGTCTGTGTAGAGTTGTATGTCTATATTGGATGCTTCTGCTTCTTGCCAGCACGTTGTGGAAAGTTGGCTCCTTTACATGGGTGACTTGGGAAGGACATAAAGGGACAACCAGAGATGGAATGGGGTTTGGAACGGATGGATGAAGGGCCAAACTACTTTCCTGTATTAGGGGCTGGGAGGTGAGGATCAACTGAAGCCAGGAGTCGCCGTGAACTTCGGCTGCATTCTGAATCTGTAGGAGTAGCATCTCCTAGGTAGGGGTAGAGCACATTGTTCTCAAGCCCCTGCTCTTTTCTTAGCTATCTAAGACTGAAACAATGTTGCATTCCTCATTGTGCTTTCTCCCAGCCCCCCAACCCTTTTATCCAATAACTTAATTTATCATAAATTGCAACATTAAATTACCCACCCCCCTTAATGTCCCTGTGGCCAAGGTACGTTCCCAACCTTTGCATGCTGTCCCCTTCTGAAACTTCCTTTGACTGGTTTACGGTCTTGCGTTAAGGGTCACTCACACCACTCACATAGTAAAATGGACAGTCTGTATTTTTCACCCCTTTTGGTTTGTCTTGATGGGTCTGTTTTTCAGTAAACGTTTGCTAAAACCGGATCCGTTTCTGGACAGAAATGCATGCTGCAGTGCATTTTTTTAACAGACCAGGTCAATCCAATTCGTCAAAAAAAACAAAAAAACAGCAAGAGCCCTTATTTGTAAACTGCTGTGAGTTTAGACTTGAGGTTGGAACCATATGTCATCCACTTTTGGCAAGAAATGTCTAGAATAGACTAGCTAGCAGTTTTTGAATCACTGTCACTTGGAACACTCAAAGTCTATTCAATTAGTAGGGAAGAGTGCCTTGCAAATCCAGCATGAGACAACACTAATTTCAGCTGGTATAGTTTATGTTTTAACTTACTTGCTCTGCACAGGTAATATACTAACAAGAGAGTTTACATGTCACTTAGTCTTCTACTAACTATAACCATTTGTCTGCTTTGTTGCATATAAAGGATTCATTTATTCCTCACAAAAACAATAATTGTCATAATAATTCTTCAGCAGTGACAAAATAACAGTGTTAACTACAGACGCACAAAGTAAGCATTTGTTCATAACTGAGCACAGCAGTAACTCTACATCATTTGTCTATATGTCTATGTTTGTAGTTGTGATGATAAACAAGAGGAGATATTCCAAGGAAACAGCACCAAAGACAGAGTGTGCAGTAAGTATTGGGGTGCCCTGTTCTTTTGCAGGAGGGGAAAGAGAAATTGCACAGGCAGCTAAATATCTCTGACATTGTTGAGAATATATACAAGATGATTAAATTAGACTTCATGTAGATGCATGATTAGGATCATTCAAATCGCACATGCTACATGGAAATAGTTATATGTGCTTGTGATAGGGTTTTTGCAAAGATATAGCAAGTTACTAAATTAAATCAAAGAGAACTTTATTTGATTCTGTTTAACAGCTCAGGTATATTAACAGCAAGCAGACTCAGCACAGGTATTTCCTTGTTACAGTTCAAAACCAGACTGACTTGGGCTGCCCGAGCAGCTTTTTATACCCAAGGTCTCCCAGCATGCTTTGCATGGTAAATAGAACAATATCAAAAATAATACAAAAAAAAACATCTTACAAACCAAATAACCATCTTACAAACAACATCAGCAGATCCATGTGCACATCTGACAGTCATTATAAACACATTTTATACATTTCTATATGGTTTAAACTTTTACCTTAGTAATGGTTAATTGCTTGTTATCTGAACAGATTCAGCATGGCTTTTAACCCTAGCATTGCCATGTAGAAAGTTGTTTTCCATCCCTTTGTACTGTGTAGGATAGGCAACAGAAAATCTTAATCATACTTACCGTAATTTCCTTTTCTGGTCTGTAACACGGCAGTGGAACTTAATGGTTATCCTACCTTGTGGAGACTGACGGGATCACTTTTTGTAGCTCTTCCCTCACCCGCCTTTCCGGCACTTACAAGTGCCCTTGCTGCTCTTACAAGAGCCCTTTGGGACTTAGTGGTCCCGCAGCTCGAACCGGGACCCCCCTCCCCGGCCCTTGCAAGGCCATTGCGGCACTGAGAAGTGCCTTTGGTGGGGTCCCGCAGCCTGAACCGGGACCCCCAGTGAGCAGCTCTTAAAAGAGCCCTTGGCGGCATCTTCTTTCTTCCAGTCCCGGCGACACCAGCTCCGCTAGGCAGCTGACCCCCGAAGGTACCCATCTGCCGATGTTGCCGGCGTCTTGATCCGTCGCGACGTCTTCGGGCTAGCGATACCAACCCCACTGAGGTCACCGATGCCAGGCAGGCTCACCGCAGCCGACAGTGAACCCGCTGGCACCCGCCGCCTCAATGGAGCCGATGTTGCCAGACGCTTCTTTCTTCAGCCATCTGACTTGCCAATGGGGGGGGGGGGGGGGGGGGGGGGGGGGGGGGTGGGGGGGGGGGGGGGGGGGGGGGGGGGGGGGGGGGGGGGGGGGGGGGGTGGCATCTGAGGTCTGCGGCTTAGTGCACCTCTTTATATAGGTTTGCAGAAAACCCTAATCCGTTTCTGACTGGTCAATTTTTAAATGCTTGGTTTACATGCTTTACATTAACCAATCAGATTTTGGAAAATCTGAAAAAGACAAATCTTTCAGACGAGCTCATGATGCACTGCAAAAGACATATTATGCAGAGGTTAGTGTTAGAACTTAATATGAACAGCTCTGCTAGCTTTTACTTACAGCATGCAGGCAGCAGAGATACTGGAACAGCGAAAAAATTAGGAGTCAGGAACAGTCTCTGGACCAACTGTCAGACTCTGGCAGCTACAAGGGAGCAAAACGAACACTACTCACAGTTTGCAGCCGCATGCTAGCTGACTTCCGCAATGTCGTCATAGCCTTGCGCCGGTACCCGCGTCACAGGCCTCTGGGCGAGGACAGGATTGAGGGCTCGCTGTTGCCCTGCAGCTCCGAATGCAAGCATCATAATGGCGGCCGTTCAGTTCAGGAGAGAGAGGCTGAGACCTGAACCAGAGATAACTCAAATTGAGCAGGGGGGAGCTGATTGTCTCTGTGTCCACAGGAGGAAAAGACATGGTGGCAAGGGGGTGGAGTTATCCTTATAAGGAGTTACAAAAAGTGATCCTGTCTGTCTCCACAAGGTAGGATTAACCCATTAAGTTCCACTGCCATGGAAGGACCAGGGAAAGAAAGGAACAAGAAGAGTTAAAGGTGATTTTACTGGCCAGCAGAAATAGGAGATATAGGAGAAGAGAAAAGATTTATCAGGAAAAAATGGCATTAAACGTGACTGCCAGTTTTTCATGTGTACGGGAGCTTCCTTATTTAAGGGATGACAGCAGGCAGAATTTTTGTTGATCTGCAGGGGAGTCGCTATGTTAAAACATTCGGGGTACGTGCCCGGATCTTTGGCAAAGTGCTCCAAATGTTTTAACATAGCCTACTTAATAGGAGTGCCCCAAATCTCCGGTTTCCCGGTAGTACTTCGCGGCTGCGTGATGATATCCCTGCGCATGCAGGCAGTGTACTAGTGGGAAAACGCCCCCTGCGCTACCTCTGCACTTTACCTTCTTGCTGGTGGGAACTGGGAACAGTAGTAAGTTGCTGCCATCGATGCACACAATTCCAAAATTGCCTGTATGCCCTAGTGAGTGCAGTTATACTGAGTGGAATGCACTGCACATAGGTAGGTCTCATTAGGCTATTACCTACCCTTGTGCAGTGCAATCCACTTAATATAACAGGACAGGCAATGGCAGCACTTCTACAGTCTGCAAATTGTACATTGTCTGGTAAGTAACTGGTTATTAAACTTTGCACAGAATTAAAAATACCAAGTAGTTCTTGCATAGTTAGTTGACCTTACCAAATGCTGCCACTGAGTTCCCTGTTATAGCGAGTGGATTGCACTGTACATGGGGTAGGTATTAGCCTAATGGGGCTATTACTATATTTCTATATGTGATAAAATTGCCAGTTTGCTACCTGTATGTGCTGAAATTTCCAGTTTGCTACCAATATGTAATGAAATGGCCATTTTGCTACCAGTATGTAGTGACCACTTTGCCACCAGTATATGACAAAAATCACCATTTGCTACTAGTATATAATTAAATTTCCATTTTCTGCCAGTATATGATGAAATTGCCAGTTTGCTACCAGTATGTGATGAAATTGACATTTTGCCACCAATATATGATGAAATTCCCAGTGTGCTACTACTATGTCATGAAATTACCATTTTGCTACCAGTTTATAATGAAATTTCCATTTGCTACCAGTATATACTGAAATTGCATGTTTTCTACCAGTATGTGATGAAATTGCCAGTTTGCCACCAGTATATGATGAAATTCCCATTTGCTACTAATATGTGCTAAAATTCCCAGTTTGCAACTACTATGTGATACAATTGCCAGTTGTCTACAAGTATGTAATGAAATTGCCAGTTTGCTACCAGTATATAATGAAATTTCCATTTGCTACCAGTATATGATGAAATTGCAAGTTTACTACCAGTACCGTATGTGATGAAATTACCAGTTTGCTACCAGTATATAATGAAATTAACACCTTTCCACCAGTATATGAAGAAATTCCCAGTTTGCTACGAGTATATAATGAAATTTCCAATTACTGTCAGTATATGATGAAATTGCCAGTTTGCCAATAGTACGGTATATGATGAAATTCCCAGTTTGCTGAAAGCTTATAATTAAATTTCCATTTGCTACCAGTATATGATGAAATTGCCAGTTTGCTACCAGTATATGGCGAAATTGCCAGTTTGCTACCAGTATATGGCGAAATTGCCAGTTTGCTACCAGTATATGGGGAAATTGCCAGTTTGCTACCATTATGTGAGGAAATTGCCAGTTTTCTACCAGTATAATGGAATACTGTGCCTTTGTGTCATTAATGCGTGTATTTCTGTCTACCTCTTATTTTGAGTGAGGAGGGGAGCGTGGCCTAAATATTTTGCACATAGAGTGCCCAGAAGTGCCTCTGACCTTCTTAGACCCTAGAGACATCCCTGTTAATCACACAATATATAGAAAATTGGGCACATGACCTAACTCTGGGTGGAGTACAATTTCCCAGAAGGCTTGGTCAAACCTTTAATGTAACACACACTATATAGAAAATTGGGCTGTTGTACATCCATATTAAAGTGCAACTAGAGACCAAAAATATAATACATACAAAAAATAGAATTCTAGTGCACAAACAATTCTAATTGTATATTGGCTACCTCCATAGGGTTGCTGCTACAAACAGTCTGCTAAACCCTGGATAAATAAAAGAAATTAGTTCAATAAGTTGGCCAAATTATTTTAAGCCCAGTCACCACATCAAGGTTACTTTATTTAACTGGATCCTAACCTACTGGCACCTGCCTCCCTGTTAATCTCTCTCCAATTTCTTTAGATAAACAAGAAACAGAGACTTCTGGGTAATTTCCATTACAAAATATTTCACCTATTAAAAGTTTTTTTCAGCATTCCACAAGCTAAATGCATAACCAGAGAACCAACTACAGACTGGTTTCAGCTTTATTGAGCCATCATCAGTGTAATATAGGTCTCTGGTTTTACAGTGTGAAGCACCTATAGACAGACGTCTCTAATAAATAAGATAGGGGGAGAATCAGGCTTCGCAGCTCCCCTTCAGTATATGCAAATATATTAAATCTGAGGAATTCTGCATTTAAGTTGTCAATCAAGTCCCTTATTATCATAAACTGTTCTGCTCTATGCAATTTTGCTATACTTAAATAGTGACATCTGGGATATGTAAGTTGCATGATGAGAAATGTCATCTCCCAGGGATGACTCATACTGAATACTGAGCATGTTTGACTCCACAGAAAATCTTATCGGATAGGGGAAGCATGTTAAAGGGCATGTCCACCCTTTATAACAACTTTCTGTATATTATAGTCGATGCTCCCCCAGCCCCAACCGCTATAATTATATTCTCAGAAAGTCTCCCGATCATTACTTACCTTACCTCTCTCCTTCACTGCACTGCCCCGGCCCTCTGCTTGCACGGAACTGCAAGCAGGGGGTGGGACCAGAAGCCGCGTCTGTGATTGGCTTAGAGGCAGCCAATCACGGACGCGGCTGCCGACTGTTCAGAACGGTGAAGGAGAGAGGTAAGGTAAGTAATGATCGAGGGGACTTTCTGAGAATATAATTATAGCAGTTGGGGCTGGGGGAACTTGGACTATAATATACAGAAAGGGATTTACGCTAGGGGACACCAAAGCGGGAGGGAGGGGGAGGTAGGGGGAGAATGGCTGCAGTGCGCATGCCAAACTTCTCCCTATATGGACTCTGCTCTCCTCCTGGTGGCCACTTTTTTTACTTGGGGGGGGAACTACAGGAGAACCATTTGGAGCTGGGATGTATGGTAAGGATTTTACTACACTACAGAGTGGGGCCATAAGTGGGGGGTATTATAGTTTTGGGGGTGGACATTCCCATTTAAGAGAGGGAGGGTAATACTTAGGCTGAGCAAAGCAAGTACTGGATTGAAGGCATACAGCAACAAACACTTCAAAGAAAGGATACAAGTTTTTATTTATAGATTAAGATGATGCAGTCATACACACATGCGATTATCGGCTAAAATGGGCATTCAACTCCTGTGTGGGTCATGGTAGGGGTTGTTCGTCTGGTTCAACATTGTTTGCGTGTATGAGCCTTTATTCTACACCTATAAAGTCAACTTATGCCTAATGTTGCTCTCCTTTCGTTAAGTGCAAGAACAGCAATAACCTACCTAATGAGCTGATAAATATTTAGCGTCCTGTGTCAGAATATGACCAGTAAACATTGTATAGTGTTTAGAAATAAGTCTATACTGGTCAGATGGATAAAAGGAAATGTTTCATGAGGGAAATATACACTCACTATTCCTCACTATTACTTTGTTTAGATATTTAATGGATTTCATATATTGTTTTTTTTATTCTTATCTCTAGGAGATCACCCAGAAAGCAGTCAAACTTGGGTTTATGTTATCCTTGGAGTTATTTCTCTTGCAGTGGTTATAGCTTTCATAGTTTTGGGTAAGTTTGTCTTAAGGCTCATATACATGTGGGGTCGCAGGGACCGACCTACAACCCACAATGTGTATGCACAAAAGTTTTAGGCAATAATTGTGCCGTGCATGTGTGCTTCATCGTCCGAAATGGCCAAACGGGCTTGTTGATGATTTGCCCTGCGAATTGGGCATATTGCCCAGAAAAATCGCCCACGGATTGGCTCCAAGGATCCCACGTGTGCATGAGCCTTTACTATATATGCCTAAAGGTTGTAAATAGTCACAAGAGATCTGTGTTTGATCTTGATGTATAGAAAATAATAACACACTACACAAGAGCTCAATGTTATACTGGGAAAAGTTTAGCTATTTTCTTAATAGCTGAGCGGCAGCTATAAAAAAACAACAACTAATTTTAAAGTTCAGTTTAAAAATGTGGCTATTATAGATGTTAAGGTCATTTCATAAAAAGAAAGTAACCCACTCCTTTAAAGGGTATTTCTACTTGTTAGTTTAGTTTAAAGGAGAACTATAGTGCGTTTAAAATTTTTCCACAAACAGTTCAAATGAAAAGTACCTGGGGCAGGGAGGTATGATTGGTACCTTCTACCTCCCAATTTTAGTAATAAAAGGAGCAGCAGCATGAAACAAAACAGTTTCCTGAGTGCTTCAGCACTATCTTTAAAACAGGTATGCCCAGGGCACTAACCTGGCAGATGAAACTTGTATGTGCTGTAGCTCCTCGATGAAACAATATTGGGATATAGGAATAACCAATCCTACCTTCCTCACGCAGGTACTTTTCATTTTTAAAAAGTAAAATTTTATCAATAAAACTAAAAAATGCTTAGTCTATATTACGAATGGAGATAACCTTTAAATGGATCTCTTAACTACTGACAAAACTCTTTCAAAATTGCATTTAGTCAAAAGTAGATATGTCTGAACTTCGCAAAATCCGGTCCACTCGAGGATCCGGTAATTTTCGAAAAAATTAAACAATTCGAAAATCCGCGAGTGGACCCATTAAAAATGAGAAAAACACGAGATTTTTGGTATTTTCGAAAATTTTCGAAATTACAGGTTTTCGTGTACGAGAAAACTAGTATTTTCGAAAATTTTCAAAAATATGTATTGTCAAAAATACGAGTAACCCTCGTAGTTTCGAAAATTTTCGGAAATACGTATTTATGGAAATAAGAGAAATCCTTGTATTTTCAAAAATTTTCGAAATTACGTATTTTCTCGTAATTTCGAAAATTTACGAAAATACTAAAAATCCGCGAATCGGAAGTTCGGAAGGCGGAAAATCCGGAAAAATCAGCCGTTCGCGAACGGGATAAATCCGCGGCGGATCCGGGTTCGGATCCGCGAACCGGCCATCCCTAGTCAGAAGTAAGCAGAGCAAGCATGTTCACTGGAGGGGAAGAGTTTTGCCAGTATCTAAGAGGTACAATGAAGGAGTGGGTTGTGTCTTTTCATAAAAAATATTTTATAAACCCTTGTTATAGGCACAGTTTTATCATGACACTTTTTAAAAAGTTTAAAATAAAAGTATGCACTCTTCCCTTTTTAATGTAAAGAAGATGGAGTTCCCTGACCTGTATGAAAGTTCTAAGCTTTGTGATTTTATATGGCTAGGGAACTCCTCAATTATGAAATGTCTTTTATTACACTGCACTGGTGTAAACAATATGCAATTGAGAGTGTTCGTGGAAAAAGACAATGTATAATACGGGCATCAGTTAAATAGAATCTGCAACATTTTTTTTTGTTTTTTGTTTGATAATTGGACTTAATGTTAATGTCCAGAATATTTAGCAGGCACGGGATTCTGGGAGTTGCGGCTGGAGTTTTCAATATTAGTGGTGGGCAAAAAGAGTGGTGTTATATGTAGCATGATGTGATATGATCATTAAGCAATTCATAGAACTAGGACATATTGGTTGAGTGGATTAATTTAAACTCTTAGTTTAATTCTTTTTTTTATAGTTATGAAGAAACCTGAAAATTGCTGGAAAAATAAGGAACAGAGAGGAGGTAGAGAGGTGATAGAGGTGAGAAAGCAACACAGCAATAAATAGATGTATTATGATACAATAAACTTACATTATACTAATGCAAGGCAGTTTTTTATTCCATCAGGATCTAATGGAGAAAAGAGATCCGCTAATCCCTACAGAACCTGGGTATAAGATTGAGCCTGTGGAAGACAATGACCCCGAGGCTGATACCACAATGCGGGGAGATCCAGTGGCACAGGAAGAGGGTAAAGACAGTCGTATGCCACAGGAGGAAAGAGATCCCAGAGTTTAGAAGGATTAAATGGATTTTCCAGAACACAGTCATTTAATGTTCCTGAAATCAAAGGTGTCATGTCAGGGAGGAAAACAATCTTCTGTATGTAGAGCACACGGTGCTTTGGAGCCAATAACTCTCTGCGTAACTTAGGATAAGTGTTGCTTTATTGAGTGAAAGCTGCCCAGTTAACATCCCTGTGTTGCTGTAAACTTGGTAAGAAGGACTGAAATAGACATATATCAAGTAACTTTTAAGGTGCTCCTGATAAAATACAGATCCAGAGTTTGACAGGATTGTCAACATTACATATCAGTTATTTATAATATATTAGGCAACATCATTTGTGTTTCCCTTTACAACAAAATAAGAAGATGGCAAAATAAGGCAGGACTGGATTTTGCTATAAGCTAAGGCACCTTATAGTTTTAAAGGGTCACTATACTCACTCAAACAACTTCACATTATCTGAAACTACAATTTGAGAGACGTGAAATGGTGGCACTAACACATTTATATGTGCTTACTTTGTCATTAAATTATTAATATTTAGTGAGTGCTCCTAATTCCCCCCACCGTCCCTTACTCACTGCCTTCTTGTAGTGTCTGCGACACTTGTAAGTTCTGCACAACCTCACCATGGACACTGCTCTGCTTACACCTCTCCCCTCCCTCCCCCCTCCCACCCTCTTTTTTCTGCTGATTCTCTTAATTGTTGCAAGAAGTGTGCTGGCAAACTGCCAAAGATTCTAGTAAGAGGTCAGGGATGGGGCACATATTTCTGCTTTTGGAGTGACAGACAGGTCTTTCCCTGTACATGTTGTGATTCATGCTAAGAGCTGAGTACTGTAGGATAAGGTGATACCTTTTTATTATGGACTAACAGTTCATTTTTACATACAAGCTTTAGATACACTTCTCTCTTCCTCAGGTCAAGCAGTACTAAGAAACACAGGGTACATCACATCTTTAAAGTTGATAGAGTAACAACCTTTTTTATCAGGAATATGTTTGGTCCATTCCCACTTCCACCCTCCCTGTCTGCTTGTACCTTGTCTGTATCCAATTAATTACTAATTATGTCCCATTTACAGTTCCCTAATGTTCACTTTATGTTACATTCCTGACATAATAGGATTTCCAAAAAAAAGGTTCTAACTCTATCAACTTTAAAGATGTGATATACCCTGTGTTTCTTAGTACTGCTTGACCTGAGGAAGAGAGAAGTGTATCCCACGAAAGCTTGTCTGTAAAAATGAACTGATAGTCCATAATAAAAAGGTATCACCTTATCCTACAGTACTGATCTCTTAGTATATGCTACTGGACTAATACGGCTACAACCATTTTATGCTGTGATTTCAAATGATGATTTCTCAGAATCTACAGCTCAGATTCAAAATCTAAAAAAGTTCCCTTTATAGGGCATATCCACCACTAAAACTATAATTTAACCCACTACTGGCCCCACTGTAGTTTAAAATAAACCTTACCTTACATCTTACACTTTACATCTGTGCTCCTTATGGTTCTCCAGCTATGCCTTTTCAAAGTCCATGAAACTGAAAACTCCAAGCTGTGAGCCATCTGTTCCATGCTGATTCCTCGTCCTCATCAAGGTCTGGAGCATGTGCAGTACCCCCCTCCCACCATCTGGATTCATCCTCAGCCATTGTTGCACCTAGTGTGAAATCCCTTGGAGGTAAGGTAAGTAACCCCTCTCCGCCCCCAACAGCCGCAATATTTCTTTAAAAAAATCCCCTGATCCATACTTACGGAGCCTTCTCTCACGGTGTTTCCAGTGATGTCAGCCGCTGAGAGGCAGCCAATCACAGACGTGGCTGACGTCTGGCCCCTGCTTTCAAGCAGTGGGTCGGATCAGATCGCCTCAGGAGAGATGGCTGTGTAAGTAGAAATCGGGGGACTTTTTAAAAGAAATATTGCAGTGGTTGGGGGTGGCTAGGAGTTACCTACTTTACCCCTAAAGTTGGTTTTAGGATTGGACATGCCCTTTAAGTTTTTTTGAATTTGAAACGCTTCTACATCAAGGTATCTTCCAGAATATATGTAATGCAATGTCAATAAGAATGTGTTTAAAACTGTATAGCTTTTTTCTGAAGATCTGTTCCTGTGTTAAAATGCAGTCTTATCTGATTACTAGGGGATTCTTTACTAGTTGTAAGTTGTACATTTTCCCAAGATTACTCGTGCTTATTTGATTGCCATCTTAGATGATATTGTTAACTTGGAATTGTTGTTCTTTGTGTACAGCCATGTTCTTTACCTAATTACTGTTGGTTCTTGCTTTGACCTGAATATAGTATTCTTGTCTGTGACACATTCCCCATTAAGGAGTCTATGTTATTAGCGGCAGCACAGATGTTTTAATAACTTCTTTCAGCCTCTCAAGGACTCATTTTTCTTTTACAAAAGCTGTTACTGCTATAAAATTGCAGCTGCTTTCGGTTAGTTAGTTTGTAACATAGATTTATGTTTTGACTGCAGAAGGTCCTCAAAATGCGTCAACAAATATCTATCTTTCAAAGGTGTAAACCCCATCCCATTAATAGATCCTTGGCATACTATTTGCCCTGAAACCAGTCTGCACCTAGTGGTCCTACAGCATCTTGCATTCAGAGTTGTTCTATGTATAACTGCACTATAGTTGGCAACATTCAAAAATAATTACTAGGGATACTTTACATAACAAAATTGTCAACAGTTGGGCAGGAAATGTGGGTACTGCTGAGTAAGTTGGGCCAAATGGATGGATGTCTTTATTCAACCTCAAATACTATACTATGACATAGTTTTCATGTGCACAATTTCTGTATGAATAACTGGATTCCACTCAAAACAGATGTATTTCTCAATGAAAACTGTATCTGGATTTTACAGCATTGTAAACCACTATTTATAGTTGAACCCTAAAACCAAACAATGTTGGCCTTTCTGTGGAAATGAAAAAGACTGCTATGTAAAGACATTAATCAGATTCATTTTGTAGATATTATTTCAGATATCAGTATAATTTGCAAACATATCAGCTTATTGTGCAGTAAACGGCTATTTTAAAGTTTTCACCAAGTTTGAATGATCATATAATGAAAACATAAACATGTTGTTACGTGTGACCTAAAAAATATCACACTGGTTAATTCTACCTTATCCGATGACTTTCCTAAACACGAGTTCTATTGAGCATGTCTAGCTGTTTTCTTGCACCATAGGTAAGTTGTTTACCAGTCACTCACTCTACTGAAGGGAGCTTAATCTTAACATATGGGAATCAGCAGGAGAAGTGACACGTGCCCATCTGGTGACAGTGATTAAGCACCAATAGCCTATGAAACAATCAGCTGAGTCTCTTGTAAATTCCTTGTTGAATCAAAAATTGAGACACCTCAGCATATAGTTAAAATGAGAGCAGTGTTGCTGGCAGAAACAAAGTGCTACAGAGTCATTTCAAAGGAGTCTTAATACCTGTCCATTGCATTATATGTTGCTCAATGATCCAATTGACTTTGAGTGCTATAAATCACTTTAAAAAACAATGACAAAACAATTTATTCTGAAAAATTAACAACTGTGAGTTGAGCAAACAATGATGTATCATCACATTTTTACAATTATCTCCGATTCAGGGTTGGCTTATTTGATAAAGTGCTATAAAGCCTTCTTAAAGGGCTCCAACATGTCTCTTTTCCAACATGTCTCTCTTTTACAAAATTTTGGAGAAGAGAGACATATCCACATATCCACATCCCTCTAAACTCAAGTTCCAAGACATCTCCGCTAGTCCCACATTAAAGTTACATTTTACAAAATTCAGTAAATCTTCCATATTCTCTGGTAATATTAAGTGAAACTCAAAGAAACTAGGTAATCAAATCTCTCCCCACACACATGTAAAAGCCCAAATAAAAGTTATATGATAACAAAACTTGTATTATACAGAGACTGACAGAAATAATAATGGAAGTAGCAGATCTGCATTATTTACAAACAGAAGAGCAAATTCCTCGGTTTAGTACTCAGCCGTGTACCAGCATCTTAAGGAAAAAGGGCATACGTTTGAAAATTCTAATGTCAACATCTTGGCAAAGGAACAGGATTGGTTCAAGAGAGGTGTCAAGGAGTCCATTTATGTTCAGAACCAAGCCTGAATAGAGGTGGGGGATTCAAGACCAATTGTCTAGCATGTTTAATGCTGTTTTGACACCTTACCCTGGGCAGTTTCGATAACACAATGATAAACACCTTGCTGTTATATGCTAATTGGGACACATACCAGGGTATATATTGCCAGCAGATTCTTGTACAAGTCATTCTGAATTGAGAAAGCCAAAATGACTTCAAGAACTAAACTTCAAGTCCAGTTGATCTATCTAAATACAACAGATATTCCATGACCTGGATGAATGAGAACCTTCACAAGTAACTTACAAACTGATTATATGTAAACTGTTATAATTCAGACTCAGTCTCAGCTACATATGTTTGCTTTGATTAACCTGGGGTTTACCAAATGGTTTCAGAGTTACTCAAATATGCTATTGGATGTTTGACCAAAGCAACTATTTATATTGTCTACTTACCATCAATTATTATAAAGCTGTGTTTAGCAGGGAGCGCTACCAAACAAACACAAGGCACTTGAACCCACAACTGCCCACTCAGGAAGCTTAGTCAAGCCCCACACTATTTGCAAGTCTCATTCTGACATCCTACATGGACAGTTGCTAGAGCTGTTTATAGTTTTGCTGGGGAATTTTGCCTATTTTATATTGTCTCATAGACATACCCCTAAAATATGATTGATCCCAATTGGCTTCAAAGTTTGTTTGAGACCAGCTTCTATTTGGCAGCTAGATGTCCAGCTTTACTATTGTAAAAGACCTTTAAGAGATGAGCTGCCTGGCTGGGATCTGTGAATTTATATCCTTGAGCCCTGGTAGCCTATGTTTGTGGGACACAATGCTATTAGTTAATACAGTAATACTGCTCTTGCTATTTTCCAATGCGAGGGGTAGTATATTGAAAACATTCAGATATTACTCAGACAGAACACATGCAGCTGCAATCAGTAGGTAATCAGTGTTAGCCCTGTGAATATTGTTGTGTGTCTTTCAATCACGAGATGATCTGGAAACTAAATATATATCCTATAACAGTATAAACAGGTTATAGAAGGGGGGCGGAGTCTGAAGCTCGATGCAGTAGGACGCATGTAAGAGCGGCTCCGGCACTAACCAAGTAACCGAGGCTAATACCAGCATTCTAACGACACCTCTCCAGCCTCTAACCACTGGACATATCCTCTCAACCGATGACCAGAGCTAAAGGACAAAAATCCAAGGTGCCTGGGGAAAAAACGGACCAGTTCACGTGGAACCGCAGGACCCCTAAGCAGGCCACAATGCCACCGTCCCCTAAGAGACAAGCTCCAGAGACCCAATCTGATCAACCTTCACTAGTAGGAAATCTTGGTCACACTTCAAGACATACCTCCGCAGAACCAACGCTGAAGGAGCTACAGCAACAACTTCTTGGCGCCATACAGGACTCTAAACGCTCTTTGGCGGGAATAATAGAAGAAACACGTTCCGACATCTCACTACTTAGACACGATGTACAAAAAAACCAGGCAACGAGTGGGAGAGGCCGAAACCCGGATCTCGACACTGGAAGACACAGTCCAGCCTATACCCTCTATAATAGCAAACCTGCAACGGGAATTGCAGGCCACTAGAGGAAAGCTCGACGACCTAGAAAACAGGTCGAGGAGGCAGAACCTCCGATTCATCGGGCTCTCAGAGGGATCGGAGGGACAGAACCCAGCACAGTTTTTGGAAGACTGTATCAGGAAGAAATTCGGCCCGGAAGGCCTATCAGCCCAATTTATGATCGAAAGGGCCCACCGGATACCGGCCAAGGTGCCGGCCCCGGGTGCACCACCAAGGCCCCTAATTGCCCGACTCCTTAATGCCCGCGACAGGGATCGGATCCTGAGGCAAGCCAGGACCATCGGAGAATTGAGGTCTGACAACTCGACAATTAAAATCTTCCCAGATTACTCCCTCGACCTTCAACGCCGCAGAGCTACATTTACAGAAGTCAAAAAACGCATGGCAACAGCTGGAGTCACGTACTCCATGGCCTACCCAGCACGCCTGAGAGTAATGGCGGGAGATCGAGTCAGATTCTTCGAGAGTCCAGCGGATGGCTGTGCCTGGATGGACTCCCGGTAACCTATACGGACAACATGAGGCTATACTAGCTCCTCCTATAAGTATGTATACTACCCCGACATTCGAACCACTAGCAACCCTCCTATACCCCACTTCACTATAACCCCTTGACCCAATTTGCCCACCTGCCAATACAGGTGGACCAGGCCTGAACATTATCGGTAGGAAAACAACAAATAATGACCACCCGTATACCCCCACTGAGATGGACCCTGCACCCCCAAGCTGAACGACTACGTTCCCCTCATGTCTCTGGTACTGGCCCACTTGTGCTCCCAGGAACATATGTGGACTGAAATGCTTACCCCACATAGACTCTGTACTGTATATGTGAAATAAGACATTACTGCTGTATTGCAGAACTGATAATACCTATTGAATAAAGACATGGGAGAAAATACAACCATACCAACTACTCCATATAAGATCAACCCCCAAATATACGTAACCCTTTATCTCCTACCACCTTCGATATAAGCAACTACGCCACCTGGAGTATAAAATATATCGCTCAATACCCACATATGGAGAATGTCAGAAAACAATGTATGACTTCAATGACTTAAAGGTCCACATAGAGCAAATCTCCCCCCTCCCTATCACCCCACTAGAGATGGCCGGTTCGCGGACCCAAACCCGGGTCCGCCGCGGATTTATCCCGTCCGAAACGGCGGATTATTCCGGATTTTCTGCCTTCCGAACTTCCGAACCGCAGATTTTTTTTCCCCGAAAATTTTCGTAATTACGAGGATCTCCGTATTTTCGAAATACGGAGAAAACGGAGGTCCTCGTAATTACGAGAAATTCTTGCAAATTCATGGAATTTCTGCATTTTGGGGATTATTTTGAAGACGGAGCAAGCCACATGTCCCAAATTATCCAATGGCAGCTAACATGATTATTGCCAGCCCCCTGGGTATAAAAGGCTGCTTTACAGGTGCCATTTTGTCAGTGTGTTGGAGTGTGTTTAGTGGAGACCTGACAGTGTAGGAGTTGGAGAGAGTCTTTAGTGCTTTTTGAGCTTTCTGTGTGTGGATTTCAGCCTGCCTGACTCTTCAACAATGGTGGCAAACTGCAGTGGGCCTGCTGTAACTCAATGGGGCTGTTCCTACGAAGCCTTACCCTTTCACCTGCTTTCCCTTGCACGAAGCATACTCTGAGGGAGAGAAGCCAGTGGGGTGAGGGGTATGTCCAGTGGGGCCAAGCCTGCCTGGCTTTTTTTTATAGACAAGTAGGTTAGAACATTGGCTATTTGTTTTAAATCAACCTTAGGACATTTAAATGGTGTGTCGATTGAGTTTTGAGGTATATGTATTGAAACAGAATATAGTGTCGTATCTGTTTTTTAGAGATCAGTTGTCCAGTAAATTATCAATAAACAACCATCTAGTGGGGCCATTTGGTATATTACAATTTCCTCTGGTATTTGTACACTCACGGTGGTTATAGTAAAGTAGGTCGGATGGGATAGTAAGGGGGACAGGGGGGGGAAAGGACAAGTGGGGTGTAGAGATGTCCGAACTTCAAAAAATCCGGTCCGCGCAGGATCCGCAGATTTTCGAAAAAATCCGTAAATTCGAAAATCCGCGAGGCGACCCGTTAAAACGATATTAAAATGAAAGTTCGGCAAAATCCGCATTAAAAGTGGTCTAAATAGCCTTGGTAACGTACACTTAATCACTCAGGGCCCTGGGTAATGACCTTAAGAACACGTATCAATGCCTACAATACCTAAAAATACAGTCCGCTAGCGTGAATTTAAAAAAACGGTATTTTCGAAAATACGAGGATTTCCGTAAAAACAAGGATTTTCGTAAAAACGAGGAACCGGAACCTTCTGCCTGCACAATGGCGGAGTCTGTAAGGCAGATGTATGCCACACAGTACCTCCTGGCCAGGGGGTACAATGATTTTCCCCTGGCACCTATCATGTGCGGCACCTGTGGATTATGGAGGGATTCCAGCGCCGGCTCCTGTGGCGTTCGGCTACCAGACCACTGTCTCTACCCTCCAGAGACAGTCTGATCTGAAGAGGCAGAGGCACACCACATTGGCCACATTCCCCTATTTAGTAGTTTGCACTCAACAAGGGAAAGAAGGCGATGGGGGGACGGGTTACACATGTCCACTGCGGTTGCCACAATTGGTGGGGCCAGCAGGCTTGGCCCCACTGGACATACCCCTACCCCATTGGTTCTCTCCCTCAGAGTATGCTTGTGCAAGGGAAAGCGAGTGAACGGGTTAGCACAGCACATTGAGTTACAGCAGGCCCACTGCAGGTTGCCACCATTGTTGAAGATGGAGTGTGTTTAGTGGAGACCTGACAGTGTAGGAGTTGGAGAGAGTCTTTAGTGCTTTTTGAGCTTTCTGTGTGTGGATTTCAGCCTGCCTGACTCTTCAACAATGGTGGCAAACTGCAGTGGGCCTGCTGTAACTCAATGGGGCTGTTCCTACGAAGCCTTACCCTTTCACCTGCTTTCCCTTGCACGAAGCATACTCTGAGGGAGAGAAGCCAGTGGGGTGAGGGGTATGTCCAGTGGGGCCAAGCCTGCCTGGCTCTTCAACAATGGTGGCAAACTGCAGTGGGCCTGCTGTAACTCAATGGTGCTGTTGCTACCCGTTCACTCGCTTTCCCTTGCACGAAGCATACTCTGAGGGAGAGAAGCCAATGGGGTGAGGGGTATGTCCAGTGGGGCCAAGCTTGCTTGGCCCCACAACAATTGTGGCAAACCGCAGTGGACATTATGTAACCCAGTACCCCCATCGCCTCAAGTATGCTTCGTGCAAGGGAAGCGAGTGAACGGGTAGCAACAGCACCATGAGTTACAGCAGGCCCACTGCAGTTTGCCACCATTGTTGAAGAGCCAGGCAGGCTTGGCCCCACTGGACATACCCCTCACCCCACTGGCTTCTCTCCCTCGAGTTATGCTTCGTGCAGGGAAAGCAGGTGAAAGGGTAAGCTTCGTAGGAACAGCCCCATTGAGTTACGCAGGCCCACTGCAGTTTGCCACCATTGTTGAAGAGTCAGGCAGGCTGAAATCCACACACAGAAAGCTCAAAAAGCACTAGACTCTCTCCAACTCCTACACTGTCAGGTCTCCACTAAACACACTCCAAACACTGACAAAATGGCACCTGTAAAGCAGCCTTTTATACCCAGGGGGCTGGCAATAATCATGTTAGCTGCCATTGGATAATTTGGGACATGTGGCTTGCTCCGTCTTCAAAATAATCCCCAAAATGCAGAAATTCCATGAATTTGCAAGAATTTCTCGTAATTACGAGGACCTCCGTTTTCTCCGTATTTCGAAAATACGGAGATCCTCGTAATTACGAAAATTTTCGGGGAAAAAAAATCTGCGGTTCGGAAGTTCGGAAGGCGGAAAATCCGGAATAATCCGCCGTTTCGGACGGGATATCCGCGCGGACCCGGGTTTGGGTCCGCGAACCGGCCATCTCTAGTGGGTGATAGGGAGGGGGGAGGTTGCTCTATGTGGACCTTTAAGTCATTGAAGTCATACATTGTTTTCTGACATTCTCCATATGTGGGTATTGAGCGATATATTTTATACTCCAGGTGGCGTAGTTGCTTATATCGAAGGTGGTAGGAGATAAAGGGTTACGTATATTTGGGGGTTGATCTTATATGGAGTAGTTGTTATGGTTGTATTTTCTCCCATGTCTTTCATCATAGGTATTATCAGTTCTGCAATACAGCAGTAATGTCTTATTCACATATACAGTACAGAGTCTATGTGGGGTAAGCATTTCAGTCCACATATGTTCCTGGGAGCACAAGTGGGCCAGTACCAGAGACATGAGGGGAACGTAGTCGTTCAGCTTGGGGGTCAGGGTCCATCTCAGTGGGGGTATAGGTGGTCATTATTTGTTGTTTTTCCTACCGATAATGTTCAGGCCTGGTCCACCTGTATTGGCAGGTGGGCAAATTGGGTCAAGGGGTTTAGTGAAGTGGGGTATAGGAGGGTTGCTAGTGGTTCGAATGTCGGGGTAGTATACATACTTATAGGAGGAGCTAGTTAGCCTCATGTTGTCCGTATGGTTACCGGGAGTCCATCCAGGCACAGCCATCCGCTGGACTCTCGAAGAATCTACTCGATCTCCCGCCATTACTCTCAGGCGTGCTGGGTAGGCCATGGAGTACGTGACTCCAGCTGTTGCCATGCGTTTTTTGACTTCTGTAAATGTAGCTCTGCGGCGTTGAAGGTCGAGGGAGTAATCTGGGAAGATTTTAATTGTCGAGTTGTCAGACCTCAATTCTCCGATGTCCTGGCTTGCCTCAGGATCCATCCCGTCGCGGGCATTAAGGAGTCGGGCAATTAGGGGCCTTGGTGGTGCACCCGGGGCCGGCACCTTGGCCGGTATCCGGTGGGCCCTTTCGATCATAAATTGGGCTGATAGGCCTTCCGGGCCGAATTTCTTCCTGATACAGTCTTCCAAAAACTGTGCTGGGTTCTGTCCCTCCGATCCCTCTGAGAGCCCGATGAATCGGAGGTTCTGCCTCCTCGACCTGTTTCTAGGTCGTCGAGCTTTCCTAGTGGCCTGCAATTCCCGTTGCAGGTTTGCTATTATAGAGGGTATAGGCTGGACTGTGTCTTCCAGTGTCGAGATCCGGTTTCGGCCTCTCCCACTCGTTGCCTGTTTTTTTTTACATCGTGTCTAAGTAGTGAGATGTCGGAACGTGTTTTCTTCTATTATTCCCGCCAAAGAGCGTTAGAGTCCTGTATGGCGCCAAGAAGTTGTTGCTGTAGCTCCTTCAGCGTTGGTTCGGCGGAGGTATGTCTTGAAGTGTGACCAAGATTTCCTACTAGTGAAGGTTGATCAGATTGGTCTCTGGGCTTGTCTCTTAGGGGACGGTGGCATTGTGGCCTGCTTAGGGTCCTGCGGTTCCACGTGAACTGGTCCGTTTTTTCCCCAGGCACCTTGGATTTTTGTCCTTTAGCTCTGGTCATCGGTTGAGAGGATATGGTCCAGTGGTTAGAGGCTGGAGAGGTGTCGTTAGAATGCTGGTATTAGCCTCGGTTACTTGGTTAGTGCCGAGCCGCTCTACATGCGTCCTACTGCACGAGCTTCAGACTCCGCCCCCCTTCTATAACCTGTTTATACTGTTATAGGATATATATTTAGTTTCCAGATCATCTCGTGATTGAAGACACACAACAATATTCACAGGGCTAACACTGATTACCTACTGATTGCAGCTGCATGTGTTCGTGCGAGTAAATCTGAATGTTTTCAATATACTACCCCTCGCATTGGAAAATAGCAAGAGCAGTATTACTGTATTAACTTAGCATTGTGTCCCACAAACATAGGCTACCAGGGCTCAAGGATATAAATTCACAGATCCCAGCCAGGCAGCTCATCTCTCTAAAGGTCTTTTACATAGTAAAGCTGGACATCTAGCTGCCAATAGAAGCTGGTCTCAAACAAACTTTGAAGCCAATTGGATCAATCATATTTTAGGGGTATCTATGAGACAATATAAAATAGGCAAAATTCCCCAGCAAAACTATAACAGCTCTAGCAACTGTCCATGTAGGATTGCAGAATGAGACTTGCAAATAGTGTGGGGCTTGACTAAGCTTCCTGAGTGGGCAGTTGTGGGTTCAAGTGCCTTGTGTTTGTTTGGTACGCTCCCTGCTAAACACAGCTTTATAATATGATGGTAAGTAGACAATATAAATAGTTGCTTTGGTCAAACATCCAATACATATTTGAGTAACTCTGAAACCATTTGGTAAACCCCAGGTTATCAAGCAAACATATGTAGCTGAGACTGAGTCTGAATTATAACTTTACATATAATCAGTTTGTAAGTTACTTGTAAGGTTCTCATTCATCCAGGTCATGGAATATCTGTTGTATTTAGATAGATCAACTGGACTTGAAGTTTAGTTCTTGAAGTCATTTGGCTTTCTCAATTCAGAATGACTTGTACAAGAATCTGCTGCTGCAATATATACCCTGGTATGTGTCCCAATTAGCATATAACAGCAAGGTGTTTATCATTGTGTTACGAAACTGCCCAGGGTAAGGTGTCAAAACGCATTAAACATGCTAGACAATTGGTCTTGAATCCCCCACCTCTATTCAGGCTTGGTTCTGAACATAAATGGACTCCTTGACACCTCTCTTGAACCAATCCTGTTCCTTTGCCAAGATGTTGACATTAGAATTTTCAAACGTATGCCCTTTTTCCTTAAGATGCTGGTACACGGCTGAGTACTAAACCGAGAATTTGCTCTTCTGTTTGTAAATAATGCAGATCTGCTACTTCCATTATTATTTCTGTCAGTCTCTGTATAATACAAGTTTTGTTATCATATAACTTTTATTTGGGCTTTTACATGTGTGTGGGGAGAGATTTGATTACCTAGTTTCTTTGAGTTTCACTTAATATTACCAGAGAATATGGAAGATTTACTGAATTTTGTAAAATGTAACTTTAATGTGGGACTAGCGGAGTGTCTTGGAACTTGAGTTTAGAGGGATGTATATGTGGATATGTCTCTCTTCTCCAAATTTTGTAAAAGAGAGACATGTTGGAAAAGAGACATGTTGGAGCCTTTAAGAAGGCTTTATAGCACTTTATCAAATAAGCCAACCCTGAATCGGAGATAATTGTAAAAATGTGATGATACATCATTGTTTGCTCAACTCACAGTTGTTAATTTTTCAGAATAAATTGTTTTGTCATTGTTTTTTAAGTGATTTATAGCACTCAAAGTCAATTGGATCATTGAGCAACATATAATGCATGGACAGGTATTAAGACCCTTTGAAATGACTCTGTAGCACTTTGTTTCTCGCAGCAACACTGCTCTCATTTTACCTATATGCTGAGGTGTCTCAATTTTTGATTCAACGAATTACAAGAGACTCAGGCTGATTGTTTCATAGGCTATTGGTGCTTAATCACTGTCACCAGATGGGCACGTGTCACTTCTCCTCTGATTCCCATATGTTAAGATTAAGCTCCCTTCAGTAGAGTGAGTGACTGGTAAACAACTTACCTATGGTGCAAAAAACAGCTAGACATGCTCAATAGAACTCGTGTTTAGGAAATCATCGGATAAGGTAGAATTAACCAGTGTGATATTTTTTAGGTCACACGTAACAACATGTTTATGTTTTCATTATATGATCATTCAAACTTGGTGAAAACTTTAAAATAGCCGTTTCCTGCACAATAAGCTGATATGTTGCAAATTATACTGATATCTGAAATAATATCTACAAAATGAATCTGATTATGTCTTTACATAGCAGTCTTTTTCATTTCCACAGAAAGGCCAACATTGTTTGGTTTTAGGGTTCAACTATAAATAGTGGTTTACATGCTGTAAATCCAGATACAGTTTTCATTGAGAAATACATCTGTTTTGATGGAATCCAGTTATTCATACAGAAATTGTGCACATGAAAACTATGTCATAGTATAGTATTTGAGGTTGAATAAAGACATCCATCCATTTGGCCCAACTTACTCAGCAGTACCCACATTTCCTGCCCAACTGTTGACAATTTTGTTATGTAAAGTATCCCTAGTAATTATTTTTGAATGTTGCCAACTATAGTGCAGTTATACATAGAACAACTCTGAATGCAAGATGCTGTAGGACCACTAGGTGCAGACTGGTTTCAGGGCAAATAGTATGCCAAGGATCTATTAATGGGATGGGTTTACACCTTTGAAAGATAGATATTTGTTGACGCATTTTGAGGACCTTCTGCAGTCAAAACATAAATCTATGTTACAAACTAACTAACCGAAAGCAGCTGCAATTTTATAGCAGTAACAGCTTTTGTAAAAGAAAAATGAGTCCTTGAGAGGCTGAAAGAAGTTATAAACATCTGTCTGCCGCTAATAACATAGACTCCTTAATGGGGAATGTGTCACAGACAAGAATACTATATTAAGGTCAAAGCAAGAACCAACAGTAATTAGGTAAAGAACATGGCTGTACACAAAGAACAACAATTCCAAGTTAACAATATCATCTAAGATGGCAATCAAATAAGCACGAGTAATCTTGGGAAAATGTACAACTTACAACTAGTAAAGAATCCCCTAGTAATCAGATAAGACTGCATTTTAACACAGGAACAGATCTTCAAAAAAGCTATACAGTTTAACAACAATTCTTATTGACATTGCATTACATATATTCTGGAAGATACCTTGATGTAGAAGCGTTTCAAATTCAAAAAAACTTAAAGGGCATGTCCAATCTCTAAAACCAACTTAGGGGTAAAGTAGGTAACTCCTAGCCACCCCCAACCACTGCAATATTTCTTTAAAAAGTCCCCCGATTTCTACTTACCAGCCATCTCTCCTAGGCGATCTTTCCGACCCACTGCTTGAAAGCAGGGGCCAGACGTCAGCCACGTCTGTGATTGGCTGCCTCTCAGCGGCTGACATCACTGGAAACACCGTGAGAGAAGGCCTCGTAAGTATGGATCAGGGGATTTTTTAAAGAAATATTGCGGCTGTTGGGGGCGGAGAGGGGTTACTTACCTTACCTCCAAGGGATTTCACACTAGGTGCAACAATGGCTGAGGATGATCTCAGATGGTGGGAGGGGGGTACGCAACTGCTCCGACCTTGATGAGGACGAGGAATCAGCATGGAACAGATGGCTCACAGCTTGGAGTTTCAGTTCATGGACTTTGAAAAGGCATAGCTGGAGAACCATAAGGAGCACAGATGTAAGGTGTAAGATGTAAGGTAAGGTTTATTTTAACTACAGTGGGGCCAGTAGTGGGTTAATTATAGTTTTAGGGGTGGTATGCCCTATAAAGGGAACTTTTTTAGATTTTGAATCTGAGCTGTAATTCTGAGAAATCTATCATTTGAAATCACAGCATAAAATGGTTGTAGCCGTATTAGTCCAGTAGCATATCTAAGAGTCAGTACTGTAGGATAAGGTGATACCTTTTTATTATGGACATCACAGTTCATTTTTCAGACAAGCTTTCGTGGGATACACTTCTCTCTTCCTCAGGTCAAGCAGTACTAAGAAACACAGGGTATATCACATCTTTAAAGTTGATAGAGTAACCTTTTTTTGGAAATCCTATTATGTCAGGAATGTAACATAAAGTGAACATTAGGGAACTGTAAATGGGACATAATTAGTAATTAATTGGATACAGACAAGGTACAAGCAGACAGGGAGGGTGGAAGTGGGAATGGACCAAAAATTCCTGATAAAAAAGGTTGTTACTCTATCAACTTTAAAGATGTGATGTACCCTGTGTTTCTTAGTACTGCTTGACCTGAGAAGAGAGAAGTGTATCTAAAGCTTGTATGTAAAAATGAACTGTTAGTCCATAATAAAAAGGTATCACCTTATCCTACAGTACAGCTCTTACATGAACACAACATGTACAGGAAAGACCTGTCTGTCCACTCCAAAGCAGAAATATGTGCCCCATCCCTGACCTCTTACTAGATCTTTGGCGTTTGCCAGCACACTTCTTGCAACAATTAGAGAATCAGCAGAAAAAAGAGGGTGGGAGGGGGGAGGGAGGGGAGAGGTGTAAGCAGAGCGTGTCCATGTGAGGTGTGCAGAACTTACAAGTGTCGCAGACATACAAGAAGGCAGTGAGTAAGGGACGGTGGGGGGAATTAGGAGCACTCACTAAATATTAATAATTTAATGACAAAGTAAGCACATATAAAGTGTTAGTGCCACCATTCACGTCTCTCAAATTGTAGTTTCAGATAATGTGAAGTTGTTTGAGTGAGTATAGTGACCCTTTAAAACTATAAGGTGCCTTAGCTTATAGCAAAATCCAGTCCTGCCTTATTTTGCCATCTTCTTATTTTGTTGTAAAGGGAACACAAATGATGTTGCCTAATTATTTTAAATAACTGATATGTAATGTTGACAATCCTGTCAAACTCTGGATCTTGTATTTTATCAGGAGCACCTTAAAAGTTACTTGATATATGTCTATTTCAGTCCTTCTTACCAAGTTTACAGCAACACAGGGATGTTAACTGGCAGCTTCACTCAATAAAGCAACACTTATCCTAAGTTACGCAGAGAGTTATTGGCTCCAAGCACCGTGTGCTCTACATACAAAGATTGTTTTCCTCCCTGAATGACACCTTTGATTTCAGGAACATTAAATGACGTGTTCTGGAAAATCCATTTAATCCTTCTAAACTCTGGGATCTCTTTCCTCCTGTGGCATACGACTGTCTTTACCCTCTTCCTGTGCCACTGGATCTCCCGCATTGTGGTATCAGCCTCGGGGTCATTGTCTCCACCAGGCTCAATCTTATACCCAGGTTCTGTAGGGATTAGCGGATCTCTTTCTTTTCTCCATTGATCCTGATGGAATAAAAAACTGCCTTGCATTAGTATAATGTAAGTTTATTGTATCATAATACATCTATTTATTGCTGTGTTGCTTTCTCACCTCTATCACCTCTCTACCTCCTCTCTGTCCTTATTTTTCCAGCAATTTTCAGGTTTCTTTCATAACTATAAAAAAAAATAATTAAACTAAGAGTTTAAATTAATCCACTCAACCATATGTCCTAGTTCTATGAATTGCTTAATGATCTATCACATCAGCTACATATAACACCACTCTTTTGCCCACCACTAATATTGAAAACTCCAGCCGCAACTCCCAGAATCCGTGCCTGCTAAATATTCTGGACATTAACATTAAGTCCATATTAAAACAAAACAAAAAAAAATGTTGCAGATTCTATTTAACTGATGCCCGTATTATACATTGTCTTTTTCCACGAACACTCTCAATTGCATATTGTTTACACCAGTGCAGTGTAATAAAAGACATTTCATAATTGAGGAGTTCCCTAGCCATATAAAATCACAAAGCTTAAACTTTCATACAGGTCAGGAACTCCATCTTCTTTACATTAAAAAGGGAAGGTGCATACTTTTATTTTAAACTTTTTAAAAAGTGTCATGATAAAACTGTGCCTATAACAAGGGTTTATAAAATATTTTTTATGAAAAGACACAACCCACTCCTTCATTGTACCTCTTAGATACTGGCAAAACTCTTCCCTCCAGTGAACATGCTTGCTCTGCTTACTTTGACTAGGGATGGCCGTTCGCGGATCCGAACCCGGATCCGCCGCGGATTTATCCCGTTCGCGAACGGCTGATTTTTCCGGATTTTCCGCCTTCCGAACTTCCGATTCGCGATTTTAGTATTTTCGTAAATTTTCGAAATTCGAGAAAATACGTAATTTCGAAATTTTTGAAAATACAGGATTTCTCTTATTTCATAAATACGTATTTCCGAAAATTTCGAAACTACGAGGGTTACTCGTATTTTTGACATACATATTTTGAAAATTTTCGAAAATCATAGTTTTCTCGTACACGAAAACCTGTAATTTCGAAAATTTTCGAAAATACCAAAAATCTCGTGTTTTTCTCTTTTTAATGGTCCACTCGCGGATTTTCGAATTGTTTAATTTTTTCGAAAATTACCGGATCCTCGAGTGGACCGATTTTGCGAAGTTCAGACATATCTACTTTTGACTAAATGCAATTTTGAAAAGTTTTGTCAGTAGTTAAGAGATCCATTTAAAGGTTATCTCCATTCGTATATAGACTAAGCATTTTTTAGTTTTATTGATAAAATTTTACTAGGGAGAGAAGCCAATGGGGTGAGGGGTATGTCCAGTGGGGCCAAGCTTGCTTGGCCCCACAACAATTGTGGCAAACCGCAGTGGACATTATGTAACCCAGTACCCCCATCGCCTTCTTTCCCTTGTTGTGTGCAAACTACTATATAGGGGAATGTGGCCAATGTGGTGTGTGTAATGGCATTAATGGTACAAGAGGCAGAGGCCTCATTATGTTCAAGCCATGCGGCAACTGATGGAAGGCAAGTATACTTTTTATATATTACTGTATTGTAATAAGTAGTAAAATATTTTAATTCACTTCTGACAAAAACATATTATTGGATACGTATACCTTACCATTAATGCCATTACACACACCACATTGGCCACATTCCCCTTATATAGTAGTTTGCACACAACAAGGGAAAGAAGGCGATGGGGGTACTGGGTTACATAATGCCACTGCGGTTTGCCACAATGTTGTGGGGCCAAGCAAGCTTGGCCCCACTGGACATACCCTCCCCATTGGCTTCTCTCCCTCAGAGTATGCTTCGTGCAAGGGAAAGCGAGTGAACGGGTAGCAAAAGCACCATGAGTTACAGCAGGCCCACTGCAGTTTGCCACCATGTTGAAGAGCCAGGCAGGCTTGGCCCCACTGGACATACCCCTACCCCACTGGCTTCTCTCCTCAGAGTATGCTTCGTGCAAGGGAAAGCAGGTGAAAGGGTAAGCTCGTAGGAACAGCCCCATTGAGTTACAGCAGGCCCACTGCAGTTTGCCACCATTGTTGAAGAGTCAGGCAGGCTGAAATCCACACACAGAAAGTCAAAAAGCACTAAAGACTCTCTCCAACTCCTACCAGTCAGGTCTCAATAAACACACTCCAACACACTGACAAAATGGCACCGTAAAGCAGCCTTTTATACCAGGGGGCTGGCAATAATCATGTTAGCTGCCATTGGATAATTTGGGACATGTGGCTTGCTCCGTCTTCAAAATAATCCCCAAAATGCAGAAATTCCATGAATTTGCCAGAAATTTCTCGTAATTACGAGGACCTCCGTTTTCTCCGTATTTCGAAAATAAGGAGATCCTCGTAATTACGAAAATTTTCGGGGAAAAAAAAAAATCTGCGGTTCGGAAGTCGGAAGGCAGAAAATCCGGAATAATCCGCCGTTCGGACGGGATAAATCCGCGGCGGACCCGGGTTTGGGTCCGCGAACCGGCCATCTCTAGTGGGGTGATAGGGAGGGGGGGAGATTTGCTCTATGTGGACCTTTAAGTATTGAAGTCATACATTGTTTTCTGACATTCTCCATATGTGGGTATTGAGCGATATATTTTATACTCCAGGTGGCGTAGTTGCTTATATCGAAGGTGGTAGGAGATAAAGGGTTACGTATATTTGGGGGTTGATCTTATATGGAGTAGTTGGTATGGTTGTATTTTCTCCCATGTCTTTATTCAATAGGTATTATCAGTTCTGCAATACAGCAGTAATGTCTTATTCACATATACAGTACAGAGTTATGTGGGGTAAGCATTTCAGTCCACATATGTCCTGGGAGCACAAGTGGGCCAGTACCAGAGACATGAGGGGAACGTAGTCGTTCAGCTTGGGGTGCAGGGTCCATCTCAGTGGGGGTATATGGGTGGTCATTATTTGTTGTTTTCCTACCGATAATGTTCAGGCCTGGTCCACCTGTATTGGCAGGTGGGCAAATTGGGTCAGGGGTTATAGTGAAGTGGGGTATAGGAGGGTTGCTAGTGGGTCGAATGTCGGGGTAGTATACATACTATAGGAGGAGCTAGTATAGCCTCATGTTGTCCGTATAGGTTACCGGGAGTCCATCCAGGCACAGCCATCCGCTGGACTCTCGAAGAATCTGAATCGATCTCCCGCCATTACTCTCAGGCGTGCTGGGTAGGCCATGGAGTACGTGACTCCAGCTGTTGCCATGCGTTTTTTGACTTCGTAAATGTAGCTCTGCGGCGTTGAAGGTCGAGGGAGTAATCTGGGAAGATTTTAATTGTCGAGTTGTCAGACCTCAATTCTCCGATGTCCTGGTGCCTCAGGATCCGATCCCTGTCGCGGGCATTAAGGAGTCGGGCAATTAGGGGCCTTGGTGGTGCACCCGGGGCGGCACCTTGGCCGGTATCCGGTGGGCCCTTTCGATCATAAATTGGGCTGATAGGCCTTCCGGGCCGAATTTCTTCCGATACAGTCTTCCAAAAACGTGCTGGGTTCTGTCCCTCCGATCCCTCTGAGAGCCGATGAATCGGAGGTTCTGCCTCCTCGACCTGTTTTCTAGGTCGTCGAGCTTTCCTCTAGTGGCCTGCAATTCCCGTTGCAGGTTTGCTATATAGAGGGTATAGGCTGGACTGTGTCTTCCAGTTCGAGACCGGGTTTCGGCTCTTCCCACTCGTTGCTGGTTTTTTTGTACTCGTGTCTAAGTAGTGAGATGTCGGAACGTGTTTCTTCTATATTCCCGCAAAGAGCGTTTAGAGTCCTGTATGGCGCCAAGAAGTTGTTGCTGTAGCTCCTTCAGCGTTGGTTGCGGAGGTATGTCTTGAAGTGTGACAAGATTTCCTACTAGTGAAGGTTGATCAGATTGGGTTCTGGAGCTTGTCTCTTAGGGGACGGTGGCATTGTGGCCTGCTTAGGGGTCCTGCGGTTCCACGTGAACTGGTCCGTTTTTTCCCCAGGCACCTTTGATTTTTGTCCTTTAGCTCTGGTCATCGGTTGAGAGGATATGTCCAGTGGTTAGAGGCTGGAGAGGTGTCGTTAGAATGCTGGTATTAGCCTCGGTTACTTGGTTAGTGCCGGAGCCGCTCTACATGCGTCCTACTGCATCGAGCTTCAGACTCCGCCCCTTCTAAACCTGTTTATACTGTTATAGGATATATATTTAGTTTCCAGATCATCTCGTGATTGAAAGAAACACAACAATATTACAGGGCTAACACTGATTACCTACTGATTGCAGCTGCATGTGTTCTGTCTGAGTAATATCTGAATGTTTTCAATATAATACCCCTCGCATTGGAAAATAGCAAGAGCAGTATTACTGTATTAAACTAATAGCATTGTGTCCCACAACATAGGCTACCAGGGCTCAAGGATATAAATTCACAGATCCCAGCCAGGCAGCTCATCTCTTAAAGGTCTTTTACAATAGTAAAGCTGGACATCTAGCTGCCAAATAGAAGCTGGTCTCAAACAAACTTTGAAGCCAATTGGGATCAATCATATTTAGGGGTATGTCTATGAGACAATAAAAATAGGCAAAATTCCCCAGCAAAAACTATAAACAGCTCTAGCAACTGTCCATGTAGGATGTCAGAATGAGACTTGCAAATAGTGTGGGGCTTGACTAAGCTTCCTGAGTGGGCGTTGTGGGTTCAAGTGCCTTGTGTTTGTTTTGTAGCGCTCCCTGCTAAACACAGCTTTATAATAATGTGGTAAGTAGACAATATAAATAGTTGCTTTGGTCAAACATCCAATGCATATTTGAGTAACTCTGAAACCATTTGGTAAACCCCAGGTTAATCAAAGCAAACATAGTAGCTGAGACTGAGTCTGAATTATAACAGTTTACATATATATCAGTTTGTAAGTTACCTGTGAAAGTTCTCATTCATCCAGGTCATGGAATATCTGTTGTATTTAGATAGATCAACTGGACTTGAAGTTTAGGTCTTGAAGTCATTTGGCTTTCTCAATTCAGAATGACTGTACAAGAATCTGCTGGCAATATATACCCTGGTATGTGTCCCAATTAGCATATAACAGCAAGGTGTTTATCATTGTGTTATCGAAACTGCCCAGGGTAAGGTGTCAAAACAGCATTAAACATGCTAGACAATTGGTTTGAATCCCCCACCTCTATTCAGGCTTGGTTCTGAACAAAATGGACTCCTTGACACCTCCTTGAACACAATCCTGTCTTTGCCAAGATGTTGACATTAGAATTTTCAAACGTTGCCCTTTTTCCTTAAGATGCTGGTACACGGCTGAGTACTAAACCGAGGAGGAATTTGCTCTTCTGTTTGTAAATAATGCAGATCTGCTACTTCCATTATTATTTCTGTCAGTCTCTGTATTATACAAGTTTTGTTATCATATAACTTTTATTTGGGCTTTTACATGTGTGGGGGAGAGATTTGATTACTAGTTTCTTTGAGTTTCACTTAATATACCAGAGAAATAGAGATTTACTGAATTTTGTAAAATGTAACTTTAATGTGGGACTAGCGAGATGTCTTGGAACTTGAGTTTAGAGGGATGTGGGATTGTGGATATGTCTCTCTTCTCCAAAATTTTGTAAAAGAGAGACATGTTGGAAAAGAGACATGTTGGAGCCCTTTAAGAAGGCTTTATAGCACTTTATCAAATAAGCCAACCCGAATCGGAGATAATTGTAAAAATGTGATGATACATCATTGTTTGCTCAACTCACAGTTGTTAATTTTTCAGAATAAATTGTTTTGTCATTGTTTTTTTAAGGTTATAGCACTCAAAGTCAATTGGATCATTGAGCAACATATAATGCAATGGCAGGTATAAGACTCCTTTGAAATGACTCTGTAGCACTTTGTTTCTGCCCGCAACAACTGCTCTCATTTTAACTATATGCTGAGGTGTCTCAATTTTTGATTCAACAAGGAATTACAAGAGACTCAGCTGATTGTTTCATAGGCTATTGTGGCTTAATCACTGTCACCAGATGGGCACGTGTCACTTCTCCTGCGATTCCCATATGTTAAGATTAGCTCCCTTCAGTAGAGTGAGTGACTGGTAAACAACTTACCTATGGTGCAAGAAAAAAGCTAGAAATGCTCAATAGAACTCGTGTTTAGGAAAGTCATCGGATAAGGTAGAATTAACCAGTGTGATATTTTTTAGGTCACACGTAACAACATGTTATGTTTCATTATATGATCATTCAAACTTGGTGAAAACTTTAAAATAGCCGTTTACTGCACAATAAGCTGATAGTTTGCAAATTATACTGATATCTGAAATAATATCTACAAAATGAATCTGATTAATGTCTACATAGCAGTCTTTTTCATTTCCACAGAAAGGCCAAATTGTTTGGTTTTAGGGTTCAACTATAAATAGTGGTTTACAATGCTGCTGTAAAATCCAGTACAGTTTTCATTGAGAAATACATCTGTTTTGAGTGGAATCCAGGTATTTCATACAGAAATGTTGCCATGAAAACTATGTCATAGTATAGTATTTGAGTTGATAAAGACATCCATCCATTTGGCCCAACTTACTCAGCAAGTACCCACATTTCTGCCCACTGTTGACAATTTTGTTATGAAGTATCCCTAGTAATTATTTTTGAATGTTGCCAACTATAGTGCAGTTATACAATAGAACAACTCTGAATGCAAGATGCTGTAGGACCACTAGGTGCAGACTGGTTTCAGGGCAAATAGTATGCCAGGATCTATTAAGGATGGGTTTACACCTTTGAAAGATAGATATTTGTTGACGCATTTTGAGGACCTTTGCAGTCAAAACATAAATCTATGTTACAAACTAACTAACCGAAAGCAGCTGCAATTTTATAGCAGTAACAGCTTTTGTAAAAGAAAAATGAGTCCTTGAGAGGGGTGAAAGAAGTTATTAAAACATCTGTGCTGCCGCTAATAACATAGACTCCTTAATGGGGAATGTGTCAAAGACAAGAATACTATATTCAGGTCAAAGAGAAGAACCAACAGTAATTAGGTAAAGAACATGGCTGTACACAAAGAACAACAATTCCAAGTTAACAATATCATCTAAGATGGCAATCAAATAAGCACGAGTAATCTTGGGAAAATGGACAACTTACAACTAGTAAAGAATCCCCTAGTAATCAGATAAGACTGCATTTTAACACAGGAAAAGATTTCAGAAAAAAGTATACAGTTTTAAAACAAATTCTTATTGACATTGCATTACATATATTCTGGAAGATACCTTGATGTAGAAGCGTTTCAAATTCAAAAAAACTTAAAGGGCATGTCCAATCCTAAAACCAACTTAGGGGTAAAGTAGGTAACTCCTAGCCACCCCCAACCACTGCAAAATTCTTTAAAAAGTCCCCGATTTCTACTTACACAGCATCTCTCCTGAGGCGATTGATCCGACCCACTGCTTGGAAGCAGGGGCCAGACGTCAGCCACGTCTGTGATTGGCTGCCTCTCAGCGGCTGACATCAATGGAAACACGTGAGAGAAGGCTCCGTAAGTATGGATCAGGGGATTTTTTTAAAGAAATATTGCGGCTGTTGGGGGCGGAGAGGGGTTACTTACACTTACCTCCAAGGGATTTCACACTAGGTGCAACAAGGCTGAGGATGAATCCAGATGGTGGGGGGGGGTACTGCACATGCTCCAGACCTTGATGAGGACGAGGAATCAGCATGGAACAGATGGCTCACAGTGGAGTTTTCAGTTTCATGGACTTTGAAAAGGCATAGCTGGAGAACCATAAGGAGCACAGATGTAAGTGTAAGATGTAAGGTAAGGTTTATTTTAAACTACAGTGGGGCCAGTAGTGGGTTTTAATTATAGTTTTAGTGGGTGGATATGCCCTATAAAGGGAACTTTTTTAGATTTTGAATCTGAGCTGTAGATTGAGAAATCATCATTTGAAATCACAGCATAAAATGGTTGTAGCCGTATTAGTCCAGTAGCATATACTAAGAGATCAGTACTGTAGGATAAGGTGATACCTTTTTATTATGGACTATCAGTTCATTTTTACAGACAAGCTTTCGTGGGATACACTTCTCTCTTCCTCAGGTCAAGCAGTACTAAGAAACACAGGGTATATACATCTTTAAAGTTGATAGAGTTAGAACCTTTTTTTTGGAAATCCTATTATGTCAGGAATGTAACATAAAGTGAACATTAGGGAACTGTAAAGGGACATAATTAGTAATTAATTGGATACAGACAAGGTACAAGCAGACAGGGAGGGTGGAAGTGGGAATGGACCAAACATATTCTGATAAAAAAGGTTGTTACTCTATAACTTTAAAGAGTGTGATGTACCCTGTGTTTCTTAGTAATGCTTGACCTGAGGAAGAGAGAAGTGTATCTAAAGCTTGAGTAAAAATGAACTGTTAGTCCATAATAAAAAGGTATCACCTTACCTACAGTACTCAGCTCTTAGCATGAATCACAACATGTACAGGGAAAGACCTGTCTGTCACTCCAAAAGCAGAAATATGTGCCCCATCCCTGACCTCTTACTAGAATCTTTGGCAGTTTGCCAGCACACTTCTTGCAACAATTAAGAATCAGCAGAAAAAAAGAGGGTGGGAGGGGGGAGGGAGGGGAGAGGTGTAAGAGAGCAGTGTCCATGGTGAGGTTGTGCAAACTTACAAGTGTCGCAGACATACAAGAAGGCAGTGAGTAAGGGAAGGTGGGGGGAATTAGGAGCACTACTAAATATAATAATTTAATGACAAAGTAAGCACATAAATGTGTTAGTGCCACCATTTCACGTCTCTCAAATTGTAGTTTCAGATAATGTGAGTTGTTTGAGTGAGTATAGGGACCCTTTAAAACTATAAGGTGCCTTAGCTTATAGCAAAATCCAGTCCTGCCTTATTTTGCCATCTTTTATTTTGTTGTAAAGGGAAAACACAAATGATGTTGCCTAATATTATAAATAACTGAATGTAATGTGACAATCTGTCAAACTCTGGATCTGTATTTTATCAGGACCTTAAAAGTACTTGATATAGTCTATTTCAGTCCTTCTTACCAAGTTTACAGCAACACAGGGATGTTAACTGGGCAGCTTTCACTCAATAAGCAACACTTATCCTAAGTTACGCAGAGAGTTATTGGCTCCAAAGCACCGTGTGCTCTACATACAGAAGATTGTTTTCCTCCCTGACATGACACCTTTGATTTCAGGAACATTAAATGACTGTGTTCTGGAAAATCCATTTAATCCTTCTAAACTCTGGGACTCTTTCCTCCTGTGGCATACGACTGTCTTTACCCTCTTCCTGTGCCACGGATCTCCCCGCATTGTGGTATCAGCCTCGGGGTCATTGTCTTCCACAGGCTCAATCTATACCCAGGTTCTGTAGGGATTAGCGGATCTCTTTTTCATTAGATCCTGATGGAATAAAAAACGCCTGCATTAGTATAATGTAAGTTTATGTATCTAATACATCTATTTATTGCTGTGTTGCTTTCTCACCTCTATCACTCTCTACCTCCTCTCTGTTCCTTATTTTCCAGCAATTTTCAGGTTTCTTTCATAACATAAAAAAAAAATTAAACTAAGAGTTTAAATTAATCCACTCAACCAATATGTCCTAGTTCTATGAATTGCTTAATGATATATCACATCAGCTACATATAACACACTCTTTTTGCCCACCACTAATATTGAAAACTCCAGCCGCAACTCCCAGAATCCCGTGCCTGCTAAATATTCTGGACATTAACATTAAGTCCAATTTCAAACAAAAAACAAAAAAAAATGTTGCAGATTCTATTTAACTGATGCCCGTATTATACATTGTCTTTTCCACGAACACTCTCAATTGCATATTGTTTACACCAGTGCAGTGTAATAAAAGACATTTCATAATTGAGGAGTTCCCTAGCCATATAAAATCACAAAGCTTAGAACTTTCATACAGGTCAGGGAACTCCATCTTCTTACATTAAAAAGGGAGAGTGCATACTTTTATTTTAAACTTTTTAAAAAGTGTCATGATAAAACTGTGCTATAACAAGGGTTTATAAAATATTTTTTATGAAAAGACACAACCCACTCTTCATTGTACCTCTTAGATACTGGCAAAACTCTTCCCTCCAGTGAACATGTTGCTCTGCTTACTTGACTAGGGATGGGGTTCGCGGATCCGAAACCGGATCCGCCGCGGATTATACCGTTCGCGAACGGCTGATTTTTCGGATTTTCCGCCTTCCGAACTTCCGATTGCGGATTTTAGTATTTTCGTAAATTTTCGAATACGAGAAAATAGTAATTTCGAAAATTTTTGAAAATACAGGATTTCTCTTATTTCCATAAATACGTATTTCCGAAATTTTCGAAACTACGAGGGTTACTCGTATTTTTGACAATACATATTTTGAAAATTTTCGAAAATACTAGTTTTCTCGTACACGAAAACCTGTAATTTCGAAAAAAATTTCGAAAATACCAAAAATCTCGTGTGTTTCTCATTTTTAATGGGTCCACTCGCGGATTTTCGAATTGTTTAATTTTTTCGAAAATTACCGGATCCTCGAGTGGACCGGATTTTGCGAAGTTCAGACATATCTACTTTTGACTAAATGCAATTTTTGAAAGAGTTTTGTCAGTAGTTAAGAGATCCATTTAAAGGTTATCTCCATTCGTATATAGACTAAGCATTTTTTAGTTTTATTGATAAAATTTACTTTTTTAAAAATGAAAAGTACCTGCGTGAGGAAGGTAGGATTGGTTATTCCTATATCCCAATATTGTTCATCGAGGAGCTACAGCACATACAAGTTTCATCTGCCAGGTTAGTGCCCTGGGCATACCTGTTTTAAAGATAGTGCTGAAGCACTCAGGAAACTGTTTTGTTTCATGCTGCTGCTCCTTTTATTACTAAAATTGGGGGGTAGAAGGTACCAATCATACCTCCCTGCCCCAGGTACTTTTCATTTGAACTGTTTGTGGAAAAATTTTAAACGCACTATAGTTCTCCTTTAAACTAAACTAACAAGTAGAAATCCTTTAAAGGAGTGGGTTACTTTCTTTTTATGAAATGACCTTAACATCTATAATAGCCACATTTTTAAACTGAACTTTAAATTAGTTGTTGTTTTTTATAGCTGCCGCTCAGCTATTAAGAAAATAGCTAAACTTTTCCCAGTATAACATTGAGCTCTTGGGTAGTGTGTGTATTATTTTCTATACATCAAGATCAAACACAGATTTTGTGACTATTTACAACCTTTAGGCATATATAGAAAGGCTCATGCACACGTTGGATCCTTGGAGCCAATCCGTGGGCGATTTTTCGGGCAATATGCCAATTCGCAGGGCAAAATCACAACAAGCCCGTTTGGCCATTTCGGACGATGAAGCACACATGCACGGCACAAATTGCCTCTAAACTTTTGTGCATACACATTGTGGGTTGTAGGTCGGTCCTGCGACCCCCCATGTATATGAGCCTTAAGACAAACTTACCCAAAATATGAAGCTATAACCACTGCAAGAGAAATAACTCCAGGATAAACATAAACCCAAGTTGAGCTGCTTTCGGGGTGATCTCCTAGAGATAAGAATAAAAAAAACAATATATGAAATCCATTAAATATCTAAACAAAGTAATAGTGAGAATAGTGAGTGTGATATTTCCCTCATGAAAAATCCTTTTATCCATCTGACCAGTATAGACTTATTTCTAAACACTATACAATGTTTACTGGTCATATTCTGACACAGGACGCTAAATATTTATCAGCTCATTAGGTAGGTTATTGCTGTTCTTGCACTTAACGAAAGGAGAGCAACATTAGGCATAAGTTGACTTTATAGGTGTAAAATAAAGGCTCATACACGCAAACAATGTTGAACCAGACGAAAACCCCTACCATGACCCACACAGGAGTTGAATGCCCATTTTAGCCGATAATCGCATGTGTGTATGACTGCATCTCATCTTAATCTATAAATAAAAAACTTGTATCCTTTCTTGAAGTGTTTGTGCTGTATGCCTTCAATCCAGTACACTTGCTTTGCTCAGCCTAAGTATTACCCTCCCTCTCTTAAATGGGAATGTCCACCCCCAAAACTATAATACCCCCCACTTATGGCCCCACTCTGTAGTGTAGTAAAATCCTTACCATACATCCCAGCTCCAAATGGTTCTCCTGTAGTTCCCCCCCCAAGTAAAAAAAGTGGCCACCAGGAGGAGAGCAGAGTCCATATAGGGAGAAGTTTGGCATGCGCACTGCAGCCATTCTCCCCCTACCTCCCCCTCCCTCCCGCTTTGGTGTCCCCTAGCGTAAATCCTTCTGTATATTTAGTCCAAGTTCCCCCAGCCCCAACTGCTATAATTATATTCTCAGAAAGTCCCCTCGATCATTACTTACCTTACCTCTCTCCTTCACCGTTCTGAACAGTCGGCAGCCGCGTCGTGATTGGCTGCCTCTAAGCCAATCACAGACGCGGCTTCTGGTCCCACCCCTGCTTGCAGTTCCGTGCAAGCAGAGGGCCGGGGCAGTGCAGTGAAGGAGAGAGGTAAGGTAAGTAATGATCGGGAGACTTTCTGAGAATATAATTATAGCGGTTGGGGCTGGGGGAGCATCGACTTAATATACAGAAAGTTGTTATAAAGGGTGGACATGCCCTTTAACATGCTTCCCCTATCGATAAGATTTTCTGTGGAGTCAAACATGCTCAGTATTCAGTATGAGTCATCCCTGGGAGGATGACATTTCTCATCATGCAACTTACATATCCCAGAGTCACTATTTAAGTATAGCAAAATTGCATAGAGCAGAACAGTTTATGATAATAAGGGACTTGATTGACAACTTAAATGCAGAATTCCTCAGATTTAATATATTGCATATACTGAAGGGGAGCTGCGAAGCCTGATTCTCCCCCTATCTTATTTATTAGAGACGTCTGTCTATAGGTGCTTCACACTGTAAAACCAGAGACCTATATTACACTGATGATGGCCAATAAAGCTGAAACCAGTCTGTAGTTGGTCTCTCGGTTATGCATTTAGCTGTGGGAATGCTGAAAAAAAACTTTAATAGGTGAAATATTTTGTAATGGAAATTACCAGAAGTCTCTGTTTCTTGTTTATCTAAAGAAATTGGAGAGAGATTAACAGGGAGGCAGGTGCCAGTAGGTTAGGATCCAGTTAAATAAAGTAACCTTGATGTGGTGACTGGGCTTAAAATAATTTGGCCAACTATTGAACTAATTCTTTTATTTATCCAGGGTTTAGCAGGACGGTTTGTAGCAGCAAACCTATGGAGGTAGCCAATATACAATTAGAATTGTTTGTGCCTAGAATTCTATTTTTTGTATGTATTATATTTTTGGTCTCTAGTTGCACTTTAATATGGATGTACAAACAGCCCAATTTTCTATATGTGTGTGTTACATTAAAGGTTTGACCAAGCCTTCTGGGAAATTGTACTCACCCAGAGTTAGGTCATGTCGCCAATTTTCTATATATTGGTGATTAAAGGATGTCTCTAGGGTCTAAGAAGGTCACAGAGGCACTTCTGGGCCACTCTATGTGCAAAATATTTAGGCCACGCTCCCCTCCTCACTAAAATAAGAGGTAGACAGAATACACGCATTACTGACACAAAGGCACAGTATTCCATTATATGGTAGAAAACTGGCAATTTCCTCACATAATGGTAGCAAACTGGCAATTTACCCATATACTGGTAGCAAACTGGCAATTTCGCCATATACTGGTAGCAAACTGGCAATTTCGCCATATACTGGTAGCAAAATGGCAATTTTATCATATACTGGTAGCAAATGGAAATTTAATTATAAGCTTTCAGCAAACTGGGAATTTAATCATATACCGTACTATTGGCAAACTGGCAATTTATCATATACTGACAGTAATTGGAAATTTCATTATATTACTAGTAGCAAACTGGGAATTTCTTCATATATGGTGGAAAGGTGTTAATTTCATTATATACTGGTAGCAAACTGGTAATTCATCACATACGGTACTGGTAGTAAACTTGCAATTTCATATATACTGGTAGCAAATGGAAATTTCATTATATACTGGTAGCAAACTGGCAATTTCATTACATACTTGTAGACAACTGGCAATTGTATCACAATAGTAGTTGCAAACTGGAATTTTAGCACATATTAGTAGCAAATGGGAATTTCATCATATACTGGTGGCAAAACTGGCAATTTCATCACATATGGTAGAAAAATGCAATTTCAGTATATACTGGTAGCAAATGGAAATTTCATTATAAAATGGTAGCAAAATTGTAATTTCATGACATAGTAGTAGCACACTGGGAATTTCATCATATATTGGTGGCAAAATGTCAATTTCATCACATACTGGTAGCAAAACTGGCAATTTCATCATATACTGGCAGAAAATGGAAATTTAATTATACTAGTAGCAAATGGTGATTTTGTCATATACGGTGGCAAAGTGGTCACTACATACTGTTAGCAAAATGGCCATTTCATTACATATTGGTAGCAAACTGGAAATTTCAGCATACAGGTAGCAAACTGGCAATTTATCACATATAGAAATATAGTATAGCCCCTAGGCTTAATACCTACCCCATGTACAGTGCAATCCACTCGCTATAACAGGGAACTCAGTGGCAGCATTTGGTAAGGTCAACTAACTATGCAAGAACTACTTGGTATTTTTAATTTGTGCAAAGTTTAAGAACCAGTACTTACCAGACAATGTACAATTTGCAGACTGTAGAAGTGCTGCCATTGCCGTCCTGTTATATTAAGTGGATTGCACTGCACAAGGGTAGGAATAGCCTAATGAGACCTACCTATGTGCAGTGCATTCATCAGTATAACTGCACTCACTAGGGCATACAGGCAATTTTGGAATTGTGTGCATCGATGGCAGCAACTTACTACTGTTCCCAGTTCCCACCAGCAAGAGGTAAAGTGCAGAGGTAGCGCAGGGGGCGTTTTCCCACTAGTACACTGCCTGCATGCGCAGGGATATCATCACGCAGCCGCGAAGTACTACCGGGGAACCGGAGATTTGGGGCACCCTATTAAGTAGGCTATGTTAAAACATTTGGAGCACTTTGCCAAAGATCGAGGCACGTACCCCGAATGTTTTAACATACGCGACTCCCCTGCAGATCAACAAAAATTCTGCCTGCTGTCATCCCTAAATAAGGAAGCTCCCGTACACATGAAAAATGGCAGTCACGTTTAATGCCATTTTTTCCTGATAAATCTTTTCTCTTCTCTATATCTCCTATTTCTGCTGGCCAGTAAAATCACCTTTAACTCTTCTTGTTCCTTTCTTTCCCTGTCCTTCCATGGCAGTGGAACTTAATGGGTTATCCTACCTGTGGAGACAGACAGGATCACTTTTTGTAACTCTTATAAGGATAACTCACCCCTTGCCACATGTCTTTTCCTCCTGTGGACACAGAGACAATCAGCTCCCCCCTGCTCAAATTGAGTTATCTCTGGTTCAGGTCTCAGCTCTCTCTCCTGAACTGAACGGCCGCCATTATGATGTTGCATTCGGAGCTGCAGGGCAACGCGAGCCCTCAATCCTGTCCTCGCCAGAGGCCTGTGACGCGGGTAACCGGCGCAAGGCTATGAAGACATTGCGGAAGTCAGCTAGCATGCGGCTGCAAACTGTGAGTAGTGTTCGTTTTGCTCCCTTGTAGCTGCCAGAGTCTGACAGTTGGTCCAGAGACTGTTCCTGACTCCTAATTTTTTCGCTGTTCCAGTATCTCTGCTGCCTGCATGCGTTGTAAGTAAAAGCTAGCAGAGCTGTTCATATTAAGTTCTAACACAACCTCTGATAATATGTCTTTGCAGGCATCATGAGCCGTCTGAAAGATTTGTCTTTTTCAGATTTTCCAAAATCTGATTGGTTAATGTAAAGCATGTAAACCAAGCTTTAAAAATTGACCAGTCAGAAACGGATTAGGGTTTTCTGCAAACCTATATAGAGGTGCACTGCCGCAGACCTCAGATGCACACGCAGTAGATGGCTGAAGAAAGAAGCGTCTGGCAACATCGGCTCCATTGAGGCGGCGGGTGCCAGCGGGTTCACTGTCGGCTCCGGTGAGCCTGCCTGGCATCGGTGACCTCAGTGGGGTGGTTATCGCTAGCCCGAAGACGTCGCGACGGATCAAGACGCCGGCACACTCGGCAGCATGGGTACCCTTCGGGGGTCAGCTGCCTCAGCGGAGCTGGTGTCGCCGGGACTGGAAGAAACGAGATGCCGCCCAAGGGCTCTTTTAAGAGCTGCTCACTGGGGGTCCCGGTTTCAGGCTGCGGGACCCCACCAAAGGCACTTCTCAGTGCCGCAATGGCCTTGCAAGGGCGGGGAGGGGGGTCCCGGTTCGAGCTGCGGGACCACTAAGTCCCAAAGGGCTCTTGTAAGAGCAGCAAGGGCACTTGTAAGTGCCGGAAAGGCGGGGTGAGGAAGAGCTACAAAAAGTGATCCGTCAGTCTCCACAAGGTAGGATTAACCATTAAGTTCCACTGCCGTGTACAGACAGGAAAAGGGAAATTACGGTAAGTATGATTAAGATTTTCTGTTGCCTATCCTACACAGTACAAAGGGATGGAAAACAACTTTCTACATGGCAATGCAGGGTTAAAAAGCCATGCTGAATCTGTTCAGATAACAAGCAATTAACCATTACTAAGGTAAAAGTTTTAAACCATATAGAAATGTATAAAATGTGTTTATAATGACTGTCAGATGTGCACATGGATCTGCTGATGTTGTTTGTAAGATGGTTATTTGTTTGTAAGATGTTTTTTTTTGTATTATTTTGTGATATTGTTCTATTTACCATGCAAAGCATGCTGGGAGACCTTGGGTATAAAAAGCTGCTCGGGCAGCCCAAGTCAGTCTGGTTTTGAACTGTAACAGGAAATACCTGTGCTGAGTCTGCTTGCTGTTAATATACCTGAGCTGTTAAAGAAATCAAATAAAGTTCTCTTTGATTAATTAGTAACTGCTATATCTTTGCAAAAACCCTATCACAAGCACATATAACTATTTCCATGTAGCATGTGCGATTTGAATGATCCTAATCATGCATTACATGAAGTCTAATTTAATCATCTGTATATATTCTCAACAATGTCAGAGATATTTAGCTGCCTGTGCAATTTCTCTTTCCCCTCCTGCAAAAGAACAGGGCACCCCAATACTTACGCACACTCTGTCTTTGGTGCTGTTTCCTTGGAATATCTCCTCTTGTTTATCATCACAAATACAACATAGACATATAGACAAATGATGTAGAGTTACTGCTGTGCTCAGTTATGAACAAATGCTTACTTGTGCGTCTGTAGTTAACACTGTTATTTTGTCACTGCTGAAGAATATTATGACAATTATTGTTTTTGTGAGGAATAAATGAATCCTTTATATGCACACAAGCAGACAAATGGTATAGTTAGTAGAAGACTAAGTGACATGTAAACTCTCTGTTAGTATATTACCTGTGCAGAGCAAGTAAGTTAAACACTAAACTCACCAGCTGAAATTAGTGTTGTCTCATGCTGGATTTGCAAGGCACTCTTCCCTACTAATTGAATAGACTTGAGTGTTCCAAGTGACAGTGATTCAAAAAACTGCTAGCTAGTCTATTCTAGACATTTCTTGCCAAAAGTGGATGACATATGGTTCAACCTCAAGTCTAAACTCACAGCAGTTTACAAAATAAGGGCTCTGCTGTTTTTTGTTTTTTTGACGAATGGATTGACCTGGTCTGTTAAAAAAAATGCACTGCAGCATGCATTTCTGTCCAGAAACGGATCCGGTTTTAGCAAACGTTTACTGAAAAACAGACCCATAAGACAAACCAAAAGGGGTGAAAAATACGCAGACTGTCATTTTACTATGTGAGTGGTTGTGAGTGACCCTTAACGCAAGACCGTAAACCAGTCAAAGGAAGTTTCAGAAGGGGACAGCATGCAAAGGTTGGGAAACGTACCTTGGCCACGGGGACATTAAGGGGGGTGGGGTAATTAATGTTGCAATTATGATAAATTAAGTTATTGGATAAAAGGGTTGGGGGGCTGGGAGAAAGGACACAATGAGGAATGCAACATTGTTTCAGTCTTAGATAGCTAAGAAAAGAGCAGGGGCTTGAGAACAATGTGTCTTACCCCTACCTAGGAGATGCTATCCTACAGATTCAGAATGCAGCCGAAGTTCACGGCGACTCCTGGCTCAGTTGATCCTCACCTCCCAGCCCCTAATACAGGAAAGTAGTTTGGCCCTTCATCCATCCGTTCCAAAACCCCATCCATCTCTGGTTGTCCCTTATGTCCTTCCCAAGTCACCCATGTAAAGGAGCCAACTTTCCACAAACGTGTGGCCAAGAAGCAGAAGCATCCAATATAGACATAAACTCTACACAGACGCCACACATCAAATGTAGACATGACAGCCTTTTCAGCGGACACTAGTGAACTGAGAGGTGGGGCAAATTGAGTGGAATAATTCACCTATGCTGAAGAGCCTTACATTCCTCAAGCTATTTCCTATTCTAGTCTCAGTTTCCCTGTGGGGAAACATGTTGAGAACAGGAGGATTATATTTTAGTGTGCCACTTTACTATGGAATCTAGCTTCCAGGGTTCTGTTCCCCAGATGACTAATTCAATGGCTAAAAATACGCAAAAGGCATATGCCAAGATATGGAAAGGCTGGGTGTCACTGGATTCAGCTCAATTCCCATACGCAATCACAGGGCAGATTGGGAATGACACTCTCTCTTACTCACAAAGTTTCACAGGAGGGGTCTGAACAAAACATGGCAAATTTGTTGACTTCTATGGGGCTTTCACAGTTGAGGAGCTTGTACCCCTCAACCACACATACTGGGGGAGTTTGAGGACTTGGTTACTGGTATTACTGCCATACAGCTCAAGATTCGGTTCTCGAAGAAAGATAAAATTTGGTAAGGGCAGGACGGTTTCCCTACTTGCCATAGGTGGCCCTTGCTGCTTGTAGCTAGCATGCATGAGTACGTACATTCAATTAAAATCAAATCTCCCAGGGTCTGTTGCTAATTTACCAAGAAGGCAGCTACATGTCTACATTTCAGTTTCAGGCCTTTAAAGGGGACGTTCAGTGCAAATACATGACTTTTAAGAAAAAAGAGCAGTATTTTTCCACCCCAATGACCTTAATCTGCCTATTCAGCATTTTGTCTGTGTATAAATAAATGCGACCGAAATACTGACTTCCTGTTGCAGGACCTTAATAGAGAATGTTATGGTCTTGCCCTTGACCCAGCACTTGGGTGATTCAGTTGCTCAGTAGAGATCTGAGTATCTTTGACCCATCCAAAAGCCAATCAGTAGAAATTACTGTTAGGAACATTCCAAGGAAGTGGTGCCTTCTGGGAAGAAGAAGGATGTTAGAACCTGAAATGTCAGCTCACTAATGTCAACAGCAGGGAACAGCAAAGGGTATGAAATCAACTGATTTTTCAAAATGGGAGAGAATAGTAGAATAACTAAGAATGCATTACACTAACTAACGATTTAAAAATATCTTAATAATTTCCATTGAACTGTCCCTTTAAGTCTTCCCTGACAAAATTTTCACCCAAAGAATTTTCAACACATCATTTAGGGTTCCGGTTCAGTTCCGGAAGTGTCGGGTCCGGTTTTTAAAGAGATAATTGCGCATATGTTTTCTATTCATATGCACGATCAGGCTCTTTAAAAAGGGTGAATATGCAGGGATTTGGGCTTGTGGCGGGGCCCTATTACCGTCTGGGCTCCCCCCGGCGGGGGGCGGTAGTTACGCCACTGAAACCGGGCATCCAACTCAAAAAGCACAGATTAGGTGGAGGGGAATCTGGGGACTCGCTGGTCACGTATTCTTCCTGAGTTTATTCAACTAAATTGTATGGGGGGTGGGCCAAAAAGTCTGAAGACATGCGGAGAGGGAATGAAGCCTAGGGCAAAAGAGGGAAGTTATTGATCAGAAAATAAAACAAGATTAAACTAGGTTCATGGCATCAGACACCAACCTAGTCCTGGTATGGTCAGAGGTCATCCCCCGGCTATTTGGAGAGGTGCTAGAGATAGAATGGCACTCGAGAGTGCAGATGCAAGCAATTCAACTCATTGGTCTACTCTTGGTTAGGCAAATGGGAATGTAACTGAGACACTGGGAGCTGAAAATGGACAAAGAGAACTACTTGTGACAAGAGTTATTCACATCAATTCCATTGGATAGACATATTGAATGCTAATATACTAGGAGGAAGCACTGGCAATGGTGGGGTGATGGGGTCATGACCACACGACCCGGTCCAGTCGATGCATTTCCAGTTTCCAGCCTCAGGAATATCTAATATGTAGAGTGTAATGTAATGTAGAATGTGTCAGTTAAGCTGACGGCAAGGGGCGTCAGTGGCAACGGGCAAACGCCTTGACCCTGTTAGCAGGACTCCTGGTTTGAGTTGTTCATTGTGCCAGTTGCTTGGCAAGCTGGCATCAGTTTCTAGAATATAAATGTTAATAACAGCTGAGGCCAAAATTTTACCAAGAAATAAGTTGTCATGTTGTATCTATTCCAAGGAGTGTGGGGCATCAGCAAGGTCAGAAATTGTTAATGTGCGGTAATTTGTGTAAACCCAACCCTGGTGTGTACACTCTGTGGCCAAGGATTAAATAGTCACCTATATTTGGGGCCAACATGAAAGTAACACGCAACACAACATGCACTTTACTGTCTATTCATAGTTTACCGTATGTTTTAATATCAGATTGGTAAGCCGTTCCTGGTGCTGATATTTAATGTGACAAGATAGAATTAAGCAGTCACAAATAATGGCCAAGCAAGGAAGCCACTGAGGAATGTGTTATCATTTGAACAACATTCTGCAACCTCTTTTTAAACAAGAGTGAGCAAGACTGTGATTAAAACATGTTATTGGGCTACATTGCTTATACATAAGTCATTATCACTGCCAGTATTCTGGCATGGTATCCTCTCTATAACCAGTTTTCTTATTTAAAACTACCTTTGCACAGTTACAAGGCTCGGTGTCTGAAACTTGTATTAGAAAAATGTCTCATCGGTAACATAGGGAACACTAGAGTATCTCTGGTACTGCTTGATGTTGGAAGAATAATAATTGAAAGCATTGGGGGGAACATACGATTTATAAATATATATGTTCAACAACCAATGTACATTTTATGATCTAATGCAATGTGTAGGCTGGGTACACACCAGCAATTTTTTTCCTACTAGCGAGCGGTTTGACTGGGACGAAATCATTGTCAGTTAGCAAAGAAGCTCGCCAATACACCATCCAATTTTTCAATGGTAAACCACACTGTAATATCAGTTGGCCAGTACAATTGGAATGGATGGTGTGTAACGATCCAATCCTAACAGCTGATGATTGTGGTGATTATAGGCATTAACTTACTATATTTACTAATTATTATACCATACCATAATTATTATTATTTATGTCAATGGTTATATTAAAAAAATGTATGTGGTTGCATAGTCAGGGAATACAATAAACTTGCTATTCTCCTCGCAGAGTGTATATAAATCTGGATCAATATAAGGTTCTGTCCTCCAAGGCCATGTGACACCATCCCTAAGTGATACAAATCATAAAATGCCCAAGACATCTCTACTTACCAATTTTGGACATGCTGGAAACACAACATTTCGAGGTGAAGTATTGTGTAACCTGTATAAGTCACATAAATTGAGCTTAAAAGTGTGTATGTCTGTCTCATGGGTATGTGTGATTTATCCAATTGAACACAGCTTGGAAAAGAAGCTACTGAATGGCTAGAACTGTAAGAGGAACCTACGTATGATTCTGGTGGGAAATGGGCTACTGGACAATGTTATATATGAAAGAAGGAGTGATTGAAGCCAAAATACGTTACGCATAAAATGCCACAGTCCATCACCTGTCCGGGTGAATCCCATCCAGGGCCACCACACTTTATTCAGTATACACGTCTACATTGTGGGCTGGAGCAATGTCTACCAGCCTGAACATGACACTCTACATTCGTCCGTGTGGCCCCTCCGTCACCTGCTCTTTCCAGCATCTGGTAGTGAGCAAAAAAATAGGCAGCAGTTAAAAATAGATAACATTGAGATACATGAAATAAAAGACAACAAGGGCCAGATAAAGAAAAAACAAGCTCCTATAGGGTCGCAGTAAGCTGCTGTTGGCAGGCAGCTCTTTGTTCCCTGGTCCTGGAAACTCTCCCTTTGTGCAGTCTATGCAGACAGTGTCCAATTTGCTGTGCATTCTTCAACAGTCGCTTCCTGTTGTGATAGGATTATAAAAGCAGGACTCAATAAAGCAGACAAGGACACACCGGTACTCTAAACAGTACTCTGTCATTAAAGCAGCACAGGACAAACCTGTCCCATTCACCAAGTACTCGTCCATAAAGCAGCACAGCACATCATGTAACTTCTACACAGTATCTGTCCATAAGAGCACAAGGACACACCCTGTAGCCATTCTAAACATACTCGTCATAAAGCAGACAGGACACACCGTCTTCTACACAGTTACTCTGTGCCTTAAAGCAGCACAAGGACACCTGTCCATTCTAACAATACTATGTCCATAAGCAGCCAGGACACACTTGTACCTTCTAAACAGAACTCTGCATTGAAGCAGCACAAGACACACCTGTCATTCTAACACAGTACTCGTACATTAAAGCAGCACAAGACACCTGTCATTCTAACACGTTCTGTCCATTTAAGCAGCACAAGACACATGTCATTCTAACACAGTACTCTGTACCATAAGCAGCACAAGGACACACTGTCCCATTCAACACAGTACTCGTCCATAAGCAAACAAGGACACACCTGTCCCATTTACACAGTACTTGTCATTAAAGCAGCACACGGAAACACCTGTCCATTCTAACACAGTACTCTGCAATAAAGCAGCACAAGGAACATGCCACACTGTCCCATTTCTAACACAGTAACTATGTCACATAAAGCAGCACCGACACACCTGTCCATTCTAACACAGTACTCTGTCCATTAAAGCAGCACAAGGACACACTGTCCCATTATAACACAGTACTCTGTCAATTAAAGCAGCACAAAGGACAACACCTGTACCATTCTAACACAGTACTCGTCCATTAAGCAGCACAAGGACACACCTGTCCCATTCTAACACAAGTACTCTGTCCATTAAAGCGGCCAAGGACACACCTGTCCATTCTAACAACAGTACTCGGTCATTAAAGCAGCACAAGGACACCACCGTCCCATTCTAACACAGTACTCTGTCATTAAAGCAGACAAGGAAACACCTGTCCCATTCTAACACAGTACTCTGTCATTTATTAAGCAGCACAAGGACACACCGTCCCATTCTACACAGTACTCTGTCCATTAAAGCAGCACACGGACACACCTGTACCCATCTAACACAGTACTCTGTCCATTAAGCAGCCAAAGGACACACCTGTCCCATTCTAACACAGTTTACTCTGTCCATTAACGCAGCACAAGGACACACCTGTCCCATTCTAACACAGTGATCTTACATTTAAAGCAGCAAGGACAACCTGTCCATCTAACACAGTACTCTGTCCTTAAAGCAGCACAAGGACACACTGTCCCATTCTAACAAGTACTCTGTCCATTAAAGCAGCACAAGGACACACCTGTCACATTCTAACACAGTACTCTGTCCATTTAAAGCAGACACAAGGACACACCTGTCCCTTCTAACACAGTACTTGTCCACTTAAACAGCACACAAGGACACACTGTACCATTCTAAACACAGTCTGTCATAAAGAGCACAGGACACACCGTCCATGTTAACCAGTACTCTGCCATTAAGCAGGCACAAGGACACACCTTGTTCCCACCTTCTAACACAGTTACTCTGTCCATTAAAGCAGCACACAGGACAAACCTGTCCCATTCTACACGTACTCTGTCCATTAAAGCAGCACACAGCACACACTCCGGGAACATTCTAACACAAACTCGTCCAATAAAGCAGCACAAGGACACACACTGTACCATTCTAACACAGTACTCTGTCCATTAAAAGCAGCACACGGACACACTGTCCCATTATAACACAGACTCTGTCCATTAAAGCAGCCACAGGACACACCTGTCCCTTCTAACACAGTACTTGTCCACTAAAGCAGCACATGGACACACCTGGTCCCATTCTACACAGTACTAGGTCCACCATTAAAGCAGCACACAAGGACACCCGTCCATTCTAACACAGTACTCGTCCCATTAAAGCAGCACAAGGACACACCTGTCCCATTCTACACAGTACTGTCCATTAAAGCAGCCAAGACACACCTGTCCCATTAACACAGACTCTGCCATAAGCAGCACAAGGACCCACCTGTCCCATTCTAACACAGTACTGTCCATAAAGCAGCACAAGGACACACCTGTCCATTCTAACACCGTACTCTGTCCACTAAAGCAGCACAAGGGAAACACACTGTCCATTTAACACAGTACTGTGTCCACCTAAAGACAGCAACAAGGACACAACTGTCCACTTCTTAACACAGTACTCTGTCCATAAAGCAGCACAAGGACACACTGTCCCATTCTAATTCACGCCCCCTGTCCCCCCCCCCCCTCCCCTTCCACTACCACAGAACATCTCACCCCCCCCCGCCTCTGTCCACCTCCTACGCCGGCACACCGTCCCACTAACGCCTACTTCCCTCAACCTACCCCCCCCCCCCAGCACGACACCCTGCTCCCAACCCTCACCCCCCCCCCCTCCCCCCCACCTCACCAACACCCTCCCACAACCAGACTCTCATTATTACAGCACAACCCACCGTCTTCTCACACTCTGTCCTACGACAAGCTGTCTTCTAACACATATTGTATAGGCAAGGACACCTGCCATAACACAGTATCGTCCATAAAGCGAACCCAAGCCGCAATCCTGTCCCATCCTCTAACACAGCTCTCTGTCATATAAGCAGATACAACCGGACACTACCTGTCCCCATCCTCTAACACAGTTCACTCTGTACCCATTAAGCAGCACAAGGACCACCTGCCCATTCCCGATCGTCCTTACACAAGACACCTGTCCATGTCTACACAGTCTTGTCCATATAAAGCACACAGGAACCACTGTCCCATCTAAACCACAACTCCTGTCATTAAAGCACACACGGACACACCCCTGTCACCATTACTAACACCAGTACTCGTCCATTAAGCAGACACAAGGACACACCTGTCCCATCTACAACATGTACTCTGTCAAGTCGTAAAGCAGCACAAAGGAACACCTGTTCCCCCACATTCTAACACAGACCTGGCACATTATAAGACAGCACAAGGACAACACCTCTGCTCCCCATTCTAACACATACTCGTCAATTAAGAGCAGCACAAGGACACACCCTGTCCTCCATTCTAACACGTACTCTGTCAATTAAAGGCACTACAAAGGACACACGTTCCCCCCCCATTCCTACACAGTACTCTCGTCCATAAAGCAAACACCCAAGGACACACCATGTCTCCAATTCTACACAGTACTCTGTCCACAAGAAGCCACAAGGACACACCTGTCCCATCTCTAAACTACGTACCGTCCATCCTACACCAGCGCACCCCAAGGCACACCCTGTCCCCTATTTAAACAACGGCCATTAGAAGACCAGACACCCGTCCCATTAACTACTCTGGTCAATTACAAGCAGCACAAGGACACACCCCTGTCCCATTCCATAACACAGTAACTGTCCACCTTAAAGCAGCACACGCACAACACCTGATACATTCTAAACACAGTACTACTGTCCACTCCTAACAGCACCAGCACTAAAGGAAACACTTGTCCCCCCTTCGAACCACAGTACTCTGTCCATAAACTGTCAGACAAGGACACACGTCCCCATTTCTAACACTAGTACTTGTCTCATTAAGCGTCCACAAGGACACACATGACCATTCTAACCAGTATTGTCCACTAAAGCTAGCACAAAGACAAACTGTCCCCTTCTAACAACAGTCACTCCCTGTCCACTAAGCAGCCACAAGGACACACCCCTGTCCCATTCTAACACAGGACTCTGTCCATTAAAGCAAGACACGGACACACTTGTTCCCATTCATAACACAGATCAGTACTGGTCCATAAAGCAGCCACACATGGACACACCTGTCCCTATTCAACACAGTACTCTGTGCCATTAAAGGCAGCACAAAGGACACAACTCGTTCCCATTCTCAACACAGTACTTCTGTCCATCCTAAGGAAGCAGCACCCAAGGACACACCTGTCCACCCATTTCTCACACAGTTTACTCTGTCCACTTAAAGAGCACAAGGACACACCTTGGTCCCATTCAACACAGTACATTCTTCCACTAAAGCAGACACAAAGGACAAACCTCGTCCCATTCTAACACAGTACTCTGTCCCACTAAAGCAGCATACAGGCAACACCTGCCCATTTAACACAGTACTTGTCCATTAAAAACTAGCTGATTACAAATATAAATAGAATTCTATAACATCGCACAAGTATGCACTGCAAGACCGACGAAAACGCCAGAAAAACGGACAAAAACATCAGCCAATTGTTCCATGCTATTAACCCGCACCCAAACAGACTATATAAATACATATAACATCACTGGACATTACTTCTATTCGAAACAACTTTCACATAAGAGTTGAACCAGACGCCTCTACCCCCCAGCTGTCCGTATAAAGGTAAAGAGCTCCAGAGTGATAGAGGGCGACAAATGCGTTCATCCCTATCGCCAAGTCCACCACAGGATCTACACAAAAACTTCTGGGCATAGCAATTTGCATCTTCAGCGTATGCCGTGTTGCTCCGGCCCCATGCACTAGCAAGTCCCTGAAAGAAACAGAACAAATAACAGAACACGAATACGGCTATGGATTCCAATACCTGGCTCTTACATTATGCTTTAATCCACCCTGCCCCTCTATCCCCCTATTATTACGTCTCGTTCCCGCTGTGGGTTCATAACCATTAGGCTTATTTATGGCGCGGCCCCCCCTTGTTAATTGTTCACAACATTTAATTATATATTCTAAATATCAAGATCTCTAGTCATTTAAAGTTTCTATAAAGCTGGTTCCATTAAACTGTTTTGGGGCATATACACAAAGTGACGCACCCATATTGGACTAATATGATCCTAAACTGCTAACTGGGTGCTTTAAGCTTCTTTGTTAATGGCTTCCATTATTTTACGTGAAGTTGACACCACGGGCCCAGTGACATTGAATGTCACCTGATGTGTACACACGTGCTTGTAAAAAGGGTACAAAGCCCCAAACCAAGTGCAAAGCCAGCAAAAAAGAGTTTTCGGCGATCAATTAGAATATACTATAAATCCCTGTAATCATTCCAGAACGTGCTATCATCATTGTGATTGTTGTGACCTGAAGACTGATGGTTGATATATCGTCTTGGGATCTAGGGTATCACCTTGAGTTCTCCATTGCAATTATGTTTTGTCGATCGCTTTTAAAGGTGTTGTGAACCATGCTACATTAAAAGGCTCTAATATCAAAGCTTCACCGCACTCTTCCGCTGTCAACGTACTAGACGGTGTTTTATGTATTGGCTTGTAGTTCTATGCTGTTACATAAATGAATTTTCCCACATAGACGGAATGTCTCAAAATAACTAAGGCAGCATCATGGTATTTATCTCTGGAAAACAAACACAGAACTCTATTCAAAAAATAATAGAAATTTGATCGTGTACCTAACAGCATAATGATTGTGCTTCATATACAACAACACCAAAACAACACTACGACTTCGCAGCGCGAATGGAACCTATTAGTTTTAATCATCTGATGCTAACATTATTCTACTTGCATACAAGTGGAACCCATTAAGCAACAAGTAAATAGCTCTACATCCGGGTAACGGGGGTTGAATAAAGACATCCATCCATCAGCTTGAACCTTTATAATACTCATTTAAGGGCAAGTCCACCCCCCAAACCTATTAATACACCCCACCCTACTGCGCGCACTACTTCTGTTAGTGCGATAACCACAATCCATAACTTAAACTCCCACGCTCCAACGTGTTATCCAGTAATCCTCCCCCCCAAAGTCCAAAAAAGTGGCCACCAGGAGGAGAGCAAGCAGTCCATTTATAGGACTCTGGCTCCTGTCTCTCCCTACCGGGAGAATTTTGTCACTGCGCAGTGCAAGGCAAAACAATTCTACACCTCCCTCACCCTCCCTCTCTGGTTCTCCCATCACCCTAGCGTAATCCTTTATGTATATAATAGTAAAAAATATAATTTTCATAGAAAGTCCCTTGATATACTTACCCATGCCAGCACGATCCTTCGCCGCAACTGAGAGAGACAGCCCGACGCCCAACAACGCGTCTCGCCGCCCAACTAAACGACCGCGGCTCTACGTGCCAGCGAGTGCCCGCCGCCGCTGTGCGATATCCGTGCACTGCCCGGGCAGTCGCCTAGGAACGAGGCATCCGGTATAAGTAACTACTGCGGGCATTTCTAAGAAAATTATGTATAGCGGTTGGGGCTGGGGCGGTACATTTACTATGTTACATAAACAATTAAACTTAAGGGTTGGACATACCATTTAACCCTACCTAATCCAGAGGACATGGCAAAAAAAAAAAAAATGCAGAAAGGTGCGGTGGGAATCTCCTTCTGTCTCCAAAGGGTTGAATTCGTTCGAACGATCCCTGGATCATAAACTACGCTTAGGTTTAATATACATAATAGATCCCGTACACAGACTAAGTATGTATTAATACCCTAATTCTCATATTACTATAGTATCCGTCTTACCAACTAGAACTACAAGTATACTGTATTAATAACAGTAATTTCAACCAGTATATAGTTATCCATGTATACAACGGAAACTTACAGTATAATGATATTTAACTACCGTAATTCTCAATATCTATACTAGTATCCCTGATACAAACACCAGAACTACATTATGTATACAGGTATCTCATCTTATATATACCCTACAACCGAACTCATATAGTATATTCTCCAAATCCTCTAACCAACCAGAACTAAGGTATGTATTAAAGGGAAACTGCTGTACCAAAAATGACTCAGCGTAAATGGTAAGAATTGCTGGTGTTGTTGACCGCCCCTTGGCGGGTGCTGTGGGCATCAGAACCCCCCCCCACCCCCCCTACAGAATAAACTGGTGTGAAAAAAGCCTTTTCCCTGCAGAGTGAGAAACTGCCTGCAAAGCCTGTTGTCACAATGGTGTGACGAGACTTCACACAGCAGGGAGGGGGGGGACTTGCCTTTCGTGTCTATCTTGTCTCCTGTAACTGAAGTCTAGGCTTTGCTCGTACTGAAGCTGAGGTGGAGTCAGCAGCCTTAGAATGCACAGGTTCCGCCTCCCACCATAACTTTCTGTTGGAATTTCTTTATATCTTGGGCTGTGGAGCAGGTCAGCATGGTCCGGGATGGCTAGTCTGTTTTAAAGGTGGAGGAACAACTGGCCTTTCATTTAAAACCTCTGTATGGAGCCACCGTTCCCTTTGCTAATCACAAGTAATTCTCCCTAAGGTTTTTTATTTTTTTGAAACATACCAGAGCCTCTGCCTCTTCAGATCAGACTGTCTCTGGAGGGTAGAGACAGTGGTCTGGTAGCCGAAGCGGCACAGGAGCCGGCGCTGGAATCCCTCCATAATCCACAGGTGCCGCACATGATAGGTGCCAGGGGGGAAATCATTGTACCCCCTGGCCAGGAGGTACTGTGTGGCATACATCTGCCTTACAGAACTCGCCATTGTGCAGGCAGAAGGTTCCGGTTCCTCGTTTTTACGAAAATCCTTGTTTTTACGGAAATCCTCGTATTTTCGAAAATACCGTTTTTTTAAATTCACGCTAGCGGACTGTAATTTTTAGGTATTGTAGGCATTGATACGTGTTCTTAAGGTCATTACCCAGGGCCCTGAGTGATTAAGTGTACGTTACCAAGGCTATTTAGACCACTTTTAATGCGGATTTTGCCGAACTTTCATTTTAATACGTTTTAACGGGTCCGCTCGCGGATTTTCGAATTTACGGATTTTTTCGAAAATCTGCGGATCCTCGCGCGGACCGGATTTTTTGAAGTTCGGACATCTCTACACCCCACTTGTCCTTCCCCCCCCTGTCCCCCCTTACTATCCCATCCGACCTACTTTACTATAACCACCGTGAGTGTACAAATACCAGAGGAAATTGTAATATACCAAATGGCCCCACTAGATGGTTGTTAATATTGATAATTTACTGGACAACTGATCTCTAAAAAAACAGATACGACACTATATTCTGTTTATCAATACATATACCTCAAAATCGGACACAACATTTAAATGTCCTAAGGTTGATTTAAAACAAATAGCCAATGTTCTAACCTACTTGTCTATACTGGGGGAACCTGCGGAGGTGTGGAAAACCCTACCAGACAACAGGTCTTGGGGGGAGATATACTATACACCCCCGCTGATATATATACCATTACAAATCAATATATCACCATAATACCCTAAAGCTAACCTAAAACAGACTGCTATCTTTATATATTTTTGTCTACACCAAGAGAGAACTCGCACTACCGCGGACAATCTCAATAGACAACTAACCCCCAAATGGACATAACATCATATATCGTTAATCAATATGCATGCCACTCAAAACTAGCTACACCTCTTGAATGATAGGTCACTTAGACAGCAACCACAACCATTCTGAAGACGGTGTGAATCTCTTCCAAGAACTGGCTAACTAAATTGCTCCCTCTCGCACACCCTCCACCCTCGTATCAGCTATCCCCTGCCCACTCCCCTTTAGTCAGCCTACCAATTAATTTGCTTGAAACTGAAACACAATAATGTAATCTAATCAAGCAGTATTGGAAACCAAGGCATGACAGACTGCTCTGATCACTAAATATTATCCCCGCCATCTCTCAGCTCCCCCTACCCTCCCCACCCCCCCCCCCTGCCCCCCCCAACCCATTTGGTCACTCAGATAATGTTTCAGCTGATGCTTGAGGTGTCGAAACCAACGATACCTCTCCATATATTATTGGGAGTCGTATCAGAATGCTACTAAAACAGTAGTGCCGGGCACTGATGGAAAGCTACTCTTTTCCCTCAGACTCGGCAGAAACAGCACTTTGTGCAACCCCTTAAGTTAATGTTAAGTGCCTCACTAGGAGGCCAATGTTATACAGTTTATACATGTTAATAACTATACTTATTATATTCGTGCTACAAGACACTAGAGAGAACCGCCATATGAAGGACCTGGACCGCACCCGTGGGTACTACGCTTAAGATAATAACCTGGAATGTGAGAGGCCTCAACGACCCCGCAAAGAGGTTAGCAATATTCACCCAACTACATGCACTGAGGGCGGACATTATCTGCTTACAAGAGACACACCTCCTCCAAAATACTACACAATTTCTCCAGAAACCCTGGATTAGCTGGACTGCCCACAGCACACATTAGGCCTACTCCAGTGGAGTCTCCATACTCTTAAAAAAACAATTAAGATACACTATACACAAAGTTAAATCAGACAGACGGGGGCAATACCTGTGCATGGCCCTTACTATTGATACAACCCAATATGTCATACTGGGGATATATGACCCCCCACCAGCTACCCTCAGACCAATACAAGAAGCACTGCTTTTTCTATGCAACTACCCTCATGCCAATTTAATATGTCTCGGAGATTTTAACTCCTTAATGGACCCAGAATATGACAAATACCGCGGACCGGGACCTCCGGGTGCCTCCCCCCCTGGAACTACCACACTCTATAAGCTGGTCTCAGAATTGAACTGGGTGGATGCCTGGAGATTCCGAAACCCACAACCCAGGCAATATACATGTTACTCTAAAACACATAATTCACTATCCTCCTGGTTAGAGACATAACACATCTACCAAGAAGTACATCTGACCATTCACCTATTTTACTCACCCTACATTACCCCACACACCTCCAACGTATCTGCCCATGGCATTTCCACCCATTTTGGATTAAACTATTCCCTGAACAAGACCCCATCACCAAACACATTGATCTGTATCTAAATTTAAACCACAATCCCACACCCATAGGAACCCAATGGGACGCATTCAAAGCAGTCCTGAGAGGACATCTACAAAATGCCATATCATATATCAAAAGGACAGCGTCACGGGACAAGCTTAGACTAGCACAGGCGCTTCAAGAAACCAAAGCAAACTATATAGCAACACCCACACCCCAGACCAAAGCCGAATGGCACAATGCACAATCTCAATACGACAGTATATTTGTTGAAAAACACTCTAGAAAGCAATTCTTCAATAAATTAAACTACTTTGAGTATGGCCACCAGTCAGCCAAACTTCTAACCCGTTTAGCAAATGGCCCTAGAGACCAAAATGTGATTCTACAACTACAAGACCCCAACAGAGGATTAGTAACCACTACACCACATACCCTGAGATGCCTAACTGAATTCTACACAACACTCTACAAAACACAATTTAAAACCTCCCAGGAAACACTAAACTGCTATCTAGACTCCATCCCATTCCCCAAACTCGCACACACAGATCTAACCATATTGGATAATGCTATCACTCCACCTGAGCTCCAAACCGCACTAGGAGAAATGGCAACCAATAAGACCCCAGGCCCGGACGGACTGCCGACAGAAATATATAGTAAATACGCAGAGCAAATACTCCCCTTTCTGTTAAATACGTTAAATACAACCTTTCAGGAAAATAGGCTTTCAATGTATGAAGCACATGTCACCCTAATACTGAAAGAAGGGAAAAGACCCTCTAGAGTGCGGCTCATACCGTCCAATTTCCCTCTTAAACACTGATTACAAGTTATTAGCCAAAATCCTAGCAAACAGACTCAAAAGAATAATCACTACAATAATACCCTCAGATGAAACCGGTTTCATACCGGGAAAATCAACATCCATAAATTTACGTAAAACACTAATGCATACACAAATAGATCATGATAACGCAGGTTCACGAGTAATGCTATCCCTAGACGCGCAGAAGGCATTCGACTCCATTGAATGGCCCTTCCTGCATTCATGCCTGACCAGATTTGGTTTCGGACCTATCTTCAAGAAATGGGTTAAGCTACTATACACCCAACCCATGGCAGCCATAAGGGTAAACGGAACTAATTCTGCATTATTCCCACTGACAAGAGGCACGAGGCAGGGATGCCCGCTCTCCCCGTACCTCTTTGCACCTGCAATCGAACCACTCGCTATCAAACTCCGCACCTCACCACATGTCACCGGACTACGACTTGGACCTTATACATCTCTACTAAGCTTATATGCGGATGACATGATATTGTATCTTGCAGACTCACACACATTCCTCACTGCTGTTCACGATCTCATAAATCAATTCAGCCCCCTATCAGGCCTCTACATAAAGTCGATCCTTTTTTCTATAGACCCACTGACATCAATCTCGTCACCCATAGTAAATCTAATACCTGTAGTTGATAATTTCCGTTACCTAGGAATTCAAATATTTCGAACACATGACAACTTCTACCCCCCTACTTGAACTAGTGAGAAACAAGACTAAACTTTGGAAAAATTTACCTATTAATCTGATGGGCCGGATAAACTTAATCAAAATCATAATACTACCCAAAATCCTATATGTACTACAACACAGTCTAACTCATATTCCAGAAATCTTTTTCACCACATTAGATAGTCTACTACTGACTTTCCTGTGGGGCTCCGGGAGATCGCGGGTTAGACTCAAAACTCTACAGAGACCCAAACAATCAGCAGGATTGGCCATGCCAGACTTCCGCCTATATTATTTGGCAGGACAACTTAAATATTTTAAACCCTGGTGTCGGCCGCGACCCCCGGACCTCCAGGAGCAAGACAATTACACCCTATATGACACTGAATACCTTCTGCATACATACCTCCCTTCCCACCCACTAACATTCTTGAATGCGAAACGAAATAATATCCTCCTTGGTGGTACCTCACTACATGTGCAGCAATTCAGAATTTGGAAAAAAACTATATCACTTCTCAAATTCACAGACATTGCAGAAGAAACCCCTTTCTGGCACAATCCGACATACCCCAATCTAGCTGCTCTAACCTCATCCAATTTCTGGATATCAAAGGGAGTTACCCTCTTTACACATATCATCCAAAATAGGAGATTAGTCACATTCGAAGAAATAAAAAACAAATACAATCTACCAGGCTCCGCCTGGTTCCAATATCTTCAGATGAGGTATTGCTTGTTGACAGAATTCCAGGGAGATGAGATACCAGTATCTACAAACCCTATAATCCAGCTTCTGGGGGCCAAGGGGGAGAGGCACCTGGTGTCCAGGCTCTACAGGTGCCTACTGGGTCACAAAATACAAGAGGATACACCTACAATCCTCAATAAATGGGAAAAATTAATCCCTACAATTACAACTGAAGACTGGGAAGACTTAGCTGAAAGCCACCTACAGGTGTCCCCGTGTGCACCAAACAAACAAATGCAATACTATATCCTACACCAGGCTTATCTGTCACCCCATCGACTATCACGTATGTCACCATCTCGCTCCGCTGAGTGCCCCAAATGCCACCAATCCCCAGATGATTTCTTCCACCGTATCTGGAATTGCCCTCATATTTCCAAATTCTGGTACAAAGTAACACGTCACTTAACAAATATCTTACCCTATCCCGTACCCAGGGACGCCAAGCTCTGTCTTTTGGGGATCCCAAGAGAAGATATCTGGAGCCAATATGAGCTAGGCCTTCTACGTGAAACATTATTCTACGCCAGAAGAGCCATTATTCTCTCTTGGATGGCGCCCGCCTCTCCCACCCTGACCAGTTGGAAAGCTATGATAGATCAGATGCTTCCGTACCTCCAACTAATATATACACACCATGGCTGCCCCTCAAAATTTAAAAGAATCTGGTGTGTGTGGTCGACTGGAAATCATTGAGTCTTCCCTCACCTATACTGAACCTGAATCACAACTAGAGTAATAGGGGATGCAGTGAACCCACGGATGCGGTTTCTCTCTACTCTAATCTACAATCTGCAGTGTGTATACTATAGGCAATCTCTCTCACTATACTGCTAATGGTGATATAAGCACGAATCGAGTTAAGATGTTCCTTTTTCTGTTGTTTAATGTTTACACCTCCCCCTTTTACCCTCTCTCCTTCCAGCTACTATCATCACTCCCCTCTTTTCCCTAGTATACCCTCTCCCCCCCACCCTATCTAATGTGAATAAAATGAATCCAGGATTAAGATCTAGAGGAATAAGAATAATATATATGCACAGATGCTTATATTGTCACCCATCAATAACTGTATGATATATTATGTCGCAATGTATGTGTATTGAATATACTGACTGGATACTCAATAAATAAAAGTTTAAAAAAAAAAACAGGTTATAGAACAAATACATACTACCAAATGTAAAACCACTCTTTGGTTCCACGCAATGCTGCACATTGAATACCAGCAATACTAGTAAAGATGTAGTTGAACTACCACTTTTCCCTCACAAGGGGGTAGTCAAGGGACGTTGGGGGTTACATTTTGAAAACAAGCAGCAAGTCTGGGTCAGCAACAATACAGGTTAACAATTAGTTTGTAATTAATTAAGCTCTGTTTATAACAAATAATACTGTGCTATAATGTGCAGGGAAATACTTTCTTCATGTCTCCAGAGCTTTGCATGGCTAGAAAAATTAAAAATGTGTATAGTTCATTATATGGAGTGATTGGACCAGCCCTTTGCATAATATATTTAACTCTTCTATTGCTTTCTTTCCAGTGGCAGAAAACCCATAAAAGTGAAAACATTTAACAAGCATTTTCCCATTTACTTTAACGTGTGTTGAACCCTTTATTCTCCTTTAAAAAGCAGACAATGAATAACAGCCAACTAGGGAGCTCTAGAGATAACATTGTGCGTGAGGATATGATATTCAGATAAGGCTATGTGAATGTTTACACTGGGCATGCCTTAAAGCTCTGAGTGTCAATGACACTCGCTAGGGGCACTGTCTTAGGAAGGGAAGGAATGCAGCACATTTTGGTACAGTAACCTTTTAAAACAGGTACTTTACAGCCCCATGCTATTAAAATGCATTGCCCAAATAATCCAATAAATAAAGAACAAATTTTCACTCCCAGCATTCATAGAGAAATAGGCAGAGGCATGAACAGTGTCTCCTTTATATCCCTATGGTCAATGCATGTGTCCAGAACTGCTAGCTTAATAACATGCAATACAGCCTGATGGTATAGAGGCATTTATCCGATTATAGAAAGAATATAGGAGTTATAATGCAGAATGCATTTTGAGACCCACAATGTTAGGCAATCCTGCTTCTATTTAATACAAGATATCTGTGAATGATTCATAACAGGGTTATTTCAGCCTGCAGGTATGTAAAAGATTATGGGGGGGGGGGGGGGGGGTTAAAGCCGGGGGCACCCCCTCAAAGCATAACAAAACCTATGCTAGGCTATGAATATATAGTCTGAGCATGGGTTTCTAGTGGTTTCGCAGGCCTGCATGGTTTCCGGTAGGAGTTCTAAACTGTGTCAGGCACCTGATGCAAAACCCATTGGGTTGAAGTTTGCACTGCTAAGTAGCACAAAATTCAATGGTAGCACTAAAAATCCACAACTTACCTGTCCCGCACCTGTGATACAGTACAGTCTTGTAATAATTTCTGCATTGTGGGAACGCTGTCACGTAAGTAGCGCACAGGAGCGTTATTACATCCCTCTGTATGTAAATTAAGCGTCCCCTTAAAGGGTTTCTGTGGTCTCTATGCAAGTAACCTTTTGTTAAATAGACCTCTCAATTACTTTTCAAACAAGCCCTTGATAATGTGTGTAGCTATCCAGTGTAATTAGCCACACAAAGAAAGTTAAATGAGAACTATATACAGTATATTTACCCCCCACCCCAACCCTGAATAGTACCCATGATGAAGAACTAAACTGCTAGCTTCATCACTACTCGATTTAGTTTAGATATTCAGAATTACTTCCGTAAACTTTCCTTTGCTGCTCCTGTCTGCTCTGCCTCTTCTACCCCATTGGGGACATGACCAATGAGAAGACGTGCTCCACAAGGAGTGCATCTTCCTGTGGGCCACATTGCAAAGCCAAAGAGGGCCAGAGCGATGAAGACATGTTTAGTTGTTCTGCAGATTTAAACCAAACCCAAGGGTGGGGACCTATCGGTTTAAGTCCTCGCCAGACGTGGTAACTATGACAGGAAGAAGAGAACCAAGGGGGGTTGAATATAGTTCTCCTTTAACTTTCATGCTTGCTGTGACATAACCAGAAGCTCTATACCTCCCCTGGACCCAGCACCTGAACACACTCACTCCTGTCTTTATTGCTGGGATGGGGGGAAGCCCTCTCCACCTAGAGATGCTAATTAGCAAACCAGGAATTCTTAATCTTATTTTAAATATGATTTATATAATGCCTGTGTAATATGCATCTTACAGGTATATATGTAAAATATGTATATTTATACACATATATATATATACATATATATATATATGTATATAAATATACATATATATGTATGTATATATGTAAAAAACAGATTTATTTGTGTGGTATGCTAATAACAGGCTACTAGTGCAGTGGGTTCCCCCTGACACATTGTGCCATATTTGCAGCCTAATTTAATACATTTATTTGCAGAGAGTGTACAGCTGGAGAGACAGTAAAGTCTTCAGTGCAATATCTTATATCAAGCCCATGATGCCAGCAGTTAATGTCCAGTCTATCGACCATATTTAAAAAAAAAAAAAACATACAATTTTTCCTTGCTGTATGGCCACGTTCGTACATTCACGGCAAACGTTTGTTAATGTAAAAACGTTTTTCCGTGTGGTAATAAACTACCGAAATGGTATTTTATGGCAGATCGTAAATCTACGATCACGCTTGTAGATTTATGGTAGTGATTATAAATTTTACAATGGCTGGAACGAACAAAAAACCAAAACTGCGTCTTTATGAATATGGCCCCATGAACTTTGGAAGCAGGTAAAATTGTGTGACCCAAACTGTTCTTCACCAGGTTTTGGTGCAGCAAACAACTTCAGTCAGTGCCAGAGAAGAAGGTCTCACAGTTTGAGTTGTAGATCACAGCTATCACTGCAGGGCCCTCCACTGCTGATTATGGGCTTCAGAATCAAACTACCCCCCCCACCTCCAAAAAAAGGGGAAACTAGCATTTTACATCCTACAGTACACAAGGAGGCTTTTGAGTTTTCTATTAACCAATGGTGTCTTCATTTTACTAAATAAATGACTTCCTTTATTACAGTTCTAATTTAATATGGAGAACATATCCTAGGATTATGGTTGTGTTTTCAGTAACTAGAGTATCAAAATATGTATTTTCTTCTCTTTATATCTTTTAAAGAATATCATTGATCCAGATCCTACATCAAAGGCTGCTGCCTTTTCTTCTCCATGTTGATATTAGGCTATTGTACATGACGTTTGTGAATGTTTCTGGGTTGGTGGTGCTGATGTTGCCTAGTCCCATATTCATTATCATGCCCGTAAGTTCTTATTGTTAAAAATGGTGCTAATTTTGCCCCAACCAATCAGATGTTATTTAACATTTGAAAGCTAACATCTGATTGGTTGGGGCAAAATTAGCACCATTTTTAACGATAAGAACTTTTATTGAATCTCCCTCTTAGTAAGATATTATGGGGGTTATTCAATAAAAGTTCTTATCATTTAAAATGGTGGTAATTTTGCCCCAACCAATCAGATGTTAGCTTTCATATGTTACATAAGTTCTGATTGGTTGGGGCAAAATTAGCACCATTTTAAACAATAAGAACCTTTATTGAATCTCCCTGTTTGTGTCACAAATGTCAGGATTCTCATTAGATCCTGTTTGTACAAAATGTGCAAAATCTGTGGTGGCAAAATAGTATGTAAAGCACTGAGCTACTCATAAATGGGGGCCAAATAATATTCTGATGCCACGTCAAAATTGGGATTGTCTTTCAATATTTAACATCAATATTAACATCTGCAATTTCCACTTAGGAACTCCATTTAACTTTTAGTTTAGTCTTCATGTTTTTTTTTAAAAATTTGCTCATTACTAGAAACTTTTTCCCAACTATAACCTTTATTTCTATAGTTTTAGCTGTAAATCGTGTTGACAGCATGATGTCATAAATTCTTTGTGTGCAGTTTTGCTGTAACTGGAAGGATGACAGTTGGTTTGTGAACTGCATGGTGGGAAATTTCCTTTACCAGTGCTTGCTCATAGTGATTACTGAGCATGCTTGACTTTTTAGATGGAAGGAGGAGTTGATTAAGAGTGGGAGGGGGGATACTGAGCCTAAGCAAAACAATAAGTGGATAGAATGCGGTGCACACACACTCAGATTAAGTGCTACTTATATGTATTCATTTATAGATGAATATAAGGCAAAGTGTTTTTTTTTTGTATAGTTGCCCTTTAAGGCGATATATTTTGTTTAGGACTAGTGTAAACAACATCCTGTCCTCTCTGGATTTTCTTTCAGGGTAATCAAAGTTATAATCAATTCAGTTCAAAGCAGACTCTATCACATACCTAGTTATAGTGTGCAGTCATGTGATAGAGTGTGCTTCAACTTGAATTGTTTATAACGTTTCCAGTTAAGGATCGAAGTGTCTCTCTGTGAAGCTCATTAAGAGTTCTTTGGACTGGGCCTTGCCTTAAAGTATCCTTTATTTGATATTAAGGACACTTTATGTTCCCTAGCGAAGTCCTGAATGAAATTATTTTCATTACAATCAGGAGGAATTGGTAAAATTTCTAGTTTTATCCTCCCTGTTGTAATCACAGCAGATGCAATTATATAGAAAGGTCAGAGCATAAATCTATTTGCTGTTCACCTCCGCAGCTAACATAATGAATGGAATGGCATGTTGAGCATCAGACATTAGTCCACCTAGAACTGAAAATGGATCACCAGCACTCCTGCTAATGGCAGTTTTGGAGTTTAAGGTTCCAGTGTTTTTAATTCAGAAAAACATATATTACTTCTTCTCCAGGGTATTTGCATGTTTTAAATAAAGCAGTTGATTCCTTTAGCTCACGATGAGCTGAACCTGATAACTAGCACAACATTTGTTTTTTTTAAATTGCCCATTAGTGGAAACTATAATTCATCCCAACTACAGTATCACTGTACTGCTTTTTTGTTGATCTGCCCCCTATTTCATTAGATATCCAATCTAAAACATCTTACATTTTATAATTTCCGTAAGCAGTTTTGCTGTAGCTGGAATGGTTTGACAGTTGGTGTGCTGTATGAAGTTTTGACAGTTGGTATGTTAGAAAATAGTCAGGTTAGTGGCCAGATCCTGAGCAAAACAAGTATTGTATTGAAGGCATGCAGCAACACACAAACCTCAGAGTAAGTGCTACTTACATATATTTATTTATAGATTAAGATGATGCAAAGTTATTTTTTCAGTACACATGTACAATGAAAAAGTAACCTAATATTATTAGATAGCTGAGGCTGTAAGCTGAACATGTGTAGTTTTTTTTTTTTGTCTATTCCCTTCTCACCCCCTACCTTCAGTGTTCTTTTCTGCCTGTCTCCTAGGACCGCCCCACGAGATCTGGCTTGCCCTTCCCAACAGGTATGTCTAAGGATTGCGCATCATGATGATGTCACTGCGGATGGTGCGATATTTGGCTGCATTATATGAAGGGCGCAGTGACATCATCATGGCGCATGCCTACAGTCCTGGGCGCATGCGCGTAGATGTCTTCGTGGAAACAGCGTGGAAACAGCCCGGGCGCACGGGCAGTCACGTCACCAGACGTGAACGAGTCTCGCGAACACTACACATGTTCAGCTTACAGCCCCAGCTATCTAATAACATTAGTTTGCTTTTTCAGTGTACATATCCTTTAAGGTTCCCATATATAGTTAATTTCCTGCAACGTTCCCATGACATTCCCTGAAGGTAGATCGTAAGGTGCAATCCGACCGGGGAACGTCGGAGTTAAGAAGCACTGAGCAAGAAGATGTTCGTCAGAATGAAAGTCTAACCGGCTTTACATCCACACAGTTTATGGCCAGCTTTAGTGTGAGCAAGGTGATTGGATAGCCATTTGTTAAACCTTAGAATAAATCAGCTTTGCCTCACCTTAAAATACATCTTTTGTGTAATATTCTGTATATACTGTGTATCGCTCTACAGTTTCTCTAAATATCCCTTCTTGTTCTTTAACGGTCTCCTGTAGTATTAAGATAAAAGGTTATTTGAGGACCCATTAAAACAGAGTTGGGGGTAAGGTGTAAAAGAGAAATCTGTAGGTAATGTAAGTAAATGCAGTGTTACAAGGTTTTAGCAATTTAGAAAAGGTTCATTTGAAAAAGGTGACAATGTCAGACTGCACTGGCAGTTAATAGGCTGGTACAAGGTAAAGATCAAGAATGACAGAAGGAATAAAGATGGAAGTGTAACAAGGGAAGTCCTAAAGGATTCATGCAAAGCTAAGCAAAAGCTGAACCTCTTAAACCAGTGAGTACAGTAATAATCCATCCTAGACGGAAAAGCAGAAAACCATGAGCCTTATGTAGCTGTCAATTAGAGGAGTTCATAGAAACATGTGAAGACTTGTTAAAACCCTTCATTCCTATACTGCGCGGATATATGACTACATTGTTAAGGTTCTTCATTACCTCCATTGTCAATTCCAGCAGATTTCCTGCTTCTATTTATACACCTGTCAGTCAGGAGATTGGCGGCACAGCGGCACATTAGTCAGCCCATGCACTGTGGAGAATTTAAATTTAGAACTGCCATACATTTGAAGTTGGTGTGTCAACTGAATACTTCTTGGTGAGACAGTTTGAGTAACATTGTAGATCATGCAGCCAAGGCCACGTGTATGAGGCATTTATTTTGATGTTTTATGTGTCAGAGAAAGCCCAGAATTAATGTCTATGGGACATAACTGCAAATCTGGCTACTTTAATTTAGTAGTGAAAAATGTTGCTCATATATATCATATGGCAAAGCAGCGTGTAATAATTGTATATCAAATGTATGATAGAAGGGTAAACAAGTATAAAAACGAGGAAACAATGGAGCGTAGACTTGACAGATTGTTTTGTGAACAATGAAACAGCTGCAACTTCATTCATGAAGTAGATGGAAAACTCCAGCAGCTACACCTAAGCTGCTATAAAACACCACCTAGGCGTTACTTACAAGTCGGCTTTCACCTTCGGTGAATAGATGGTAACTTTCAAATTACATGGTAGCGCAAAACTTTGGGCCCACCTTGTTATTTCAGAAAAGTGAGTGTAAAACCCACATTTACCCTATAATACATCGGGTAGTGTGAGTCTTTTTTTGGCCATTAATGCTCTTTATTGCATCATCAACACAAACTGTGTATATCTGTAATATTATCTGGGAAATTAAACAATTTGTGCAATAATATTGAAGAAAAAAAATCAACCCAGAGACAGTAAATGCTAAGCCACACTAGTGCACTTTTAAGCATGATCTGATCGCACTATTTTAAGAGCAAAATAGTGTAAGGCAATGGGGCTAGCCACATTAGTGCGTTGCACTGCGATCCGCTTTTGAGAGAACATGCGATCACCATTTTTTTGTGCAATGCAATACACTTCCGTATAGCAATGCGCAACATTGCACAGGAAACGTGAGTGATTGTGTGTGCATTCCGGTGCGTTGTAGTGTGACTTAACCCTAAGTTAACTAGAGTTGCTGGGTGATTCAACAAACTTTGTTTAATCACCCAGCAGTTTTCCAAGGAGAACTGTATTCATATAGTAAATTATTTCTTTCTAGCTCCACCCACAGTCATTGTCACTGACACTGGAGAACAAATGTGGGAAGAGCTAAAAAGCAGTTAGTGACTACATAAGAATAATTTTCATTAAAAATAATCTCTTCCCGATTATAAGTTTGTATTCTGAAGATTGTATATCATTTCTTAACAACCTATGAGGATGGTTAGTATCTTTTTAATTGTCATTACCTTTGAAATATGATTGACCTGCATTCACATGGGAGTGTCCATATAGATCTTTTTGTATCTTAAACTCACTTATAGCAATTGAAGGGAAATGTTTTGTGCCATATTTTGTAAGAAATTGTCTGCATCTTGTAAAATTCTCATTCTTTTCTCAACCACGCATATTGCTCTTTTCTCTGTCTTTGCTCCATAACCACCCCCTTGTCTTTATGGGTCTCTGAGGCCTCCTCTGATTAAATGATTTCTCCTTTTCAGCAGAAAAACTAATAAGAGCCTCAAAGGATTTTTCTTTTGACTTAAAAAAAGAACAAATATCTTAATTTGCATCCACCCTGCAAACTAATTGGTGGAAAATGAAACTAGTGAAGCCGTTTAATTAAATGAGGACAGAGTGATATGCGACCAGATCCAGATTAGCTGGCACATTAATTCAGTTTGTGTGCATTTAGATGAGGAGAGTGCGGGGAAGATGAGCGATTGTAATGATGTAGAAATAAAGAGTTAAAGAGCCAGAAGAACCTAAGGATGACAGGGAGGACTACAGCATTTACAATGTCCATAACTAGTGAAACAGGGTTAAAAAATACAGCCTTTTTTCTCCATATAATGCCTGTTGCCTAGGTCTGCTTCACAAGAAGGATTAAATTAAGTGTCAGGTATATTGCTGAAACAATTGGCGAATCGTATGCACCGCGCTAAACATATTTTGAATCTTAGGAGACATCAAGTGGGTCTTCACTATACAGACCAGACATGCCTACTCTGTACTGACAAGACTTAAAGTTTTCATATGGTCAAATGGTTTCCCAAGGCTTATAACAATAAACAATCTAATTGCAATCATGGTGGAATTTAATGCATGGTATAGCCTACTGTATGTCATTTTGTGTGCAAGATCCAGAGACATCATACCAGAGTGCTAATTAAGCATGTTTTACATGTGACATTAGTGGGTCTGGTGGCATTATACTGACAACTGTGTTGTGATGCTGATGTAAGTGGAGTCACGTTGAGCATCCATTGCTTTAAGAAAAGAAATTCCTGTCCCTTCTAAATACTCTTGATAATTACGCCTTAGTATTTACAACCATGTTTTTGTGAAAACCAAGACAATGAGATTAAAAGAAAAATCTTTTATTCTGTTCTCTGAGGAAATATGACAAATGGGTGTTCTGGCCTCTGAATTGTGTTGTACTGCATTGTAGCAAGTTAAGTCCCCTTGTTTGATCTGCATGAACAATAGTGACCACTTGTTCTATTACAGACCAGACTATTTACAAATGAATCGACAACTCATAATGCAGACATGTCCTCCTTGGTATTGAGAGATGGACCCCTGAGGTTGCCCTGTTAAATTTAGCTGTGTCTGACATCTGGGAACTGGCCTATAATAAGGCAATATTCCAGAGAGGATGACATAATGAATTGTATAACCGTAGGTCGGCTGTGACCATTTGGTAACACAATCATAGCTAATGAGAATGGAAGGATTGTGCAATCATGGTGACATGCTCTGTGCTGAAAATAAGTACTTTCTATGCAGGAAATGAAAATGGCACTTCATCTAATGATATGTGTGTGTATAAAGATGAGCGAACAGTGCCTGCTGTGTTAATAATGACAGAAGCTTCTATAATCATTGGGTAAGGATGGGGTTGTTCACAGGAGAAAGACATCATGAGATAAAACTTAAGTAATTTGTGTATGCTCAGCCTCCAGCTGATTTTGAACTGGAACTCCCAGCATTCCTCAACAGAAAAAAATGGCCTATTTAATGTAACCATTTCCCTAGTTTGTTTGTTGGCTACATTAAAGGGGAAGTTCAGTGCAAATACATATGCTTTTCAGAAAAAAAGAGCAGCATTTTTTCATCCTAATGACCTTAACCTGCCCATTCAGCATTGCGTCTGTGTATAAATAAATGCAAGCGAAATACTGAGTTCCTGCTTGCAGGACCCCTAATAGAGACCATCATGGTCTTGCCCTTGGCCCTGCGCCTGGGTTGATTCAGTTGCTCAGTAGAGATCTGAGCATGTTTGACCCATCCAACAGCCAATCAGTAGAAATAACTGTTACATGGATGTGGTGCATTCTGGGAAGAAGAAGGATCGTTAGAACCTGAAATGTCAGCTCACTAATGTCAACAGCAGGGAACAGTAAAGGGTATGAAATTAACTGATTTTTCAAAATGGGAGAGAATATGTAGAATAACTAAGAAGGCATTACATAAACACAATTTAACACATATTGAGTATTTCCACTGAACTGTCCCTTTAAGGCCTAGATCTCCATTCTTTTCTGCAAAAATTAAAGTTTTACTGGCCTGGCAATGGAGGGAAGGGGCTTTTTAAGATAAAGATAAAAGTAGAACATTGCAGAAGAACAACCTTGCTTCCTTGTAAGGTTAAAGGGGTAGGTGCATTCAGTCTGCACATGGAGGGACTTGAAGCTAGGCAGCACAGAAATAAATGGCTATATAGATCTAGCAATTGCACAGATTAATATTGAATTGTGGTTTTTACGGTTACCAATGACATTTTTCATCATGGGGTCTCTCTGCATTATGCAAATACGGGCCCTGATTGTATAGTATTTTTGTGTTCTGACAGGAAACTCTGGGTTCTGAGGTATGGATGACAATGACTGTCTAGGGTGTATTTCTGTAAATGGGACATTTAGTGAAACAGAGGCTGGGTACATAAAGGTAGTAGGGCCCTGCTATGAAGGGGATAGTTTGTGTAAGGTTTCTTTGTGTTTATCATATTAATATGTAATAAATATGAAGCCATTTCCCCTGTACTGATAGCATAAAGTCTTGTCTTGTTACCCTGATAAAAAGGGGTATGTAGGGGCTAGGATCCTGGGATTTCTTCCTGCCCCCTATGTCCAGCGTACAGAGTAGCCAACTGGCGGAACCTGGGCCCCCAAGAACCCAGCTGTGAAAAGTCTTGCTCTGAGCCTGTTGACCAGCTGCTAATAGAACTTAGAGAAGCAGCACTTGAGCCAGAGCCTTCAAAGGCATAAGTCTGGAAGGAATCATATGGAGGCACTGTTGAGTCCTGATCTGCCATCCTCACCTTCCGGCTGATGTAATCCTTGAAGAGGGAGAAGTCTAACTCAGCTCCTGGGAACCACTGGGGCAGTGGATGTCGCTGAGAAGCCAAGGAACTGTCTCCCCCAGCCTCACTGCCATCGCTAAAGTTGTATAAACTGCGCAGGGCAGACATGTCATAGGCCTCGGTGTCCTGCTCACCTCCTCCCTCGTCATTGTATTTGATAACATTGTCCCTCATATCCTCATCCTCTTCTGATGTCAGGTGGCCCTGATGATGCCGTTTTAAAGCCAAGATGAGTAGGATTAGCACTGTGAGGAAAACAAAAGTAAATTGGTGTTTAAAAAAGTCCAAAATGACAGATTAAATCAATATCACTTCCCTGTAATTCCTAGTCAAAGATACATATATGGGATGTCAAGTCCTTACACCATGTTCTTCCCCTAAGTCGGTGGCTTAGGCATGGTCAGTTGGCTTTATCCGTGGAAAAGAAGAGTAGCTTTCAAGCTAAATACTTTGTTTTTCACTGTGCTTAAATGGAGGGAGATTAAACATGAAAATAAAAATAACTGTAGAGGTGATTGATATTGATACATATTGATATTACGGGCCCCCTATAGTACTCATTTATAAATTAAGGTTCAATAATATTAAAATACTACATTTTTGGACGGATTACAGTGTTGTACACCACACACAAATGATTATTGGATGATACAGGGTCTCGTATAATGATATTGATACGTATATGGGCACTTTAAGACTTGCTGTCGTTAAAAAACTGTTCCATACAGGTACATCTCTGCTAAGGCATTTTAAATTTTGTTTAAATCAGCAGTTTCTGGGCTATGAAACAGGAAAATTGTCATTTGTCCAAAACTAAATCTATACCTATCTCTCTATCTATACTTATGGCTTGCCATAAACAAATGTATTTATGTATTGTCTAACTTACATTACACTCAACTTGTCAGTTAAAGGGTGATAGATGGATAGATAAATAGATAGATAGAAAGATTGAGATTATCTATCTATCTATCTATCTAACACAAATCCCATGGTGTTTGGTCTAAATTACATTTCAATCAATTTGTCAGGAAAATCTCTATCATCTATCTGTCTGTCTGTCTATCTATGTATCATCTTATCTATCTGTCTGTCTGTCTATCTATCATCTATCTATCTTTCTATCATCTTATCTATCTGTCTATCCATCTATATATCTGTCTGTCTATCTATAATCTATCTGTCTATCTATCTATATATCTATCTATCTATCTATCTATCTATCTATCTATCTATCTATCGTCTGTCTGTCTATCTATCTATCTATCATCTTATCTATCATCTTATCTGTCTGTCTATCTATTATCTATCTATCTATCTATCTATCATCTTATCTATCTGTCTGTCTGTCTATCTATCTATAATCTATCTGTCTGTCTATCTATCATCTATCTATCATCTTATCTGTCTGTCTGTCTATCTATCATCTATCTATCATCTTATCTATCTGTCTGTCTGTCTATCTATCATCTATCTATATATCTGTCTATCTATCTATCTATCTATCTATCTATCTATCTATCTATCTATCATCTGTCTGTCTGTCTATCTATCTATAATCTATCTGTCTATCTATCTATCTATCTATCTATCTATCTATCTATCATGTATCTATCTGTCTGTCTATCTATCATCTATCTATCTATCTAATCATCTGTCTGTCTGTCTATCTATCATCTGTCTGTCTATCTATCATCTATCTGTCGTCTATCTATCATCTATCATCATCTATCTATCTATCTACCTATCGGTCCTGTCTATCTATCATCTATCTATCACTCAATCAATCTGTCTATCTATAATCTGTCTATCTCTATCATCTATCTATCTAACACAAATCCCATGGTGTTTGGTCTAAATTACATTTCAATCAATTTGTCAGGAAAATCTCTATCATCTATCTGTCTGTCTCTCTATCTATGTATCATCTTATCTATCTGTCTGTCTGTCTATCTATCATCTATCTATCTTTCTATCATCTTATCTATCTGTCTATCCATCTATATATCTGTCTGTCTATCTATAATCTATCTGTCTATCTATCTATATATCTATCTATCTATCTATCTATCTATCTATCTATCTATCTATCGTCTGTCTGTCTATCTATCTATCATCATCTTATCTATCACTATCTGTCTGTCTATCTATTATCTATCTATCTATCTATCTATCATCTTATCTATCTGTCTGTCTGTCTATCTATCTCTATCTATATATCTGTCTGTCTATCTATCTATAATCTATCTGTCTGTCTGTCTATCTATCTATCTATCTATCTATCTATCATCTGTCTGTCTGTCTATCTATCTATCTATCATGTATCTATCTGTCTATCTATCATCTATCTATCTATCTATCTATCTATCTATCTATCTATCTAATCATCTGTCTGTCTATCTATCATCCGTCTGTCTATCTATCATCTATATATCTATCTATCTACATATCTGTCTGTCTATCTATCATCTATCTATCAATCAATCTGTCTGTCTACCTATAATCTATCTGTCTATCTATCTATCTATCTATCTATCTATCTATCTATCATCTATCTGTCTGTCTATCTATCTATCTATCATCTTATCTGTCTGTCTGTCTGTCTATCTATCATCTATCTATCTATCATCTTATCTATCTGTCTGTCTGTCTATCTATCATCTATCTATATATCTGTCTATCTATCTATAATCTATCTGTCTGTCTGTCTATCTATCTATCTATCATCTGTCTGTCTGTCTATCTATCTATAATCTATCTGTCTGTCTATCTATCATCTATCTATCTTTCTATCATCTTATCTATCTGTCTATCTATAATCTATCTGTCTATCTATCTATCTATCTATCTATCTATCTATCTATCTATCTATCTATCATCTGTCTGTCTGTCTGTCTGTCTATCTATCTATCTATCTATCTATCTATCTATCATCTTATCTATCATCTTATCTGTCTGTCTATCTATCATCTATCTATCTATCTATCATCTTATCTATCTGTCTGTCTGTCTATCTATCATCTATCTATATATCTGTCTGTCTATCTATCTATAATCTATCTGTCTGTCTGTCTATCTATCTATCATCTGTCTGTCTGTCTATCTATCTATCTATCTATCTATCTATCTAATCATCTGTCTGTCTATCTATCATCTGTCTGTCTATCTATCATCTATATATCTATCTATCTACCTGTCTGTCTATCTATCATCTATCTATCAATCAATCTGTCTGTCTACCTATAATCTATCTGTCTATCTATATATCTATCTATCTATTGTCTGTCTATCTATAATCTATCTGTCTGTCTATCTATCTATCATCTTATCTGTCTGTCTGTCTATCTATCATCTATCTATCTATCATCTTATCTATCTGTCTGTCTGTCTATCTATCATCTATCTATATATCTGTCTATCTATCTATAATCTGTCTCTCTGTCTATCTATCTTTCATCTGTCTGTCTATCTATAATCTATCTGTCTGTCTGTCTATCTATCTATCTATCTATCATCTATCTATCTATCTATCTATCTAATCATCTGTCTGTCTATCTATCATCTATATGTCTGTCTATCTATCATCTATATATCTATCTATCTACCTATCTGTCTGTCTGTCTATCTATCATCTATCTATCAATCAATCTGTCTGTCTATCTATAATCTATCTGTCTATCTATCTATCTATCTATCTATCTATCTATCTATCTATCTATCATCTATCTGTCTGTCTATCCTCTATCTGTCTGTCTATATATCATCTATCTATCTGTTTATCTATCTATCATCTATCTGTCTGTCTATCTACAGTATCTATCTATCTATCTATCTATCTATCTATCTATCTATCCATCATTCTGCCCATTGTAAAGCCACCAGCAGTTTTCACTACACTCTGCCATTCGTAAAATTAATTTCTTGACTAGAAAGGGAAAGATGGATGAAAAATGACTCCCTTAAGGAAGCTGAAAACCGGCTCATCAAATATAATTTATTTAGTTCACAGGCTGTGAACATTATAGAAAGTCAGAACTACGTATATCTTGGCTTTAAGGTTTAATGAGGCATTGGTTCTTTGGATATGTATATTACCAGTGAATTATGACAAAGGTAGATGGTTTCATACTGGGTTTCAAGACCTTCAGAGCGAAGTCAAAGGAGAGTTTCAGGCTACATAAAAACATCTTTCTACTTTCTCTCTTCTCACTATAGACTCATTTACCTGCCCGAACATAACATTTGACCCCATTGAAAAATAAAATTCCTGTTATAGTTCACGGACCTGTGTACTGCCTTTTGTACTGTACAAGCCGATTGTTTCTTGTGTTTCAGCTTCTAAATGGGAAAGCTAATAACTAGGATGGATGTCCAGATAAACATAGGAATGGATAAAGCTGGAGTTTAACTAAACTCACCCACAAGGATCAGAACACACACAAGCAGAGCAATAAGTGCGCCAGGGCTTAGACTTCCGGCCATCACATATGCAGTGGTGTTACATGATTGCACAGCCCCAGAGCTGTCACAGCCACACACTCGGATAGTAAGAGTTCCCGTGCTGCTTAAGGCTGGGGTCCCACTATCAACCACCAGAATGGGAACGATGAACATATCCTGCTCCCTTCTGTCAAAAGGCATTTGATGTGTATGGACTGAGGCCGTGTTATCTGCAGGTGGAGAGATACATATATTCTCATTGATGGGTTTATAGGGTGAGTATGGTAATGACTAGTTACTGTAAGAGATAAAAGATGAAGATAGGTTAAACTGGCACGCTAATTAGACAGATTAGACAGAGACATCATGTTTAAAGAGGGGGAAAAATCATTATTTTTAAGATTATTTATAGTAGATATACCTGTGTATTCTACAATTTCTTTTCAATGTTGATTATGTCCTTTGCTGTTCTCTGCTGTGGTCAGTAGTGAGCCGCCATTTCAAATTCTGTAATGGTCCTTCCCAGGATACTTATGTTCTCACATTACTTCTTACCTCATTGGCTGTTGGGTGGGTCAATCATGCTCAGATCTCTTCTTCTTCAACTGAATCAAGCCAGGGCTAAGGGCGTAAGTGCACCAAAGGTCAACGAACAGCTGTTTTTAGACAGCTGTTCACGCATATGAAGTAAAAATGCACGATCAGATGTTTAAAAGACTGGAACCGAACCGAAAGTTCGGGTTCTGTCTTTTAAATAGCCAATCATGCGTATGCTTACTTCATATGCGCAATCAGCGTTTTAAAAACAGCTGTTAGTGGACCTTTAGTGGGGGCTCTTACCTCCCGCCCAGGCCCTCCTGGGCAAGACCATAACAGACAATATTAGGGGTCCTGAGTACAGAAAAATGTCCTGTCGTCTGCCCTTTAACCATATGTATTCTCATTGAACTTTCACAGTGTTCCTTCTGCATCGTACACTAGTATATGGGGGCATGCGAACATCATTAGGAGAATAGATATGCTTTGCATTCAAATGCATAAAATAAATGTTATTTGTCATGGTATGGGGATGGAACTGAAATGCTACAAGCCATGTAGAGACATTAGTTAAACTGTACAAACTGTTACCTTTGACATTGAGAAGAGTGAAGTGATGTTCGACACTGGATTCTGGTGCAAGTCTGAAGTAGAATCGATGTCCACCCATTGGTTCATCTCGATCTACTACACTAATGGTCTGAATGAGCTGCAGCAGAAGGGGAAAGCATTAACTTATTTACAAAACATACTTGTATTTTCATCAAAGTTCTCTTTTCCACAATATAAGAACATTTTTTATTTTAATCTTTAAGGATAACTGGTTCATACAAAAGCTCTTTTCAAACAAGCCTAGGATGATATCTCTAGCTTCTCTGGAACTAAAGTTATAGGCTTCTAAATGTAGACCTCCCAGACGGCACTGTTTCTGTGACAGACGTGTTTTAAAATTGGGGTGAGGGCGTATGATGCAGCTGATGATGCTATGTCCCAGTAGTGGGCATGCTCCAACCTTAACCTTGAGAGCAGACCTGTGGTGCTTGTGATGTCACAGCTCATGTTGCTAGTAGGAAAAACCACCCACTTATACAGCTGTAGCTTTGGATATACTGCAGCTAGAAGCATGACACTGGAGTCATTTTAAAGGCCACTTGTATGGAGACCACAGTTCCCCTTTAAGAATACCATAGTAAAAGCATAGTAATATTTGCCACTATAAAATCCCAGAATTTGCTCTGACTGGTAACGTGCTTGTATGATGTTATTAAGGATTACCTAAATGTTAATTTGGATGTTTAATAGTAGTGATCCAAGGAGAACTATATTTATGTAACAGAAGAACAAAAAGGAGTCCACTGCACCTTTTAAAAAGTAAGACATCCTTTATTTCAATCCTTTAAAATCCAGCTAGGCTGCCGGGAGACAAGTGGTATGGGTGGTCTGACGCGTTTCGGGCGGGGCCTTAACTAGAGTAAGACTCACGCGTCAGACCACCCATACCACTTGTCTCCGGCAGCCTAGCTGGATTTTAAAGGATTGAAATAAAGGATGTCTTACTTTTTAAAATAATGATGCGCGCTTAATTTGATTGCCAAAAACAACGAACGATCGGAGGAAGGTGCAGTGGACTCCTTTTTGTTCTTCTGTTACTGACTACACGGGGATGGGACCCTCCGGTCCGCAAGCACACCCGATCAAGCACTAACCGGTTACGAGGTAGGAAAAGGGGAAGCATTTGGGAGGAGACGTGAGCCGCCATATTATTGTTTTACATGAACTATATTTATGTGTGGGAGTTTCCATTCACATGCCTTTAAAAGATATCTCCACACTCTTAAATATCTATAAGTTAAGTACCTAAATATATTTTTCCAATGATGCTTTTAAAGGGCAAATCCAGCCCCAAAATGAAAACTTACATACAGGTAAATTACACCCCAAAACCCTAAACTGTAATAGTTTGAAATGTGAAATATATAAGTCTAACCTGAAATCCTGCACAATGTTCTGTTTCCCCTGTTTCTGCTTCCTGGTTCTTCCAGTTAGCAACTGTCAGTTATGGATTTGTCAGTTGACATCACAGCCAATGACTGAATGTTAATCCCCTGTCTGCCTCTTCTGAGCATGCCCAGGCTCAGTACAGGCTCAGTGCATGAGGCATCCAGAAGCATAGCAGGCTAACAGTAATGAATTCATAGGACAAAGTAGGATATATCAACATATTTTAAAGAGGCCGTTAAAGAGCCCGGCATAGACTGTCAAAACACAAAACCGTATTTTTCGTTTAATTTGAATAAGCAAGTTCCTGATGACCAAAATAGGACCAGCTTTACTCGTGGCCCTGTTTATATGATCTAGAGCAGAAAACCTTCCTTCACTATTGGTTTGTATGTACATACTTTGGCACTACCATAGTGTTTGACTCCATTTTTATATCATTCACAAGAATCTGACCACCTTTTAATGTATAAAGTTTTTAAATAAACAGTTAAACTGAAAAGTACTTGGGACAGGGATATAGGACTGGTAATTCCCAACGTTGTTTCTGTGAGGAGCACCAGTCCAAAGAAAACTGATTCTGTCAGTCTTCCTCCTGGCTTCAGCACTATCTTTAATACAGGAATAGTCCAGGACTAACCTGGCGAATTAAAACTGTTGGTGCTGCAGCTCCTCAACAAAATGATATTTTGAGGTAGGAATAATAGACAAGGCAGCTAGAAAGCTTAGGGAGGGGGTAGAATAACAAATCCGACCTCCCTGTCCCAGGTACTTTCCATTTTTAAACAGTTAATTTTTAGAGTATAGATATCCTTTAAACAAAAATTGGTTATGCTTGTCTGGCTGCCTGCCTCAGCCAAGATTAATGGGGTAGGGTTGTTAAACAAAAGCTTTAAAAGTAATGAGAATTTTGGGCCTGTCCTTGGTTCATCACACCCTTACAGACATTCCAAACCTTTTTTTCTCTTGTCTACCAGCTCATGGGACCTAGAAGTATGTTATGTTACAGTTCACCCCATTGACTGAACAAACAAACCCAATAATGGTTCATTGGGTAGAACTGTCAGATGAAAAAGAAGGGAGGAGCAGGCCATATTAATTCTAGATTGACCGGAGACATATTTAGATGATTAAAACTTTGGGTAGAATTCAGGAAATAGTCTATAATTGAGTTTGTTGTTGGAGTTGGAGTTTAATGTATATTATTATTATGGTATGTTATTATTGGGTTTTTTTTTGTTTTTTTTTACATATTACTGGGCAGTTGCAACAGGCCATGCCACCCTGCAGCCATAGTCATTTACTTGGTAGCCTTATACCTATTTATAAGCTTTCTTGCGGATTAAAATAGAATTAGACTCATGTAGTAACATTTCTGCAGATTCAGTAGTAGTAACATGTTGTAACATCTCAGTAGATCAGTAGATTCATTTCTGGCTCCTCCCACTGTTATTGTCACTGACAATTCTTCCATCTCTGGCACTGGAGAACATATGTTAATGATGGAGGGGGGGCTTAAAATAATCAGATTATAATTTTCCTTTAAATATAACTACTTTTAATATAAAATGTAATGTTGTGGTTATCATTTTGGTGTAATATTTATATGTACCACTTGGAGGCAACAGTGCAATAGAAGAGAATGGATCTAGTGCTCAAAAATAAACAAGGTTGTGCCAGGAAACTTCAAATGCAGTAGAGGAAGGTAACAATTTAACAAATTCAATCACATCAGTAAAACTCCTGTTTGGGAGAAATCCGAACCCAAATACACAGTACTAACTCGGCAATATTTATAAGTATGAAGCAAACAATTTGATGGCTCATAATAAAACATACAAACAAACTTGTATTAGAATACAGCATGAATTAGCACAGTCAAATACACATTTTATTTTATTTGCGATGAAAACTATCCACGCAATGTCCAATAAAAACAGTTAACCCAATCATTATTCTGAAATGTTCTTTGCACATTTATACATTAGGATTTTTGCACCTGGTAGACCCCACAATTATATATTGTAAAATTAAAGGGAATTTAATTCAGGGCCAGCCTCAGGATAAATAGCACCTTGTGCAAGATTTGTTTTCTGTCGTCTCTCTACCCCAACACCCCACACATACACCTTTCCTTCCCATCCTTTGATGAATAGAGCAAAGCAAAGTCAGATAAACAATTTAATACCAAAGTGCCAGTTTCCAAGAAAAGGGTTGTTTTTTTCAGCTTACCTAGTAGAAAAAAATAAGCAATCAATAACTATTTTTAATAATTATCCAGTTTAAACAGGATTTAGCAAGCTTGTTCTTTAAAATCCATATGCACCATTTTTAGTGCACATTCAAACTGCATTACTATTTTTAATCTAATGTAGGTGCAGACCATGCAGTATTAATCAGTAAACATGCAAAATAGAGGTGAGTTTGCTATTTATCCTCAGTCCCTAAGACATGGCTTTCGGGCATGTGCAAAACCCAGTGGGAACAGGAGGAGGAGCAAAAATGGCAGCACTCGTAAGACAACTTTAAAACCACATTTCTTTACTTTCATTGGACTGATGTTACTCTGAACAGGTGCATTGAATGCCATGCACTATGCAATTTGTTTCTAGCCCATGTTGTTGTTTTTATTTTTTTCACTTTAATTGCCCTTTTAATAAAATTAATGAATACCTTAATTCATCTAACATTTATCATTAAATTAATTAAATTGACCATCCCATTATTTTCTTCAAAACTTCAAAACCATTTACCAGTATATATCATTTATATGCCCTTATACAGTATACAGAAACATCCTTAAAGGGTATGTCCACCCTAAATTCAAAATTTTAATACACGAACCCCCCTGGGCTCCCAGCCCTAACCGCAATAATTTTATTTTTAGAAAGCCCCCCAAACTCTACTTACCTCCCCTCTTTCCTGCGCTGCGCTCCCGGCCCTCTGCTTGCTAGGAAATGCAAGCAGAGGGGCGAGACCGGCAGCTGCGTCTGTGATTGGCTGAGCGGCAGCCAATCACGGACGCGGCTGCCGGCAGCTCACTTCCGTGTTGGAAAGCGGAGAGGTAAGTAACAGATTTGGGAGCTTTCTAAAAATAAAATTTATGCGGTTGGGGCTGGGGGACATGGGGGAAGGCTGACATAAAGGGGTTTTAAGCTAGGGGGAGGGATAGCAGAACGGGAGGGAGAGGAAGGGAGAGGGAGGGGGAGGAAGGGGGGAGAAGAGCTGCAGTACGCATGGCAAAAATCTACCTGAGGCAAGGTAGGAGGCAGAGCCCTGCTAGCCTCCTGCTGGGCAGTTTTTGGCACTTTTTTGGGGGGGGGACTACAGGAAAACCCTATGGAGCTGGGATGTGAGGTAAGGATTAAACTACACTACATGGTGGGGCCAGTAGTTGGGGGGATTATTAGTTTTGGGGGTGGACATGCCCTTTAAATGCTTCCTATAGAGACACACAACAGAACAAAATAGCACATTGTAAAACTATATTATTGATGTCACAGCGTGGCTCTGGTCTGTGTGTGTTATGGTGGCCATAGAAACTACAATTCGATTGTACAATCCTTGGTCCTTACAATCGGATTGCTGGTCGGCCAAAAACTTTTCAACTGGCCAGATGGGGAAATTATTGAAAGATCGTTCATAAACGATCCGATGATCATATGATATCGGTATCTATGAGTCTATGGCCACCATAACTAATTTTTTTTCCTCCAGTCTGATCTGATTCCCAAGCTTGTAATACAACCTGTGGTTGTAAATATAGTATGATATATATATAATATAAATAAAAAAATATAAGTTTTCATTATACACAGGCCGGTCCTGTGCTGATATTTGTTCTCAATGTTATAGCTTTACAATAGCAGTTGTACATAAACTGTAATAAATGCAGATTTTTTTATCTTCTGGATTGGCTCCCCAGAGATATCAACACTAGATTGGCATTCCCTCCTATTGTCACTGTATGGACTCTCGAGTTCCAAGTTTGGGAGCAGGATAAATGAGCCTACGTGTGTAAGAATTTGGATTCAGGCACAGCAGTGGATGTGGTATACTTTTTTTTTTTGAAAGCTTTTGATACTGTGCCACATAGGCGACTAATGTATAAACTGAAGACTGTTGGCCTTGAAGAAAACATTTGTGCATGGATAGAGAATTGGTTATTGGATCGCAAGCAGAGTGTTGGTCAATGGAGCTACATCAATTGAAAAATGTAGGGTGATGGATTTGGGATTTAATAATCCCTGTGCCACCTACACCATAAATAACTGCATCTGTAATGGAAAAAGATTTGGGGGTTCTGGTAGATAACAGACTTAGCTGTAGCAAACAATGCCAGTTAGCAATGGCTAGAGCTAGCAAGATATTGTCTTGTATAAAGAGGGGAATAGATTCAAGAGAGAAAGATATTATTCTCCCTCTTTACAAGGCACTGGTAAGGCCTCATTTGGAATATGCAGTGCAGTTTTGGAATCCCATATACAAAAGGGACATCTTGGAAATGGAAGCAGTTCAGAGAAGGGCAACTAAATTAATAAGGGGAATGGAGGGACTTGAATATGCAGGCAGATTAGACAAGTTAGGGCTGTTTACATTGGAGAAGCGACGTTTGCGTGGGGACATGATAACCTTATACAAATATATTAATGGGCCATAGAATGAACTCTTTGGTGCATTGTTCACTAATAGGTCATATCAGAGGACTTGTGGACATCCTTTAAAGGACAAATATACTCACCTTCCCTCCGCTCCTCTTCTTTGTTCATTAACTTTTACCCAGGGTGAGGACCTGAACTGTTAGGTCCTCACCCCTGGGTTCGCGGCAGAGTCTTAGTGCAACGCTGCTCTGGTAGGCTCTGCCCCCTCCTCTCCTTGCGTGACAAGCCAATAGGAAGGCACGCTTGTTCATAGCGTGCCTTCCTATTGTCCTTGTTGCCGCGGGGAGGAGGGGGTGGTGCCTACCAGAGCAGCGTTGCACTAAGACTCTGCTTTAAGTAAGGCGAACCAAGGGGTGAGGACCTAACAGTTCAGTCCTCACCCTGGGTAAAAGGTAATGAACAAAGAAGAGGAGCTGAGGGAAGGTGAGTATAATTGTCCTTTAAGGTTGGAAGAAGAGAAGTTTCATCTTCAGGTTAGGAAAGGTTTCTTTGCAGTGAGAACGGTGGAACTGTGGAACTGTCTTCCAGCAGATGTGGTAATGGCAAGTTCATTGAATAGCTTTAAAAAAGGCCTGGATAAGTTTCTAAAACTAAAAAATATTGAGAATTACTGGTATTAATACATATAGATCTGGTTGATCCAGGGATACTTTCCGATTGCCGTTTGGAGTCAGGAAGGATTTTTTCCCCCCTTTTTTTGCTGTTTTTTTTTTTTTGCCTTCCTTTGGATCAACTGTTAGGTTGGGTTAAAATAAAAAATATAAAAGAAAAAAAAAAAAAGAGGGTGAATAGGTTGGACCTGATGAACTTGATGTCTTTATTCAACCTCAATTACTATGTAACTATGTTTATAGAATCACTGGTACTTCATTTGCACTAGTCTTTTTTCCCCATAATAATACAATTCTGGGATATATTTTTCCCCAAAAATGTTTTATTGCACAATTGCCACACAACAGCTTGTCCCCACTTTGTTAGCACCACATCCTGCCAACCAAACCAGCCAGAATGCTGGAAATGCTAAAGGACTTTACAATGTGTCTTTATGAACCAAGCTAGTTGGAGAGCTGCAGAAGGTATAGAGGTCTACCTCACGCAACATACCACAGCACTTATATTCCAGCAGATTTTGTGTGAGCACCACTTTAACCTGTGTGTGCAAGCCTGCAGAGTTGCATGTGTGTGCACGAGCACACAGATTAGAGGGAGCACTGCTGCCTCAGTCAAAGTGAACAGAAAATTCCATTTATTTGATCCTGCGGTTAAAAGGGCAACATGAGCATTATTGGTGCTGTATATTATCAGAAAATGTACAATTTCTCAAGAGTTGATTTTACAATAGAAGTGATCCTGGACATCATTTATTCAGAAGTGTGTTTCTAGCAGTTCTCTTTTCAGAGTGGATGGGTGGGATCTACTATATCGATCGCTTCTCTATTGATATTACTTGAACAGCATCATCCTGTGATCATATATGGAATGTTCTATTCTGCTGATCATTTCTATTGACAATGCATAAGCTTAGGCAAGCAATATGGAAGATTACTCTTAATTTAGGGGGGGGGGGCATATCTATGTAAAGAGCATTTGTTCCTTTTATAATAATAGCAAGCACTGTAACAATGCACCATTCATGACATTCTCTATTTAAAAAGGCCTGTCTTTATAAACAATGTCCTCTCCCTCTAATGACTTCCCAGGGCTTGATTGCCAAATTGGTAATCACTTTCCATCCAGCATTCAATTATCTAACATATGATAAGGGCTTTGCTACTAAAAATACTTATTAAGAGCAATTTGTATCTTCAGTGTCGTTACTTGAAGTCAGCACAGTGGGCCATGTTTACCCAAATGTATTCGGTAATTGTTCATAAAGAATTTGCATTAAGGAAAAGTTGTCCATTCGGACATATTTTACCTAAATCCATGACCTTTGTTACAATGTCCCATTCACATAAACTGACTAAGGCAAACATAAGCATTGCACAAAACCAAAAGATAACCAACATTTTGGGGGGTTATCTTCAAAGGACTGAACGGTCAGTCACAACAGAATTTTGCCTGCGGCCCATTTATAGTCGACACACAATATTTAGACCCGGCTTACTAATCCAATGGGGTGGCCGGTTGATCGGACTGAAATATTGTCCTGTTTTAACCCTGCCTAAATGGGTTCCAGGGCAACATGAATTTCTCAATAGGGTTTTTTAGTTGTTCTAATTAGGGTGGTCATGGTATCTGCCTTATTGGTCCCACATAACCCGGCACTATTCCAGGCTCTATTCCAAATGTAGCTTTCTACAGCTCATCTTAACACAGCAGACTTTTATACCCTAAAGGTGAACGTCAAATTTAAATACCCTACCAAAAAAAAAATAAACAGAACAGTAAAGTTTCTAGCATTCCAGGAAACCTTTTGTGTGCAAGAAATGCATTTTTTCCATCTCGTTAAAAAGGCAACGCTACAAAGATTGTGCTCAATCAAGACCTAAAATGTCATAAGTAACAGAATGTCACATCATGGCCTTTATATAAAATCAACTTGACTTTAAGCTTCATTGTTTCTTTAATTACCCGCCCATCTCCTCGCTTTCCCCTTAGTCTTCATTTCTTGAAAGTCTTGCCTCTAATCGACTCTTTCAGGGTCTCACCAATAGTAATCTACTCAATCATCCTTAATCTGAATACCGCAAATGTCACCGGACAAGAACTGCCATTACTAAATGACAAATGACCTTCTAGAGCTAAATCAAACAGACACATTTTATTTCCCCTCCTCTTCAGTTACTCTGCTGCTTAAGACATTCATGATTATCCATCCTTCATCTGGCCTCTTTGCCTTCATGACACATCCTCTTCTCCTTCTGTAGCTTATCTCTTAATTTAATGAATAATGAGTCTTTTGAAAAGCCATCGGAACAGAAGGTGATGAGAGTTCTAGTTCAACAACTTCTTATGCATGAACCAAAGCTCTTCTCAAGGCCAAAGCATGTAACTAACCAAAAATGCTGTGACTGACAAACTCATAAAATATGGCTACTAACAGATATATTATGACTTCTGCGTAGAAGAATAATATTTGCCAGTACACAATTTCTTATTTAACATTTGATTCCTTGTGGGGAAATTGGCTGTGATACTGTCTGTCTGGGAAAACACTTCAAGATTTAGCACCTAAAAAGGTTCTCGCTAACAATGCAAGGCCAAGCGGTATAAATGGCTGCAGTGAATGCTGGGAATGTTTGATGCACTGGAAGCCATTATCTAAATTGGTGTCTTTTGTGTTTCCTTTCATGCGTTTTCAAGCAAAAAAAAAAATATAGAAAGAAAAAATCCGAAGAATGTATTGCCCATCAATGATCGTGAAACAGAGGAGATAAAACAAAATTTTTACAACATCCAAATGATTGCTTTGTATATATACGTAGTGCTAAGCAATAAAACATACAAAAAAAAGAATGGAAGATTCTATTCTGCAGATTCCGATTCTATTCTGCAGATTTCATTATTAAAAGAAAGAATTTTATGCAGCCAAATTTTCGCTGTGCACGCTGTTTTATGATCGACCGGGAGATTAAAGAAATGTAGAAAAATGTTTTAAAGGCCTTGATTGTTGGGCAGATGTTCTACACACTGAAATGCAATGGCGTATTTATTCATTAACTTCTTAATTTCTGTGTCGTATTTTAATTAGCATTATAATAAATCAGAATGTTAATCATGAAATATAACAAATCATTTGGTTTCAGCTCTCCGCTTTTTGCCGGATGAGAGAAAATCACATTTCCTTTTTATGTTGGGAAATGTTAAGATCTCTTGGTGTAATGTTCAGGTGTGTTAAATAAAGGACTTACCACAAAAGGGCCTTAAAGGGCAAGTCCAGCCCTGAAATGAAAACTTACATACAGGTAAATCACCCCCCAAAACCCTAAACTGTAATAGTCTGAAATGTGAAATATATAAGTCTAACCGGAAATCCTGCACAATGTCCTGTTTCCCGTTTCTGCTTCCTGGTTCTTCCAGTTAGCACTGTCAGTTATGGATTTGACAGTTGACATCACAGCCCTGTCTGCCTCTTCTGAGCATGCCCAGGCTCAGTACAGGCTCAGTTCAGGTTTCTAAATTGTTCAGTTTCCATAAGGCCTCCAGAAGCGTAGCATGCATACAGTAATGAATTCATAGGGCAAACTATGATATATCAACATATTTTAAAGAGGCCATTCTTTCTAAAAGATGTTCTTATGAGGGTGGAGTTGCCCTAGCAGCAATCTGCTATCTATAAAAATATGTTTGAAATACCTCCTTGAAGTTTTAACATCTATTTTTTTTCAACCATTTATTGATGCACCTAATGGGTTTTGGGGTTTGTGCCCTGTTTTTAGCATTAGGCAAAACCCCCTAGAGACCACCATAGGTTTCTCTTTCTTTCTCACATAATACAACTTTCTCCAGCCTTATCAGATTGCATATGGATGACAAACCTTTCAAATAACAGATTAAAAAAACTCCTAAAGCTAGGTACACACAGTCCAGATTTCTGAAAGATGACAGACAGGATCTGCAAGATCCTGTCTGCCATCTTTCAAAGATCTGCATACACACAGTCCCGGACTGTATGTTTCCATCGACCTCGCTAGACTCCTCTATAGGGAGTTTGGCGGCCGCGCGCTCATTCGAGAAACGAATGTACACACATAACGATAAAGCTCCGATACCGTCGGATCCGACGGTATCGGGGCTTTATCGTTACTGTGTGTACCCAGCTTAAGGAGACCGTTTCATTGGTTTATCTACTCTGTAAACAGGGAACGTGGAATGGTGCGATTGTCCAAAGAGACAAATATAAACTTGGACTTTGGATATGGGTAGAAAATCAATTTACATGATTGCAAAGTACAAGCAGTAAGTCTTGCCTGGGAAAGCTAGAAACAAGTCCAATTCCTGAATTGCCCTTCTAATAAAGCAATTGTTGGCTGTTCCTGTTGCAATCTTTGGCTCTGAGTATCGCTGCAGACTTTTTTCCCTTTCGTTTCCAAAGGTGTTGACCTATTTATCTCCACAAGGATCTACATAACATTGCTTCATTTATTCCATGAAATTCACAAGCTGATACATTTATCAAGTAAAGAATCCAACTAAAGGCTCAAAAATTAAATAATTTTGACATTTTATTTGGCAATAATGGCTTCATGGAAAAGGGACACCATAGTGTAGAATTTTATTTTCCAGGAATCTTAACAAATTCTTACCTGCCCTGGAAGAGCATCCTCACATACAGATGATTCATGAGGTGAAGCTAGCTCAGGAGGGTTGTCATTCACATCTAATATCCGAATCCGCAGAGACAGAAGTGAGACTTTAAGTGGATCTCCTGTAGGGCACATTGGGTTGCTTTTACTTGAGAATGACCCATACATTTCTACAAGTATGTTAAAAATATGTTCCTCTACCTAGAGAATTGCTGTTGGTCATTGCATGACTGGTTATCCCTGCTGAGTGCTGAGTGATGTCAGGAAGAGGTCAGCTAATAATTGATTGACAGCTTTGGTAAGGGGGTTATAGAACTCGGTGATGTCAGAAAAGCCAAGACATCTCTACAATTTAATTTTTAGAAAATAAGCAATATTGGCACTACCAATGGTAGTCTACAAAGGAGTCTCAGCAGTCAGTCTGGTTTAGAATTTAATAAGAGGAAACCGATACTATACAGACTTCCTCCATTTTTAAGAGAAATAGAGAGACTGAAAAAAATCTGAAATGGGGAATTAGAGGTCCGTACATCCAATTTGGGAGACGAGTACCAAGCAAATGAATACACATGTTTGACTATCATCCGAAACTGACAATTTTCATGGGTCTGTCACCTGCTCAGGCCTTGTCCTCCAAATCGAACGTGTGTACGTAGCTTTCAAACATTAGGAGGGTTGGTGTCACCCGGTCTATGCTTGGGAAAAGATAAAAAAGGAAAATAATATGATGGCTGGAAAATATAACTATAAATGTGGTGCCTGATTTTGCAAAATGTGTAAGGCGATAAAAAAAAGGGCCATAAATAATATGTAGGTTGTACAATGTGTCCACTATGGGAATGTGTAAGATTACATATTAATAAATACATTTTATACTTTCGGACAACATGTTTTGAAATGTAAATGCCTTAATTTATGTAATTTATTGTAAATTATTTTTTAAGACCCCTATGAATTGAAGAATAATAATGTGACAAGTAGGAACATATCATGGATTTACATCCCATAATTTCTTGAAAGAGATAATAAATTGTTGAAGTAATAAAGAAATGTTTTTTTTTTTGTTAGATTGATGGACTGTAGAGACTCTGAATGGTGACAATTTATGGTGCCAAGATTCTGTACTTTTTCTATTGATTGATCTGGGAGACCCACCGTAGCCAATAAACCATGTATAGGCCAGAGTCGTACTCTTCCTGACTTTATACTTCAACTTTTATTGTTCTTATAAACACATTTATAATTGACTATTGAAACACATTTATAATTGACTATTGAAAAATGGTGTAAAAAATGTCCTACACACTCTGACTTGTTTTGTGTCATCTAAATCTTACATCAACCAACTAACCTGCTTCATTAGCCTGAATTGTCAAGTTGTGCCATCCTGACGTCTCTCGATCAAGAGGTTTGGTAATCCTGATTTCACCAGATTCCAAATCGATTTCAAAAATCCCTTCATCAGAACTCCTGTCCAAAGTATATCTAAGGTAGGATTAGAAAGACGGGCAAGGGAAGAAAAAAGACATGACAGAAACAGAAAAACATGAACCCCTTCAAATATACAATATACAAAACAGCCAAATATACCAAACCCTGTAGATGATTAAAGAAAAACTTTCAGGCTTATTCAATAAAAGTTCTTAACCATTAACAATGGTGCTAATTTTGCCCCAACCAATCAGATGTTAGATTTCAAATGTTGAATAAGATCTTGAATAAGATCTGATTGGTTGGAGCAAAATTAGCACCATTTTTAACAATGAGAACTTTTATTGAATCTCCCTGCAAGTCTTTTATCTGTCCAGGAATATAAAGGTTTCACTTGCATGTACATTATATATAGCTAGCTGTTCTGCTATACTATAATCAATACAGACACCTATGATTTCTACTATACTTTGGAAATGAGTTACTCTCTCTCTTCTCCTCTACTACTACATGTGCAATTAGTACCTGATTGGGTTATTAGCTTTGTCTGGGTCAATTGCTGTGATTGCTCCAATTACAGACCCAATGTGGGCATCTTCTGACACTTCAATGATTCCATCCAGAGGATGAAATTTTGGGGGTTCATCTACATCCAGTACTGACACTTTAACAATGGCCTGATCTCGAAATGTCCCCAGATCTACAAATCGTGGATCCACAAAGCGATTCTGAGCCTCCAGCACCAACGAATGTTCCTTCTGAGTCTCAAAATCCAGGGACTGAAACAAAAAAAATGATGAAATAAAGGTTTAAAGGAAAAACTTGAAAGAAATCTTCTTTAAGAGGAACCAACCCAAATTACCACTCTTTTATAAATACCCTGATAATAGTGCTTCTTTATAAATACCCTGATAATAGTGCTTCTTTATAAATACCCTGATAATACTGCTCCTATATAAATACCCGGATAATATTGCTTCTTTATAAATACCCTGATAATAGTGCTCATTTATAAATACATTGATAATAGTGCCTCTTTATAAATACCCTGATAATAGTGCTTCTTGATAAATACTCTGATAATACTGCTCCTTTATAAATACCCAGATAATAGTTCTTGTTTATAAGTACCCTGATAATAGTGCTTCTTTATAAATACCTTGATAATAGTGCTCATTTATAAATACATTGATAATAGTGCCTCTATAAATACCCTGATAATAGTGCTCCTTTATAAATACCCGGATAATACTGCTCCTTTATAAATACCCGGATAATAGTGCTTCTTTATAAATAAATATAAGAACTGTTGAGCTGTGGATATACTGTAAGTCAATCGTGTAAGGCTCAATCCAATTGTGTCCAGGATCCCACCTTCATCCAGTGAATACAATAGAAAAGTTCAAAATACACAAGAGAGCCACTTTTAGCTTAAATGCTAAATTCTTTGTTTATTCAAGGTGAAGCACAACAGGTTTTGAACCTGTGCGATTCTTCATCAGGTGCAAATATTTTCACCTGATGAAGAACCACGCAGGTTGTGCTTCACCTTGAATAAACAAAGAATTTAGCACTTAAAGCGACAGTTCCGTGGAAATTATCAATATTTGTTAAATTGTTAGTTTGTGTGATGCCTTCTTAGTTATTCTACCTGTTCTCTCCAATTTTGAGCTGACATTTCAGGTTCTAACAGTCCTTCTTCTTCCCAGGATGCACCACTTCCTTGGAATGTTCCTAACAGTAATTTCTACTGATTGGCTGTTGGATGGGTCAAAGATGCTCAGATCTCTACTGAGCAACTGAATCAACCCAGGTGCTGGGTCAAGGGCAAGACCATAACAGTCTCTACTAGGGGTCCTGCAAACAGGAAGTCAGTCAGGATGAAAAAATACTGCTCTTTTTTCTGAAAAGCACATGTTTTTGCACTGCATTTCCCCTTTAAGCTAAAAGTGTCTCTCTTGCTTATTTTGGACTTCTTTATAAATACCCTGATAATAGTGCTCATTTATAAATAGCAATAAGTCCACTCAAGCTCACCACATGTGGCAAGGCCTATGTTTGATAGGTATAATCCTCCCTGCCCAAGCACACTGGAGAGCAGCACACTATGTAAGTGTCCAATTTTTTTTTTAACAACACATAGAACGTTATAAATACCAGGATAATAGTGCTTCTTTATAAATATGCCCCCAATCTAAAATAAAAATAAGGCAGAATGCCCATTTTCCACTTGTCCTCTAACGCTATTGAGAGCAAAATACCATAAAGAGTTGTGGAAATGAAATGTTCTTTCAAATCTTTTTTTAAGGTAAGAACATATATACACAGATTAGTCAAAAAAAAAAAACAAGTTATGTTAAAATCAATGTTCTTTTCAGACACTTGTGATAAGTACCAAATTTGCGCATTTCTAGGAACAGTGGATTAAGAGTATCTACTACTTACTTTAGAAATGGTTTTCTTTATAATGACTTTTAGGATTGAAGGGGGGAAATGGCTTCAACCTTCAAACCAAATTCATGTTTGGACTACAACAAAGAATTGTCACAAAATAATTGTCACTACATTTGTAAGACGGATAGAACTTGGGGATACACCAATGCCTTGGTGTAGGAAGGAAAGTCTTTAGTTCTATGCTAGGTGCAAGTAGGCCAAATATGTCTGTTTTTTTAGTACCAACAGACCTACAGTATCAAACAGTGTATTACTTGGTAGTTCATGAAGAAAGTTCAAATCAAAAATGGTCACAGCAATAATTTTGATAAAATTTTAGCCTAATTGTGTCAAAATAGTCACCTATATGTATATATGCATGTGATAGATTAATACAAACACCTTGATGCCTCTCTGTAGGCTTTACTGCTCACCAGTCAAAATATACATATACTACAAGAAGTGTGGGAGGCTCCACTTATCTTCCCATTGTGAGAGAAAACAAAGCCACTCTACCCTTTATTCACCCTTTAAAAGTGCACCCTCATAGGGCCTGAGTTTGTGCAACTAGGTATGAAGGATGAAAGCAGGTGATTTATGGGAGGTGAGGGCCTGGTATTAGATTAGGGGAGGAAATTTTTTTGGGGGGGGTAATGTAAGGTAATATCGATTACACACCACTGCAAAGAGAAAAGTAAACAAAGAGGGGGAATAACGTTGTCTCCTTGCAAACACATGGGGCATATTTATAAAGGGGTTCCCTAAAGCAGCAGAATTATGCTTTGACTCATATTGTATCTTATACTATACAAGTATATTGTTTAACTCGTATGTTCCTTCATGTACAAGAACATATTTAATTCACTTGGTAGACACAACCTTGGATATCCACAATAACTCCCGAAAGCTCCTTCCATTTAACACCATTCTATTTTAGGTATAACTAACATCTATATTGTTTTGCCCAAATTCATTTCTCAACATAAAATAGTGGAGACACCTTGTACAGAGCCTATAGTCAATCTCGTGTCACCAGTTACTTTCAATGCCTCTAGGTCAAATATGAATAAATTAAAAAGCACTGGAACCAAGACAGACCCCTGAGGAACACTATCACAACATTGGTCCAACTAGAAAACGTATAACCTCTCTTTGTAATCAATCCTTAAAGGAGAACTTTAATAAAATAACTTCAGGTTCATGCTTCTAGCTGCAGTCTAGCCAAAGTTACAGCAGTATAAAGGGTGTTATTTCTTGCTAGTATTTTGATTTGTGACATCACTAGCACCACTGCTCTGCCCCCAAGTCTCAGTCTTGACCAGTCGCACTGCTGTGACAGAGCATCAGCACAAGCCCCACCCCCAAAGTTCTAAATTATTTTTAAAGCTAGCCACAAGCCATTAAAAATGTGTGCCCATAGGAAGAGAGAAGAACAGAGAATGGTTGCAGGTCTGAAGCCTGCTTCAAAAAAGTATTTTTGGGGGGGACTGTGGCTTCTTACACAGTACATCATGTGACTGCCACAGACTCAGACAGTAAGGACAGACAGAGTGTAACTTTACAAGAGAAGCTAGAGACATCATCCTATGCTTGTTTGAAAGGCTATTTTAAAGGGCATCTATACCGAAAAATAGGTTATTTCAAATTGACCACAACTGGAAACTATAATTCTTCCCAACCACCACTATTATTTTTTTGTTGATCTGCCCCTATTTCTTTAGATATCCAGTCTAAAACTTCTTATATTTCAGCTGTCAATCAAGTTCCTTGCTCTCAAAAACTATTCTTCTGTGAATAGTTTTACTGTGGCTGGAATGGAGACAGAGTTTTGACAGTTGGAATGCTGTATGCTTTCTAGGGGAAAAAAGTCTGGTTGGATGGAAGTGGGGGTTGTTTAATAGAGGGAGGGGGGATACTGCTCCTAAACAAAATGTGGGCTGGATTGAAGGAATGCAGCAACACACACAAATCACATTAAGTGCTACTTACATGTATTCAATTATAGATTAAGATGAAGCAAAGTCATTTTTTCAGTATTGGGTCCCTTTAAACCTCTTTTAAAAAGAGGAAACTTATTTGGAGACCACAGTTATCATTAAAGCCAGTTCTCCAACAAAGTGGCCAATGACACTGCTTCTTAGTTTAAATTGCAACATTCTGTGAGGTACTGACTATATAAAATGTTTCAATACCTCATATCAGTCCAAATACAGTAAATCACATCCACTGACCTCTCAAGTTCTAGATCACAGCTCACCTCTTAATAGATGGTATGGCATGATCTATTACACATAAAAGCATGCTTGGGTAGACTTAGGGCCGTATTTATTAATGGCCATTAATACTGCCCAAAAATGACCACTGCACATCGCTGCAGCGAAAATAAAGATTTCTGCATATTTATTAAACCACATCACCGCGAAAAGCATTGCCACTGCGATGTGCGCAGTAATATGAACTCCCTTTGTGGCAATATTGTACTTAGCGCAATGTGGCAGCAACCACCCACCGCATGACCCCTTCCCATTGGCCCCTCCCAGTTCCCCGCCCCATATGTTCACAGGGAAGGGAAGGGCCCGCTTGGGAGGTGGAGAGACCCTCCAATGGGTGCACTGATAAGTGCCTTTTGGGGCTTAGGGGGTCCTGCAGCTCGAACCGGGACCCCCCCTCCCCGGCCCTATCAGGGCCCTTGCGGCACTTTCAAGTGCCCTTGCGGCCCTGAGAATGAGGCAGATGTCACCAGAGTTTTGATCCAACGTATTCTTTCTTCACAGCTAGCGACACCCGCACCACTGAAGTCACCGATGCCAGGCGGGCTCACTGCAGCCGCTAGTGAGTCCGCTGGCACTGCCAGCTTCAACGGAGCCGATGTTGCTAGCCTCTTCTTTCTTCTGCCATCTACTGCGATGACTTCTGAGCTCCACGGAGGATTGCAGCTCTTTATATAGGTTTGCAGAAAGTCCTAATCCGAATCTGATAGGTCAATTTTTCAATGCTTGGTATCACATGGTTATAGAGTACCCAATCATATTTCACATAACCATGTGATACCAAGCATTGAAAAATTGACCAATCAGAATCAGATTAGGGCAAGCTAGTTGAGGCCACCGGCACAGGAGGTACCCCTGGCAGCCGCAGGGGTACTTCTTGGGGTTGGTGGCCTCAGCGGAGCTGGTGTCACCAGATGGAAGTAAGAAGACACTGACCAAGGGCTTTTTTCAGAGCCGACGGGCTCTGGTTCGAGCTGCGGGACCCTAAAAAAGGCACTTATCAGTGCCGCAAGGGCCCTTAAAAGGGCCAGGGAGGAGGGTCGCGGTACGAGCTGCGGGACCCCCTAAGCCCCAAAGGGCCCTTCTCAGAGCTGCAATGGCACTTGAAAGTGCCGCAAGGACCCTGATAGGGCCGGGGAGGGGGATCCCGGTTTAAGCTGTGGTAACCCTTAAGCCCCATAGGGCTCTTGTCAGAGCCGCAAGGGCCCTGATAGGGCCGGGGAGGGGGAGTCCTGGTTCAAGCTGCAGGACCCCCTAAGACTACGGGGCAGGGGTCTGGGAGAGGCTGCTGGGAAGGGTTCATGCGGTGGGTGGTCTCTGAATATAGTGAGACTGTTCGGGACTGTGTAGCCACATCCTACAGATTCTGTCTGTGATCTGTTAGATATCGATACTATGTACCCACCTTTACTCTTTCTTCATTAGATCAACTGGACTTAAAGTTTAGTTCTTGAAGACATTTCGCTAGTCATCCGACTGGCTTTCTCAATTCAGAATGACTTGTACAAGAATCTGTTGGCAATTATGTACCCTGGAAAATCCCAATTAGCATATCACAGCCAAGTGTTAAGGGCGTGATTGGAAAGTGGCTAAGAGGTGTTATAGGAACGCCCAGAGTAAGGTGTTAAAATAGCATTGTACATGGCAGACAGTGGGTGTCGACCCCCCCCCACCTCTATTCAGGCTAAGTTTCTTTATTTACAAAAATGGCTTCCTTGGCACCTCTCTTGAACCAGTCACGTTCCTTTGCCAATATTTTAACATTACAATCTTCAAAGGTATGTCCTTTATGCTTAAGATGCAGGTACACGGCTGAGTCCTGATTTGAGGAATTGGCTCTTCTGTGCTGGGCCATATGTTTATGTAGTTGCTGTTTGGTTTCCCCCACATACAAATCAGAGTACACTGCACTGCACTGTATATATGATGTCACTTTTCTTGTGTTTCGGTATTGGGTCTTTCGGATGTACCAATTGCTGCCTCAGGGTGTTGTTTGGTTTAAAGCAGACAGGGATATGGTGTTTTTTTAAAATTCTTCTTAATTTCTCTGAGACCCCTGCTACATATGGGAAGAAAAGGGTGCTGCTGCACAGCATGAACAGCTTTTTTCATAAGGTAACTCACCAGTTCAGTATACATAAAACTTTCTTTCATTTCTTCCAATTTAAAATCATACACACAGAGCTTTTTTTGGCTGAGGACGGTGGAAAGTGTCTGACACGTTTCAGGCTGTAGTGCCCTTAATCATAGACTTTCAGTAATATCGCAGAAAATCATTGCCTTATGCCTAATAACTCGGCAAAATAGAGAAACATCAGCAGAACGTCTCCCAATACCAGATATGGGCTGTAAGTGCTAATTAGGTAACATTACAGGCTGGCTTTTAATTTAATATATAAGGGATAATGCGCCCCTTACAGTGTAATATAAGGATATTACGCCACCGAGGAGTTCCCTGACCATATATGCTTTTATACAGGACAGGGAACTCTGAGGTGGCGTAATGTCCTTATATTATAATGTGAAGGGGCGCATTATTTCTTATAATACATAAGTATCGGATTCCTTCACCCCATTCACATTTTAAATTCTAGCCTTGTCCCAATATGTCTGTTTACAAAGTAGCAATCCAGCGTGTTATAACAACTTCTTGGCTTTTAATTTAACACAGTAAGATTTAGCACTCACGGGACAGTTCTTTACATGTTGATTATATTTTAAAATAGCATAAAACAAAAATCAATCATTTTTAAAGGGCATGTCCACCCCCCCAAAAAAATTTACCCCACTACTGGCCCCACTCTGTAGTGTAATAAAATCCTTACCTTGCATCCCAGCTCCAAATGGTTTTCCATATAGGATTCTGCCTCCTGTCTCTCCTACGGGAGAATTTTGCCATGCGCAGTGCAGCCCTTCCCCCCTCCCTCTCCCTCCTTCTCCCACCCATTTTGCTCTCCCTCCCCCTAGTGTAAATCCCTTTTGGGGTATAGTAGGGCTTCCTCCCCAAGCCCCAACCACTATAATAGTTTTGTCAGGAACTCCACCGAACATCACTTAACTTACCTCTCTCCCCCGGCGTTCTCCACTGCCAGCAGCCGCGTCCGCGATTGGCTGCCTCTCAGAGTTAAATAGAGTTCGGGGGAGTTTCTGACAAAACTATTATAGCAGTTGGGGCTGGGGGAGGGAGTCCTACTGTACCACAAATAGTTTTAAAAAGGGGTGGACATGCCCTTTAAGTAAATGAAAATATTTGTATTTGGTGAAACCCACCATGGGGAATAGTGATACCTTCCAGGGACTACTAGAACCTTTTTCCAGGCTAGAAATGCGCCACCTAATGCACTATCACCACCTTGGACCTTGTGGTTTTTTGAGGCTTGACTGTATGTCTACACAGTATGCTGTGCAGTTTTAGGCCACTCGCAAATGTAATTTGCACTGTAGTGCTAAAAGTCTCCAATGTGAGTTTAGGCACAGTTTGAGGGTCTCGGATATGAAGCACATGCATTGTACCATTGCTCCTTGGGCGCTAGCTTTCCTGTACGTTTTACTCCATTTTCTGGAATCCATATTTTATGGTTTGAATTGTTTTATTGGAATTTAACTTAAAAAAATCCTTTTTGGCTGATGGTTTAATTACTTACCTTTGGACCCTATGTTGCATAGGGAAATTATTATTGCATAATAGGTAATGCAGGTCCCTTCAGGGCCACCACCCTTTCTGGTTGCAAATAATGCATCACAAAGGGGACACCTAGAAGATTAATTATCAGTCCAGAGTGTTACTGTTAACTTATCCTCTATGTAACAAATTCAGCTGGACGGCCGGGGTACTTACAGGTACACTTTCAGAAGGAGACCAAGGTCTGAAGGTTTTTTATACAGGAGCAGATGAGGATGATGGGAATTGAATGCTGGATGTGCTGCTGGGAACTGAAGGCTGGATTCTGGAACAAGGTGCTGCTGGGAACTGTAGGCTGGATTCTGGAACAAGGTGCTCCTGGGAACTGTAGGCTGGATTCTGGAACAAGGTGCTGCTGGGAACTGTATACCAAGATGCTGTGGAACTGGCAAGGGAGGTGAATCCACTGGTACTGACAAGGTAAGAGTCTCTGCTGGAAATGGCAAGGTAAGTAACTGACAGGAACAGGCAAGGTAAGTACTCTGAGCAGGAAAGGGATATGCTGGATACAGGAGAGGTGAGTAATGGAGCCTGGGGTAGTAATACGCTATATTGCCTTGCATATACGGATTCGGTTGTATGCTCCTTGAAGATCAAGTTTGGTAAATATCTTAGCCCCTTTGATCTGATTGAACAGTTCAGAGATAAGAAGAAGAGGATAATGATTTTTAATAGTGATCTTATTTAGACCCTGGTAGTCGATGCAGGACGAAAAAGAAACCTGCTCCAGCTGGGGAAGTGGAAGGTTGAATGAATCCCCGAGACAAATGTTCTTTAATGTACTCTTTCATGGCTAGAGTTTCAGAGGGGGACAAAGGGTATGTGCGTCCCAGAGGAGGCATAGTACCTGGGAGAAGATTGATGGGGCAATCATAGGATCGGTGTGGTGGCAGTTTCTCAGCTTGTTTTTTACAGAAAACATCAGAATAGTCATGATAGCATTCAGGGAGACTTCCCTCAAGTTTATTTTCACAGTTAATGGCAGAGCAATGAGTAGGGGAAGTAGGAAGACAGTTACCAAAACAGAAAGGACTCCAAGACAAGTTCATTATTAGACCAGTCTATAACAGGGATGTGTAACCAGAGCCATGGAAGTCCTTTCACGAGAAAGGATAAACGTTTTGGATGAAATATGCCAACACGGAATAGGACTTCAAAGGTAGACTGGGAGATGAATTCTGAGGCCAGAGGTTTATTGTATATAGCCAGGACCCATAGAGGCTGCTGCAGATAAAAAAGGGGAAGACCAAGTTGGGATGCAAAGGTTGAGTCAATGAAATTCCCTGCTGCCTGAGTAGAAAATGATTGAGAATTAAAGCATATAGGGTCCTATTTATAAAAGATCGGTATCGTTATCGTAAAATACCGATCGTTATTGTAAAATAACGAACGTTATTTACCGATAACGACCGATATTTACCGATAACGACCGGTATTTACCGATAACGACCGGTATTTAATGATATCGGTAAATACCGGTCGTTATCGGTAAATAACGGTCGTTATCGGTAAACACCCGGTCGTTATTTTATGATAACGATCGGTATTTTACGATAACGATACCGATCTTTTATAAATAGGGCCCATAGTGACTGGCAGGAAGAGTTTGAGTGGTTCAAATCTAGAAGGAGACTTGAAATTATCTAGAAGGAGCTCCTCCTTGACTTCTAGGTTTTGGAGTTTCCCAACTTCAATGGGCAATTTTTCAGAAAGTGCCCTGGTCTAACACAATAAAGGCAAAGTCCATTTGTATGTCTACAAAGTTTTTCTTTGGGGGAAAGATGGGTACCACCAGTCTGCATAAGCTTGTCAGTAGAAGGGACTAAGGGTGAAGAGGGTCGGACTGGATGAGTGAAGGTTTAAGGAGGTTGTAGCAAGCCGTAGATCTCTCACGGAAACAGGTGTCAATTTGGATACAGAGGGTGATCAGCTCTTCCAAAAGGACAGGCAATTTTCTAGAAACTAGGTCATCCCCAAGGCGATCTGATAGTCCCTGCAAAAAGGCTGCAGTAAGTGCTTCATTATTCCAGGACGTCTCTGCAGCAAGAGTACGAAAATTCAATGGCATACTGTCCACTGAACGAGAGCCTTGACGGAGTTGCATCAAGCGGGATGAAGCAGCTAAAGATCTCCCTGGAGCATCAAAAACTCCTTTCTCCCATAAGGGGTAGGCCCAAGCCAAGGCGTTACCTTCAAGCAAGGCAATGATATAGCCAACCCTGTCCCGGTCAGAGACAAAATGAGATGGCTGAAGTTCAAATTGAATCCAGCACTGGTTTAGGAATCCTTGGCAGGCTTGTGCATTATTGTCAAAGTGGGAAGGTGAAGGTATGCGGGGCTCCCTATAAAGTGCAGGATCGGCAGGAACAGATGGCACCGGAGTTGACGTAGGAACGGGAGCCAGAGCCAGGGGAATCCATGCGTTAAACCAACGCCTGGAGGGTTTTACCCAAAATCTGCCATGGCCCGATTGTACTGTAACAAATTCGGCTAAATGGCCGGGGTACTTACAGGTACGCTTTCAGGAGGTGACCTAGGTCTGAAGGTTTATATACAGGAGCAGATGAGGATGATGGGAATTGAATGCTGGATGTGCTGTTGGGAACTGCAGGCTGGAATCTGGAACAAGGTGCTGCTGGGAACTGTATACCAAGATACTGTGGAACTGGCAAGGGAGGTGACTCCACTGGTACTGACAAGGTAAGTGTCTCTGCTTGAACAGGCAAGGTATGTAACTGACAGGAACAGGCAAAGTAAGTCAGTACTCTGAGCAGGAAAGGGATATGCTGGATAAAGGAGACGTGAGTAATGGAGCCTGGGGTAGCAATACGCTACAATCGGGCACTGGGTCCAGGAGGATGCCGGCATTTGAATCCTCGTGCCGCTCTTTGAGCTGGCATCATGACATCATCATGTCTCCGGTGCCGCCCACCCGGAAGTGGTAAGTGTAATCTCACCACACCAGAATTCATTTTAGCATTGTTCAGTCTATGCTTGTTTGTTTATCTGCCTTGGGCTGTATTGCAGAACAGCTATGAATATTCAGTGCAAGATCCATATATCACACAGTACATGATAATTAAATATTGGATACATAGGAGGAACCTCTGAAATAGTCTTTTTGTGCTTCTCATGCAACTATCTTCTTAAAGGCAAAGATACACAAAAATATACTCACTGTTCAAGCACAACACAGAGGGAACACCACTGCGATTAACATTGTAACAATGTGCACCACAATTTAATTGATCTTTTACATTATGTTCATTGTGCCACAAGTCACAGATAATTTAGAATAATGTACCCTATCATAATCTATAAATCAATACATCTAAGTAGCACTTAACGTGCCCATACATTGAACTCATGACATGTTCTTCCGGAACTGCCTTTCCCGTTCTTCTTCGCAACCAAGGAACGATCACCGGTCCATCTGGCCCATTCATTTTGCGATCGTATGTCAGATGGAATGGAACGGATTATAACGCAGCAGGTGTGAACAATATTATGAAATCCTATGGGGTTTTACTGTCTGTCCATTTTTTTAAACGCACCTGCGTTTGAAAAACGGATACAAACTGATGTAGTGTGAACGAGCCCTCAACCGACTCTTTATTCCACCTGACATAACTTTTTATGAAGTCAAGCATGCTTAGAAATGTCCATGAGCCAGCACTGGGAGAGGTAATTTCTTACTATACAATTCACAAGTACCTAATTTCACCATTCCAGTTTCAGCAAAATTGCACACAGCATAAGAATGTATGATAATAAAGCACTTGAATACGTTCTGAAATGTAATATGCTTCAGACTGTATTTCTAAAGAAATAGGGGACAGATCAACTGAACAATTCCAATATAGATGCCTTTTAAGTTTTATTTTTAAAGGACTTTCTGTATGCTCTGCCAGATCTACAAGGGAAGGCCTGTATACAAAATTCTACCCCAAAATACAAGCAATTATAAGCCACAGGTAGAGGTTAAACTGCAAAAAACTTTTATTTGGTGCAATGGATACAAAATTCTATCACCACCCTTGTATCAGAAGAGCAGCTTTCTGTGTATCTGATTTTTAAGAAAATAGAAGAGGTAATGATAAAACCTATGAGTATAGGACAATTTAAAAAAAGTTGGAGTGGGATAGTTTTAACTTTTCTTTTAATTCCTTGTGAGACTTCTACCATGTATAGTCTTTGTCACAGTATTGATTATGGTTTGCCTAATCCTCTTACTCTCCTTACTAATCTTCTTTTGTTAATTGGTTCTGAATGGAAATAGCAGAATAAAATTATATGTGGGCTTAGACTTCTACCTGAGACTGAGAATATTGGAATGTAGTATAGATTGAATAAAGACATACCTTCATCTAGTCCGACCTTTATAGCCTACTCATTAACCCTACTAAACTTACCTTACCATATTTTCTGGAAGACAGCCCACAGAATTACTGTTTATTACTCCTTATAGTAAAAACAATATTTTCATATAAATCCTTGTTTCTTTCTGTCCTTGTTTAGACAGATGGCATGTATAAGCTCTCTGGTTAGTATGGTGGACGGCCATACTAAAGAAGTTAATTCAGCTAAAACTGATACAAAGAGAACAAGCATAAGGGTTATAAATTGCCATTTGTGCTACCGTGTGACCTCTAACACTATGTGTGTTCACTTTCGCACTTGTACCAAAACAGATAACAACTGCTTTCCAATGTTTTAATCCCCTTCCAGTGACAGAACTAAAGGTAACTATAAAGCACAAGATTCTGTGCACCTGTAATGTAATTCCTCCCCTAAAACCACCCATGAAACTATTGGCTGTAAATCTTAAACTCTAATACACATTTTGCCGGTTTCATTCATTAGGGATGCATGGAGACCTTTATTTTCTAGGCTAATTTAATTATGCCAAATATAACTTTCATTAAAATCATTTATGCCCTTTTCATCTTGTTAATGTAATGTGATTCTACCAGTGATCTATATTTACTTTATTGTTTTAATTTTACAATATTTAGATAGAAATGCTCTTAATAATGGAATAATGGGGGGGGGGGATGAAATATTTCTGTCCTAAAGATACTATATTTTAATATTTCGTACCATCTTTGGTCTACGTCCCTTTAGATTTCACATACTGTGAAAAAAAAAGGTTAAAAAAATATGTATTTATACTTAAACATGTTCTTTCTTTGCTAATGTCCAAAGTTATATTGCCAAAAGATTACCCCCAGTTGAGCTGTCAGTCAAAGACTCCTGTTCTGTGTATTTGAAAGGGCTGGCAAAGGGAGCAATTAGAACTATTTACTGTAGTAAGCTCGCAATGATTGGTTCCACACAAAGCAGCCATTGTTATGTGTACAGTTTGGGGGGATCTTTCTAAGACTTACTTTGCTGAGGAGAATTATCCAAAGGTCTTCTTGAACGAGCGCTCTTAAATACTCATTGACGGTTAGTTGCTGAGCTTTATATTAGCTATATTCTGAACAACACTTAACTATGCTGAATGTGGAAATTTCCTTTCTTCTAATTGCAAGGAATGACCTTGTTCCTTCTATACAACTGAAGGAATGAAAAGATCTCTGGAGAGTTCTTTATGAGTGAAAATATATTGCTGGCATTTATGATACAGACTGATTGCATGTACCGTTGTAAAGCTGATTGTCCAATCTTAACTGCTGCATTCATCTTCTCCATGAATACAGATAACTTAATCGCACTTTGTTTTTCTTGTATGCTATGGTAGCTTATCAAACGCTGAATCTGATCAGTCCAGTTCTAATAGTTCAAAAAGACAAGGAGGATCAATTCAGGCGATCTATGGATAGTGAGGTCATTTCCCTCATTCAATGAATTATATAAAGCCATTTTATCAAAATAATGAGGGCCTTGGGGATTCTTCCCCACAGGTACCATCTTGGGAACCGATAACTATTAGCACTTCACCTTTAGGCATTAGACGTAAGGATGGATTGATGATTGTGTAGGTATCATGATTGATCATCTTAATTGAAAGGTTTTGTGAGAGTCTTGCTGATTACCTGGCTAGTAAAATTACTTTGTTCAGATATCAGGACCAATACAGCCCAAGCACTGATTTGTGAATGGTTCATTCATTAAACGCCTAGAATTCCTTCCATTACATATTTTTATATTTAGACATAACTGTGCAAATACATTTCTTAGGCACTTTACATAATTCACTTAAAATGTATGTCTTTTGCATTCAATACATAAAGTTTATCTTATAGTTCTAAACATTTCTTTTGCAAAAAGTGAACCATTTTTACCTGTGCTGGATCATACACAAAATGCCAAACAGCCGTTTTGGACAATAATCACACCTGTGTGGTCGCTCGGTTTAGGTGTTGTTTATTAACTAATGATAGCCAACAGATTGGAGAGACAGAAATGTGATTATCGGTCAAAGTGGCCATCCTCACCTACTTATTTGTCAGGTGAAAAACTTGTGTATGAGCCTTAAAGGGTATCTCCACCCCCAAATTAAAATTTTGTTGTAGAGTTGGGGACCTCCCCAACCCTAAATGCTAAACCCTAAAGTTAAAACATTCAAGGGTTACCGGACTATACATTTGAGGATTACCGAAATCGAATGGTACATTTGAGGGTTCCCAAAATCAAAGGCTACATTCTAGGGTTACCAAAATTAAAGGATCTATTCGAGGGAAACGAATTCAAGATTTATTGAATGTTTTTGATAATTATCAAAATTACGTCTGTGAGTTCGGAAAACCTAAACTAGTTTGAAGTTCAGATTGTCCGAGTTTGTGTGAATTTATAAAGTTTGGGTCCACCAATAGTAAAAAGGTAACATTTGATTGGTTGCTCCAAATTAACATCAAGTTTTGCACATCCTATTATATAAGCCATAATATGTTATTTAAATGTCCATAAAGAGAACAACACAGAAATAGATCACTTTCCAGTCCAAAACCGTAATTGTTTTGCAAGAAAATATCAAAGATATCCGTTAATTGACCAATACAACAAACAGTCCCTTCTTGATTCTGCAAGATGACCACCATAAGTCCAATATAATAATCATCTGCAACAGATGGCATGACCCCCACAGAGCCTTAATCTCAACATAATTCATCCAAACTGACACTGAATCAAGTTAAATCTGCATGCACACAACGACCTATCACGTAAGCATGTTTACCTGCTGTTCTAGGATATTTCACAATTAATACAGTTATTAAACTGGAATATTTTATGCCAATGACATTACTTCCTGATGACGCCCTAATTGTCGGGCCGAATGTAGAATGACATGATACTCTATAGAAATAAAATATACCATTAAAGACCCAGGAGTGCTCTATTTGTAAACGTAACCTTTCTAGATACCTTTGTGATTAGCACCCGGGCAAGAGGTAGAGCAACTCCAGACAAAGACTTTGATATTTATATCTATTTCAATCCACAATAGTACAAGTGGTACTCATTGATGTCTTACCCAATTAAGGCAAAAGACATTGCTTTGATTATTCTAACTTCTAATGAGTAGCCAGGAGTAATCTTTTTGCCTGTTAGCACAAGAAAAAATTATCCAGAACTGTTCTCAATAAATAATGAATAACTGATTAATTTACTGTTAGTATTAATAATTCTTCTTACGCTGCATCAAGTGCCCAGTTTATGCCTGTAACTAATGTAAATGGACTAACTGGTTAATTCTCCGGTTAGATAATTTAGCTCTCTAAGCACCTATTACAGAGAGTATATATGTATATATTTATAAGAAAGCTGAATTTAAACGATGTGTTCATTCATATCATAAGTCTATTCACAAAAATTGAGTTTGACGTGGCAGGTAAAATACAACTCTTGTAACTGGAAGGAAATATGTGATACAATATTGAAAGGAGAACTAAAGATAAAATATAAATTACCCTGTATTAATTCTATAACTTCTAACTAACAGACAGATCTGTTTCTCACCTCAGAAATCAGCAGAATGTTGTAGAGATCATAATGATTTGGCTTTATTCAATAAGAGATGCGAAATGTTGCTCAAGCTCCCAAATTGCCTCAACTAGAGAAGTTCAAACCGGTTAGTTCTGTTTTTGGATTTTTGAAAAAAATCCAAAATTTGAAAATCTGAAAACGGACCCAAAAAAGTCAATGGGCAATAAAAATCCAAAAGTTGCAATTAAATATAAGGTATAAATAGCAATAGTGTGTTAGTGTAAATGGCTCAGAGACCTGGGAAAGTGTTTGGGGAACATGTATCAGGGAGATTCAATAAAAGTTCTTATCGTTAGAGATGGCTGAACTTTTGAAAGTTCGGTCCATTTTCGAACTTTCGAACTATATGGACAGTTCGAAAGTTCGAAAACGGACGCATTAAAGTCAATGGGAGTCGAAAAGTTCTAATGAAATACAATTAAAATATCAATGGTAACTTAATGTAAATGGCTGTGGGACATGGGAAATGGTCTGGGGAACATGTTCCAATATCCAGGACATTCGAAAATCAATTTTACTCTCACTCGCGGTATTTTCGAGCTCATTCGCGCCTAGGTACCATGTACTTTTTATTTGCAGATTCGATGCTCGCTTATAGGCTTTAATGGACACTTTACTCGTAGATTCGATGTTTGCGCCTAGATACCATGGACATTTTACTCGCGGATTCGATGCTCGCTTTTAGGCTTTAATGGAGACTTTACTCGTAGATTTGATGTTCGCGCCTAGATACCATGGACATTTTACTCGCGGATTCGATGCCCGCTTTTAGGCTTTAATGGACACTTTACTCGTAGATTTGATGTTCGCGCCTAGATACCATGGACATTTTACTAGCGGATTCGATGCTCGCTTTTAGGCTTTAATGGACACTTTACTCGTAGATTCGATGTTCGCGCCTAGATACCATGGACATATTACTCGCGGATTTGATGCTCGCATATGGGTTTTAATGGACACTTTACTCGCGGATTTGATGCTCACGTTCACACCTAGATACCATGGACATTTTACTTGTGGAGTCGATGCTCGCGTATAGGTTTTAATGGACACTTTACTCGTGGATTCGATGCTCGCATCCGCCCCTAGATACCATGGACATTTTACTCACGGATTCAAAGCTTGCATATAGGTTTTAATGGCCACTACTCGCGGATTCATGTTTCTCATGAATCACAATCTTCTGGTTAGCTATAATTTTTTTGTGTAGTGTAGAGCTCCCTCCCGCAATCCCAAAGGCCATAGTTATTTGACATAAAACTTCCCCGATCATTACTTACCTTGCCTCTCTCCTCCGACGTTCAGTCCCGACCCTCTGCTTGCATAAAACTGCAAGCAGGGGACCGGACTGACAATCACGGATGTGGCTTCCAGCTGTTCTGAATGTCGGGGGAAGGAGGCAATGTAAATAATGATCTGGGGAGTTTTGATTCAAATAACTATGGCGCTTGGGGTTTGGGGAGGGAGCCCTACACTACAGAAAAGTGGATTTGAGCTAGGGGGAGGGAGGAGAGAGAGAAGAAAGAGAAAAGGGAGGGAGAGGAAGGGGGGAAGGGAGGGAGAGGAAGGGGGGAAGGGAGGGAGAGGAAGGGGGGAGGGAGGGGAGAGGAAGGGGGGGAGGGAGGGAGAGGAAGGGGGGGAGGGAGGGAGAGGAAGGGGGGGAGGGAGGGCTGCAATGCGCATGTCATTTTTCTCCCAGAGTAGAGACGGTAGGCAGAGACAGAATGGGACTTGGCCAGGCTCCTGGTGGTCAGTTTTTTGGACTTTGGAGGGATATAACAAGAGAACCATTTGGAGCTGGGATGTAAGGTAAGGATTTTACTACACTACACAGTGGGGCCAGTAGTGGGTTAAATGCTAGTTTTGGGGGTGGACATGTGCTTTAACATTGAAGCAAAGTGCTAAGCACTCACACTCCTCCTCCCAGAGCTGTCGGTAATCGCAACATTGTATCTTCTACTTTAGTGCTGATTAGCATGGTCAGCAGCTGAAGTAAAGGATACAATGTTGCTATTACCAGCTGCTCTGGGAGGAGGAGTGTGAGTGCTTAGTTTTGCTTTAGCAGAATGTTAAAGAGACAGTTCAGTGGAAATTATTAATATTTGTTAAATTGTTAGTTTGTGTAATGCCTTCTTAGTTATTCTACATATTCTCTCCCATTTTGAATAATCAGTTGATTTCATACCCTTTGCTGTTCCCTGCTGTTGACATTAGTGAGCTGACATTTCAGGTTCTAACGGTCCTTCTTCTTCCCAGGATGCACCACATCCTTGGAATGTTCTTAACAGTAATTTCTACTGATTGGCTGTTGGATGAGTCAAAAGATGCTCAGATCTCTACTGAGCAACTGAATCAACCCAGGCGCTGGGTCAAGGGCAAGACCAAAACGGTCTCTACTAGGGGTCCTGCAAACAGGAAGTCAGTATTTTGGACCCCCCTCCCATGCCCTATCAGGGCCTTTGTAGCTCTGACAAGAGCCTTTTGGGGCTTAAGGGGTCCCACAGCTCGAGCCGTGACCCCCCTCCCCGGCCCTTGTAAGGGCCCTTGCGGCACTGATAAGTGCCCTTGGTGGTCCCACAGCTCAAACCGGGACCTCCGTCGGCTCTTAAAAGAGCCCTAAGTATAGGGAGAACATTTGGGACTAACACATTACCTTCAACCCTGGCCGACTACCTTCTGTTTGTACCCAGCTTTATGCTGGCTAGGAGATTGTGACATGCTAGCGATTTTTTTCATGTAAAAAAATAAATAAAAGGCAGCCAGCAAAACTTTCTAGCTTTTTGTGTGAGGGGGTCCAAACAGCCAGTCAGGTTAGTGACAAACACTTGAGGGGTCAGTGACTCTGCTGAAGAAAGAGGCACAGAAATCGCTGTATCAAGGGGACAGTTAAGCTTAAGGTTCGTACACACGTGTAATTGCGGGTCCTGACCCACGACGCATGATGTGTATGAACTTTCGTTTCGGCCGATAATCGGCCCGTGGGAGGAAACGGGCAGTCGTTCACCGGGACTGCGATCACACGTGTGTATGAACCTTTAGGCTACTCTACAACATTGTGCACATACTGTATCTATCACAATAAACACTTGAAGAGAATGTGAGTGTGTCCCTCACATCGTAAAGTTCCGATACTGCAGGTTTTTACCACGGGCATCAGTAGCAAGTGCAGGATTTTCAAGGGGGGATTCCTGAACAAGAACAAGACCAGAAGGAGGTTCATGACCAAATAATGAATGTGTAAATTATATGGATCATATAATAATATTATATATACTCTCTAATTGCAATCACAGTTAACCAATACACATATTCCCTTTCCTAATGTCCCTATTCCTGCTCACTAAGCTACATCACGGTGCAGTAGGTACAGTAAGTACTGAATATAAACCCAGTCTCAGCAATCACCCCAGGCAGCTGCAGGGTTAATATTAATACAGATCTATATGCTGCTGTCAATCACAGGGCAGACTGGATACATTTTTGAAACATACAAATTCTGCTTTTCACTCACAGCTCATTTGACAATGTTACAATCTATATAGCAGTCTATGTAACAAACTATGTAACAGTCTATGTAACAGTCTATGTAACAATCTATGTAACAGTCTATATAACAATCTATGTAACAGTCTATGTAACAATCTATGTAACAGTCTATGTAACAATCTATGTAACAAACTATGTAACAGTCTATGCAACAATCTATGTATCAAACTATGTAACAGTCTATGTAACAATCTATGTAACAGTCTATGTAACAATCTATGTCACAGGGCGATGTAACAATCTCTGAACAGTCGATGTAGCAAAATAGGGAACAGTCTATGTAATAATCCATGTAACAGTCTATGTACCAGTCTATATAACAGTCTATGTAACAATCTATGTAACAGTCTATGTAACAATCTATGTAACAGTCTATCTAACAAACTATGTAACATTCGATTAACAATCTATTGTAAACACTTAGATGTACAGTCTATGTAACAATCTTCTACATATAAACAATCTATGTTTAACAATCTATGTAAACAGTCTAGTAACAACTAGTAACAGTCTAGTAACCGACTATGTAACAATCTATGTAACAATCTATGTAACAGTCTATGTAACAATCTATATAACAGTCTATGTAACAATCTATATAACAGTCCATGTAACAATCTTTGTAACAAACTATGTAACAGTCTATGTAACAAACTATGTAACAGTCTATGTAACAATCTATGTAACAGTCTATGTAACAATCTATATAACAATCTATGTAAATTTATGTAACAATCTATGTAACAATCTATGTAACAGTCTATGTAACAATATATGTAACAGTCTATGTAACAGTCTATGTAACAATCTATGTAACAAACTATGTAACAGTCTATGTAACAATCTATGTAACAGTCTATGTAACAATCTATGTAACAAACTATGTAACAGTCTATGGACACCAGAAGAGGTAGAATAGCAGACTGAACTGAGCAGGCTGAAAGGGGGATTCCAGGCACTAAAAATCCCCCACTAAACATGCCCATGGGCGTACATTACAGCTGCAATCATATATTAACAATTGTTTGGATGCAAAATACCATGTGGTTGTAGAACACCGCAACGGTATTAAATAGACAATGTGATAATTACGATCACAATCGTAAATGTACGACCGTGATCGGAATTCTAAAAGCACGTTTGTTATAAATATTGCCCTTGGAATTCACAATACCATGTGGTTGTAGACCACCGCAATGGTATTAAATAGACAATGTGACAATTATGATCACAATCGTAAATGTACGACCGTGATCGGAAATTCTAAAAGCACGTTTGTTATAAATATTGCCCTTGGTATTCAGACTTTAAAACTGGTCAGGTGGCAGATTTGTCTATCAATATCCAATAGCTCCAGACATTCAAAGCAATTCTTCTATATTTATGTTGCAGGTCCATATATTAGAACCCACATAGCTAATCCAGACACAGTAATAAGATGATGATGTTCAACAAGTCAATTTGCACAGTATTGGTCAGACCATGGCTGCTTAATGTGGCTTTCCCTGGTCTATATTAGTTCCTGTTCTTAATTTTTCCTATTTTTATCCTTTACCAGTATCCAGACAAAACAGAAGTGGAAGGATGGGGATAAAGGAGGTTGGATTTGGGAGATTTGAGATAAAAGTAGGATTTAGGCCATACACATACCTGAGAATAGGAAAACCCTGCCTATTTGCTCATTATTGACTTCTGTATACCAATCTCAATGCAGATGAACCACATCTGTTGGTCGTAGGATTGCTATGCATGGAAAATTTACAGTAGACATTTACCAGCTTGGTCAGGAAGAAGGATCACAACCATGTGTACCCAGATTTATATCTATCTCCATATCAATCATCTGAACAATCAATCCCCTTACAAATCATACAGAGGTTGACCATATGAACATCATTGCATAGTAACAACACATTCTAATCCACAGTGTCATATGAAACAAATACTAAAACAAAGACTATTGTTGTATTGAGATTATAAAACTACAGACCTGGCCTCATATGGTCTAGAGAGGCATCAAAACCTTTAATAAGATATTGGCACATGTAAAACATTACTCTTCCTTTTCCACTTACATGTTATACATTTTCTTTACATACCTTTACTATGCTCAGTATGGCCTCCTGGGTAACAGAGTCAGTGGTCACTTTAAATATAGCTCCCATCTCTTGCTGCTGAATCTGATAGTACATATCTGTGTTTTCCCCCACATCTGCATCTTCTGCTTTTATTCGACCAATCACTGAGCCTGGGGAGGCTGATTCTGCCACAGTAAACTGGTACAATTCTGGGAAAAGCAGATAACAAGAGGTGATCAAAACACAGAAGCACCAAACAAATGTATACAAGGCAAATAGAGCTGTTTGTATTTCACCATAATAAAATGCACTAAAGTCAGTCATATGTAGTGATGGACACAAACACGAGTTCAAGCCAAACTTTAGGGGTTCGGACGAACTCGAACTATTCAAACTAGTTTGGGTTCGAACTAGTTCATTTTCGGAATAGCGGCTGTATTTTCAATAATCGAAAAAATCGATAAATAGCGAATTTACAAGTATTGTTCATTTTCGGTAACCCTAGAATGTACAGATCGTTTTCTCTAAACCTAGAATATATTGTTTGCTTCCGGTAATCCTCTAAAGTATCGTTCGATTTTGGTAACCCTCGAATTTATGGGTCTATTTTTGCTAACCCTCGAAAGTATTGTTGGGTAATCCTCAAATTGCCTGTAACCCTAGAATGTAGCTTCTGTGCGCATTTCTCCATCCCTCCCGGAGGCAAGACAGGAGGCAGAGCTGTTTGGATAGGAAGACAGCCACTCTATTCAGTTTCCTGGACTTTGGAAAGGGAACCATGAGGATGAGGAATGTAAGGTAAGGAGTTTTTTAACTATACTGTGGGGCCCGTAGTGGCTAATTTTTTAGTTTTGGGGGTGGACATGCCCTTTAAAGACATAGGGCAATTGCCCTTTAGGGCTAAAATCAATCTTCACAATGCCGTCGGTAGTAGTTCTGTAAATATGCCTGGACAAAAAATTTCCAATGGACCCCATTAGCTCTGCCCACCTTCCAATTAAAAACATGGGAGGTTGGTCAGGTGGATTCCATGCCGCCATATGCAACAGCAGGTTCATGTGTATGGCTAGCTTAAGAACAACACATATAGGCCTTATGTAATAAAAAGTTTGCATGTGCAACAACCAATAAGATGTTTTATACTGGTTATATAATATCTGATTGGCTGCAGCATATGAACATCACAGGCAAACTTTTGCACTTCTTAATAGAGATGTTCGAAACTGATGAGTTTCGTCCCGTTTTTGAATTTTCGAATTTAACTGTAAATTCGAAAAAGTACCCATAGAAGTCTATGGGAGAAAATAATTTGAAAGTTTCTATCGATTTTAAGGATGAAATAGTAATAGTAGGTTATTGTAAATAACACAGGGACCTGGGGAATGGTCTGGGCAATTCCTCTTGATTGGGCTGTTTTCGAGGGTTACCGAAATCGAACTCTACTTTTGAGGGTTACCGATATTACAAATTCGAGGGTTACCAAAATTGGCTTGTACATTCGAGGGTTTACTGATATTACAAATTCGAGGGTTACCAAAATTGGCTTGTACATTCGAGGGTTTACCGATATTACAAATTCGAGGGTTACCAAAATCGACTTGTACATTCGAGGGTTACCGAAATCGAACGCTAATTTCGGGTTACCAATATTATAAACTTTTTCTATTATTTTTCATTTTCGATAATCATCTACTTTCGATTTCAATAATTATCAAATTTTGGATAAAAATCGAAAACTCTGAAAATTCAGGTTTCGTAAATTCCAGGAGTTCAGAAAGTTTCGTCGGGACTTCTATTAGAACCCACAGTACATCTCTACTTCTTAATATACTGTATAAGCCCGATAGAATGAATATCCTCCAGTACAACATTCACAAACCTTACATATAATAGAACCTACAGTACAGCCAGCAAATAATTACATTGGCTCCATAACTTAATAATAGCAAAGTGCAGCAGGTTCCGTTTAGGTAATAAAGATTACAGCATAGGTTCTTTTGGTTGAAAATAATATGGTGGTTATGATTTATTTTAAATGGCAACGAGGCATGCAGGTTTTTATCTGTTGGGGTGGGGACATGCCCCTTCAATATACAATCATAGAATTGCCATCGGGTTGTTGGTGTCCTCCGTTTCTGAATTCCTATTCATGTGCTTCTTTTTCCTTGATTTTGGAATTCTCCGTAAAAAGCCACATTCAGAGGTGATTTCTAAAAGTTTGTTCATTTTAAATCTGGCATTAAATATTCTCAGTGATATGCATGAGGCAGTTTAGAAAAAACCTTCAAAATATTATTCTTTTGTGATAATTGTGGTTTAGTAAGGACGGAGTGTAATGTCTGTGTTTTAGTGCCATCTCTGTGATTCTTCTACTGAGGCTCTGTCTTCCATCTGTACAACTAAGATTTTTCTTTTTCGTGAATGTTTTGTGAAAGATGAAGTGAGCTCCTCAAGTTAAAGTGGGATCCTACTCTGAATCCACAACAGAGAAATCTAATTCTCTAGCCCTATGCTCTGCATCATGACTGTGTTCCAGTGCCGTCTCTGTTATTCTTCTACTGAAGCTCTGTCTTCCATCTAAGATTTTTCTTTTTCGTGAAGACAAAACTAAAGACAAAACCACTCAATAAATCATTTAAATTAGTCAGGAATGAGCATGGGTCATTAAACTGCTGCCTGCCCTAACGAATGATCTGATCAAACATAAACTACCTATAATTGAAGAGTTTGTCCAAAATGTGTCATTCTATTTGCTGAGGATCCAAAGATATGTTGAGATGAGTGTAAGCTCCTCAGGATAAGACATGTTTCCCCTAGTGACAATATTCTTAGAGCTTTTCTTATTTATGTTAATTTATTCATTTTAATTTATGATTTAGTAAAAAATAAATGAAAAATTCCTTCGGTTCAGGGTGGGAAAAATGTTCTAATTTACAGTACCTGCAGCAGTATTGTAATATATTATTTTCCAATAGCATGGATGAGTTTGGTACCATCCTTTTGTAAGACATTTTTTTTATTGGTCTATTTCATTAAAGCAATAAAATCTAATATTTGATTGATTTGTGCACTAGACCAAACCTGATATTAAATTAGCGCTGCTGCAATTAGAAGAATTTTTCCCGACCTCATACACAATATCCGTTTATATACTTTTGAGAACTTCCACCAGCACCAGATTATATCTCTTCCAAGAAATACATCTCATTGATTTGCCTTCTCCTATAACTCATCTAGTGCTCTATGCAAATCACCACTCTACCGTCTAGTGCATTTTAGGATTACATTTAAATCCTCACTCTTGCTTTTTAAATTGATTCACAATAAATCTTTTATTTATAAATTCTCTCAGTACTAACTTCCATGATCCTTTAGGCTGAGTACACACAAGCAGATTCTTTTCGGCCAAACCGACTGATATTTCCGTGTATCGTGATATTTTTTCCGTGTTCTATGGACCGTACCAGCGGTCCAGGTTAACTGTCAATCACTGCTACATTCGATAAGACCAACAGTAATTCAATAATTTGCTAGCAGCAAATGGTTGGTCGAAACAAAAAATGTCTCTGTGTGTACCCAGCCATAATGAACTATACATCCCTCCTTGTCGAAATACCAGATTACCATTATATTATTAATAATAATGTTTCAGATATCACTATCATATTGAATCACTACCATTTTGTATCACTACCTTATTGTATCACCACCGTATTGTATTACTACCATATTGTATCACTACCGTATTGTATCACTACCGTATTGTACACTACCGTATTGTATCACTACCGTATTGTATCACTACCATATTGTATCACTAACATATTGTATCACCACCGTATTGTATCACTACCGTATTGTATCACTACCATATTGTATCACTACCATATGATCACTACCATTGTATCACTACCATATTGTATCACTACCGTATTGTATCACTACCGTATTGTATCACTACCATATTGTATCACTACCGTATTGTATCACTACCATATTGTATCACTACCAAATTGAATGTGTGACGACAGATTCCAATTGTATAAACTTGATTACACCAGTCGTTAGCTTCCTTCTGATGTGCTGATGCTCCGTCCTTAGCATCCCAATAAAACGTAATAAAAAAGGTTATGTAGCCGGAAAAAAAAGGACTATGTACAACCCAAATTTCTTTTGTGTCAACAGTTGCATACAGTACCTCGGTCCTTGACCAACCACCCAAATTTGGTATAGGGACTGGTAAGCTGTGGTCCTGAAAGCATAATTTTTCTATTGGTAAGGGAGCCGATACAAAGCAACGCACATTTCTGGTTGGTTCTAACCGTCTGTGATGCCAACAAAAGTAGTTTGTCAGTCATTTATAGAGATGGCTGAACGCACTATAATTTAAATTCGGCCTAAAGTGAAGGTATAAATAGCAATAGTAACTTACTGTAAATGGCTCAGGGATCTGGAAAATGGTCTTGGGAATTGCCCAAAATCTTTAAAAAACACACCATAAAATTTTCACATGCTTCCAGTTTTGGAATTCCCTATAGTATTTTTGAAAATTTCCTACAAAGAAAGTTTCTACAAATTCGAATTTCTGGAATCTAAAATTTTTGAAATTTGAATTTTTAAAAAATAGTTCCATGGTTCAGTTATCCACCGACAGTTGCCGTTGTTTTGTCGGATAACTGACCAATATTTTGCTTGAGGGCTAGGCTACACTGCTGCATTTTAACACCCTATCCAATCGTGTGTTAAAAAGTGCACACTAGTGTTGGCCAATTGTTGTGGCCCTACTAGGCGCGCTGCCATGTGCTTTGATCTGCTAATCGGAGCGGATACAATCTGCTTTCTGCTTTCTTTTGTGCAATCGTATGAGCTCCGCCTGCGCTACATTGCGCAATAGCTAGGACATGGTATAGTGTGGCCTCAGCCTTAGTGTGGACATATCGTCTATAGGTTGAAAAGAAAAACAACCAAACATTCTCAACCGACTTCCTAAAGAATTGTCAGATCACCTATTTTTATTGATTTGTAAGTTGGTGAGAAGGTGGGGTTGGGCCATGCAACAGTGGAGACACAAGATTTCTCTCAGGGTTTGGTCCAGATCTGCTGTTCAGGGGCTTAATAATTCTCAGAGGCTGGAGCCAAGAAAGAAGCATTATCTTAAAGGGTAATTTTCTGTAGCGTAGGGCACCCCAGCCCATGTAAATTTGTTGAAAAAATTAGACCATCGTTCATTCTCTCAGCTCTCTGCTCTATTACTACAACCATTCCCAGAAGTAACAATAGGGGGCTGGACTGGCAGCCGTGTCTGTGATTGGCTGAAAGTCAGCCAATCTCAGATGCGGCTGCCAGATATACAGAGAGGCGAGGGAACGAACAATGGTAAGTCTATCTCTGTGGCTTTTTTTTAACAAGCTAACATGGTGGTTGAGGGTGGGCTGGGTGTCCTTACACTATAGAAACCCCTCCAACACTACAGAAAGGAACAGGAGCAGAGGGAACCGGAGGGAGGGATGGAGGGAGGGGAAGGGCTTCCCTGCGCATGCCTCCAGGAGGACAAGGAAGTAGCAGGGACCATATGACACACAGACAGGCTCCTACTCATTACTTTTTGCAACTTTGGACAGGCATTGCAGGAGAACCATAAGGAGCTAAGGTGTAAGGTAAGAATTTACACAGTGGGGCCAGTAGTGGGTTCAATTTTGGTTTTGGGGGTGCACATGCCCTTTAATTTGTAACTCTTGAGTTTAGTCAGTCAGCTATTTTCTTATTTGAAATAGACAACTGACTAATGTATAGGAAAATATATATTTACACTTTCCAATCATTTATATTTCTCATTACCTTTATACAAAAAAGCAGAGGCCTGAAGTGGGGTTTTCACTAGATAATCCTACTTTATATTGGGTCTATCAAAAATCTATCAAATGCTCTCTCATGCATTCACAATGATCATCTGAAGGTTTCACAACAGGAAAACAGAAACATACAAACAACAATGAAACAGCCGGGAAAAAAGCTTTTCTCTTTTTTGTATTCAAAAATAGAATATTTTGTTGGAAGGAAAAATGAACTAATTCCCTTATTTCTCGCAGGGAACAAGTCTTGGGGAGATCAGGAGGATAGATTGTCCAATGTGCAAACTACCGGAAAAATCACTCATCCATCCATGTATAGGTTATTTATAGTGTGAACCATCCTGAAATGCTGGAATCATCTATTTGTTTCAACAACAACAAAAAAACATCGCCCTCTCATAGCAAAGTGTAAATCACCTAATATTTCTGTCATGGAAATTTGGGAATCAAAATACTTGCTTTATACCAATTGTTCCAGTTCATTGCAAAACAACAGAACTCCTGTCAACTGGCAGAAACAGTAGTAATATTCATGCAGATTTGAGGATCTCACTAAATATATACATACAGCATATATATCAGGATTGTGTGGATTAGCTATATGTCATACTGACTGCTTTCCAGCAGTTTCTGACAGTTTCTAAGCCCCTCCCCTTCCTTCATTAACATATGTTATTCAGTGTCAGAGATGGGAAAATCGTCAGTGACAATGACTGTGGGAGGAGCCAGAAAGATTGCATGGGTGTAATTGTCCTTTAAAGGGTAACTCTAGCCCCAAAACAACTTAAGCTATTTGGAATGATTACCCCCCGAAAGCCCACTTGGTTTATAATCTTCATTTTTCCGATGCTCACATGCTGAGATATAGCTCCTTGCACACAGCCAATCGTAACCACTCGGTGGTTGTAGCAGTAGCGATAGTGGATTTACTGGTCAGTATTTTTTTTTAATGTTGATGACATCTCACATTGTTGTATGATGTTAAGTTTGATGTTCCAATTACATTTTCAAGTTTTAAGGTGCATTATGGGAATTGTAATTTGCCTGCACGTTGAAAGAATGAAATATAAGCAGAGTGTGGCAGATTTAATGACAATCTGAAGGTGTGACTGCGTGTGCTAAAAGCCACTGCTGCCCTTGAGTGATGGCTATCAAATTGGATCGTGGGATTTGTAGTTTCTTTCTACAAGCCAGTACTTAGGATTTTAACCTTGAATTGCGTTCTTTTAAATAATACAAGGCAGCAGAGAAAGATGACATTGAGAAAATCAGTGAATTTACACATGATCATGACTACTCGGTGGGGAGAAGGATTTAAAACTGTATAATATTATAGTCTCCAAAACAGTTGCTACTATATTGAAAAGGATAATGTACCCCCTACAGCAATTTATCATTATATTAGAAGTCACCTCAGTGCTCTGTGCCCTGCATAAATCTAGATAGAATGCAGAATAACTCCTCATTGATTTCTAATATGCTAACACACGGCAACAGGTGGCGCACTATGCAGTACATATCCTGGGTTTATTAGACAGTATAGCTGTGTATTTGCAGGTAGTTCCACAGTTTCTATACGTGGTGCTCCATGCATTGTGGGTTGGTGGGTTTTGGTGGATTAAAGGACAATTATACTCACCTTCTCTCCACTTCTCTTCTTTGGTCTGTACCTTTTACCCAGGGTGAGGACCTGAACCTCTAGGTCCTCACCCCTGGATTTGCGTAACTTGCTTCAAGTTATGCGAACCCAGGGGTGAGGACCTAGCAGTTCAGGTCCTCACCCTGGGGAAAAGGTACTGACCAAAGAAGAGGAGCAGAGGGAAGGTGAGTATAATTGTCCTTTAAGTCAAATTTCAGTGGATTAATGGTTCATTTTTTATTCTTCCCATAGCAATAAAGGGCTGAGAACATCTTTTTGGCCTACCAGTTCCCAATGGCTTGAACCCCTCCAAAATCTATGGATTTACATCACCAGCCATGAAACATTGGTTACAGGAAAAGCAGCTTTTTTTTTGCTTTTGTTTTTTAAACTGTCCAATGAATCCGCCATCACCGTGTCCAATGTAAGACAGCTCCTTAGTGTTACCATTCTCACAGTGAAACCCCTTCTGTACTTGAAAACTAAACTACTTTTCTCCTGGTCTTAAGGAAGTGATGTCCAACCCGCAGCCCGCTGCATTTTTTTGAGGCCCGCACAGAGACGTGAGTAAGCGTGGTAAGGGGCATGGCGGGGGCATGTTGTGGGTGTATCTGGGCAGCCCGGGGCGGGGCTACTCCCTGCGGCCCTCTCACGTCATAGGGTGCTGCTAGTGAGACTCCCAGCATTGGCCAGGTTGGGCACCCCTGTTTAAAAGGTAGCCCATGTGTCCTCCGACATGTTCTATTGGTGAACAATGCTGCAGATATTTTATTGTTTAGCCCGTTAATGTATTTATGCAATTATATCCCCACGCAAGCACCTATTCTCTAGGGTGCAAAATTGTAACTTATCCAAGCTCCCCCAGTCCCCTTATTAATTTAGCTTCCCTTCTCTGAACCCTTTCAATTACAAAGATTTCCTTTTTTTGTACACAGGATTCCAAAACTGCACCACGTATTCCAAATGAGGCCTTACCAGTTACAGAATGGTTGGCATATGAGCAAAATTAAATTATTCAGTAAAGATAGCAGTCATAGCAAATTCCAGCTATTTCCCCTAGGTTTGCTTACAGCTCATTGCCTATGTTGCCAATTTCTAACATATGTATTCCCTTATATTAGTCAAAACAAACAAAGAGCGTTCATGTAGGTAGTGTGCAATTATATTTTCATACATTGTGTTTATGTTTTCACCAAATAAATTGTTAATGTGGTACATCTGTTCTCCCACATGTCTGGGATTTATAATCTTTCCCTAATATGAAGAAATTAGAAGGTTCTGAACTTATGTTAGAGGCAACTGCTATATGATTGCAGAGTCTGTTCATTCTAATAAAAAAACAATCTAATTGTTTTGACTTTGTTGCAAAAATGCTTTCACACCAACAAGTCAAGAATCTGGAATTATTCCACACTGCTTGCTGCATGGACTTCCCATTCCTGACCAATTCTACTCAGGGACCATTATAATAACATCTTGATTCATCCCAGTCAGAAATTTGCTTTGAACAAACTAACTGCTAACTGGTTGTTAGTTCCACATAGGTGAACCTTTACGAACTGAAACAGGATATTGGTCCATTGCAGAAGATAATCCACCACACTTTAGAAGAGTTGGTCAGCCAAGTTGGGCTTTGGGAATAAACCCACATTTGTTGATGTGGGTTGGGATTTCCAGGGAATTTTTCTGTGATAATAATTTTTTAATAGGATGAAGTGTGTGAGTGCTTATTGGGATACTTTCTGTGTCCCCGATAGTTGTTCTGAAACCCACTAGCCAATGCCTGACTGTTCCAGCACTAGCCCCTACATATTTGCTATAAGGTTTTATCAGGGCCAGTTTGCCAGAATGCACCTACCAATTATAGCCTAAACTTTCCAATTTAATATTGTACATATTGTATCAGTTTCTATCTACGTAATTTACAGGTGAACCCATTTCTTTTAAACGCACATCCCTATTGGCAGTAACAAAATCTCCCACTGCGATAAAGACTTACTCTGAGGAAATCGGGGTGGATTGTCATTAACATCTGTTATAACGATTGTGACAGTTGTTGAGCCTGACAGTCCCCCTAACTGTCCAGCCATATCTGTTGCCTGAATGACAAGGTCATATCTGTCCACGGATTCACGGTCAAGGTCTGACACCGCTGTGCGTATGACTCCTAAAAAGAAAGAAAAAAATGTTCAGGTGATACAGCCAATCAGAAATAATCAATGTAAAAAGTAAAACTTGCAAGTAAACTTTAATTTGTACTAATTTATATGGACTGTTAAGACCATTTGTGTAGTCTAGCATCTTGCATCAGGTTCTGATGACGGCCCCTGTTGCGGACGGAAACATGTTAACCTTCTAATAAATTGTACGGTATTCCGTTTTTTCAAGACCCATGAGTGCATCCCTTTGAGTGAGTCAGTGCATATATTTTTTACTGCACCCGGGCTACATACTATGCAGAGTAAGCTGGCTCCTCCCTCCATGTAGTCAGCCAAGACTGTGACTGCTGCCATCACAACCAATAATTGACTGCTGATTCCCCTGCTGCCTCCTCTGCACATGCTCAAGCTTATAAAAGCTATTTGAGTCAAGGGTGGAGGCAGATACCTTTTCCATAATGGGAAAAAATGTATGATTAATATCTGGTTCCAAATTCATGTAATAAACTGGTAAAAATAACAGTTGAGGTTGCGGGCAGATACATAAAAAGTCACCTTTTTTATTTTAAGGGTGGACATGCCCTTTAATGATAATTATTATTCCATATTGTAAGTAAAGTAATAGATGCATAGATGAGGCAGTGCCCTCTGTGACCATGTTATTGAGCAGTAACATTAAACATCTCTCATAAGCAGAATTTCCTTGATTGTAACTTAGCAAGAAAAGCAATAAACAACTTCTAAAGCTTTTTCTATCCATAACTGAGCAGCATAATGACCCTTCACATAAACAGTGAATGAAAGAAAGCATTTAACAATCACAGAAATATATGCAAATATGTTCAAGCTTTGTTTGGGCTTGGGATTTATTATATTGAATGTGATCTCACAGGCAGGCTGAGAAAAGTCACATTCTTTTTTTTCTTTCACATAAAGAGAAGGCGCCATTTAGCATTCTTTTGTGCCAAACCATAACATACACAATTCTATTATTTTTTAATTAATTTCTCATTTGAACTTGCGATTTAATTGGTCACATTTTAGGAGGATCAAGAAAAAAAACCGAAAACGTGTTTTTCTTTCATCTGGTTTTGATGAGATTTTATTTGACCATAAAAAATGCTGTCAGATGGAGTGATCTGTCCAGGTCAATAAGCAATCCGTGTTAACACTACAGAATTGGATGATAATCACTCAATGACGCGATGTACAGAACAGCTCTACCAGACAGAAAAATCTAGAGAGAAAAAATCCTATTATATCAGATCGGCTCAGACAGGATTCTGGCTAAACTCAATCCATTTTTTATTTTTAAATTGCAAACGGTATTAATAACCAGAAATGGGCAGCCTATCTCTTTCCTACTGTTCGGGGAATATAACTAACTGCATTCCCCCAGTAAGATCATAAAGATTCATGTTCATTTTTAACTCAGTTTTTTTAAAACTGAGTTATTCTGATTTAAACATAACTATGAAGCAGCATTTTCCGTGTATTACCAGCATGGGCTGAGCACAGGTGCAAAAGACTTAGATACCCAGAAATGATACATTGGTGCTTAGTTGTTTTAAGTTAAATAAATGTAATCTATCAACTTCTGTCTCATATAACATGTGGTGCAGCCCCCTTTACAACCAACAAAGAGTCTGCTAGTTTTAATTACTTCACATAATGATGAATATTCTACATCAGATTCCTTACAGAACACTAGGATTATTTAATAAGAATAATTTCCCTGTGCTGGTTATTTTATTATTATAGACCAGCAACCAATAAGATGCTGGTCTACTGAAGTTAGAAAACATTTGATATCATCTAATTGGTTGCTGAAGATTAAAAGCTAAGGCAACATTTTGCACCTCTTAAAAAAATAAACTTTCAGGGTTAAACAATAAAAGTTCTTATAGTTTAAAACGGTGCTAAATTTGCCCCAACCAATCAGATGTTAGCTTTCAAATGTTAAATAAGATCTGATTGGTTGGGGCAAAATTAGCACCATTTAAACGATAAGAACTTTTATTGACTCTCCCTGAAAATGTGTAAAGTGCATATCTCTTTACATTAAAAGGCAACTGTAGTGACACAAACCACTACTGGTCTCCTATCAGAACACAGGTTATGGAACAAAGCCGACAGATCCTCACCTCTGGATTTGCTCTGGTTCTGCTTTGAAATTCTGCCAGAGAGGGTGTGGAGCCAGGATGGCGCTATGAGTTAAGCTAAACAATAGGGTAGGATCCTGCCCACCTCAACCAAAACAGCAATCAATGAATGCTGGGTGCTCCAGCACTGCAGCCAGCAGTACAGGTATAATCTTCACAGATATAGCCGGGCACATCAGTCTTAATTCAAACCATTTAATTAGGTAACGTTTCGCAACCCAACTGGTTCCTTCCTCAGACAAACATGAGTTACACACAGTTCCGATAACACCCAGATAGAATAGGTCTTCTTAAAGCTAGACATACATTAATTCAACATTTCATCCAACTTGAACATTGATCTATGATTTGTGGTTATGATATGGGTATAATGCATGTATACACGCTTACCTGTTCATCTATTTGATCATTAAAAATGTTTACCAATATTAGGATTTTGTGTTGTATGGCCACAGATGCGAATGGTCAGATTTCACCCTTTTGTTTCTCATTAAGGACAAATATGTGCGGAGCCATCTGTTGATGTTATGTGAATTCAGCAGGCTCTGATTGGATGGTACTAGCCAAAGAGATTTTTCTATTTTAGCCAGTTGAGTCTGAAAACAGATTCTGAAGGTTTTGTGGTTTAGAATGACTATGATGTCCTATTCATAGAGAAAACAATAGGCAAGTTCAGCTGGAACCGCCTGAATAGAACAAGGTTAATGTTTTGATAAGGAAAAGCTGTAGGCATTTCTCTTCTCAGGCTAGACTACTGAATGACAGTTTACCACAAAACATTTTCACTTCATCTTGACTGTTTATGAAAATGCACCTATACATTTCTGTATATTGAGAAATGCATGTCTGGTGTTTACTTTAATCAAACAAATGGTTCTAGAAACAGAACTCTGGGAAAAATTGGTTCGTTTACAACCACTCACCAGACAATTGCTACTACTTGCTGAAACAAACCGTGCTCCTTTTTATCCAGCCTTTCAGGTAAACTGCCATCTAAATAGGACACGTGAAGTGGGAGAACCAGTGTGGAGAACTTATCCAATCAATGTACAATCACAATACCATTTGCTCTTACATGTCTCACCTGTTTTACTGTCAACGGTGAAATGCTTTTCTCCATCCAGGACGCTATAAACCACCCTTGCACTGCTCCCATAGGCTGGGTCATCAGCATCCCATGCAGACACAACCATGACAGATGTACCTGCAAAGGATTACAAGGTTGCCAACAAGGCCACATAAAAAGGGAGCTCAATAACAGGTTAAAGCCCCCTAATAGAATAAAATCAACATAAATACAGTGAGGGGCATATTTATAAATGATTGATATTTTCACCATTTCGCTATCGCAGGACATCATAGCAAAGTGTCCGTTTTGCTGTATCTATAAAACTGCTCACTTTCGCTGCAAAAGGTATCGCTGTGGCGATGTGTGTTGGTAGTATCCATGTGCACTGACAACTTTGCCTTATTCATTGTCTTAAGTCTGGTATCACGGCGAAAAGAAATCTAGAGTCGGCCATTACCAGACCAGGGCTGCAAGCAAGGGGGGGCTTTAGCAAAAAAACCCACTAATGTATATGCTGAATTTAGAGGCATATTTATCAAGCAGAGAAGGTGAAATTTCAGAGCTATTTTTTTGACATTTTTTATTTAACGCTAATTATAAATAGGTGACATTTCGCCTTTTTGCCTTTTCTGCCTTTTGTTGCATTTTTTGCGGTTTTACCAGAATTTTCACCAAATATCGTTAAGACATTTTTCACAGCATTAAACGAAAATTAAAGCGGTATTTATAAAATGCCTCTATGGTTGGTGGTTGGGGACGGGTTTAAATATAGGGTAAAAAGATATTAATCCAAATGGGTCTTAAACGGTTTCTCACAGCGTGAACAAAACTGTAATTCAGTTCTGAGTGTACATCTCCATTTTAACCCAGTTAAATCCATATTTGTTTGTCCGGCCAAGTGGATTATGTAGTGGATAATGCACCCACAACTGTAAATTATAAGGATATTAGAAGTTACTGAGGAGTTCCATGACCATATAAAAGCATGATGCCACAGGCCTTTTATACAGGGCATGGGACTCCAAGGTGCATTATTTATTATAACCTACCCCTTTGTGGCTTCTGGTTTCCTTCTCCTCCTGGAACTGTAAAGCTGGGTACACACAGTAATGATAAAGCCCGTCGGATCCAACGGTATCAGGGCTTTATCGTTATGTGTGTACGTTCGTTCCCCTGAACGATCGGGTCGGCCGAACGCTCGTTCAGAAAGGGCTGAAAATATCCATCGGCCTCGCTAGACTCCCTATAGAGGAGTCTAGCGCGGCCGATGGAAACACACAGTCCCAAGCGTTCTCCATACTGTGTGTATGCAGATCTTTGAAAGATGGCAGACAGGATCTTGCAGATCCTGTCTGTCATCTTTCAGAAATCTGGACTGTGTGTACCTAGCTAAAGATTATAAGGCTATAATATTACAGTTTCTCGCATAGAAATCCACTACAGAGGTAGGTTATAATCTGATTCTTTACATAGATCTCCACACAATGACAGTTTGACTCACCCACTGGAGACAACTCAGGAACACTCCCAATATACGGTGCCTGCAGGAAGCGAGGTTCACTGTCATTAATATCTTGAACCTTGATGACGAATTCTGATTCAGGTTCCAGGAGTCTGTCAGTGTGCCGGTCTCTGGCCTGGGCACGTAGGGTGTAGAATGTCTTGTGCTCCCGGTCCAAACGCTCTGTAGCATGTATGTCACCGGTCAGTTCATCAATGATAAAGATAGAACCGGCACCCTCTCCAGAAATTGTGTATTTAATGGAACCATCTCCTTCATCCGAGTCTGAGTGAATCTGTGCAATAAAAAATGTGCAATACAACTCTCAGAGCTCTTAGAGGTGACCATGGCACTGTTTCGTCTATGTCAGAGGGTTCCCAAATCCATCAAGCCTCAACATGATTTCTGGGCATCTAGTGTATTCCAGTGGTTCCATCTCTAGCCCTGACCTATATCCTCTACTTTCTATTTGCACAGAGGCCCTGTACTGGTGCTAAGGCCTAAGGATAAAACTAGAAACATTTATTGGGATCCTATGGTAGATATTTGTATAACTGCTCTTGTAAATCCGATTATTATCAATCACCTTTTGTCATTTCCAACAATTTAAGCAAAATGTTGATTTACAAGGCTAGAGGTGTAAATAGAATCATGAGGTTCCCCAGCAAATCTATTTCTGTGGGAGGGAGGATGACAATTTAACCTTGGCATGGTTTTTGCAAAATGCTGCTCATTTCAGATGTATAGAAATCTTCATGCAGTCATTTATATTCTAGCTATAGTTCCCCTTTGAATTCTAAAAATAGGTTTCGCTTTCCATAAATATAAAAATACTGTATCAGGTGGATGATCTGATTTAAATGATTTATCAAGCATCGCTTTATTGTAACCAGATGGAAAGCGATTCACTACATTTAAAGCATTGTTTTAAACCGCAAATAATCCATCCAAAGCTTTTTAGATTAGCCAAGTTTAATATTCGGTTGTTTTGCCTCCCCAGAGTTTCTAGGAAAACTTCAACACTTTACTTTAAATGTGAGCAAGTTAATTAAACTCACGAGCTTTGTGCTTAATCCCTTTTATATCTAAAATAGATCTCTCCACATTCTCTTTTCTCTGCCAGGCTCTGACCCCCATAATCTTATTTAACAAGAGAGATCTGCAAAGGGAAAACTGAGCACAGCAGGGCCAGCAGGGGGCGCAAGCAACTCCCCAGCCTTCAGTTTAAAAAATAATAGGCGTGTTATTGTGCTAAAGGGTAAGGAAAAGGAAAATATGTTATTTGTGTATTCAGATAAAAAAAATCTTGCTAAACCTGTATACACGTGTATTAAACCAGACAGCATCCCTAAACTGCAATGTATTAATCTTTACGTATACACCTAGGGATAAAAATGTCACTGAAAAAAAAAATCTGAAATAGACAAATAAAAAGCACTGACATTTGCAACTGCATGGATAATGCAGAATAATTCAGTACATGGCTACTAATTATTAGATCTCAAATGGAATGACACGTGTCCACGGATTTTATCACTGTAGTTCCACGTGTCTATTAAGTTCAGCTCCAGGATGGCAGGAGAGATTTAACTGTAACCCCCACCATCAGCCCCCAAATAGCCATTTTTTAAGTACTGACAATTTCTGGAGGTATACAATTTGTACAACAAATAGCACAGCGGACTCTATGCGCATAGAAACCATTCTGTGTGGGAAAAGCTAAAACTCGGGTAACCTTTGAGCACATAAACACAGTTTACTTTAATAGCTGTAGACATTTATGGTTTTTCAGTATTAGTCAAGATCTCTATACTGCCAGAAACATTACATTCTAGCCTGTAGTTAACTAGGATTCCACCTATAAACCCCAGAAAGCAATTTATACGGCTTTTGATGCCGGCTGCGCTGCACAGTCCCAAGCTGATACATAAAACCTACGTTCTTAGTTGGAATGGCTAATAATTTATTTATTGCTAGATATGTCTGGGCTTAAGTACAGATGATGCCCTGAATATAATTGGCTGTCGCTTAGAGACATATAAACGTGTATGTATAACAAGCCTGATTCAGGAGTTCATAAACAAACGGTAATACACAACGTGTATTAAGTGGCCTGGGAGTTCAAATCCCACACCAAGCATTGCAAATTGCTGCTAGCCATCCATATAGGACTGTCAGGGTCAGTGCCGTGGGAATTCAAAATAGGTACAGAGCTATAGATCACAATGGGATGAAATAGAACACATTTCTGAACTTGCGTCATTGCCACAGTGTTTATAGGGTAACAATGTAAATAAGTTACCCTATAAGGACTGATTATACTTCTGTAGACAGTTCTGTTTTCAGCAACCAATTATATGTTAGCTTTCACTTACTGAGCAAAGTAACGTCTGATCATGGTCTCAGGGTATCAGGTCTCCCATTTATGGAAATGCATTTTTGGGGCACTGTGAAACATTCTCTTTTTTTCAAAAACTTGGAAAAGGTAACCATTGGAATAAATTGCTGAAAGTTTGGCCTATTACTGGTATTGATGTCTATACCGGAAGCTCTGTACACATGTGCAATTGTAGGGCCGACCCGGGATGCACAACTGTAAGACGAACAGACGTTTCGACTATCAGTTCACCTATGGCTAGTCGGTGGCCCTGCGATCGCACGTCCGTATGGACATTAAGAGAGTTCATTGCAAACTTCTTTAAAGTCGAAAGGAGGTCTCTTAAACGTTAAACACAAGCTGTAGTGCTGGTGTAGTGCTGGGGAGGCAACATAAATATATTGTTTAGAAAGAATTTACATCAGACCTGTTTCTTCCTAAGATAATCACTGTAAACAAGATACATCTAATCAGCCCCATACAGATGAGGGACTTGTGAACAGCTGAGCAGCCTGTACTGTACTGCTGGGAGGGTGAGGAAGGAGTTAGCAGAAGATTCCTATGGTGTGGGAAAACAATGCCAGTTGCATAATTTCCCGATACCTCCACATACCCACACAGGTTTTCATCCGAATATTACCGGTATGTCGAATCTGCAAGGAGCATTAGATCTCCCTAACACACCCAGACACCGTGGCAGATAGCTGCAGGGGACATTTGTTTTTATAGTGAGGGGGCTGGAACATAGATATTTACCCTTTATTGACTATGGTAGACTGGCAGCAATGGCAAACTTTACCCATTCCTAATTATTTAATGGGGCAGAGCAGAAGGTCCAATGTTACATTAACAGAAACCTTGGTACTTACGGACTTTAATTACCTGGCAATTAGTGATGAGTCTTTGGTTTTAAGGTTTTACATAGTTTTAGAATCCAGTGGAGCTTTCAGAATATCAACAGATGGAACTTTAAGATTCAGAATTTTGCCGAAATTAAATGTTAAATTTTTTTAATTTGGTGTTGAAATTCAATGGCGAACATTTGCCAGCCTTATCTATGCAAACGCAAACATTACAAATATAACATTAAGTGCTACATTAAACACGGTGGGTGTTTGGGTTTTTATTGACAACAATAAAGGGGATTTTATGATTGATGCCGTGCGGTGTGATTCCGTCTTTACCCACTGTCTAAAGGCCGGAGGGAGCGCCCCCTGATGTATGTTGTGGTTAAAGTTGACCTATTATTAAGTGCGGCTACAGCACAAAGGGCCCTATTTATAAAAGATCGGTATCGTTATCGTAAAATACCTATCGTTATCGTAAAATAACGACCGTTTTTACCGATAACGACCGGGTTTTACCGATAACGACCGTTATTTACCGATAACGACCGGTTTTTACCGATATCATTAAATACCGGTCATTATCGGTAAAAAAACAGTCGTTATCGGTAAAAAAGCGGTCGTTATTTTACGATAACGATCGGTATTTTACGATAACGATACCGATCTTTTATAAATAGGGCCCAAAATGCGGCAGGTGTTTCGGTTTTTATGGAGAACAATAAAGTGGATTTTTGTCATTGATGCCTCGCGGTGTGATTCCAATGTTTAAAGGCCGGTGGGAGCGCCCCCTGATGTTGTAATTACCTTGGATGATTTCTCTAGACTGACAGAAAGGTGGTAGTCTGTGACAATCTGCCCAATAAAAAAATTTTTAGCATCTGTGTGACTGTAATTGATAAAAAATGAGTCCCACTATGTTCCGTGAGTGAACTCTAGTCCTACCATTATACAGTCACAGGCTATTTCCATTCATGGCTCATCTGTGAGCAGATGGGGGCCTCTCCCTTGTCAATCTACAATGTAAGTTTTAATTATATTGTTATATGGTAAATACGGACTCGGACTAAACATGCTTAATCTCTCTCAGGATGTCCTTTTTTTGATTTAAAGGAATGCAAGCTAACAAATAAACAACTAAAGCCATTGCAAGCCTGCCTAACGGTTGGCAAATTCCCCCTTGTACCTTCTAATCAGTCCATCAAAAGGATTAACATCCTTCCTGGATTTAGTTCAAATCCAAACGTACCAAACTTATATATTGTTCAGTTAAAGAAAGACACAACAAAGAATTCTGGGGCATATTTATAAACCCACACACGACTACAGGTATTGAATACCACAGCCATAATCTCATAAATAGTGGCCTCATTAGAATGGGGGGGTGTCTATGCAGGTTACTATTCAGCATTACTATTTACTGACTGATGTGTTCATTGCAGTGTTACACACCAATGGAATATACAGTGATGGAATACAGTTTATTCATGTATTTCTCTGCATATATGCTGCACCAGTGACAATATAACACAAGCATTATGGCATTTAGTCACTGTGCACAGTAGTAGGTATTCACACTGTTCGTTTATTCTGCATTGTTCCAAATTGTACCGTTTAAATACAATCAACTGTATGTATTGAGCACTGATTTACACTGGTCGTAATCGCTGTGGTTTTTTAAATATGCCACCATCTCTTAGTGTTCATCCCAAGTGAGGATGTAGCTGTAGCACAAGAACAATTTCCAATGTCTCCTGCACCCTGGACATAGCAGTAACATTATTTGTATGTAGTTAAAATGTGGAAAGCTATAAGTCCCAACAGGTCTTCCCTGTCCATATATTGCTTGGTCATGCTCTACTTAAATTCCAGCTCTGCTTTTTGGGAAATACACTTTTCATCATAGAGTATTGACATTCTGCATTATGATCAGTAAAACAGCACCCCTCCCGTTCCAAATATCACAGCTCAGTTTTGTATTTGCAAAGGCAACAAATATGTTAGCCCCGTTTATATAATATGTTATTAGTAATAATTAAGACAATAGAGACTTTTTAAATGAGCATCCACCTGTCAAGCCCACCAATTTATGTTTCTCACCGCATGACTGAATCCCTCTCTTACCTTCCCGACATACAGTGGCTCTGTCCCTGTATATTCTTCAACCACAAAGAATTGGTTCCACACCCAACCACGTTTCACCCGGCCTGACATCTCCAATGATAATCCAGTTTCCATGGAATCCATTCCCAGGAATTTAGGGCTGCAGAGAATCAGCACCACGGTCCATGCAATACCTCGTACAGCCATCCCAAGTCCACGGAATCCACAAATCCTCACATCACGCAGGGGGAAGTGATACTCCAAGCATGTTGGTGCCAGAGGAGGTCATGTTTGATGCCCCATCACCTATGGCCATTCTTCCTGCACATTCTGAAGGAGAGTCAAGCAACCCTTGGACACTGTGTAGGGTTTAATTACATGTAATCCGTTGTACTAGTAATTATCTCTAACCAAAACCTACATACAAACTATGAAATCCTGCGCTTTAAAATGATTCAAATAATATGGTAAATGCCAGTCTTGTTCAGTATTAATTCTTAACATACATTGTGTACTGAGATAAACTCTGATAAGGTGTTAATTTAATCTACTACACTAATTTACATTAGGTTTCTACCAAAATATACAAATATATAACATTCTGAGGTTATAATGGAATTGATTTTAGGACAGGTTAGTTACTGTCCTGTGTGATGTTATTTATAGATATATTATTAAATGAAGTGTGAAATACACTGAGATACCAGGTACCAGGCATGTGTACAACTATGTAATGAGCAATGATAGATTGAAGTGACTTGTGTATGTTGTGCTTTAGGTTAGATCACTGTTTTTTCCTGGGACATGTGTCATATTGTGTCGTACACAGAGCATCCACTGCCTTGCTTCCTGCTGAATTCTCTGTGGGGGTCCACAGCTTGTCTTGTCACACATTCACCTGCCTTATAATAAACCATGAAGATTCCCAGCTCAACACTCAAGTGACTCCATCACATTTCAGTGCAGGGCTGGAAAGTCCTGTTCTTGTCAGTCTGATTAGAAGGAGCTGTCCTTAGTGCTGAAGTCCGTAACACCAAGATGCAGCAAAGTTCTCTGACCTAAATAGATAGAAAGACACAACAATTTCAGGATCACCAATAACATACTATAGGAATATGACAGGGTCAGTGGAATCACCATTATTGATTTCAGAATTCTGTATTTAATATAGGAGGCTTTACTTCCTAACCCCCTTTTCCCCTTTACCTTTAATATAAACATACTCAGGGTGCCTCAGACAAAAAAAGTATGAGGGCCTGTCCACTTACCTACTTTAGGTTTTTTATACCGAGATTCATTATTGTGAGATTTGGAGCAAACCCTTGGTCCAAATATGAACATTTCTGATGACTTTGGGTTGAAATTTGCCATTTTTGTGAGAAATATTTAATACCTACTGGGGACATGGTCTTATTGCTTAAATGATAAACAGTGTAAACATGATTGCGCAAAAACAAACACTTTTCAATGTCGCCACTGCAAAGCCTTAGGTGAATCTTAATTGAGTCGGGAGAGGTGTGATCCCTTGCACAGTGTGATGTCCTAATTGACTGTAACACCAGATCCTGTGTATAAGATTCTGTTACCGCATGTTGAAAGGACAGATTACTGGACAGACAAGTTACCCTATGGCATACAAATTTAGATGGCAACAGATAAGTGTACACCAACTTGCAAGGACACACAATATACAGGCCTGGTCAATTTTTAAAGTGGTGCACCATAGGCAGGGACTACTCCATTACTGCACGTTATGTGGGGAATCTGTTTATGTTTTGTTATTAAACCATTCCAATATTTACAGTTAAATGTAATTAAAGCTTGTATATCATCTTTAAAGAATGTAAGTGCACTGTCTGCTTTGTGCAAGACCACCAGCGTAACCCATTGTGTGCCATGCTACCCATAATCCTGCCATAAAACAGTGATCTGGTACAATATTGAACCTCGATGAATGACCCCATTCCTATGCTATGGCTAGAAAAGGGTTCAATTGAAAGTAACCTGCAGAACTGCAAAATATTTTACTTATTTCACACTAGTATCTTTGGTTAGAAAAAATACGTGGTAAGGTCTCGTTCACACTACACACGCAGGTGCGTTTTAAAAAACGGACAGTAAAAACCCATAAGATTTCACAATATCGTTCACACTTGTATTCTGTTCCGTTCCAGTCTGTTTAAAAAATGCACTGCTGCAGGCATTTCTGTCTGTTTGAAATGCATGAAAACATGGTATAATGGATAACACACGCATTTGCGTTTCTTTCCATTTTTCAAAAAGGATGCCTGGAAGCCTGTGATGTCATTTCCGGTCCGCGGGGTATAGGAAACACGCTGAAGAATAGCAAAATCTCCAGAAAACTGTAAGATCTCTCTTCACAACACTATCTGCTATCTCTCTCTCCAAAAGCTCCTGAAACTCCCACCCTCCCAGGGAGTGACAAGTGTTCTTCGGCCCCCTTAAATTCGAAAAAATGTGGTCAAAAACTCTTTAAAACATAACGGACACAAACGCAGAAAAAAACAGACATAAACGGATAATAACGCACACGGTTCGCAAGGGATACAAAACTGTGTGAAAAATCACTAAATGCACTGCATTTTAAAGTTGCGTTTTTATCCGTTCCTAGTGTCAACGAGCCCTAAACCATTTAAATAATTCATTTTTAGTCTATTAGATATTTATAATGCAAGTGATATACCATTTCAATAATTAATTTCTAGTCTATTAGACAAATATATTTTAGATCATAGCTCTCCTTTAACCCTTTCCATTAGATAATCGTTTCGTGAATTAGTCTTTTATAGTATTTCCTGCTATTTAATCCTTAATAAGTGGATTCCCCTGCTATCTGGAATATGGCCATTGAGAATTTAGAAATGTGCATATTTGTAAAACTTGTATAAGTTCAAGATGGGGAATTTTCCATTTCATTGTGTGTTCTTTCTCCACAGTCTCTGATCTCAGAACTCCCAGTCCGGTTTGGCTGCTCTTTAGTTGTACATCATGCTGACAATAAAAATGACATCCGTTTTGCTGCTTCATGCTGTCTCCGAGTCACTGATCAGGACAAATTGAAGACATCCCAAGCATATCAATATTTATTTCATTTTTTAATGGGGATAGCGAGGGGAGGGATAGAACTCGGGAAACAGAGTATGTATGAGTGTATACAACCTGACTGTGCATCCTTAATGTCTGTCTCTGATATCATTATCATGAACCTATAAAGCAATGCAGGAAGGCTCAGTAGGGCCCACATACCCTAATACAAATCTAGCAGCTTTTGTTCAGATTTCTAATTAGAATTGGATTACTAGTTAACAGTATTACTACTGGAACTCCAAATTGTCTTACCACGGGTGTCTTGGGAACACAGGGCCACACCTGCTGTAATTATGCTCAGGAGCCAATCAGGGAGATTCAACAAGACCTGCAGGTGCTCTGAGTAAACCTCCCAAATGAGTTTCACCAAAGGCTATGTGGCTCTGGGTGAATCTCACCCTACCTGTGACAGCTGATGTGTGACTTCACAGAAAGTCAGGTCAGATAAAAGGTGGAGTCGAATAATAGAGAAAGGGGGATACTGAACCTGAGCAAAACAAATACTGGATTAAAGGCATTTAGCAACATACACACATCAGAGTAAGTGTGCCCATTGTAACTGTCACAATTCCACTTCCGGTAAAATTGCACACAGCAGAGTTTATGATAACAAGGCACTTGACTGACAGCTAAAATGTAAGATGTCTAAGACGGAATATATAAAGAAATTGGGGGACGGATCAACAAATAAATAGTACAATGGTGGTTGGGAAGAATGATTGTTTCCAGTAACCTTTTTCTGATATTGATACAAGTTTGTCAGCCAAGTAGCTGATGATTCTAAATATATGAGAAGGGAAATATACAGTACAGATTGCACTTGTCAATATGGGGTTCCTTAATAAAATGGTTATGGTTAATTTGCAAGATTTGTACTATAGAAATAAAACCCCAATGTTCATGTAATATGCTCATTGGTAATAGATATAATACAGTCATTGTACTGGAACTTACTCTTATGTTTATTAATACATTTAGTGCGAGGAAAGTAAATCTTCAGGCTCCACTACTTCTCTCTTTTCTTTTAATCCAAATATTATAACTTCTGTAGAGATCTGTCACATTTTGTTTCATGGTAGAAATTCCCAGGATCAGTACAGATCTAAACTAATCTACACATTGCAGTTATGCTGTTTTCAGAGATCATCATTCAATTTATTTCCTAAAATATATGTTTGTTTTGCCTTTTCCTATGGCACCCATACATCATTATTGGACCTGGACTATGTACAGAGAGAGTTCGAGGCAATTCAGCAAAACTAGGATCAAAGTCGATAAAAAGTATAAATCAAGAATGTGCAACCTTCAGCCATTCTAACTGATTTTGGATCTAGAAGAACCAACACTATCCAACAGTCAAAGACATGTGTTAGCAGAGTTATTATATGAAAGTTTTCTTAAAATTTTAAGGATATCAGTTATTTTCCTTTTTAAAAGCATCAATAGAATCATCACCTACAGACATGGGGTTTATGCAATAAAAGGTGCAAATATATACCTGTACTATTTCTCTGCTGCAGCCAATCAGATGATATTTAATAGAATTACCGGTAATCTAACATCTCATTGGTGGCTGCAAACTGAAAGCTCAGGCAACATTTTTAACCTTATTGCATCACAAATTTTGTAGAGTGCATATAAAAGGACTGTCACATGACATAGTAACTATGATGTACATTAATTAATCAATCAATCAACCACATTCTCTCTAAAGGAGAAAATAAGGTACAAGGAGTCTTTAATATATAAATCAAGTAATGTTTGTACTGTATGTGTCTAATTGCATGTACAGTACTACTATATATATGTACTGTATATATGTGCATACAGACTTATTGTCAAAGGGTTTAAAAGTCTTACAAAATAATGAAGCAGCCCCCTGTCCTGCAGAACCTGCAATTAATGTGTATAATTTTAAGTACAAGATCCTGAAAACCTAACTGGCGTTACTGACCTGAGACGCATGAGTGTTTTCTAAATGACCATTTTGATGATGAATGGATATTCGGAATGCACTTGAGCATTGTGGTTTGGGCCAGCAATCACTCGTGTGCACAAAGCTTAACTGTTAGTATGTCCACGTTTACAACGCAGATTATGCAGCTGTTGTTCAACCATGTTATTTCTCCCTATCTAGACCCTTTTGACCCTAGTTCTCAGGCTTAAAGTAGAACTTTAATTCTAATGTTAATTTTTCTTTCTAGAACAACTATATATTGTTGCATTTATATACCTGTAGGAAGTATATTTTGCAACTAATAAACTTTAAGCCTTTTAAGCCAGTAAAACTCACAGCCCATGTAGTCTTCAGAGAAAATTGTAAGCATGTGCACCCATTAGCCATGCTCCCTGACCCCAGTATTCACTATCTCTATGCACAGAATATTTTCTATACAGATGTTTCCACACTAATATGGAAGTCTCTGATAAGACTTTGAAAGCTGCTTGTCACCTTGCAGTTTATTTTCTATCCAGCATGAATAGCATACAGCCTTTCTGGGACAATGTATGCTGCGATGGCTCAGCAGTCTAACGCACTCCTTTTAGAAACACACGGCTCATGAGGTCATAGGTTCAAATCCACTTACTTATGAAACAATACCAAATAGTCAACTGATTTTCATGTACTAATTTTATATTAAAGCTCTATTGGGATAGTTGTATTTAGCTCTGCTTTAAGCAACCCGAAGAGTACATGAGGTTGCAGGTTTACTTCCCCAGACTTAATTTTAATTTTAAGGACATTTTAATATTCTGTTTCCTCCATCTATGCTAGCTAAGATATAAAATGCTAAAAAAAATTCTATTTTATATGAAAAGGAATAAATCATTGTTAATGTCAGGAGCATTTAAATGTGTTTACAAAAAATGCAATGAAATCCCTGCTGTGTGTCTGGGAGAGGGAGGATCTCTGAGCTGTACCATGATTGACTGTCAGATTCTAGGAAGCATGGCTGCAGCTTCCACGTTTTAATCTGCTGAGCACTACAGAGCATGTAAAGTGTACTACATACACTAAGCTGGGTGTCACCCAGCTAAGGTGGATTATGGGATCTGACTCCTAGTACTTAAAAATTAATTTTATAAATCAACCAGAAGACACAGCAAAGAAAGAGGTGAAATACAGATTGTTGTGCTTGTGAATGTGCTCTGTCTATTATGACAATGTTGTCTGGAGACTTTAGTTCCCCTTTAAGATATATATACGTTAGAGATAAAGATTGTTATAGCTCATTGTTAGGCAATCAGAACTCTGATCTTTTTTCTAACTATTCCACTACAGCAGTAGCCGAGTGTCCTGTTCTGTGGAGAGGGGGAAAGGGAAGGGAATGGGGAGTGCCCGGGGGAAACCCACACAGGAACCCAAATGTGATCAACACAGGGCAGATATGGGTGGGTGGTGGTGGTGGGTCCCAGATGTGTATTTAAATAGGTGGCCATACATATACCCGATATTACATACCTAACCGAGCGCTCCCTTCGACCGATGCTGCCTCTCCCGTTCTTCTAAGCGACCGACACGCGATCGCAAAATCACATTCATTTTGCGATCACATAGAAGAACAGAAGAGGTTGTTCTATCAGGATCGATCGAACGTCTTGTGAGCGCTCATATATGCGTATATGTATGGCCACCTTAACAGAGGGATGTAATAAATTGCAACGTTCCTGCACTGCATTAACCAATGCCAATTTATATATACCACTTATATTTTCTTCAGCTTATCAGATGTTTGGATCTTCTTTATATAGCAAATTTAGCTAAATTCACCAAAGACTGACATTTATGAGTAGGGTAGTGAACCCTGCATAGTTCTCACTGTACAGTAGTAAATTGTGTTGTTAAGCCCATTGTGTTGTTAGCAGTACTTAACCAACATGCCTTTGCTTAGTCATCTAACAGCTTCTGCCCAGTCCAAAAGACAACTAACAATTATATGTCATGTTTAATACATGCAATAATTTTAAAGCTTCATTATAACCCAACCCCACCACCATGACTAATCTGCAGTCCTAAAGCTGCTGTTTAACTACATGACCTGGTATACTCTTAAAGCTCTTAAAGCCTTTCAGTGTCTAAAATGTTTTTTTTTTTACTCAATAGCTGTAGTGATGCAGACTGAGGCAGCCTCCCACACATAGCCCAGCAAGGAGGAAGCTAACCGAGCTCTAGTCCCAATTGCCAAAAATCTAATGTAAGAAAATACAGATTGCTAAATGGAAAATGTCACCCTAAAAAATGTTTCCCACCAACTTATGGGTCACAAACTGCTAATTTAAACAACCGCTCAGGAATGCTCAGTGTGATTAAGGAAGGAAGAGATGAATTTGCCAATTGGATACTTTAAAAATTAGGTACCAAGAGACGCAATGGTTTGCCTTTGGTCTTAATCTACAGCATGTTATCAAATGTTTTCTAACTGAAGTAGACCAGCATCCAATTGTTGCTGTGGATTAAAGGTAGCCATACATGGGCAAATGTTTTCCAATCAGATTTCCGATTGGCAGAAACAATTGGAAATCTGGTCAGAAGAACCAATTGAAGTTCATCCAATTTTCAATCCAATGTGGTAGCCCTGATAGGTAAGATTTGAGGTGCACTTGCTATAACCTGTGCCACTGCAGGTAAGTATAATCAGTCATATATAGTTTGTAGGTAGGCACACTCAATATAGTATTCAAATAATACTCATTTATTTAAGTGCTGAAAACAACAAATGCCAAATACACACAACGTTTCGGGGGGTCCAACCCCCTTCCTCAGGTGTCACCCCCCCGAAACGTTGTGTGTATTTGGCATTTGTTGTTTTCAGCACTTAAATAAATGAGTATTATTTGAATACCATATTGAGTGTGCCTACCTACAAACTATATAGAACCAATTGAAGTTCCCTACCTTTGGTTGCCTATATTCCACAGATTTCCCCCTGATGGTGTTGATGGAATTTTTTTCCCATAAACCACTCATAAAAATAGAAAAAAGTTATCGATATTTTGCACGATTTGATCAAATCTGCCGAATCACTCAAAATATCGATTCCATCTATGGGGGGCTTAAAAGGACAGACAAGCTATTGCACTTCTTTGTACATAAGCCCCTTTGTATCTACCTGTTGTAAAGGGAGAAGGTGAATACAATTGCCAGAAGGGTATTGATAGGTTTTAATCAATTAAAAACAGGTAGAACTCTTATAATTTGCATAGTAATACAACATTTTAATCAGATGTTTCTCACCTTTATGTCAGAGTGAAATTTATTTTGCTTTAAAAAATCTGTGCCCTAAAATGTTCCTTTTCACAGGTTGCACAATATAAAGGTCTATTTGCTACAAGGTCTATAATATATAATAGAGTGGATGAGTAAACAGCCAACCAAAAAACTAGCTGCCTTTGGTGGCTCTTAAGTAAAACCTGTCCCTTGATTGCCCCCAAATTAAATTATTTGGTAACTGTAGAGTCTTGGTACCAAACTTCTGCCAAATCAAACTAACCTCATATTTTTATTTTGTAGGTGTTATTGGTAGTACTCAAGTACTGCAAAATATATGCAATTTAAATGTTTCAAAGTTTGCAGGTTTTAAGTATTATCCACACAAAGGGTGGACTGTACTATTTAACAACTTTATTAAATCCTTTTTTTTTTTTTTTTTTTGCTTTAAAAATTCTAAATGCACTGTACCAATCAAAGCTGATTGCTAAATGGTTTTAATAGAGAAGTTTGGCCACAGTATCGCATAACCAAAAAAAATTGGTATGTATAACAAACATACCGCATAAAAATAAAATGGTGTTTCTTTAGCTATTATAGCATACTATCAATTATACCTAAGGAGATGGGTTTTCCACTAGTGCTGTTTTCAGCCGCCAAAGTTATTTATATTCTTAATGAAGGGGAAAAAAAATCTATTTATGTGTGCTATTTCGCATTGTGATTGTGGTCCCTTAGACTTTACGCCTTGTTTTACTGTTCCTCAGATTGATTGGTCGTGATCGTAACTCAGCGTGGAGCTTTACAAACATCCCGTCATTGTTCTCTTGTACAAAGTAGAACACTTATGGCGAAATATAAATTGCTCTTACTCAGAGCAGAAATTGAAACCTTCACACAAGCAATCCTACATGTGTAACCTTTCCAATAAATTGATAGAATTTAATATTCATTGTATTATTACATGGACTGGTTTACAAGCAAATGTGGGATCTGCTAGCAGCATATTAAAAGGAAATTTCATTCTCCTTTCAAAGGAGGCATAATAACCAGTTATTTTGTCTAAAAAAGGCAGTTACGGTAAGCACAAGGCCATAGTGTATTTTGTACACAGAACAGTTATTCTTGGCATGCCTTTAAATATACATATGTGTAGAACCTTACAAGTTTACTTGACTGGGCCAAGATATTACCTTAAAGCACAATGTTAGTCACGTCTTCCCCAAACCCTTCATTAGTCGCTACATGTCATATGGCCCATGTGTGACAGAATATTCCCAATACTACATTTCACTACTGCGAATGCCGCAGAACTTCCCTTAATAATCTGACTTTTATCAAGTTTATATATGACAAAATACTTAATTTCATGATTTTTAAATAGGTTAAAAAGTTTACCCTAAAATGTTTATTGACTTTAAGGGTAACTGTGGTCTCCATACAAGTGGCCTTTATTAAAAAGCGCATATTCCTTCCTTTAAAACAAATATAGGATCAAGCTTCTAGCTGCAGTCTATCCAAAATTGAAGCAATATAATATTAAGAGTGGTGTTTCCAGCTAGTACATCAGCAACACCATTGCTCCACCTCCATGCCTTAGGCATGAGCATGTCAAGTGATATCATACTGCTGTACAGAGCATCATCAGTTGTATCATTAGCTCCTCCCAAACATATTTTACCTAGCCAAAACTGTTTATCTTTATAAAGAAGGAACAGAAAATGGTTGCGGATCTTTAAAGGACAATGATACTCACCTTTTCCTGGATCCACTGCAGCATAGTACCCAGGGTGAGGACCTAAAATCACTATGTCCTCACCCTGGGTACTTTCCCTAACTCCTGCACTACTTACTGCAAATCTGCTTCGGCGATCCGCTCTGTTCCACCTCTCTTCTACTGTCAGTGACAGTCGCGAGGCAGCCAATTGGAAGACACGCCTCCTTGCAGAGCGTGTCTTCCTATTGGCTGCAATTGCAATCTGTCACTGAAGCAGGAAGAGGAGATGAATGGAGCGATCGCCGAAGCAGATTGGCAGTAAGTAGTGCATGAGTTAGGGAAAGTACCCAGGGTGAGGACATAGTGATTTTAGGTCCTCACCCTGGGTACTATGCTGCTATGGAGGAAGAGGAGCGAGGGTGAGGTGAGTACAATTTTCCTTTAAATAGCTTCAGAAATGTTTTTTTTGGGGGGGTGGGGGTTTATAACACACCACAGCATGTGACTGTCACACACTTTGGGGCATATTTATAAAAGAGCGAAAAGTAGCGAAATGTTTTCGCATTCGCTTTTCGCATGGGTTTTCGACAAAAAGACAGTTAACGCTATTTATAAAGGTAGCGTTAATGAATGGCGAAACCGTTTCCGCGAGCTATCGCTAAACCCTTTTCGTCTTACTTCGCAATGGTAATTTTAGCGAAAAGGGAGAGAAAAGGCATAACGCGATTTATAAAAGAGCGAAAGGTGGTTTTTGCGTTAAAAAGAGCGAAAGATTAGCGCGACCCTGAAGGTGGTGAAAAGTCATTGTTTGAGCGAAAAGGCATTCTAATGGGTAATATGCCTTGAAAAAGCGAACGCGCATTAGAAGGGCGATCACGCATTAGAGTGTAATATGCCTTGGAAAAGCGACATTAGAAAGGCGAACGCGCATTAGAACGTAATATGCCTTGGAAAAGCGACATTAGAAAGGCGAACGCGCATTAGAATGTAATATGCCTTGGAAAAGCGACAATAGAAAGGCGAACGCGCATTAGAATGTAATATGCCTTGGAAAAGCGACATTAGAAAGGCGATCGCGCATTAGAATGTAATATGCCTTGGAAAAGCGAACGGGGAATTCCACTGTGCATGCCAGAGGAACAGTTAGAGGCAGAAATGGATTACACCAGAACAAGGCTCCTACTCTTCAGTTTCCTGTAAGGCCTTGTTTGGAATATGCAGTGCAATTTTGGAATCCTGTGTACAAAAAGGACATCTTTGAAATGGAAAGGGTTCAGAGAAGGGCAACTAAATTAATAAGGGGATTGGAGGAACTTGAATATGAAGAGAGACTGTAAAAGTTACAATTATGTACACTAGAGAAAAGGCGCTTGCGTGGGGATATGATTACTGTGTATAAATACATTAACGGGCCATACAATAAACTATCTGGGGCATTGTCCACCAATAGAATATGTCAGAGGACACGTGGACATCCCTTAAAAGACAATTATACTCACCTTTTCCCCGATCCACTGCAGCATAGTACCCAGGGTGAGGACCTAAAATCGCTAAGTCCTAACCCTGGGTACTTTCCCTAACTCCTGCACTACTTACCGCAAATCTGCTTCGCCGATCCACACTGTTCCACCTCTCTTCTACTGTCAGTGACAGTCGCGAGGCAGCCAATTGGAAGACACGCCTCCTTGTAGAGCGTATCTTCCTATTGGCTGCCTCGCGATCTCTCACTGAAGCAGGAAGAGCGGAGGAATGGAGCGATCGGCGAAGCAGATTTGCGGTAAGTAGTGCAGGAGTTAGGGAAAGTACCCAGGGTGAGGACTTAGCGATTTTAGGTCCTCACCCTGGGTACTATGCTGCTATGGAGGAAGAGGAGCGAGGGTGAGGTGAGTATAGTTGTCCTTTAAGACTTGAAGAAAAAAGGTTTAGGCATCAAGTTCAGAAAGGGTTTTTCACTGTGAGATCGGTAAAGCTATGGAACTGTCTTCCAGTGCACGTTGTTATGGCAGGTTCATTGGATAGTTAAAAAAAAAGCTGGATGAGTTTCTACAAACAAGGAATGTTGCAAGTTACTGGTATTGATACATAAAGTAGAATTGATCCAGGGAAATTTCCGATTGCCACTTGGAGTCAGGAAGGATTTTTTTTCCCTTCATAAATTTGGTGGGGTTTTTTTGCCTTCCTCTGGATCAACAGTTAGGCAGGAAATGAGGATATTGCTAGATGGGTTGGACTGGATGGACATATGTTTTTATTCAACCTCAAATACTATACTATACTATACTATACTATACTACACTGTAATATAAATCGGCCATGCAGGACAACCACATGCAGCAGATTAGAATGGTAGGGGTAATTTAACACTACACAGTTTGCACAACATTCTGCAAATTTTAGTTAGAGGGATGGGTAGGTGGGGTGGAAATGCTAGGCTACATGTGTGCCTGGGTGTGTATACTGAATAATGGATTATTATTGGGTCCCAAGGACAGAACTGAAATCTTATGTGGTGAACTAAGTCTTCCCATTAATCTAGCAGATTAATCATTTCTCTAATTGATAATCTTTACATAGCCCCACACACCAGTAACACACATTCTCCCAGCTCAGTGATAAACCATCCATCATTACTGTCACTGACAGGACACAATTATATGCACCCATGACCATCCATACAGATATATCTCCCTATAGGAAGATCAGAAACATCCTTACTTGAACCATAGCCCATAAATCCATTCTAATGTCCCATCAGTCACTGACTAGACACCTACGCTCTTTGTATTATGGCTACCAGGCCCCTCTGCTTATTATTTATTTATAAATATGGGATATAGGATAATTTTTTTTCTGTAATCAATCTTTCTCCACTTTTTGTCCCTTTTAATAGTATTTCACATTTCCACATCGATGGAAACAATTTAACTATTAATAAAACAATTTCCTCAATGTCACATTGCAATGAAGTTACCATCAACGTGGGAAGACAGACAATGTGGGATCAATGTAGGAACGTTCCTACCTTAGAAATATGCCTATAAATTCTGCGTGAATACAAAGGGGTCCCTTTGGCAGAGTATAGACAAACTAATGAAAATGAAAGCAGATTTTAAAACGGTTTAATAATTCTAGTTAGAGGGGATTCAAGTTTAATTAAGTGGTTGCATTTTTTAAAAGGAGAAGTAAAGGCTAATATTTTTTCTGGTTTGTAAGTTTAGCAGAATCAAACAGTGCTGATCATGCTATGGTGTTTTTATATCGTTTATACACTTTAAGATTTATTGATTCTTGTCTTTTTTTTTTTTTTTTTTGATTTAACACTAATGTAACCAAACCCATGTTATGGTATTGCTTGCATTACTTAAACTAAAGTTAATGCTCTGGGTAAATCTCCCCTCTGTGATGCAATATCGCATTTGTGGCCATTGGTATATCCCAAAATAAATTTACCCACAGCTCTTTTGTGTAAGGGGTCTGCTTTCTGTCTATTGCGTTTATCTTTAGATTCTGCTTGGTTCCTCTGAATCACATTATCAGCTGAATGATTGCATGACATCACATATGTTACTTATAAAGTGTATCTGTGTTAAAGTGTATCTATCCAAGGGTACCACTTGATGCCGGAATAAAAGTTGTGATACCGTTTATGGGCTAACTTTTTATGTTATTGTCTAGTTAGCCAATAAAAGGTACCACAACTACTAAAGGTACGAGCATTAACTACTGCTATGCCAGAATAAAGACCTGAAGATGATAGCTGAATATGGCCGGTACTTCTGGATGCTGGCCTAAAGCGTTCACACTTTAACAATAAAGGGACAATGTGTAACGCAGTTCAGAGCATTCCGGAGGCCAGCGAACATTCACAGATGGCCTCGGGATCACTTAAAACTGTCCTAAAATTTCCCTCGGCTGTGGCCGGCCCTCTGTACTAAACTTTATGCTTTATATAGGGAGAACACTCGGACTGTGTGTGGCCTGATCTGAAGACAGACAGAATCTGTCATTTTTGAATGATCTTTGCTGTGTGTACCCAGCTTCACTTATATAGGCTCTGTCCACATTCTGATGATGTCAGGACATGTTCCATGCCTTTCTAACATTATAAAGTAGCAATGGTGCCAGAAACATGTGGTGTTATGCCCTTGGATGGTGCATGCTTCGACTGTCATTAGGGAAGCAAAGCAAAGGAAGTGATGTCGGCATCCTGAATTAGCCGCTGTTATGTCCATCTTCAGACCTTTGGATGTTATTTATTTCAATACAGAGAGTGGTTACTGGAGGATGTAGAGTTAAGACATAGGAAAGCCCTTTATATTTTGGCCTCAATTTCTCATGCTGAGGCATTATTTTTTTTCCAGCAAAGATTTATGGGAAAGACAAATTGAAACTGTAACATAAGCCTGGATACGTAATTTAACCTTCTGGATGAGGGATTTCTAAGGAACTGCTGTAATGTGAGGTAACATAGTAACATAGTAATTAAGGTTGAATAAAGACATACGTCCATCAAGTCCAACCTATTCACCCCCTTTTTTTTTTTTTTTTTTTAACCCTACCTAACAGTTGATCCAGAGGAAGGCAAAAAAAACCCAGCTAAAATGGAGGAAAAAATTCCTTCCTGACTCCAAACGGCAATCGGAAAGTATCCCTGGATCAACCAGATCTATATGTATTAATACCAGTAATTCTCAATATTTTTTAGTTTTAGAAACTTATCAAGGCCTTTTTTAAAGCTATTTAATGAACTTGCCATTATTGCCATTACCACATCTGCTGGAAGACAGTTCCACAGTTTCACCGTTCTCACTGTAAAGAAAATAAGGTGCTCCTTATTCTAGAAGATTTGTCTAACTTTGACAGGCTGTACCTAGGGGACCAGATAGACTATAAAGGCAAATGATGATCTGTTTGATTCACCCAAACATGTGCAAAACACTCTAAAATGGTAAACTGTAAAAATATATTTTAATTTAAAGGGCATGTCCACCCTCAAAACTACATTTTAACCCACTACTGGCCCCACTGTGTAGTGTAGTAAAATCCTTACCTTACTACCCTGCTCCAAATGGCTGCCCTGCAATGGCTCTTCAAAGTCCTAAATAGTTAACAGCAGGAGCCTGGCAGAGTCCATATAGGTCTCTGCCTCTTGTCTCTCCTCCGGGAGAAGTGTGCAGAGAAGCCCTCGACCCTCCTCCCCTCTCTCTCCCTCCCGTTTTCCAGTTTCATGCAAGCAGAGGGCCGTGACAGAAAGTATTATAGTAGTTGGGGGTCGGTGAGGGAGCCCCACACTACAGAAAAAATTAAAAAAGGGGTGGACATGCCCTTTAATTTTCAGGCAGCCTTAACATTTACATTGAATATATACATATTAACTTGATTAGCAACATGGCAGTACCCAATATTTAACTACAGAATAAAAGTCTTATGCACATAATAAAAGCCTTTAGGAACTATAAAAATTGTAACAATCATTGTAAGAAAACAATTAAGCTAGCTATAATTAAGGATACCTAAACAAAGCAAGACTAACCCTAAACAATAAAAGTATATTAAAGAAAGAATTAGAGATGGGATCCAGGTCCAACTCAGACCCGAATCCGACACAGAACCGCTCAGTTCTGAATACTAAACGTTTCGCTGGAACAGAGTGAACCGTTCAGATTTTGGAACTTCTAAACATACTTTCCTTGGTTACTGAAAGTACGCGGTTATAGAAGATGCCGATAAAGCATACGTTTCCCCCCCCCCCTCTGTTTCAACTATTGAACACCAAAGTACAGATAGCAGAGAAAGTACAGATAGAGTATATAAGCAATAATGTATGCAATTGCACTTTGGTTAACTGAGGATATGGTTCAGAAACATCAAAATAAGGATAATATAAAAAAAAGCTCCTGGAGTGGATAAAATACATCCCCTTATGGAACTAAGTTCAGTTTCTCCAGGCCATTGTATCTTATTTTCTCAGATTCCAGTCTGGACTGGAAAAAAACTGATGCAATTCCAATATTCAAAAAAGGTAGTCGTATACAGCTGGGTAATTACAGACCTGTGAGTCTAACTTCTGTGGTAGGGAAGATACTGGAAAATTTGATAAAGGAACATATTCTAGAGTATGTTTTAAGCACCGTCCTTATAAATTTAGTAACCAGCATGGATTTATGAGAAAACAGATCTTGTCAAACAAACGTCCTTGGCTTTTATGAGGAAGTGAGAATTAATTTGGACTCTGGATAGCAGTAGATATGGTTTACTTGGATTTTGCTTAGGCCTTTTGTACATGGATAGAAACGTATTTGATCAAATACAGAGAGTAGTTGTCAACGGTTCTTTTTAAATGTGGACTTAAGTGGGAAGCCACAGGGTTCTGTGTTGGGGACCCTTCTATTTAATCTATTTATTAATGATTTGGAAGTAGGTTTTGTCAGCAAGGTTTTTGTGTTTGCTGATAACACAAAACGTTGTCCACCATCAAACGTTACAGAGGATGTGCAACTGATGCAGGCAGATCTAGATAGATGGTCACATTGGGCTACTAAGTGGCAGATGAGATTCAATGTTGAAAAAAGTTGAAAAAGGTGACGCATAAAAATACTTGTGCTGCGTATACTATAAATGGCTCTGTGCTAAGTGAATCTCTGTTTTGAAAGGACCTTGGATTTTTGGTGGATAACAAACTTAACTGTAGCAAGCAACAGCTACAGCAACCAAGATATTGTCTTGTATAAAGAGAGTTATGGATTCAAGGGAGAAAATATTATTCCCCCTTTTTAAAAAGCACTGGTAGGGCTTCATTTGGAATATGTGGTGCAGCTATGGAATCCTGTCTACAAAAAGGACATCTTGGAAATGTAAAGAATTCAAAGAAGGGCAACTAAATGAATAAGGGGACCGGGGGAACTTGACTATGTACCCAAATGGTGCAGTTACATTTATGCACACTATAGAAAATGCACTTGCATTTGGGGATATGATCACTGTGTATAAATACATTAGTGGGACATAGAATAAACTATTGGGGCATTTCTCACCAAAAGAACAATGCGGACATCCCTTAGACTGAAAGAAAAAAAGTTTAGTCTTCAAGTTCAGAAAGGGTTTTTCACTGTGAGAAAGGTAAAGCTAAGGAACTGTCTTCCATTAGACATGGTGATGGAAGGTTCATTGGATAGTTAAAAAAAAATAAAAGAAAAGCTGGATGAGTTTCTAAAAACAAACAGGGTTATTCAATAAAAGTTCTTATCGTTTAAAATGGTGCTAATCAGATGTTAGCTTTCAAATGTTAAATAAGATCTGATTGGTTGGGGCAAAATTAGCACCATTTTAAACGATAAGGACTTTTATTGAATAGCCCTGAAAGAATGGTGCATGTTACTGGTATTGATTCATAAAGTTGGAGTTGATCTATGGGTATTTTCGATTGCCACAGTTAGGAAGGAATTCCCAACTTCATTCCTCTGGATCAACTCTTAGGCAGGAAATGTGGGTATTGCTGAATACGTTTGACTAAATGATCATATGTCCTTATTCAACCTCAAATAATATACTATACTATATACACAATTACATTCACATAATTTGCAGTCTGCACACTGAAATAATATATATTTCTCTATTAATTTCACTGCTTTTGCCAATTGTTAAAATACTCAATAGCACATCTAGCTTTCTACTCTAAAGCTATTATTAATTAACTATATCCTTAGCCTCGCAGATGGTGCTGGGATTTCTAGTACAGCCCCAGCTATGTGTAGATCTACACACTATATTTTACCCACATACTATGTTGGTAACCTCATTAAAGCAAAGAAAATTGAAGCGCCAGCCCCCCTACCCCAAAAACTTAATTGCTAATGAGTATAAAGCACCAATAAACACTGCTCATTACCCTGTACAAAATAAAGAGAATGTATATTTGGTCACAGCTGTGTAGACATTTGCTGCATCCAGTCTCTCTGCAATTTATTATTCCGATCAGGATTATTAAGCTTGTTTTATTGAGATCCGCAGACAAAGTGACTCGTGAAACACAAACCAGCCCTGACAGTGAATGTCACATCACAGGAAAAGGCTCTTGTACTTCTGAATGCTCATAAATTACTACATTCCAAGAAAGAAGATACTTTCCTACACAAGTATAACATGGAACAAAACCACCGTGAGCTGCATCTTATTATTATTAGAACAGGCTTCTAAATATAGGTCTCCCAGAGGATCATGGGTGTTGTAGTTCAAAAGCCACTCATTATGCCTGCTGCTATATTTATTAGCCAAGAACACTCTAACTCCCTGTCTAATCTCATGTGAAGGTCCATTAAAACCATGAAAACGGGCGTAACTAGAGAAGAGCAGGGGGAGCAACCGCAGGGGGGCCCAGGAGCCAAGGGGGCCCCATCTTTTTATTTTTCCTATGACAGATATAGCCTCCTCCCAGAAAACCACTGTGGATGAACCAAGTATAGGGGCCCCATCCTAGTTTTGCTGGGGGGCCCTGTGATTCCTAGCTATGCCACTGCATGAAAATAAATAAATAAAATATAAGGAATAATTTCTGGGTTGCTGAGCAACATTTGGCACCAGCTAAGCTAAGGTTAGCAGTCCCCATCTGTAAACAGGCAGTTTATGAAAAATGTTAATGCAGGGTGGCATGTATTTCAGTACAGATTTATATAACACATTTCCTCTAACTGTTTGTTTTCATATGGAAATATTTTCTGTTTACGAGTAGACCTATTTCACCTTGAAGATCAAGAGAATATTAAACAATGTACAACCCCTTCCCACCCCTCATTTTTATTTAAAGGAGAATTCTGCCCCCCCAAAAAAACATTATTTCATGACTTTCAGTATGGAAATGTAAATCTATGTATCAATCACCTTCTATGTAATTCCTTACCAAATGTATGTACTTAAATCTTTCAGTACAAAAAGCCCTGCCCCCTCCCCTGGGTCAGTTTTCTCAGACATGCTCAGTGTGATCCATTCAGGGATTGAGAGAATAGAATTTCTATCTTCCTGTTATAAGTAAGGTTAGTACAGTTAAAATGAACATTACTGGATGGCTTTCTGTAGTAATATATATATATAATCTCTTATTTTCATTTAATATATCTTTATTTAGCAATTACAAGACAAGTGCTGTTTAAAGGAGTGATATCTCCTTTAAAGGGTAAGGTCATTGGAAAATGTCATTATTTTAAAATTCTTGTTTTATATTATGAATACTTATTTATTCTCCATATACTCTTCTATTTTGAAAAATCAAAATGTTAACATTAATGAGCTGCTATTGCAGGTCTTGTAACAATCCTTCTTCTTCCCAGAATGCACCACATCCTTGAAATGTTCCTAACAGTAATTTCTACTGATTGGCTGTTGGGTGGGTCAAACATGCTCAGATCTCTACTGAGCAACTGAATCAACCCAGGCGCTGGGTAAAGGACAAGACCATAACGGTCTCTACTAGGGGTCCTGTGAACAGGAAGTCAGTATTAAATTTGCATTTATTCACACACAGACACAATGCTGAATGAGCAGGTTAACATCATTAGGATAGAAAAATACTGCTCCTTTTTCTTAAAAGTATATGTATTATGTTTATCAACAGAACAGCTCCACTTTTACACGACTAACTCGATTGCAAAAGGCTGGTCGTAGGGTCGTACCCATGCCTCAGCTAGGACACACAACACGGCAGCTGCAGAACATAAATGTAGGAATGCTGCTTAAACATCCAAAATATCAAGCTCCTTTATTTTCCATTTTTACTGATCTTGATTTAGAGCTGCTAAAAAATGGACAGACACTGCAATTCTGCTCATAGTTTAAGATGTCTCGCTACAGCATTCACATTAATATGATAAAGCAGCAAGAAAACGGTTAGGCTTCATTAACTTACAATAAAATAATGTATTGCTGGGCCTTTTACTGCAGATTAGAAATATTCAGCAATTTAGTGACTAAAGCTGGCGATACACCTGCTCATGCAGATTATTCTGGCAATTCTAAAATAACAAAACCTGATGAGATGCCATTGGATCAGTAAGAAGGGAATCTTGATAACCAATAAACTCTTTTGATGCATTGAGGTTTAACAGCCCTTTGGGAAGGGACAGTTTCTGGGATTGTACCAATTCTCAGACCTTTAAGGGGTTTATCTGTAAGGGTGTGAGTAAAACTGATTGGGGCATGGGCATTGAGGGATTTACATCTCAGGAGCCTATAGGCATATAAAAAAACAGACACCCGTATCCTTACCCCTTAATGCAGACCACACCCCCAAACCATGTCTGTTTTTAATTATAGAGGAGGAGATATTTTGTTACAATATGGGAAATGCAATAAACATGAACTGAATATTAAATGGCAAATCCAGCCCTCAAATGAAAACTTACATACAAAACCCTAGTTTTGAAAATCCTGCACAATGTCCTGTTTCCCCTGTTTCTGCTTCCGGTTAGTAACTGTCAGTTATGGATTTGACAGTTGACATCACAGCCAATGACTGAATGCTAATCCCCTAGCCTGCCTCTTCTGAGCATGTTCAGGCTCAGTACAAGTTTCTAAATTGCTCAGTTTCCATGAGGCATTCAGAAGCATAGAAGACACGTGCCTAGTGTAAAAGGATGGTCAATTACAATGCCATATTTCCTCCAGTTGGTAAAGATATGTACTTTTATGACCACACAAATAATGTCTTTTAAAGACAATTACATCATTGCACATCTTATACACATCCAATCCTTCCATTGGTGTAGATGTAGATATGTGGTATTAAAAGTAGTCAGAACTATTAAACTTTTGAATGTTTCTGGAATAAACTAGATGGCTTACAGATGGGAGCTATGAATGCTATGGATCCCCATTAGTAAAGGAAATTACCAAGTGATATAACACGATTTTTAATGTCATTTCTAGCACAAGATATACACTAAAATCTTTAGCCACATATCCCACCCATAGCTCATTGAGCATAGACCTGCCCAGTATCATTGAATTTGAGACAGTAGGAATTACATTGAGTATATTATTAGGGTGATGCAATCTGTAATATCAGTTACCACAACTATAATGGCTAACATGAAAGTTAACCATGCAGCCGTAACAATCTATGTTATAAGCATATCGGCATATAACATCGGCAGAGCCAATATCAGCCCTCCGTGCTTCGCCCCCTGTTTGTTTCAATCAGTCTTTCTGGGGTGTATGAAAAAACCTGTATGAAGCAGGAAATCCCATTTAAATGGAATGTTTGTAGTCATGTCTGTGAAATGGAAGAGTGGTACAATTCTTTTTGCATTAATGGTTTATTCCATTATTTGGTGCAAGGGCTTAGTTCAGGCTAGTTTATAGTTCATTAAAGTATATTTGTTTGGAGAGACAGTTCTGATAGAATAGGATTGATTATGAGATCTGGTTATTAAAAGTTTATTATTATACCAAGAAATCTGCTATTTGACCAAACCATCAAATTAGATAAAATCCTCTGTAAACAAATACATTATTTACTATGCAAAGACAATATTGTACTGTAATATAGAACTCATATTAGCACAAAAAGTCAAATAACTCTTTCCAGTCTACGCACCTGCTTATCAAAAATGCCGAAGGCAAGAAACAAATAGCATCATGTTTTTTAAGCTGAAGATTTCCTTCCCCTTTGCTTGATCTGTACAGGGCTCTATTTAATAGCAGTTCTTCTATTAAAAACCCTTCTGAGTTTTGCTCCTGCCCTCTTTAAAAGAGAAAAAGACAACAACACAGCGCTCATAAAAAAGCTGCCACTCTAATGTAGTATTTTCTGGAACTAGGGCTGCCTATTAATGTTCAGGTGCAATTTATCACATAATGCTGCTCAGCACAATGGAACCCTAGAGAAGATGAAAAAGAATTTATAGGGCTGAGAATGAGGTGCTCCAAAGGAACCAGCTGTCACTTCATAGTATATAATCCAGTAAATTTAATTTTTGTGTGTGTGTGTCTTTCTACTCCTGCTGGTCGCTTGTTTCACGTTATTGCTTGGAACTGGGTTTCTATTATCTTATCTTTATCACATCGCTCTCTGGAGAGAGAGGATTTGGTGGGAATCTCATGATACTCCAACAGGAAGAACTGTGCTAAATTCTGACTGTCTGAGCGTGACCTCTTTAGGATTTATCAGCCACTTATAAAACGTCAATGCCTGTTCCAGAGTGTTCACGACACCTATAGGAATTTCTTGCACAAACAAGTACAGTCTTGAAAACCAATCATATTTTTGTGATGGTTTAATTTGAGACAGTCTGTATTTTATAGAATCGGACCTTCTCGGAGATTATTTTAAAGGGGAAATGTTCCCCCTGGGTTTAGCTTTGGTTTTTTGATATATAAGCAGATCAGCAGAAACAGGACATAACTACTCACCTTCCTCACCCCCCAACTTTAAGACAGCAATAGTTACCCAGCTGTCGGACATTCTTGATGTTACCCCTATGTTCACTCCAATCTGCAAAGGTTTCTGCCACCTCTTAAAGCAGTACAAGCGAAAAAAGCTTACAGGAGGCGGCTTGGTGAACAGCAAGAAGAAATGCCTTCAGGAACATAGGTAACAGTCAAGGTATTGGAAGAAGGACAAGGCATTTGAAAGGGGAATGTCCTGTGAAAAACAGAATGGTTGAGGTTTATGTCATAAATGTATTTTTCTTCCCTCTCACAGCTTAATTGACAATCTTGTTTCACTGTGATTATTTAAACAGATATTTATTATTCCATCCAAGGGCTTTTAGCCTGGCTAGAGAAGGTCTGGTGACCCTCTGCTGTAAACCAACTTATCGATTTTTAGTAGTATTCCTGGGAAGTCCCCACACGCCACATGACTAACAGGAAGCGACTTTTTATAGGGAGTGATAAAATACAGCCGGATAGGAAATAATTTAGGTGTTTCTGTAAAATGCTGCACTTCTTTTTTTTACTGACAGTGACTGACACTTAAAGATGCTAATAAAACATTTTTTCCATTACATTCCCCCTTTAAATATCCAACTTAATGCATATTCCAAGCAGTGAAAAGCAGTTTTCAGCATTAAGTACACTATATTTCATTCTGAGCACAAATGCAAGTGAAGCCAGAAACCCAGCAGTGGTGAAGCTGAGTAATTTGTAAAAAGGGCAACTTAAATATCATTTTCCTTGTCTCTTTATGGGCTTAATCCTAGTTTATAAGGGCTTGCAGTGAAAAACTGAATAGGATCCCAACCCTAAGGACAGACACTATCATTTAGCTACAAATGGGGTATAAAGGGTTGAAACGTACTGGGAATTGAACATTCGCCCATTTTGATTATTTCCTCCATTTTGACCATTTGTAAAGTTTATTTTGACAGGAAATTGATGGGTTTTGACATGAAAGTCTCCTTGCCTGCAATGTGCTGCTGTGGAACAGGAATGTTTCCATGTTGATGGAAATGCCCATTTATTAAATGTTGATGGAGAATATTTCTACGGCACCTCACCCAGATTCATTTATTGACTTTGAAACAGCAAAACCCCATTACAGCCCATGGGACTATGGGACTGCATTGTACCATTTGGTGGAATTATTGGACAAATTGATAGAAATGCTTTATAGTTTGATGCTTTTCATAGGGCTAAATGGTAGAACAATTATACAAAGATGTTTAACCATTTGGTTTCATTTCCCAAACAAGCCAATTGCTATACTATTATTTTCCATTTCAGTGCTTTAAAAATAAACCCTACATCCAACACTGGGGGAAAATGCTGATACCTGCAGATACACATCAACCCTTTGTATAGTATTATAAGTTACCAAGGAGTCCCAAAGTACAAAGTCATGGAACTGTAAGGTGACTGTAAGATTCATAACATTCGTTTTAATTGATTTCATACACACTTAGGTCCAGAGCAGACATTTTACATAGCCGTTTTTGGATACTGCCTGAAACATTCCAAAGTAAAACTTAGCAGGCATTCTACTAATTTTCTAGCTTTTTCATTGGATTCCATGTATAATTACTGGATGGTCTAGAGTGGTGTGGTATGGAAGTTCCCACCTTTGCTATATGAATTAATCCGGATTAGTACATAAACACGTCTTCCAGTCTGTGTTTTACTACTAGAAATGAATGTGAGCATAATTTTCCTTTAATGCTAAGGCAAAAATTATCTTGCAAGTGCCTTGATTGTTTCTGGTTATGGAGTAAGGTATCTCGTTCATTTTACTATCAAAGCCCATTGGTCTACAAATAAAAAAATAATGCTCCTACATTTAATTAAGTTAACATTTTAAGTGTATTTAGAACCTTGTATGACTTCAGGGGTAATAACTCAGCAATTATGGAGAGTCTTTTGTCTACCGACAGTGACCTGAGCTTAGTTGTAAGGTTCATATGGTACAACATTGGCCAATATGGGACTGCACCCAAGGCCTGGTGATCCAGAGAGCCTAAGGAACTGAAACACCTACAATAATAATGTGGACAAACTAATGAAGTTCTTCAATCTGACTTTCTCTACTTTTATGAGTATAATTTGATTGGTGACTGTGTGAGATTGTAGGTGTAGGTGTAGAATGTGCACCATATGTCTAAAATAATAAGGAAAAGAAATGCACTATCAGGACCCAATCATATCTCATAATAACCCTCTCATTATGGGCCATGTAAACATCACAGGTACTCTTTCTATTGGCCTCTTTATCCTTTCCTATAATTCCACCTATTGCTTTATATATCCTTCCCTATAAATGCACATAGCCCTATATATTACTCCCAGTTTTCCCTATAACTCTTTTATTTCTCCTGTTGTTCTTCACTATACTCCCAATTACTCACAGTATTTCTCTGTATATTCCAGTCTATGACCCCATCTGTTTCTCCATAAACCCTTACTTACAGTTATCCTAGTGTCCATATAATCCTCTCTATTATCTCTCTTATTAATCTCTTATTAACCTCCTCTCCAATGGAACCCTACCTCCATACTAGGTCTCCCTGTCCATTTAACCTTTCAATATTACTTTAAAGAAAAACTCTACCCTCATAATGACATATTTTAAAAGGAATGGCCCTTTAAATATGTTGAAATGTTCTTGTGCTCTGGAATCATTATATTATGCCTGCTATGCTCCTAGATGTCCCATGAACTAAGGGGTAGTGTGTGTTAATGGCTACTATATTGTTGCTGTACTGTAATTGTGCTGTAACTGACAGCTTCTCGTGAAATAACTGACAGCTTTCTGTCTCCTCCCACAGTCTGCCCTCCTTTTTATTAAGATATGCTTGCCAATGTCATTGAATGGGGGAAAAGTTAGTGAATGGGGAGGAGCCAAATAGAAGTTAATTACTGAGTGAGTATAATGGTGACCCTACAGTGGTGACCCTACTGGGATGTACTGTATAAAAAAAAATGCAGTGTTACAATTGTTACATTTTACTAACATTTAAGGTTTACAATAGATCATACCAAAAAAAAATATATATACAATGAATTTTAATTATAATATAGGCCTTTAAAAATGTTTAGCAGATACACTGTGACTACCCAACACACACACAGGGCGATTATGTAATTAGTTTGCATGGATAGAATAGATCAATGGGACAATCCTCACATATTTCTAGTATGTAAATACAATTTTATCATATATATAACATAAATCATATAATTACATACAGGGAAACAAATAAGGTAACATGCCACCCTTTTCCATTGGTAGATTAGTTTATTAGGGTTTACACTGAACAACACAGATAGTGATACACTGTGTGGGTTCAACACAATACCTATACTGTATCTACATATACCAGATCATGTGCACAAACAATTTACAATTTGTACAATGGTACAAATCCTATTTTGCCCAGCCAAATGTCTGTAATAAATGCTTTTAAAACAAAATCATTAGTGGCAGTTCTGACTTTATTTACCTTTATAAATTATAATTACAGGTATAGAAAAGCATTTGTACTTATTCTGCAAGCAAGTAGATGTTTGTAGTTCTCCTCCCAGAATTCCTTGTGAGGAAACAGAAATTCCAAAGGCTGCATATCCCTAATGTCATGGACTAGCCGTAGGGAAGTATTTGGGTGGTAAAGAGATATTTAAACTTGTTTGGTGATACTGTAGAATGAGGTTTATATGAAATATTTGATTTTACCTTAAATAAGGTTTCATTGTAGCAATGCAACACACTGTGTTAGCAGGAGGGTTGTGGTACGTTAAAAAGGACATATTCATATGCAATTCTGCGCACACAGAGGGTTTGCATTACTGTGACATATCATGTTGTGTGCTGCAGGGATACACAATGGTGTTACTGTGATAAGCAGTGTAAGCTAAATGGCAATGTGATTTTGTGGCATGATGCATATCAACAGGTGATCAATAGTACAACATACATGTGTATTTTGTAAAACAATGCAACAATGTTGTAAACCAAAGTTGTGTTTATAGGGTGCATAATTGGATTGCTGTGCTGATATGTGTGCTATGTTTATGTGATACACAGTGTGTTACTATGATAGATGTGTTTTGTGATGGTTTGTGGGTTATGTTTCTGTGTTTGAATGTTGAGGCACAGTGTGTTGAAAAGCAAACCATGTCACTACAAACCTCAATGGGATTCTTTCATTGCTTTTGCTGCTTTTACACAAAATTCTATTTGTGTTAAATTCCTTCATACTGGAGAATACATTGAAAGCTTTAATGTAATTTGTTTTTGCTGCTTTAATTTACTGCCTCAAAGCTGCTGTGGTGTCGTGTGTAGCTACGTGCAGTGATACAAAGTTGTGTGGCTATTATGCATACTTGTGATGCTCTAATACACAGTTGTGTTGCAGGGATACTGTCAAGGTGCTATAGTGCCATGTTATGGTTTGTGATACATGTTTTTCATAGTTGTATTGCTTTATAACACATTAATGTTGTATTACTATGATGCACAGTTGTGCCCTATAAATATATTTGTATCATTATGTGATATAGCTGGGTCTCTGGGATGTACAGTTGTGCTGTTGTATTACATGGTTATATTTCAGTTTCATTACTGTTATTGACAGTTTTTAGTGGTAAACAGTTGTGTTGTTGTGATTTTGTTGCCTTAATACAGCTTTATTGCTGTGATTCACAATTGTCTTAATGTTTTAATAAATAAAAGATATAACAGTAATACAAAATATCACATTTATACAAAATTGTGTTCCTTTGATACACAGTTGCAATTCAGTGACAGATAGTTGTGTTGCTATCATAGTTGTGACTTTGTAATACACAGGTGCGGTGCTGTTAATCATGGTTGTATTGCACTTACATGCAATGGTATTACTTTAATTTACACTTCTATCACATTCACACACAATTGTGCCTCTATGTTTCTGCAATACATAGTTTTATAATAATGACACAATTGTGTAAGTGGGATATATCATTATTACTGTGATACATGTATGTGTTGCCATAATGTTTTGTGTGTTGCTCTAACACACACCTGTACAGCGGTTACAGTGACTCAGTGTGTGTGGTTTACTGTAGTGTAGCACATGGTTACAGTTATAGTGATACACTAGGTATATTGTGTTCCTGTGATGTTCCATGTGTTGGTTGCCTGGTGCTATTATGTACACTAGTAATTCATGTAGAGAGAAATAAAACATCCTTTTGCTTTTTCCACTTTACTGATGCATTTTACCACCCATCTCCAGCCAAACACACTGATTCAGTTCATTCAATAGTACTGACATTTAAACATGTGTATAAGCAGAATATATTGCCAATACTCTTGTCCTGCCTACACATGCTGTGCCCCCGCACACAAGAGCCCAGACATAGACACTGGCAAATGCAAAGCTCCCTCCCTGTGATTGCACATATACTCAGTCTCAGTCCTACCTTCCTTTTTCTTGGGTCCTTCTGCAGTTCAGAGCCCTGGAGATGCTCACTGTGTGTGTTTCTCTTTCTCTTACACCCAGATCCACCAGTTTCAAATCAGATCCTGTGCACAAACCCCCCAGCTACTGTCAGAGTGATCAGCCAAGCTGTGTCTGGGCAGGGGGACTGGGAATGTGTGTGAGACAGAAGGAGCCAAGCTTCTATCCCCTCTCCTGATCTCCCCTGCTGGAGACTTGGGGAATGCACTGGGAAAAAAAGAGAGGGAGCAAGATGTGAGAGTTGCTTACTGCTCACTGAGCTCGGCTGGAGGAGGCCACTGAATCCTGCACAGGGGGGACCAGATTCCCAGGGAAATCCTTCAACAGCTATTAGGTTGAGAAGACCTGTTTAGCTGAGTCTCCTGAAGCAGACAGCAGTACTCTTTAACAGACATTAACTCTACTATGCCAGCATAAAAAACAATGAAATGCAGAGCAATGGGTTCCTAGTCCCTCTGGCAATAAAGGGGTTAACCATTGGTGCTCCATCAGCTCAGGCAGAGAGAACGTCCTTTTATTTATTCTGTAGACTCACACATTTTTGTTATGGAACCTTTTTCCTTGTAAGGGTGTTAAACTCTGTATCCAGACTGTTTATAGACATTTACCGAATATATCAAACACAAATGAAAAAGAAAGATTGATGTCAACCCATGGCAGTCATGGTGCCTTGGATATTTTATTTTAAACTGAACCTCTGATGATCCAATTCCTTTTTACTACACCAAGGTTATGAGGTCAGAACATGCGTAAAGAAGCACATTTCTGTCCCCCCAAACGTTATGAAGAATATTATAAAAGACATGTTTTTAAAAGGACACCCAGTTATAGTCTGTGTTTAACCAGTTCATGTGCCATTTAAGTCATTTAAGAACCATTCAAAATACCTATGTGGTGCCGCCGATCTTCAGTAAAATTTCAGATTTCCAGTTTCTGGGGGGATGGTTTGATGGAAAATGATCTGCCTTGTCGATCTTCATTTTTTCAATAAACCAACCGATATCACAGATTGATCTACTGAAAACATGGGAGACTGTGATCAATTCAATGAAATTTGCTTAATCTATCGGAATATCGGGGCAAGTTTCTGTGCAATTATTCTAATTCTTACTGCAGTTATTTTACAGCTTCACTGTAATGTTCCCATGTATTAAATTGCTTGGGGATCCAACCAGTCCTACAGGTTACTGTGCCTATTTAGGTATTGCCTAATGGGGGAGTTGACAGAAAATTTTCCACCTGATCTGGCAGTGGCGATTGGCTCCCTATAATAAAGTATAGGAGCCAATAAAAAGATTTTCAACAGATCTTGCAGTAATTTTTCACGGAATAGTTTGCTTTGCTGCCACACATACAGCCATTAAAAGGCCAAGTCCTTCCAGGTCTAATGGAATCTACCTTGTATAGATACTCTGTGTACCCAGCTTTAGACTCCTTTGAATGTGTTAAGAGATTCAGCAAACACAACATTTTCAAGCAGAGTATTCCACAACCTTACTGCCCTTATTGTGCAGAAGATAAAATCACTTTTCTTCTGGCCTATGCTGCAGGTGTCCAACTCCTCCCAACCAGGAGTATTCCTAGATTTTTTTTACCTGAAACAAATATTTAAAGTCACCCCAGCATTTTATAGCAGTGCATTGCAAAGTGGACCTGGCTTGTGGAGGTGGGTGCGTTGAGCTGACTTAACACTGACTGGTGAACTGGAGGGCTGACTTAACACTGACTGGTGAACTGGAGGGCTGACTTTACACTGACTGGTGAACTGGAGGGCTGATTTTACACTGTCTGGTAAACTGAAGGGCTGACTTTACACTGAATTGTGAACTGGGTGGCTGACTGTGCCCACAACACAGACTGGTAAATAAAAGAAGCTCACACAGACTTTTAAATATACATTGTGCACACACATACTTGTATGCCCAGCCCACACAGATTGGAAAATACAAGATGCCCCCATGTCCAGCCCACACATTCTTGTAAATATAAAATGCCCAGCCCACACAGACTTGTATGTATAAGGTGCCTCCATACCCAGCCCACATGGATTGGAAAATATAAGATTCCACCATTTCCAGCACAAGCATTCTTGTAAATAAAAAATGCCCACTTGCCAAGCTTACACATACACATGACCCATATGCAGCAGCAAACACAGACTTGTAAACATAAAATGTCCCATGCCCAGCACACACAGACTTGTAAATATAAAATGCCCCCTTTGTCCCCATGGCCAGCAGCACACACTGACTTGTAAATACACGCATCCCACCAAATGTGGCTTCCAGGCAGGGTGGGGGAAGTGGCATGGTTGGGTTGTAGAAGGGGTGTGTTCCGCATGCAGCATCATTTGTGGGCGGAGTGAAGACAGAGTTAGGCCTTTCCAGGGACAGGGTAGCAGCATAAGAGGCATTCCGGGGGTGGGCGGCAGAGTAAAGCGCGCTCCGGGGCCAAAGGTTGCTCGTCCTTGTGGTTGCGGGAGTTTGGGGTGGTCTTGTGGGAGTGCAGGAGACCACCCCAAAATACACAAGACTCTAGCGACTGCCTTCAGGGGTGGGACACCTATAAATATAAAATGCCTGCTTGCCCAGCACACACTGGCTTATAAATATAAAATGCCTCCATGCCCATCACACACATACTTGTAAATATAAAATGCAATCATTGTTCCTATGCCCAGCAGCACACACATACTTGTAAATATAAAATGCCTCCATACCCAGCACAAAGACTTGTAAATACAGTTAAAAGCTACTTACTGAATCACTGGAAGACAGGTCTGAGTGGAAGCTCCAAGAGACTCCTGCAAGCATTGCCATGCCTGATGTTAAATACAGTCAGGGTTATTCAATAAAAGTTCTTATTGTTAAAAATGGTGTTAATTTTGCCCCAACCAATCAGATGTTAGATTTCAAATGTTAAATAAGATCTGATTGGTTGGAGCAAAATTAGCACCATTTTTAACAATAAGAACTTTTATTGAATCTCCCTGAGTAAGTCTAAACTCCAATATGCTTCTTTAATGTACTGACATGTCTGAGTTTACAAAGTTAATCTCCAATACACTGTGCTGATTGTCTGAAGCTACAGTAGTTGCACCAATCAATAGAGATGGCGAACTTCCTGAATTCGGTTCGTTTTAAAAAAAAAATTCCGAAAATTAGGTAGTTCGAAAACTAACCCATTACAGAAATTGTTCGAAAAGCTCAGATTAAATACAATTAAAATAGCAATGGTAACTTACTGTAAATGGCTCTAGGACCTGGGAAATGGTTTGGGGAACATGTACATATCACCAAAACCTATTTAAACACTAACAGTGAGATTCAATAAAAGTTTTTATTGTTAAATATGGTGGTAACGTTACAAATTTTTCCATTTTAGTATGAATACTTTTATTGAATAACCCTGTAACTTTCCCCATCGGGCAATTGTCGGGTTTCCGCATGCTAGATTCGAGGGTTATAGACAATTCGAGGGTTACCGAACAATACATTTGGGGATTACCGAACAATACATTCGAGGGTTACCATACGATACATTTGAGGGTTACCGAACAATTTATTCGAGGATTACCGAATGATACATTCAAGGGTTACCGAACGATACATTTGAGTGTTACCGAACAAAACATTTGAGGGTTACTGAACGATACATTCAAGGATTACAAAATGATACATTGGAGGGTTACCGAAAGATACATTAGAGGGTTACCGTACGATACATTTCAGGGTTACCGAACGATACATTCAAGGGTTACCGAACGAACATTTGATGTTACCAAACAAAACATTCGAGGGTTACTGAACAACATTCAAGGATTACAAAATGATACATTGGAGGGTTACCGAAAGATACATTAGAGGGTTACCGTACGATACATTTCAGGGTTACCGAACGATACATTCAAGGGTTACCGAACGATACATTTGAGTGTTACCAAACAAAACATTCGAGGGTTACTGAACGATACATTCAAGGATTAACAAATGATACATTTGAAGGTTACTGAACAATACATTTAAGGATTACAGAATGATACATTGGAGGGTTACCGAAAGATACATTAGAGGCTTACTGAACGATACATTTGAGGATTACCAAATGATACATTCTATGGATACCAAACGATACATTAGAGGGTTACCAAAATCGAAGGCTACATTCGAGGATTACCTAAATCGAAAGCTACATTTGAGGGTTACTAAAATCGAAGGGTTACTGATTTGAGAATTCGAGAATAGTTGAATTTTCAGAAGAGTTTGAGTTCATACGAACTATTAAATAGAGATGGACTAGAACTCGAACTCGAACCCGAGTTCGAGCCAAACTATTCGAATTCGAATGAATTCGGACTTCTCGAACTATCCTGGGCCCGGATGTTTGATATTTTTGTACTTTCGATAAATATTGAATGTTTGACCTTTCGAATGTGCGAGTAAAAATGCTTTTATACCTATACGCGAAGCATCGAATCCGCGGAGTAAAAGGGTTCATTAAAAAACCTATACGCGAGCATCGAATCCGCAAGTAAAATGTCCATGGTATCTAGGTGCGAACACGAGCATCGAATCTGCGAGTAAAGTGTAAATTAAAGCCTATACGCGAGCATCGAATCCGCGAGTAAAATTTCCATGGTATCTAGGCGCGATCATCGAATCCGCGAGTAAAGTGTCCATTAAAGCCTATACGCGAGCATCGAATCCGCCGGTAAAATGTCCATGGTATCTAGGAGCGATTATCGAATCTACGAGTAAAGTGTCCATTAAAGCCTATACACGAGCATCGAATCCGCGAGTAAAATGTACATGGTATCTAGGTGCAAAGGAGCTCGAAAATAGTGCGTGTGAGAGTAAAATAGATTTTTGGAAAGTCCTGGATATTGGAACATGTTCCCCAGACCATTTCCCAGGTCCCACAGCCATTTACATTAAGTTACCATTGATATTTTAATTGTATTTCATTAGAACTTTTCAAACGATTTGCCTCCTATTGACTTTAATGGGTCCGTTTTCGAACTTTCCATATAGTTCAAAAGTTCGAAAATGGACCGAACTTTCGAAAGTTCGGTCATCTCTACTATTAAAGGGTATCTCCACTGCTAAAAAAGTTTTTGCTGTTCAGTATAAAACCTGCAGTAGCCGGGAGAGAAGGTAAGGCACTTACCCAATTGCTCGATCCTCTGTCAGACTACGCGGCAGAGGTGCGTAGGGGAAAAGTGGTCACAAACCGAGCATATGACCTTGGCAGAGGAGAACAGGCAAAGTCAGGTGCGAGCAATCGGGTAAGTTCCTTACCTTTTCTCCCAGCTCCTGCAGGTTTATTTATAAAGAACGGGAGGTAGGACACAGCTACTTTACCTCACGTTCTTCAAAAAAACTGAATACAAAAATGTATTTAACAGTGGAGATTCCCTTCAAAGTTCGAAATTGGGTTCTGGTTCGGTCCATCTCTACTAATCAATCCAGGTTAGTTGGTAGTAATATAATTTCTACAAAGTCTTTTTTGTTGACCTTTCTCTTGGTAACTTACAAAAAGCCAATAGCACTGAACCGACATCCTGTCTGGTTTCATTTTGTCACATACACCAAGTTACTTGCTCATGGTCTCCTTGAGTGCAATAGCCACAAAATCTGCTGGTATGTCGGGGTGTGGTCAGTTCATACAGATGAAAACTTGCCCTGATTTCTGGTCAGTTTGATGGCGATATAGTTAAAGCCAATTGCACAGCATTGATGTTGTGCATAGCGGTGTCAGGAGGTCAGGGAAACTGACTGAGATCTTTCAGGCTGTGTAAATGGTTTACTTATGGTAATAATGAGAACTGGTTGGATACAGATTATATCTGTGGATTTCTTTGCCTTTGAAATAAAACTATTATAAAATATCAGTTGACTGCCCACCCACATCCAAACATATGTAAATGTTACTCTTGATGAAGTAATTGGAAGGTTCTACACAGCAAGCACAACAGAGCCGCATTGTTCTGGAAATCTACAGGCGTTTGCAGCAGAGGTTCTGGAACTGTTGTAATCGGTCAACTAGGACCACTTGACTGTGGCTAACCCAAAGCCAAACAGACATTCTATTACACAACCAGGGATGTAATGTGTGTATAATCACAGGTAATTAAGCTACATGTGGGTTTGCTAACCATGACATGACGTGTAAAAGCAAATGGGGGTCACGGTCTGCCATATTTGTAATGCCTTGATCAGCCTGCCACATTCCATTTATACACCCCCTGGATTTGCCCCACAGGACCTAGGAACCTTATCCTATTGAGTCATGTAGGAAACATTAAAATTTGTAACCCATAGCAACTAATCAGCAGTTTGCATTTACTGGTCTGGTGCAGTTAGAATAATAAAAGGTTTTACTGTTTGCTATTGATTATTGGGCTATGTCACATTCAGTCCCAAACCTTTGTGATCCTTTTATTTTAGCAATTATGGTAAATTGCACCTGGTTTTGTCAATTGTCGCTATTTAGTGTTGCCTTTTGTGCCTTTATTACCCAGAAGCCTTAGCTCTGACGGCTGCTATGTACAGTTTGTATGATACAGTTAATTTCTCCATATTTAATCACTTGCTTGAGCCGAGCTGCATGATGTGAAACATACTTTGCTATGGAATGTGGATAATGTGTGCGGATATTTAGCATCTTACCCAGGGGAAAGCCTGGTGTTTTTTCTGCTATCGTTCCAACCCTGCTGCTTATACAAGATCCTGTCTAAGAGAATTACCTCAATTTGCTTCCAATTATTGCAGTTCTTTGTTTTTCTGTTGTGCTTAAAGTCAAGACACAGATAGAATATAATAGTCGGACAACTGGGAATGCTAGGGTTATATAGCAGATGCTAAGGGTAGAAGTTTAGCTTAGGTAAAAATACATGTACACACTTTGCCAGGGATTAGTGATGGAGAGCTGAATTTAAGTTGGCTGGGCCAAGTGTTTAATGCAGATAAGAGACAGAAGGTGCTATCTAGAGAACCAAAGCAAGGACCAGGGAATAGGGCATTAAAATGACCCACGTGTAGCAAGGCAAGTGTTTAACCTGTTCAGCATCCATCAGTATGAGTGATAGCAGATATATTCCATCTTCCTTTCCTCCTGGATACACCACATTAATATGGGGATATCAGTCACTAACACAAAGATGGACTGGTTGTTATTTTCCTTTTAATATCCCTAAGGTCTAGTTAGTGTATGACTTCACCATTATATTATATGCATTTCCCATGCTAAGTGTATAAATAGAGTTTGCTAGGTTTGAAGACTTATGACTTTACAGTACGTTTCTTGCCAGGGGGTCTCATTTACCATATTAATTTGTTTTGTTTTTTTAATATCTTCTGGAGTCTGCTCAGAGCATTTCTACCGGAATTGTGATAGATCCATGAAATAGCTTTCCTAAAGATGTGAGTTGAGACGAGTAACACCGTAACGGATTTCAAACACGACTGGAATGGGCAGAAGGCAATTTAAAGGGCTTAAACCTGTGAAGGATTTAACGGCCATAACAATATTTAATAGTTGTGCAACCAGCAGTTAATTACAATGGGAGGCAGGTTGGCCTCATTGGTTCCATTAATGGGGCATAGCTCTGATGGTAGGACTGTGCTGGAGCTTTTTTGCCAGCAAAGCTTTCAAATCAGCATCAGCCTATAGAAATCCTCTTGTTTTGCTGATGTCACTGCAGTGGGATCATGGTGCCCATTAGTGTTTTGTATTAAACAATAAGTTCAGATAATGCTGTCCAATGAAGAATCTCAATACACTGTGGTTGTGACCTGTGGAAAATACTCTCCTGTTCCAGTCTATTTGGGCATCTTATGCACATGTCATGCTATAATGACTAGGGTTTAATGTCTAAAATCTGAACATACAGGTTTAACTTGGGTTAAAACGCAAAGGCTCAGAGCATTGCCACATCTGATTTTAAATAGGTCAAAATAGGCACAATTTCAAATTATAATGTAATGTCATGACTGGGGCTGACATGTTAATCCTAAATACACTGTACTCTGCTGATTTATCTCTAGGCTAATAAGCACAAATCAATACAGGTTAGTAGGTAGCCTTTAATGTCATTTCTACAAAGTCTGTTTGATTGACCTTTCTCTTGGTAACTTACAAAAAGCCAATTGCTCTGAACTGACACCCTGTCTGGTTTAATTTTGTCAGATGGATCAACTTACTTGTGGTCTCCTTGTGTGTAATAACCACAAAACCTGCTGGTTAAAACCACACACTGTATTTCTGATCAGTTTGACGGTAATTTACACAACACAAAGTCAATTGCACAGCTTTGATGTTATTTCTAGAGGTGTCTGGAGGTCAGGTAAACTCAGCAGGGCTGAAAAGGGATAAAACTGGGAAGGAAGAGAAGGAGAGAGGTTACCGGTAATCAAATTTGGAACACTTCCTGAAAGAAAAAGAGAAATGTAAAATGTTGTGCCGGTGCATTGTGATTCTTGGTCAGTAACAGATCCAGATGTTGGTTCTGCTGAAAGGTCCAACACAGCAGTCAGTGGTTCTCAGTCCGTTGCACACTTGCAATATAAAACTTTTTTCGGGCACACCTGTGTTCTTAATGCAGGACTTCATGTTGTAATTACCCATATTTTTTGTACTGTACAGTGTATGTATATATTGTATATTATATATTGTAATCAAATCTGCATGGGGAAAAGTGGTCACAAACAGAGCATATGGTCTTGGCAGAGGAGAACAGGCAAAGTCAGGGATATAGGCCAAGAGGAAAGTCCAGAAACCAGTAGATTTTGCATGAAGGACGGTAGGGAGACAAACTTAAACGTCCATTTTACACTTTTCAAAAGTGGCTTTGTTTCTAGTAAGATAGCGATGACTTTACATGATGCAATGTCCGTCTGAATGTTCAGTCTTTTTAGAACCTTTTGGTTCTCATCGTTCTTATATTGCCTTGCCAAGTGAGCCTGATCAGCCATATCACTCTCCAGAGGCCATGCCTGCAGGCTACCACTCCAAGGACATTTATCCCAGTGACAGAGGACCTGGAACAGGGAAAGATTGATGGATGGGACTCTTATATTGAAATGTTTGTACTGTACATGGAGACATTGCCTGTTCATTGTCTAATCTAAACTTGTTTGTTTCTTGTGTCTCGGACATTGTGATGAACATATTTCTGTATTGTGTTATTATAATAATTATAAAATCTTCTTGTTATATAATTCAATTACCCTTTTTACATCAGTCTATGCTAAAAGAGCTTCCAATCTATGTGGTCTCTCACACACCTATAGCTTGTCTTTAGGATTGTGGTGGGAATCCCATCACAGAGATGTAGCTGAGGGTAATTTGAGACCAGGACCAACATTATTCTTAGGTTTTTACTTTTGATGCAGTAGCACTGGAATGATAAGACTTTTAACATGGATCTTTCAGTCAAATTTAACTTTTATTTAAGTTTTCATTGGCAAACATAAACAAGCCATAGTATCATAGTAAATTAGGCTAAAAAGAAACGTGTCTAAGTGGAGACCTATAGACTAAAATTATATCTAGATGGCAATAAAATCAATACCTACTGCTAAAATATAACAACTTGCTACTGGAAAAAAAAACTTCCAACCTAAAATCTGCAATCGCCTAGCAACTGCTTATTGTTTAATAATCACTAATACTCCTTCATTTTCTCACTACAAAGTCATTTTACAACAAACATATAAATCACTCATTTCTGCCCATGTATGAATGGAATCATTTATCTGCCTTCATAGAATGTATCCTTTCCTTTGCTGAGGCTGAAATAGCTTTTTGCACAGTGCCAGTAAATGTCCTTGTGTCACACGAACAGTTCTAGGTGAAAATGTACAGATAGATTTTTCTCTTGGCTTTTTATACATTAGTAAATGTGAATCATACACCCACTGAGGAAGCTCTATTCTAAGGATCAATTAGGCCAAGGCCCCACTATGGTTTTACTGTGTTTTGTGGTTTGCGATCTGCAATGATATCACCTTTTTAATGTATATCACAGTGACCTGTTGTATGCATTGCAATCCAATCTGTGTATAAAAAGCATGATCTAAAAATCATGATCACGAATGCACAGATAAACTAGATGCAAACAGGTATGCTGTAAATGCAGAAAGACCACATACAAGCAAATATGTTTTAAAAAACATAGGAGCGCAATGTAAGATTTTTGTGTGTAGTTAAGTAAAGCCCTAACCGAGATTTCTATGCATATATATTGAAAAAATATATACTTTCAATTAAGCATTATTGGAAATTAGCATTCTTCCCAACTACCGGTGTGTAATCTTTTTGTTGATCTATGTTTAACTTGAATGGTGACAGTTGGTTTGTAGATTGCATGATGGTAAATTCCCTTTTCCAGTGCTTCATAGTAATTACTGAGCATGCTTGTCTTTAGAGGAGTCATAGAGGAGTCTTTAGAGGAGTGGGGTAAATGGAGGAGTCGGTTAAGAGTGGGAAGGGGGATACAGAGTAATTAGCCTAAGGTAAAATGTTAGTTTTGGGGGACATGCCCTTTAATTATGCATTCCCAGGGGTAACTACCAGGGTTATTATCTTATATTTCCTATGACAGATATAGCCTTCTCGCAGAAAACCACTGTGGATGAAGCACAGATAGGGGTCTCTGTCATATTTTTGCTGGAGGGCCCAGTAATTCCTAGTTACGCCACTGTGCATTCCCGTTGACATTTACCTTTAAAGAAGAACAGAAGGTTTTTTAAAAGCAGATAAAACTAAAATTACTATGGGCAGAGAGGCAGGATTGATTATTCCTATGTCCTAATATTGTTTTTAAGAAGCACCAGGCTTCCTCCTGGTTTCATCTTTAATACAGGAAAGGACAATTATACTTATGCTTCTTAACTAAATGATTTCAGGAGGTAGGAATAATGAAACCTACCCCTCTGCCCCGGGCAGTAGGTTGAATTTTAAAAACTAGTTTTCTTTTAAATAGGAAATGCATCTATCCTTGATAAAAAGAGAAAAAGAGTTCACAAACCAGGAAACATTTAATTCTTTTAATAAATCTTGTTGTCTTCCTTTGAACTTCTTCAGAATTATTTAAAATATTTTCCCAGTAGAGAGATCACCAGACAACAATGTCCCAATAGACAGATCATATTCTCAAACACACAACAAGCTGTGACTCTACTCTCACTTTGCTGTGATTGCTGAATTATTTACAAAATTAACCTGTTAGTATGATTTGTGAAATTAACCCGCTTAACGAGAAATTAACAAAGTGTAAGCAGTACATATAACAAGCTCTCTGGTATACATCAAATAAAAACAAGTAGGCTGCAGCCTTGTCCCCTAGAAGCTGACAGAAAACCATATTACAGCCAAGAGATCCTGCCTCTCTCTGACACAGAATAGGGATTTCAGTGTAGTGAATGATATCTTACAATGCAAAGGTGTTCTGGGGGGGACATCCTTCACAAGTAGTTTTCCTTTAACTTGTGTTCTATATATAGACAGAATGTGTGAATCAAATCTGTTAATATCTCATTATCAATTGCAGACCCATTATGGCATTGAAAGTTTTAACCATGCAGGTAATCTACTATTATTTATGAGCATTTTTTTACACTTCATCTGCCATTTCTTTGTCTGCTCAGCTGAATTGTGCCTTTTTTTCTTGTTGAAAGGAAAGGTCACACTCTGCTTCATTCATTTCTAGACAATTTACACTATCCTCATTACAAAACTTAATGAACCTGTAAAAAAAATGTCCCTTTAAGGAGAGGGCAGACTGTTTACCACTTATTGTTGCTTGGACAACATGATGCACATGCCTTATATATGGGCTGTTGATCTGCTAAAAATGTTTACCCTTTTATGTACAGCCTAAGTATGTCAGGTCCTCAAAGAAGAGGGTTTGAAGTCCTCTGCCTGTCTGTACTTTCCTGCCTTCTGAAAACTTGTGATGATAAAAACGTGCATGTCAACCAACCTATGTGTGCGTCATCAAGAGGCCCATTTAACAACAGGTGGTGTGGAAAACAGGAAGAAAGAGGATTTCAGGATTTCAAGACCCTGAATCCAGTGAGAAATAAAGAAGCACATTGGAGAGTTCTTTCTTTGTCATTGATGACACATCCCTTCCCATTGGGTACAATATAATTTTCTTCTTAATGAAATAAATATGCATGATTAAATATTTAATGCTTAATATCTAATCCCGGGAGCTTTAATAGCCCGAAAGAATTTTCTATTAATATCTTTTATATCCAGTATTGACTCAAGAGTTTTTTTTTATTTTGGGAGTTGTCTGGCAGTTGTTTGCATGGTAATGGCCTAAAAAAATAGGTTTACTATTGGGGTCAAAAGTAGAAATTCTACCAAACATTTGCACAGTAAGGCATGGCTTCACCAGTAATTATGTATGGTATTTAATTTGATGGAGAACTAAGCTGCTGAATAATTAAAAGCCCTGTGAGTTCAATAATTCCCTAGAGTTCCCTAGCATTTCTATAGATATCAGTTCTGTAAATGGATAATCCGTTTATAATTTAAAGAATCCTCGCAATTGGACTGTACACAAACTGTGGACATCTGCTCATTGACTATGGTGTCTACTATAAACTAGTATTTCCTATTCCCATATAGAGTCCCAGGACAGTCTATCTGGATCTTTGTGCCCGGATCAAAACAGATTACTGAAATATACAGTCAGAATATCCAATGGAATTGCTCATTAAATTGATAGCACAAAAGAACACAGTATTTTCCAATGGAGACAGTTTTGACTCAATGAAAACCTTAACCTATAGTAGACCTACAGTATCTGCATATGACTACAGTATGTAAGTTGATGCAGCCATGTTGAATGGAATATTTGTAATCAGTCAGCAATCCTTTTTCATAATCTGCAAGTGGTCAAACTACCATCCCTTTAACTGAACGGTTCATTTAAAGGAGAATTGCTTTACCTACTGGGATTTAGGATCCTTAAGTGATTTCAATACACTATAGGGATACCATTTATTGTTTTAAGGTTCTGTTGCATTTAATTTTTCCCAGCCCTATATTTAAATATCTGTTTCCAGAGACCTATGGAATAAATTGAGTGAATGCTTTCTACTTTGTAACAGCCCCTGGGAACAATATGCATTTTTATGTCATCAAGGAGATGAATTTTTAATAAGTGTTATTCATAACATTACCTCGTGTTGTGGTATCACAGAAGTGAATGCTGTGTTTGATTTCTCCTTGTTTATATTATGTATTATTTGACGGTAGGCTCTTTCTTTACCAGCTCTGATACAGATCATTTCTCTTATTTCTTTGTTCTTTTGTATATACAAATGTATGTTTTGTCAGATTTAGTATTGTATCAAGCCTGTTAAAAAAAATCCTTGAGTATCTCCACATTTTCTGATTGACTTTCACCGAAATAAAACATTACTTTAAAAACATTTCATGCTTTCATCGATGGTAACCATTTTTGTATCACAAAATCACTTCTGTAAATCAACAACTGTATCTGAGACCTGCAAAGACTCTTACAACTCCAGACCAACAGATGTTAAAATAGTGAAAATAATACGATTGCCATCAAATAGCTTTTCTAGTTATTTCTTTGATCACTGTACTCAGTAGACCAGTTTTTCTGGGACAATGAGGATCAAGACGAGAAAATGTTTATAGTTTTGGTGTGTAACTGAATCGGGCAGGCGTTTGTGGTTATACGTATGTTGTAAAGTTATTTTATAGGATTATTTGACATGAAGGTTTCATTTGGACAGCATCTGAAAAAAAATAAATAAAAGAGAATCTCTGCTGTGAAAAGTCTGCGTTTGCCCTGAGAGGTAAAGGGATATTATTTGGATGATCAGTTATAAATCAAGAAAGAAAATATCTGATTCTTTATAAAAACGAAGATGAAAGACTTGGTGGAATTCTGATTTCTGGGTGTCAGAACCTGACTTGTTTAATGTAGGATATTGACTAAAATGACAGTGTGTACGATGACACCTGGCCCTAAGGCTAATTCTATTTCCACCAGGGAAAACAAGTCAGTATATAAAATAACCCATCTATGGTGGTCAAAGAGACACAGATAAATAACAAAATCAATTACTGCTTATGTTGTTCAATAATTTCATTGGATAAAATGCACGCTTGATATAATTTGATTTAGTGAGAATGGTTTTATTTTGATAACTCTTTTTATTCTCTTGCTGATGCCAAAACAAATGCACGTGGATTTTTAACAAGCGTATTCAATAAAATAAATCCAGGAACAAAAAAACAAAAAAAAAAACATGCATGAAAATGTTCAAACCAATGAACACGCTACAAAACAATTTATATATTAAGCACTGTCGTTCAGTACAGCCAAGTATAACAATGCTAAATAAGCTTCGGGCTTCAGTGAAATTCAGATTATCTGAGTAAGGGGTTGATTTTCTCCTACATTCCTCAACAACATCCTGTGTGTAACCAACTGGAACAGTTGGATTGATTTTTTAAAACATTTCAGCGTTTTCTTTTTCCTGTGGATATGAATTAGAAGCTTTCTCATCAGAATTTTAATCCCCAAAATATGGAATCTTGAAGGACTCCTGTTATATTAGTTCTTTTCCATTTCTTTCATCTTCTCCATCAACTATTTGCCCTAAGCTTCTGCTATTCCTTGGCTGGATTCTTATTCATCAGTTCAGTCAACCACTTATTATTGTCATCAACACCTACATCTTCATGATCTGTTTTTTTTCTGCACCCTCTAAAATTTCCATTCCTTCTTCTAAAAGTCGCCATATGTGTAAACACTTGCTATCCCAAATGCGATTGATATCTGTGTAGAATCAATCAAACCTGGATCAATCTTTGGATAATGGAAAAATTCCGTTGGTTATACAATTTGAGTTTTTTTTCCCTGTTCTATTCTGTTCCTGTTTTATTCCTTTCAATTTTCTGTTCAGTTTAATTACAGGGTCAAAAATGAAATTTACTGGAATGTAGTTGATACTATTATAACCTACCCCTCCCCATGGGATCCAAACTCTGGTGTTAGTTACTCACTGCCCAACACCTCGCGTATTGTCTTGTGTTTTGACACAAGACAATACTGGAAGTGCACATAGAAGATCACGGCTGCAGAGTAAGGCAAACATGTAAGGAACCAGATGGGCATGAAAGAATAGGGTGGTAGGGTGGTTGAGTTGATGACCTGTCCACATGTTTAATCAGCAGGGTTGGGGGTGGGGTGGGGGGTGGACAAACAGTTAGCTGAAGGATATATTAAAATATCTTTAATTTGCAAATGTCACCTGACTGAGGGACATATATGGCAATTGTCATATATGTGGAGCCAGACTCACAAAGTGAACTTCAAGTAAGTATTACAGAAGACAGAAGGTGATCCCATCCACCAGGATCACATCAAACCTCTGTAATACTTACTTGAAGTTTGCTTCGTGGATCTGTCCTCCACTCAGTCGAGCCAGAGTCACGAAGCAAAATTCAAGTAACTATTACAGAAGACAGAAGGGGATCCCAGCCATGTGGACCTGGTGGTTTAGGTCTTCAGCCTGGGTACTTGAGTCTGCTGGGCTGGTGGAACTTGGAAGAGGTTAGGATAGTTCTCATTTAAAGATAGCTGGGCCAACAGCCCACTACATGTTCCCCAAGCTCCCCTGTCTTCTTGTCCACAGCTTGTGGAAATTGTCTAAATATGAAAAATTCAAAAATTGTGCTTTAAAATTCGAAAATTAAGATTGAAATGTCTAAACATTCTGCTTCAGTTGGGTTTGAATATGATTTTCAAAATTTTAATTAGTTCCATATAACCATTGGCGGAATAAAACTGCTTTGCATATTTTGGATAGTCCAAAAACCATGGATCCTTTAGAAGTTGGAACTTAGACAAAATTGCAGTAGAAAAATTTGGTAATCATGGTCGTAAATTCTGTATTAGCGGTTGAAATTTTGAAAATCCAGGCCTAAAATGTGAAATTGAGGTAAAAAAATCGAAAATGACGGTCAAAATTTTTTTACTTCAATTGGGTTTGAACCAGATTTTCAGAATTTCAATACATTCTGCCGAATCACTTGCAAAACAAACTTACCAGTTTAATTTTCATTTTTCTTTCTAGTAAGTAGGAGGTAAGCTATCTTCTATCTATCTATCTATATATCTGTCTGTCTGTCTGTCTATCTATCTATATCTATGCTCTTTTTCTGTATCCAACTACTATCTATCAGTAGAGATGGCCGGTTCGCGGACCCGAACCGGGATCCGCCGCGGATTTATCCCGTCCGCGAACGGCGGATTATTCCGGATTTTCCGCCTTCCGAACCGCGGTTTTTTTTTTTTTCCGAAAATTTTCGAAAATACGGGTATCTCCGTAATTACGAGAATCTGTGATCTTCCGGGACCCGGAAAAACCGAAGATCCTCGTAATTACGAGAATTTTCGTAAAAACGAGAAATTCTTGTAAATTCGAATTTTTGATGATTATTTTTAAGATGGAGCAAGCCACATGACCCAAATTAGCCAATGGCAGCTAACATGATTATTGCCAGCCCCCTGGGTATAAAAGGCTGCTTCACAGGCGACATTTTGTCAGTGTGTTGGAGTGTGTTTAGTGGAGACCTGACAGTGTAGGAGTTGGAGAGAGATTTTTGCGCTTTTTGAGCTTTTTGAGCTTTCTGTGTGTGGATTTCAGTGTGGTGGTTTAGCACTTGTAGTTACCCACCCCTGTATTCACACATCTTGAGACCCAACAGTCCTTTTAAGGACTAACTTTGTGAGACCCAAAAGTCCTGGACTAACCCCCCTGTAAGTCCTTTGGACAAATTTTCTGTTAGACCTTTTAGAGGTCTAGGTGTCCTGTTTTTTTGTTTGTCTTTCTGTATCTGTGTGTCAGTGTCTGTGTGTTTGTGTTTGTGTTTGTGACAGTGCTGCCTTTAGCAGCAATCAGCAGCTTTTGCTGTCTGATCTGCTGTTTGCTGTCAGTTGTGTCTGTGTCCTATTTGTGCTTTTAGTGTAAAAAAAAAAAAAAAAAGCTGATGCCAGCTTAGCTGGCAAATGGCAAATTTTTATTATTGGCAAGGCCATATATGGTTCTACCTTGCTCTACTGCATTCAGGTTATGAAATAACAAATGCTCTGCGACAACAGCTATCGTCTTTACGGAGATCCTCGTTTTTACGTGAATCCTCGTCTTTACGGAGATCCTCGGTTTTACGTGAATCCTCGTTTTTTAAAATTCACGCTAGCGGACTGTAATTTTTAGGTATTGTAGGCATTGATACGTGTTTCTAAGGACATTACCCAGGCCCCTGAGTGATTAAGTGTACATTACCAAGGCTATTTAGACCACTTTTAATGCGGATTTTGCCGAACTTTCATTTAAATACGTTTTAATGGGTCCGCTCGCGGATTTTCGAATTTACGGATTTTTTCGAAAATCCGCAGATCCTCGCGCGGACCGGATTTTTTGAAGTTCGGACATCTCTATCTATCATATTATTTCTGTATCTATCTGTCTTTTATCCATCCATCCATCCATCTACCTATCTTTGTATCTCTCTCTCTCTCTCTCTCTCTCTCTTGAATAGCTCGGCAAAAAATAGTGGTCCCCACTTGGAAGGAGAGGGCAGACTGGTTACCAATTACTTTGGCATGTCCTTGGTGTTAACAACAAGATGCACGAGCCTATACCTAAGAGTGGTAGAGCCGGGTGGACTGTAATCAGTGGAGTGCATAATAAAGGGCTTCACCCGTGTAGGGGCTGCAGACGTGGTCCTAGGAGGTGGGGGAAGGTCCGCTAAAGAAGAGGTTTGAAGTCCTCTGCCTGTCTGTACTTTCCTGCCTTCTGAAAACTTGTGATGATAAAAACGTGCATGTCAACCAACCATGTGTGCGTATCAAGAGGCCCATTTAACCACGGTGTGTGGAAACAGGAAGAAAGAGATTTCAGATGTCAATACCTGAATCCCGATGAGAATAAAGAGCACATTGGGAGCGTTCTTTCCTTTGCATTGATGACACATCCCTTCCCATTGGGTACATATAATTTTCTGCTTATAAATAATATGCTGCTTAAATATTTAATGCTTAATATTAATCCTCGGGAGCTTTAATAGCCGAAAGAAGTTCTATTATATCTTTATTACCGAATATTACTCAAGAGTTTTTTTTTATTTTGGAGTGTCTGGCATTGTTTGCATGGTTAGTGGCCTAAAAAAATATTAGGTTTACTCACTTGGGGTCAAAAGTAGAAATTCTAAACCACATTGCACAGATAGGCATGGCTTCAACCAGTATTATGGATGTGTATTTAATGTGAATGGAGAACTAAGCGCTCTGAATAATTAAAAGCCCTTGAGTTTCCATATTCCCTAGAGTTCCCTAGCATTTCTATAGATATCACATTTCTGTAAATGCTAATCCGTTTTATAATTTAAAGATCCTCGCAATTGGACTGTAACACACTGTGGACACTGCTCATTGACTCTGGTGTGCTACTATAACATTATTTTCCTATTCCTATAGATCCAACAGTCACTGGGATCGTTGTGCCCGGATCAAAACAGATTACTGAAATGTACAGTCATAATATCCAATGGAAATTGCTCATAAATGATAGCACAAAACACACATTATTTCCCATGGAGACAGTTTTTGACTCATGAAACTTAACCTATCGTCAACCTACGTATCGCCATATACACAGTATATTAGTTGAATTGCAGCCATGTTGAATTATGGAATATTTGGTAATCATCAGACATCTTTTGCATAATCTGCAATGGTCAACTACCTCCCTTTAACTGAACGTTCTTTAAAGGAGAATTGCTGTATACCTACGGGATTTTAGATCCTTAAGTGATTTCATACACATAGGGATCCCATTTCTTGTTTTAAGGTTCTGTTGCATTTAAATGTTTCCCAGCCCTATCATTTTCAATATCTGTTTTCCAGAGACCTATTGAATAAACTGAGTGGAATGCTTTCTATTTTTTTTGTAACAGCCCCTGGTACAATAGCCATTTTTATGTCATCAATGGATGAATTTTTAATAAGTTCTATTCATAACATTACCACGCTGTGTGTGGTATCAACAGAGTGAAATTCTGTGTTTTGATTTCTCCTTGTTTATTTATTTATGTAATTATTTGAACGGTTAGGCTCTTTCTTTACCAGCCTGATCACAGATCATTTCTCTAGTCTTTTTGTCTTTTGTATATCACAAATGTATGTTTTTGTCCAGATTGTAGTATTGTATCAAGCCCTGTTAAAAAAAATCCTTGAGTTCTCCACATTTTCTGATTGACTTTCACCGAATAAAATTACTTTAAAAACATTTCATGCTTTCAAATCGGATGGGTAAACCATTTTGTGATCACAAAATCACTTCTGTAGCACCAACTGTACTGAGACCTGACCTCAAGACTCTTACAACTCCAGACCACAGATGTTAAATAGTGAAAATAATACGATTGCCTCATAGCTTTTCTAGTTTATGCTTTTGATCACTGTACACTCAGTATACACAGTTTTTTTCTGGGACAAATAGATAAGCAAGAAACGAGCAAATGTTTATATTTTGGTTTAAACCCTAATCGGGCAAGGCGTTTGTGGGTTAAACGTATTTTGAAGTATTTTATATAGGATTATTTGACATGAAGTGTTTCTTTGGACAGCAATCTGAAAAAAAATAATAAAGAGATCCTGCTCCGTGTAAAGTCTGGCGTTGGCCCTGAGTAGTGTTAGGGATATATTTGGATGATCAGTTTAAATCAAGAACAGCAAATATCCTGATTCTTTGTATAAAACGAAGATGAAAGACTTGGTGGAATTCTGTTTCTGGTGTCAGAACCTGACTTGTTTAATGTAGATATTGACTAAAATGACATTGTGGTACATGACAACCTGCCCCTAAGGCTAGATTCTATTCACCAGCGAAAACAATCATGATATCAAATATACCCATCTTAGGTGGTTCAAGAGACAACAGATAAGAACAAAATCAATTACTGCTGTATGTTGGTCAAAATTTTCATTGGATAAAATGCAACGCTTTGATATACTTTGATTTAGTGAGAATGGTTTTATTTTATTGATAACTCTTTTTATTCTCTTTCTGATGCCAAATAAACCAAATGCAACGTGGATCTTTAACAAGCGATTCACATAATAAAATTCCAGGAAACAAAAAACAAACAAAAAACATGCATGAAAATGTTCAAACCAATGACACGCGTAACACACAATTTTTATAACACTGTCGTTTCAGTACAAGCCAAGTATAACAATGCTAATAGCTCGGGCTTCAGTTGAAATTCAGATTCTCTGAAAGGGGTTGATTTTCTCCTACATCCTCTACAACATCCTGTTGTAACCACTGGACAGTTTGGAATTGATTTTTATAAACATTTCAGCGGTTTCTTTTTCCTGTGGATATGAATTTAGTGGGAGAGTAACTTTCTCATCACGAATTTGTAATCCCCAAAATATGGAACTTGAAGACTCCGTGTTATATTGTTCTTTTCCATTTCTTCATCTTCTCCATCAACTATTTGCCCTAAGCCTTCTTCTGCTATGTCCTTGCTGATGCTTATCTTCATCAGTTCAGTTCAACCACTTATTATTGTCAATCAACACCTACATCTTCTGATCTTTTTTTTTCTGCCCCCTCTAAAATTGCATTCCTTCTTCTAGAACTCGCCATATGTGTAAACACTTCTATCCCCAAGCGATTGATATCTGTGTAAAATCAACTGGATCAATCTTTCTGGATAAGGAAATCCGTTGGTTATACATTTGAGTTTTTTTTCCCGTTCTATTCCTGTTCCCTGTTTTTATTCCTTTCAATTTTCTGTTCAGTTTTAATGACAGGGTCAAAATGAAATTTACTGGAATGTAAGTTGTACTATTATAACCTACCCTCCCCATGGGTCCAACTCTGGTGGTTAGTTTACTCAACAGCCCAACACCTCCGCGTATTGTCCTTGTGGTTTTGGACACAATACAATACTGGAAGTTGCACATAGAGATCACGGCTGCGATCAGGCAAACATGTCAGGAACAGATGGGGCATAAAGAATAGGGTGGTGGGTGGTTGAGTTTGGATGACCTGCCAACATGTGTTAATCTGCAGGGTTGGGTGGTGGGGTGGGGGGTGGCCAACCAGTTAGCTGAAGGCATATTTAAAATATCTTTAATTTGCAAATTCACCTGACTGAGGGGACCTATATGGCAATTGTCATATATGTGGAGCCAGACTCACAAAGTGAACTCAAGTAATATTACAGAAGACGAAGGTGATCCCATCCACCAGGATCACAATCACCTCTGGGTAATACTTACTTGAAGATAATTGCTTCGTGATCTTCCTCCACTCAGTCGAGCCAGAGTCCACGAACGCAAATTCAAGTAACTTACAGAAGACAGAAGGGGATCCCAGTCCATGTGGACCCTGTGGTTTGGTCTTCATCCTGGGTACTGAGTCTGCTGGGCGGTGGAACTTGGAAAAGGTTCGGATAGTTCCTCATTTAAAGATAGCTGGGCCAACAGCCCACTACATGTTCCCCAAGCTCCCCTGTCTTCTTGTCCCTTTGAACAAAATCATTTGGAACTATTCTGAAGTAGACCAAATTGGATTCCCATGAAAAAATAATTTGAAAATTCAAAAATGTGCTTAAAATTCGAAAATTAAGATTGAAATGTCGAAACATTCTGCTTCAGTTGGGTTTGAAATGATTTTCAAAATTTTAATTAGTTCCATATACCCATTGGGCGGAATAAAACTGCTTTGCATATTTTGGATAGTCCAAAAACCATGTCCTTTAGAAGTTGGAACTTAGACAAAATTGCAGTAGAAAAATTTGGTAATCATGTCCTAAATTCTGTATACGGTTGAAATTTTGAAAATCCAGGCCTAAAATGTGGAATTGAGGTAAAAATCGAAAATGACGGTCAAATTTTTTACTTCAATTGGGGTTGACCCAGTTTGACATTTCAATACATTCTGCCGAATCACTTGGCAAAACAAACTTACCAGTTTAATTTCATTTTTCTTTCTAGTAAGTAGGAGGTAAGCTATCTCTATCTATCTATCTATATATCTGTCTGTCTGTCTGTTCATCTATCTATATCATTCTCTTTTTCTGTATCCAACTACTATCTATCAGTAGAGATGGCCGGTCGCGGACCCGAACCGGGATCCGCCGCGGATTTATCCGTCCGCGAACGGCGGATTATTCCGGATTTTCCGCCTTCCGAACCGCTCTGAAAATTTCGAAAATACGGGTATCTCCCTAATTACGAGAATCTGGATCTTCCGGGACCCGGAAAAACCGAAGATCCTCGTAATTCCGAGAATTTTGCGTAAAAACGAAATTCTTGTAAATTCGAATTTTTGATGATTATTTTTAAGATGGAGCAAGCCACATGACCAAATTAGCCAATGGCGCTTAATATTATTGCAGCCCCCGTGGGTATAAAAGGCTGCTTCACAGGCGACATTTTTGTCAGTGTGTTGGGAGTGTTGTTTAGTGGAACCGACAGTGCGGGTTGGAGAGAGATTTTTGCGCTTTTTTGAGCTTTTTGGAGCTTTCTGTGTGTGGATTTCAGTGTGGTTGTTTAGCACTTGTGTTTACACATCTTAGACACCCAACAGGTCCTTTTAAGGACTAACTTTGTGAGACCCAAAAGTCCTGAACTACCCCCCCTGTAAGTCCTTTGGCAAATTTTGTGTTAGACCTTTTAGAGGTCAAGGTTTCCTGTTTTTTTTGTCTTTCTGTTCTGGTTCTGTCCTGTTGTTTGTGTTTGTGTTGTGACAGTGCTGCCTTTAGCAGCAATCAGCAGGCTTTTGCTGTCTGATCTGCTGTTTGCTGTCAGTTGTGTCTGTGTCCCTATTTGTTGCTTTTAGTGTAAAAAAAAAAAAAAAGGCTTTTGTGTTACTTGTTTACTAGTTTGTGTTTGTGTTTATATATATATATATATATTATCTCATATCTTTTTTTTTTTTTTGGTTACAAATTTGGGAGAGGGAAATGCTGGCAGGGCAAGAGGGAGAGCCAAGGACAGGGGTGCTTCTTGCAGTGGAGGGAGAGGGAGAGCAGGAGAGCCTACTGAAGGCTCTGGCCAGAGCTACCTGGCCCTTCGCAGGCACCGGGTAACCGTGCCCATATTTTTAGGGGTAGCCGGTCTAGGGCTATCCCTTCTGATCAGGAGGCGGGTAGTAGACTGGATTACCAGCCTTCCTCATCCACCTCCTCCAGGCACAGAGCAGCCGAGCTGCTACTGTAGATATTGTGCCGGCTCCTTCCTCACCTAGGCTCCTACTGTGGCATGGAACCTGATCCGCTCTATCAAGAGTTCGTTTGCCCACATGAAGCATACCCTTCGGGGATCCGGAGGAGGAGGTCTCGGGGTCTGTTTTTCGCACAACTATGTGTGGGGCTAGTGTGCTTGAGAGGAGCTGTGCACTGATGCACATCTTTCCTGTCCCCGAGGCGGAGAAAGTGCTCAGTGCACAGGGGGACAGGAGGCTGACGATGTCACGCAGCAGTCTGTGAGCAGCCGGGAACTAAGGCAGGGGTGAGGTTCCAGATCTGCTGCTGTTTAGTCACACAGCCTCCAGTATTGAGGAGGTGGAAGTGGACGATGAGGTCACCGATCGTCCATGGGTTGCCCTCTGTGAGACAGAGGAGTATATGTTTCCCTCAGAGCATGAGCACGATCCTGAACCCAGAGGCAGGACTGGGGGGCAGGGGCAGAGGCAGTGCACCTATGTGTGCACGTGGAGTTACGGCACCAATGAGATCTGGTGCCAGTGCCCCACACAGCAGTGACCTCTGCTCCGAGTCGTGCCGGTGGCTCAGCGGTGGGATGTTCTTCTCACCTGGCTCCAGGTGACAGCACAGTTGTGCAAGTTGTGCCTGCCAACGTGTTAGCCATGGGAAGACCCACATTTTGGGCACCTCCTCTATGAGGAGACATATGATTCTGCACCACTTTGCCCGGTGGGAGCAGCGGACAGGGAACGTGCAGGCACCCACACTTTCCCTACCTCGTGCCCAGGTACCACCATTCCTCCTCCTCCCCCTCCGGCCCCATCAGCTGCTTCCTGGTTGAAGTTAGGGAGGAGAGGCAGCCTTTGGCCCCAGCACACGTGTTAAGAGGCCTCTTGACACTGCTGCGGGCGGTCAGCTAAAAGGCAGGTCTCTCTTCCCAGTTGTTGGAGCGGGGCAGAAACTGTCCCCCAGTCACCCCCAAGCCCAGCGTCTCACTGCCAGCTTAGCCAACTCCTGGCGGTGCAGCTGCTACCTTCAGCCTGGTAGACATGATGCGTTCAGGAGTTTGTGGCCATTGGCACACCACATGTGGCAGGTCCCCTGGCCGTAGTACTTTTGCCCAGAAGGCATTACCAGCCCTCCACGACCATCTGCAGGGCAATATATCTGCTTCGCTGGACCACAGTGTGGGCAAGTGTGTCCACATTACTATGGACGCGTGGTCCAGCGAGCACGGCCAGGGGCGGTATGTGTCATTACACCGCCCATGGTCACTCTGCTAGCCTGGCAAACGCGTCACGAGCGCAAGTGGGGAGATGGTGGGTACCATCACGCATTGGTGATACGCCAGTCTCCACCCCCCCCCTCCTCATCCGGTGAGCCCTTTTAACCGGACAGCTCCGTGCCCCCCCAGGCCTATGCTTCGTGCTCAAGGCGAGACGGTGCCATGCAGTGTTGCAGCTTGTGTGCCTCGGTGATAGGAGCCACACCGGGGCAGAGTTGCTCGCAGCACTGCAAGGGCAGGTTGAAGAGTGGCTGACCCCACACCAACCTCTCAATGCAAGGTCGTGTGTTACAATGCCACCATATCCTGTCTGCCCTTCGCATGGGCAGAGTCACACAGTTCCTTTCCTGGCACAACTTTCTCAACATGTCGTCCAGGCGTTCCTCACCAAGTACCCTGGTCTCCAGGGTATCTGAGGATGGCTAGGAGGGTGTCCGTCACTTCAGGCGGTCATACACGCCACGCTCGTCTGGCCGAGTTTCAGCAGCAAATGGTCGCCGCAGAACCGCCTGATTTGTGACAACCCCACCCGCTGGAACTCTAGTTCTTATATGCTGCTGAGGCGCTCCAGCAGAGGCAGCCATCATAGACTACTTGTACGAGTATGTGGCAAGATCAGGCTCTGGGGACCTGGGTTTGCTGTTACCCAGGCAGTGGCTGCTGATTAGCGATGCCTGCCGTGTGCTCGCGCCATTTGAGGAGGCCACCAGGATGGTAAGCCGCAAGGATGCCACCATTGCGGATACCATCCCACTGGTGTTTCTCCTTGAGCACACTCTGCGCGGCATACTCGACAGGGCACTTGCTGTCGAGCAGCAGGCACTGGAAGAGGAGGACGCCGACACCGTGATGCTTTCCGAGCCCGAACGTCACGGTGCAGAGCAGCCGTCCGATATGAGGAGGGGGATTTAGGTGACCTGGACCAAGGGAAATGGGGCATCTCATGTCTAGGGGGACATCTCAACCCTCCCAAGTACCACTAGTCATTCGTGGTTGGAGAGGTTGAGCCCGACACTATTGTCCTCAGTACATCGAGGACATGGGGTCCTGCGGCAGGCGTTTGCGGCGCATGGGCTCTTTCCATGCTGCAATGCCTTCGCAGGACCCCAGGATAAGGCCATCAAAGAGAAGGAGCAGTTCTGGGTGGCCACCCTTATAGATCCCCGCTATAAGGGTAAAGTGTCGGTTTATCCCCCATCTCAGAGGGAAGGTAGAATGCAGCACTATGAGGCACACACTGCTAGTTGCCTCTGTTCTGCCTTCCCAGGTGCTGGCAGGCCTACAGCACCTATGTTTTTGGATCAACAGGGCTCACGTCTCCCCCTGTGCCTGACAGGAGGAGCAGCAGTACTGGAGGCGGCCTGCGGCCAACTTCAGGCTGTTCTTCCAGCCACAGTTGCCAGGCCCATCTACTGGCAACTCCACCAGGCAACACCTCATTGCCAGGTCACCGACTACATCGGATCCAGGGCCGGTGTAGCCACATCAAGACTGAGGATCCACTGACTACTGGGTGGCGAGGCTTGATTCTGGCCCGAGTTGGCACAGTATGCCATCGAGGTCCTTTCATGCCCGTCATCCAGTGTTCTTTTGGAGAGGACCTTCAGTGCAGCGGGGGTTGTAACGGAGAGGAGGACCCGTCTCCCCACTGAGAATGTGGACCGCCTTACATTCATCAAGATGAATGAGGCGGATCACATCTCATACAGCACAGCACCCCTATTGCTGAGCCCGTGACTGAAGCCTCCTCCCTGCCACCCATACTGCTCCTTCCGCCTCATTTTCCACCTAGAGGCTTGCTGATGCCAGCTTAGCTGGCAAATGGCATTTTTATTATTGGCAAGGCCATATATGGTCTACCTTCCTCTACTGCATTCAGGTTATGAAATAACAATGCTCTGCGACAAACAGCTACTCTGTGGCTAATTTTTTCTAAGATTGGGTCGATCCTACTTGGCCCGAGAGCAGTACTCTCCATATTTGTTCTTCGTTCTCTCTCCATGAGGCACCTTTGTGGTGTCACCTACTCTGACCATCTCATACAGCCGCAACAGCTACTCTGTGTCTAATGTTTTTCAGCTCTGGGTCATCCTGCCTGGCCCGAGAGCAGTACTTCCATATTTGTTCTTCCTTCTCTCTCCATGAGGCACCTTTGTGGTGTCACCTACTCTGACCATCTCTAACAGCCGCAACAGCTACTCTGTGGCTAATGTTTCAGCTCTGGGTCAATCCTGCCTGCCCGAGAGCATTACTCCATATTTGTTCTTCCTTCTCTCTCCATGAGGCACCTTTGTGGTGTCACCTACTCTGACCATCTCATACAGCCGCAACAGCTCCTCTGTGGCTAATGTTTTCAGCTCTGGGTCAATCCTGCCTGGCCCGAGAGCAGTACTCCATATTTGTTCTTCTGTTCTCTCTCCATGAGGCACCTTTGTGGTGTCACCTACTCTGACCATCTCATACAGCCCAACAGCTACTCTGTGGCTAATGTTTTCAGCTCTGGGTCAATCCTGCCTGGCCCGAGAGCAGTACTCCATATTTGTTCTTCTTCTCTCTCCATGAGGCACCTTTGTGGTGTGTCACCTACTCTGACCATCTCATACAGCCGCAACACTACTCTGTGGCTAATGTTTTCAGCTCTGGTCATCCGCCTGGCCCGAGAGCAGTACTCCAATTTGTTCCTTCTCTCTCCTCTCCATGAGGCACCTTTGTGGTGTCCACCTACTCTGACCATCTCATACACAGCCGCAACAGCTACTCTGTGGCTAATGTTTTCAGCTCTGGGTCAATCCTGCCTGGCCCGAGAGCATTAACTCGCATATTTGTTCTCCTTCTCTCTCCATGAGCACACCTTTGTGGTGTCACCTACTCTGACCATCTCATACAGCCGCAACAGCTACTCTGTGGCTAATGTTTTCAGCTCTGGGTCAATCCTGCCTGGCCCGAGAGCATACTCCATATTTGTTCTTCCTTCTCTCTCTCCATGAGGCACCTTTGTGGTGTCACCTACTCTGACCATCTCAATACAGCCGCAACAGCTACTCTGTGCTAATGTTTTTCAGCTCTGGGTCAATCTGCCTGGCCCGAGAGCAGTACTCCATATTTGTTTCTCTTCCTCTCTCCATGAGCCACCTTTGGTGGTCCACCTACTCTGACCACTCATCAGCCGCAACAGCTACTCTGTGCTAATGTTTTTCAGCTCTGGGTCAATCCTGCCTGGCCCGAGAGAGTACTCCATATTTGTTCTTCTCCTTCTCTCTCCATAGGCACCTTTGTGGTGTCCCCTACTCTGACCATCTATAACAGCCCAACAGCTACTCTGTGGCTAATGTTTTCAGCTCTGGGTCAATCCTGCTTGGCCCGAGAGCATACTCCATATTACAATTTGCCTCTTACTCATGTGCTGTCTACCCCATGTCACCTGTTTTTCCCTGCCGAAGCACATACTCTGAGGAATAGCAATGTGAGTATGTCCAGTGGGCCAAGCCTGCCTGTGCTCTTAAACAATGTTGGCAAACTGCCTGGGCCACTGTACCCAATGGTCTTTTCCAACTCAGAAGCCTTACCCTTCCCCTACTTTCCTTGCACGAACACTCTGAAAGTAGCCAATGGGCTAGGGGTATGTCCAGTGGGCCAATCCCTGCCTGGCCCAACAATGTGGCACTGCAGGGTGGGCCTGCTGTAACTCAATGTGCTGTTCCTACGAAGCATTACCCTTCATCCACCTGCTTTCCCTTGCACAAGCATACTCTGAGGGAAGTAGCCAATGGGTGAGGGGTATGTCCAGTGGGGCCAAGCCTGCCTGGCTCTTTAAAACAATGTTGGCAAACTGCAGTGGGCCTACTGTACCCAATGGTGCTGTTCCAACGAAGCCTTACCTTTCACCTCTTTCCCTTGCACGAAGATACCTAGGGAGAGTAGCCAATGGGTTGAGGGGTATGTCCAGTGGGGCCAAGCCTGCCTGGCCCCACAACAATGGTTGGCAAAACTGCAGTGGGCCTGCTGTAACTCAATGGTGCTGTTCCTACGAAGCCTTACCCTTTCACCTGCTTTCCCTTGCACGAAGCATACCTTGAGGGAGAGTAGCCAATGGGGTGGGGGTATGTCCAGTGGGGCCAAGCCTGCCTGGCCCCACAACAATGGTGGCAAACGGCAGTGGGCCTGCTGTAACCAATGGTGCTGTTCCTACGAAGCCTTACCCTTTCACCCTGCTTTCCCTTGCACGAAGCATACTCTGAGGGAGAGTAGCCAATGGGGTGAGGGGTATGTCCATTGGGGCCAAGCCTGCCTTGCCCCAACAATGGTGGCAAACTGCAGTGGCCTGCTGTAAACCAATGGTGCTGTTCCAAACGAAGCCTTACCCTTTCACTACTTTCCCTTGCACGAAGCATACTCTGAGGAGAGTAGCCAATGGGGTGGGGGTATGTCCAGTGGGGCCAAGCCTGCCTGGCTCTTCAACAATGGTGGCAAACTGCATGGGCCTGCTGTAACTCAATGGTGCTGTTCCGAAGCCTTCCCTTTCACCTGCTTTCCCTTGCACGAAGCATACCTCTGAGGAGAGTAGCCAATGGGGTGTGGGGTATGTCCAGTGGTGGCCAAGCCTCCGCTTTTCAACCCTGTTGGCAACTGCAGTGGGCCTGCTTGTAACCAATGGTGCTGTTCCAACGAAGCCTTACCCTTTCACCTGCTTTTCCTTGCACAAGCAATACTCTGAGGGAGAGTAGCCAATGGGGTGAGGGGTATGTCCAGTGGGGCCAAGCCTGCCTGGCCCCACAACGATGGTGGCAAACTGCAGTGGGCCTGCTGTAACTAATGGTGCTTGTCCTACGAAGCCTTACCCTTTCACCTGCTTTCCCTTGCACGAAGCAAACTCTGAGGAGAGTAGCCAATGGGGTGAGGGGTAATGTCCAGTGGGGCCAAGCCGGCCTGGCTCTTCAACAATGGTGGCAAACTGCAGTGGGCCCTGCTGTAACTCAAGGGGCGTTCCTACGAAGCCTTACCCTTTCACCTGCTTTCCTTGCAGAAGCAACTTGAGAGAGTAAGCCATGGGGTAGGGTATGTCCAGTGGGGCCAACCTGCCTGGCCCCACAAATGGTGGCAAACTGCATGGCATTATGTAACCCAGTACCCCATCGCTTCTTGCCTTGTTGTGCAAACTACTATATAGGGAATGTGGCATGTGGTGTGTGTAATGCATTATGGTAAGGTATATACAATTAAGTACCAAACATATAGCTAGCTTATAGATAGTGTATTGTAATTTTTCAAATAAATTTATTATGAATCTATCTGAATAATTTGTATATCGAAAATGAAGACCAAAAACATTTTTTCCCCCCCGAAATTTTTTATATATATATATATCAATTTTTTAAAAAAAAAACTATTTCACACAAAATAAAAAAACAAAAAAAAATGGGGTTACTGGGGTTGCCCTCCTCTCCAGTCTGGTCAGCGGCGGTCCAGGCGCCGCTCCATGTGGCGCATCTCCCGCCGCATGCTCTGTAGTTCTGTGGAGGAAGATATTGAGAGAATTGTGTTGAAGATGTTTAGCACATTTCCTAAAGCACCATGCGTAGATGCAATTTTGCACCTGATAACTACTTACTCATACATGGTACTGCATGCTATAATGTTGCGGTATGCTATAAAAAGGAAAGCTCAGTTAAGATATCATTATTTCTAAAATTCTTAGTTTATATTATGCTTACCTAGTTATGGTAACAGTGATTTCTACTGATTGGCTGTTGGATGGGTTACACATGCTCAGATCTCTACTGACCACCTGAATCAACCCAGGGACTGGGTCAGGCAAGACCATAACGCTCTATTCATAACGGTCTCTATTATGGCCTTGGACAAATGAGAAATTTAGAAAAAAAAATTCTCATAGGCTGCACTACATTCTTCCTCTGCGGGGACGGTGGTGGGTGGGGGTGTCGGATGAAGATTCCCCTGCAAATTAAAAAAAAAATACATAATGAATGATATATCTAAAGGATATATTTAATTATATACTTTGAATTCTGCTTGAAAATGCAGATTAATAAGGCATATGTTATAGTTTCTTAAAAGTCAATCATATTTCTATGGCGATGATTTCATACCTTATTCTGGCTAAGTACTTATATTTTTTATGTGTGTATTGTAGCCATGGAAAGGGAAAAGTTGGTTGGGTGTAGGGAGCATCAGTAGCTGTGTGTACTTGTATCTAGATTTTGTGGCTAACACAACATTTTTATTTTTGGAGTGTAAAAATCTATTTTTAATAATTGATCAACATTTATTTTTGACTTTACTTTCCCTTCAAATAGGGCTGCCATGTAACTAAAAGGGTGGGTCAGTAAAGTGTGTTTTAACTGTGTCTATGTGTGGGTATCAGTGTGCATTTATAAGATAAAGAAATCAATTTTTAATGACGATTTCATTTTTAACTTTACTTACCCTTTAAATAAGGCGGCCATGGAAAGGAAGGTGGCCACCAAGTGTGTTTACCTGTGTCTATGTGTGGGTATCATTTTGAATTTATAGGTCTTATGTTAAATAAAGTCACTTTTCAGTGATTTATTTTTTGACTTTACTTACCCTTTAAATAGGGCTGATATTGAATAATAACAAAATATAATAATGTAATAATAACCAGTGAATGAGAATACAAAGAACTTGGATCTCTCTCTCTCTCAGCCAAATTTAAATTATTGATGTTTTTAAAAATATATATAAATATGTTTTTGTCAGAAGTGAATTAAAATATTACTACTTATTATAATACAGTAATATAATAAAAAGTATACTTGCCTTCTATCATTTGCCGTACGGCAGCCACATATTGAGGCCTCTGCCTCTTGAGATCCGACCACTTCTCTGGAGGTAGAGACAGTGGTCTGGTATCCGAAGCGTCGCAGGATGCGGCGCTGTAGCCCCTCCATTATTCTGCCCTCCGGCACCGCACATGATGGGTGCCAGGGGGGAATTCATCATACCCCACTCCCCGAGCAGCAGGAGGTATTCGAGGTGTGCAGGGCATATACTTGCCTTGCAGCACGTCCTTTTTGCTAGGCAGAAGTTTCCGGTTCCTCGTTTTTACGTGAATCCTCGTCTTTACGGAGATCCTCGTTTTTACGTGAATCCTCGTCTTTACGGAGATCCTCGTTTTTACGTGAATCCTCGTCTTTACGGAGATCCTCGGTTTTACGTGAATCCTCGTTTTTTAAAAATTCACGCTACGGACTGTAATTTTTTAGGTATTGTAGGCATTGATACGTGTTTCTAAGGACATTACCCAGGTCCCTGAGTGATTAAGTGTACATTACCAAGGCTATTTAGACCACTTTTAATGCGGATTTTGCCGAACTTTCATTAAATATACGTTTTTAACGGGTCCCGCTCGCGGATTTTCCGAATTTACGGATTTTTTTCGAAATCCGCAGATCCTCGCGCGGACCGGATTTTTTTGAAGTTCGGACATCTCTATCTATCATATTATTTCTGTATCTTATCTGTCTTTTAATCCATCCATCCATCCATCTACCTATCTTTGTATCTCTCTCTCTCTCTCTCTTCTCTCTCTCTCTCTTCTCTCCTCGCTCTCCTTCTCTCTCTCTCTCTCTATGCTTTTTCTGTATCCAACTACTATCATTTTATTTCTGTATCTATCTATCTATCTATCCATCCATCCTTCCATCCACATCCATCCATCCATCCATCCATCCATCCATCCATCTATCCATCCACATCCATCCATCCATCCATCCATCCATCCATCCATCCATCCATCCACCATCCTCCATCCATCCATCTATCTATCTATCTATCTCAACTCTGCTATCTATCTATCTATCTATCTATCTACATCTATCTATCTATCTATCTATCTACCTCTCATAGATAGATAGATAGCAGAGGTAGATAAATATCAGAGATAGATAGATAGATAGATAGATAGATAGATAGATAGATAGCAGAGTTAGATAGATAGATAGATAGATGATAGATAGATAGATAGATAACAGAGTTAGATAGATAGATAGATAGATAGCAGAGTTAGATAGATAGATAGATAGATAGATAGATAGATAGCAGAGTTAGATAGATAGATAGATAGATAGATAGATAGACAGATAGATAAAGAGAGATAGACAGATAGATAAAGAGAGATAGATAGATAGATAGATTAGATAGACAGATAGAATGATAGACAGATAGATAGATGATAGACAGATAGATAGATAGATAGACAGATAGATAGATAGATGATTGATAAGATAAATAAAGAGAGATAGATTAGATAGACAGACAGATAGATAGATAGATAGATAGATAGATAGACAGATGATATATAGATAGATAGACAGATGATAGATAGATAGATAGATAGATAGACAGATGATAGATAGATAGATAGACAGATGATAGATAGATTGATCGATAGATAGATGATAGATAGATAGATAGATAGACAGAGGATAGATAGATAGATGAAAGATAGACAGATGATAGATAGATAAACAGGTGTGTAGTTACAGGCAAGGTGTTAATAGGATGGACAGGTGTGGGTGTAGTTACAGACAAGGTTTGGATTGAGTAATGGACAGTGTGTGGAGTTACAGCAATGTGGAAGAGTAATGGACAGTGTGTGTGTGTAGTACAGACAATGGGATAGAGTAATGGACAGTGGTGTAGTTACAGACAATGTGGATAGAGTAAGGGACTGTGTGTAGTTACAGACAAGGTGGAATAGAGTAATGGACAGTGTGTGTGTAGTTACAAACAAGGTGGATAAGTAGTAATGGAACAGTGTGTGTAGTTACACACAATGTTGATGAGAGTAATGGACAGTTTGTGTGTAGTTACAGACAAGGTGGTATAGAGTAATGGACAGTGTGTGTTGTAGTTACAGACAATGTGGAATAGAGTAATGGACAGGTGTGTTGTAGTTACAGACAAGGGGATAGAGTAATGGACAGTTGGTGGTAGTACCAAACAGTGGATAGGTAATGGACAGTGTTGTGTGTGTAGTTAAATGACAATGTGGAGTAGAGTAGTATGGATGTTGTTGATCAGGTTGTGTGTATTGGTACAAACAATGGTGATGTAGAGTAATGGACAAGTGTGTTGTAGTTACAGACAATGTGGGATAAGTAATGGACAGTGTGTGTAGTTACAAACAAGGTGGATAGAGTAATGGACAGTGTGTGTGTGTGTAGTTACAGCACATGTGGAAATAAAGTAATGGACAGTGTGTGTGTGTAGTTACAGACAATGTGGATGGAGTAATGGACAGTGTGTGTGTGTACAGACAATGTGGATTGATATGGACAGTGTGGGTGTAGTTACAGACAAGGTGGATCAAGTAATGGACAGTGTGTGTAGTTACACACAATGTTGATAGATAATGGACATGTGTGTGTTAGTTACAGACAAGGTTATAATGTGTAATGGACAGTGTGTGTGTTGTAGTTAAAACAAGGTGGTAGAGTAATGGACAGTTGTGTGTAGTTACACACAATGTGGATAAAGTAATGGACAGTGTGTGTAGGTACAGACAATGTGGATAGAGTAATGGACAGTGTGTGTGTAGTTACAAACAAGGTGGATAGAGTAATGGACAGTGTGTGTAGGTACAGACAATGTGGATAGAGTAATGAACAGTGTGTGTGTAGTTACAGACAATGTGGATAGAGTAATGGACAGTGTGTGTAGTTACAGACAAGGTGGATAGAGTAATGGACAGTGTGTGTGTGTAGTTACAGACAAGGTGGATAGAGTAATGGACAGTGTGGTGTGTAGTTACAGGACAATGTGGATAAGAGTAATGGACAGTGGTGTGTAGTTACAAACAAGGTGGGTGAGTAGTAATGGACAGTGTGTGTGTAGTTACAAACAAGGTGGAGTGGATAGAGTAATGGACAGTGTGTGTAGGTACAGACAATGTGGATAGAGTAATGGACAGGTGTGTGTGTGTAGTTACAAACAAGGTGGATAGAGTAATGGATGTGTGGTGTGTGTAGTTACAGACAATGTGGAGAGAGTAATGGACAGTGTGTTGTAGTTTACCACACAATGTGGATTAGAGTTAATGGACCAGTGTGTGTAGGTACAGACGATTGTGGATAGAGTAATGGGCAGTGTGTGTGTAGTTACAGACAAGGTGGATGAGTAGAATGGGCGTGTTGCAGTTACAGAACATGTGGATAGAGTAATGGACAGAGGTGTGTGCAGTTACAGGACAATGTGGAAAGAGTAATGGGCAGTGTGTGTGTAGTTACAAGACAAGTGGGATAGAGTAATGGACAGTGTGTGTAGTTACAGACAAATGTGGATAGAGTAATGGACCTGTGTGCAGTTACAGGACTATATGGATAGAGTAATGGCAGTGTGTGTGTAGTTACCACACAATGTGGATAGAGTAATGGACAGTGTGTGGTGTGTAGTTACAGACAATGTGGAGGTAGAGATGGACAGTGTGTGTGTAGTTACAAAAAAAGGTGGATCGAGAAGTAAGGGACAGTAAACTATGTAGTTACACACAATGTGGATAGAGTAATGGACAGCGTGTTGTAGTTACAGGCAAGGTTGATAGAGGAATGGACAGGTGTGTGGTAGTACTGACAATGTGGAAGGAGTAATGGACAGTGTGTGGTTGTAGTTAAAGACAATTTGGTTTTAGAGTAATGGACAGAGTGCAGTTACAGACAAGGTGAATAGAGTAATGGACAGTTGTGTGTAGGTACAGACAATGTGGAGTAGAGTAATGGACAGTGTGTGTGTAGTTAAAAACAAGTGGATAGAGTAATGGACAGTGTGTGTGTGTGTGTAGTTACACACAATGTGGATAGAGTAATGGACAGTGTGTGTAGTTACACACAATGTGGATAGAGTAATAGACAGTGTGGTGTAGTTACAAAACAAGGTGGATAGAGTAATGGACAGTGGTGTGTGTGTGTGTAGTTACACACAATGGGAAGAGTAATGGACAGTTGTGTTGTAGTTACACACATGTGGGTAGAGAATGGACAGTTGTGTGTAGTTACAGACAAGGTTGAATAGAGTAATGGACAGTGGGTGTGTAGTTACAAACAAGGTGGATAGAGTAATGGACAGTGTGTGTAGTTACACACAATGTGGATAGAGTAATGGACAGTGTGTGTAGGTACAGACAATGTGGATAGAGTAATGGACAGTGTGTGTGTAGTTACAAACAAGGTGGATAGAGTAATGGACAGTGTGTGTGTGTAGTTACACACAAGTGGATAGAGTAATGGACAGTGGTGTGTAGTTACAAACAAGGTGGATAGAGTAATGGACAGTTTGTGTGTGTAGTTACACACAATGTGGATAGAGTAATGGACAGTGTGTGTAGTTACACACAATGTGGGTAGAGTAAGGGACAGTGTGTGTAGTTAAAGACAAGGTGAATAGAGTAATGGACAGTGTGTGTGTAGTTACAAACAAGGTGGATAGAGTAATGGACAGTGTGTGTAGTTACACACAATGTGGATAGAGTAATGGACAGTGTGTGTAGGTACAGATAATGTGGATAGAGTAATGGACAGTGTGTGTAGTTACAAACAAGGTGGATAGAGTAATGGACAGTGTGTGTGTGTAGTTACACACAATGTGGATAGAGTAATGGACAGTGTGTGTGTAGTTACAAACAAGGTGGATAGAGTAATGGACAGTGTGTGTACTTACACACAATGTGGATAGAGTATGGACAGTGTGTGTAGGTACAGACAATGTGGATAGAGTAATGGGACAGGGGTGTGTGTAGTTACAAACAAGGTGAAAGAGTAATGGACAGTGGTTGTGTGTGTAGTTACACACAATGTGGATGGAGGTAATGGACAGTGTGTGTAGTTACAGACAAGATGGATAGAGTAATAGACATTTTGTATGTACTGTATATACAGATAACTTGGAAAAATATAATGGACAGTGTGTGTGTTACAGACACTGTAAAAGAGGGAAAACTTTAATGACTGTAGTGGCAGGGATAAGAGTAAGAGCCCAGAACTCTGACATTAGCATTCAAATCACCAGATTGCCCATGCCCCAACAAAACATATGTGACACAATAAATGAGCAAAAGGGGGTCACAGCTTTATTTAAATAATATTAATGAAATAACCTTGTTTTTATTAATTATTGTGGATTTATATAGCGCCAACATCTTCCGTAGTGCTTACAATTACAGGAGCTTACAATCTAAACACATTTATTTGACACATACAACCTAATTATAGAAATGTATAGATAGGGTAATCTGCCGCAAAGACCCTACATGCCGAACAGTATGTTGCCAGCGTGCTAGGGTTCAACATGTGGGGGATCGTTTAGGCAGATATTGGGTGGATTTAAGAGTGACCCGGCGGTCTTGGTTCACGTTGGGCCAATGACAAAATTAGAGGAGGAGGCAAGGTTATTAAAAATGATTTCTGAAAGTTAGGGGCCAAGTTAAAGTAAGGACCTCAATGGTAGTATTTTCAGAAATACTACCGCAGTCATGGCTACATAGGTAGGTCTGTTGTATTCAATTAGATCAACTGGACTTGAAGTTTAGTCAAGTCCAGTTGATCTAATTGAATACAACAGATAACATGACCTGGATGAATGAGAACCTTCACAAGCATACACTAGGTAGGCAAGAGAAGCTTAGGAGATTAATGCTAATGCTTAGAGGGTGGTGTTGTAAGGACCTTAGTAGAGACATGGACTGCACCCCAAATGATGATGCTGCTTTGGGGGAGAAGATGGCTAGAGGGTGGAGGAGATTATAAAACTTGGTATGGGGGGGGAAAGTGTACGTTGGACGACACAAGGGTAGTTAGATGGGTTAGGGATCAGGTTGCTCTTAAGATAATGGAGGGGGGAGCAATAAAGGAGTTAAGGAGGCATGTACATCCAAGTATGGAAGTAAATTAATGATAATCTAAAATGTATGTTTACAAATGCAAGAAGTCTGGCTGGAAAAACTGAGGAGCTAGAACTAATAGCTTTAAAGGAAAGGTTATAATGTGATCGTATTGCAGAAACATGGCTAAATGATTCATATGACAGGACTGTAAATAGGGAAGGATACTCTTTATTTAGACATGACAGAGTTAATAGAAAAGGAGGAGGATTATGTATGTATGCATGTTTAACAAGAATTGAAGCCAAATTTAAAATATGAGATAGATGGGGGGTATAAATGATAAGGAAGAAACAATATGGGTGGAGCTGTGTACAGGAAGCAAGAAGGTGGGTAAATTAATTGTTGGTGTTGTAAGTTATAAGTCACCAGATGCCAGTGAGGAGGTGGAAATTATTCTCCAAATGCAGTTGGCGAATGCTGCTGGTATGGGGCATGTTCGTGGTTATGGGGGGTTTTCAATTACCCTGAGATTAACGGAGAGTAAGGGAACTGCCAGCACTACAAAATATATTAAAGTTCTTAATCTTCTATATGAGCATTTTCTTTCACAGATGGAAGTTCCTACTAGACAGAATGCGTGTTGGATCTGGTGATATCTAATCAGTGGTGTCTACCAACCAGTATTTAAGTCATCCCTCCAGTCCCACCAGTCAGTGTTAGTAATCCCAGCACACCCACCTCCACAAGCCACGCCTATTGTCCCTGATGAAGCCATGCCCACTTATCATGCCATCACCCTTCTGCCATTAGGCGGCATTTAAAAGTTGTTTCAGGTGTCGGAAATCCTAGGAAACACCCCTGAATAACCCTGAGCTCATTTTGGAGATAAAGGTAAATAGGAAGCTTAGGGGAAAAGTGACCATGATAAAGTGTCATTTAATATAGGTTGCAAAAAAAAAAGGGGGCACTGGGTTAACAAAAGTATTAACTTTAGGAAATCTAATTTTATGTTTTATGACTTGTTCCTAGGTAAAGATATTGAGCAAGAAGTGGGTGCTTTTAAAAGGGGTATACATTTCTAAATTATTCTTTGAGGGGGAACAAAAAAATTAGGTCCACTCCGCATGGCTTAATGCTAGGTAAAAAGGAAAAGGAAAAAAAAGAAAAAGGCTTTTAGAATTTTGAAATCGGAGGGAAAAGAACAAGTCTTACAGGGAGTATAAAAGCTGTAATAAGGAGTGCAAGAAAGCAATTAAACTAGCTAAAATAGAAAATGAAAATAAGGACAACGCAGAAAAAGCAAGTCCATACACTAAAATGTTTTTTAGGTATGTCAATATGTAAAAAGATAGGACTGAGAATTGTGGGACCATTAAAATATAGGGTTTAGGTGATTATAAAGGATGCTAAAAAGACTAATGAGTTAAATTGTTGTTTTTTTCCCTCTATATTACATCCTTGCATATTAAAAGAGCTTAGTCAAGTTTTATCTAGACCATGTTTCTATCTTTCAGATTCACTTTTGCCTGGTGTGATTGGAAAAAAGGCAATGAAATGAAATACCAATATTCCAAAAAGGTAGTTATCCCAGCCTGGTAACATATAGACCTGTAAACCTTACTTCAGTGGTAGGGAAGGTGATGATGGAAACTTTGTTACGGGATCATATCCTGATTTTTTTCCAGAACCGATCTTATTAGTAGTGGTCAGCGGTGGATTTATGAGAAATAGATTGTGCCAGACAAATTTACTTGGTTTTTTATGAAGGAGTAAGATTTACCCTCTGGCATAGCAGTGGATTGGTTACTTGGATTTTGCTCAAGCTTTTGATACTGTGCCACATAGGCGACTAAGTATAAACTGAGGACTGTTGGCCTAGAATTGTCTTATTGGACACAGAGAGTGATGGTTAATAAAGCTACCATTTGTAGGCCAAAGTTCTAAGTGGAGTTCCTCAGGGTTCCGTACTGGGACCATTTATTTTAAATTGTTTATAATGACTTACTTAGCTGGGTACACACAGTAAAGATGTTTGAAAGATGTGTCTGCAAGATCCTGTCTGTCATTTTCAAAGATCAGGATACACACAGTCCGCACGCATTCTCCCTATACACAGCATAGGGAGAAACTTTTGGGACTGCCAAGTTTTCCACAACCGCAGCTGATGTCCCAATAGGGAGACTACTGCTGTTGAACAAAATTTTCGGTCTTTCCCGACACCATTGAGGCAGATGGGAACATTCTATGGCTGCACGCTCGTTCGGGAAAGATGCTACACACACTGCCGATAAAAACCCCAATGCCATTGAATCCTAGGGTATCAGGGCTTTATCGTTGGTGTGTGTTGTAGCTTTAGAAGGGGGCATTGAGAGCAAGGTCTCTGCGTTTGCTGATGACACTAATCTATGCAGAGCTTTGGAAACTTCAAATGATGTGCAATTGCTGCAAGCAGACCTAGATAGATTATCAAAATTGGCAGCAGAATGGCAGATGAGATTCAATGTTGATAAATGTAAGGTGATGCATTTGGGATTTAATAATCCCTGTGCACCTACAGATATCATGGAAATGGAAGAAGCAGAGGATATGATAACTTTATACAAATATATTAATGGGCCATACAATAAAATCTCTGGTGCATTGTTCACTAAAGGTCATATCAGGGGACTCGTGGACATCCTTTAAGATTGGAAGAAAAGAAGGAGAGAAGGTAAGAAACTTACCCGCTCGCTCGCTCCCCCGGCGTGTAGTCTGACAGGTCCGACGGACTTGTCTTATGCGCATGCGCGATCTATGCGCATAGAAGACAAGGTCCGTCGGGACCTGTCAGACTAAGCGCCAGGGGGAGCGAGCGGGTAAGTTTCTTACCTTCCTCATGGCTCCGTTTGTTCTATTGAAGAACGGAAGGTAAGGCACAGCTCCTTTACCTCCCGTTCTTCAATAGAACTGGATTCCCAAATCTTCAAAAATATGAGTGGGAGATACCCTTTAATTACATATAAAGGGATACTTTCCGATTGCCGTTTAGAGTCCAGAAGAAAGAAATTCTCATTGCCATGGATAATAGGGGTGGCGTAGTGATTAAAATAGATGCCATTGTGAATGTGGCTGGATTGTTTTCAAAAATGAGAGAAAAAATGGAAAACTCAAAAATCCTTGAACATGCCGGAAAATAATCTGAAAACCAGAATTCCGGAGAATCCGGAAAGTCACGTGGGCCACGGATCTCAGTAATACACCTTAGAACCAGATTCGGATCCGCATTTCGGTCAGTCTCTACTGCCTACCTTCACCCAGGTCAGCCTGATCCCATTCTAGCCAACAGGTTATAGAGGCTCTTCCTCTGTCCCCTATGTATCCCTTATAATTACAGATCGGGTTACCTGTGCACATAGGGAAATGTAGTCCAGGTAGCAGGTTGCCGTCTCCACCAAAGGGTTTCCCCCCCAAATGGACAAATCCAGGGAGAAAAACAGGGAAGACGCACACTGCAGAACCAATTTAAACTTTTATTTCACTTCAACCATCTCACGTGCACAATGTTCGGGGACACGCCCCCCATGCACCTGAGGAAAGGGACGTGTCCCCAAAAGTTGTGCACGTGAGATGGTTTGAAGTGAAATAAAAGTTTAAATTGGTTCTGCAGTGTGCGTCTTCCCTGTTTTTCTCCCGGATATGTATCTCTTATACCCTGATGCTGCTAGGAATGTCTTACAGACAATATGGAGAATGTGTGTAGTTACAGACAATGTAGCGAAAGTAATGGACAGTGTGTGTGGTGGGTGTGTGTGTATATACAGACTAGTTGGGAAAAGTAATGGAAAGTGTGTGTGTATTTACGGACTAGGGTTAGAAAGTAAAAGGACAGTGTGTGTGTGTGTGTGGTGTGGTATGTGGTGTGTGGGTGTGTGTGTTATACAGACTAGGGTAAGAAAGATAATGGACAGTGTGTGTGGTGTGTGTGTATGTGTGTATATACAGACTAGTTGGGAAAAGAAAACTAGGACTAGGACTACGGACTAGTGTAAGAAAATAATGGACAGTGTGGGTGGTGTGTGTGTTGGTGTGTGTGGGTAATATATATATATATACAGACTAGTTGGGAAAGTAACTAGGACTAGGACTACGGACTAGTGTAAGAAAAAAATGGACAGTGTGTGGGTGGTGTGTGTGATTGTGTATATATATATATATATATATATACAGACTAGTTGGGAAAGTAACTAGGACTAGGACTACGGACTAGTGTAAGAAAATAATGGACAGTGTGGGTGGGTGTGTTGTGTGTTGTGTGGTATATATATATATTACACAGACTAGTTGGGAAAAGTAACTAGGACTAGGACTACGGACTAGTGTAAGAAGAAAATAATGGACAGTGTGGGTGGTGTGTGTGTGTGTATTATATATATATATAATATATATATATATATATATATACACAGACTAGTTGGGAAAAGTAACTAGGACTAGGACTACGGACTAGTGTAAGGAAAATAATGGACAGTGTGGGGGTGTGTTGTGTATATATATATATATTACACGACTAGTTGGGAAAAGTAACTAGTACTAGGACTACGGACTAGTGTAAGAAAAAATGGACAGTGTGGAGTGTGTGGTGGTGTGCGTGTGTGTATTTACAAACTAGGACAATCCAACACCTTCATTACACAGATTGTTTCTCAGGCTGTGGCCCCAATGCTTCCTTTACTGCAAGGGCCATTTTCGTCTCCAATGCCTGGTAGGTAAACAGTCCGTACAAATCACTCACAACTTTCCAACTGCAACAATCTCTGGGGCCCCTTTCACCCTGTTTCTTTATAAGTTTAATTAGCCACCGTGTGATCATTTTTGGTCAGACACCTGGCAGAAAAATTCAATTCCCACATTTAATAATACAGCTGTAATAGATATTTTATAGATTTTCTCCTTCTGTTACAAGTGCTGATCACAAGATTATCTCCTTTAATAAGATCCGGCCCCTTGAGTGAGAAAGATGGGACACAATAATTTATTGCTGGAGATATCATTGTACAGCGGAGAGATATTACTGACAGAGGAACGGAAAAGAAGGAAGTCAGTGATCAACCACATACTGGAGCTATATTGTCTCTAGCAACACACTAAATGCTTACACATGAAGCAATGCACCTTTGATGTCCATTTGCCCTAAAGCGCTTGGTTTTGCTTATGTCCAATGTTTGGCCTTTGGGGGCTTCTTTGTTTTGAGTTTTCTGGATGTTTGCAAAGATGAAAGGTGTTGAAAACTTACCAGATCAAGGGGAACTTCTTTCAACTCCCAGCACAATGGAAGAGATACGGCATCATGCACAAGGTTGTAAAGGAAAGATAGGAAAGGCACAAACTGGAGTGGAAGTAATAGTCGCACGAAGAAAAGAAAGAATATAAGTTTAAGTAGGCATAAAAGTAAAACTGAAGGGCAGGCAGAAGATAAAAGCATAACATTAACAAATCACATAGTGCAAAAAAAAAAACAATAATTTAATTAAAAGGCAAACTAAAGCTAAATATAATGACCCGGCGGGATTGTATAATCTTTATGTTAACCTAGGGCTTGTAACTATGCACAGATGGTGTACACATTTGCTTGAGCAGCACGCACAATGTGGGGGGATGGAGGAGTATGTGTGCACAGGTTTGCTAGTTATAAACTAACAGACACACCTCTACAATCAGCTGCACGTACTATTACTATTTAATCTTTAAAATCGATAGAAAACTCTCACATTTTTTTCTCCCATAGACTTCTATGGGTCCGTTTTCGAACCTTCGAATTTACAGTTAATTTAATTAAAATTTAATTCGAAAAAAAGGACGAAACTCATCAGTTTCAAGCATCTCTATTGCCTTCTGATTCTGTTTTGATTTGAGGTTTTAGTTGACCTTTAAATGGACAGCAGAATTGCCATTACAGTAGTCCCATACAGTAATAGCCAAATCCAGTATGGTTATTACTGTATTGGACTACTGTATGGGAATTCTGCTGTCCATTTAAAGGGGAACTAAAGCCTCAAAACAATACAGAATCAGAAGGCAATTTTTAACAATAGATACCATTCTGCTATTCTGTATTGTTTTGAGGCATTAGTTGCCCTTTAAATGGACAGTAATCCAATAAGCACCGCACCATCGTTTCTACTGATCGAAAATCTGAACGGAAAACTATTGGACCGTGTATGGCTACCTTAAGTCCACGTTGACTGTATTATATGTTTACTGAAGGATACTGCATTCACCCTGACATTTTTGCCTGCATATCTGCATTTGTCTTTGAGAAGGTTGCCACCATATATCTTCGCGAGCAAAGCAATGTTTATTGATTTCAGTAGGACAGTGAAATATATTCATGGACACCAATGAGGGACTGGAATAAATTCATGGTTTATAGAGAATGCCCATTTTAATGCAAGCAATCTGTTAGAACACACTGATATATAGCATGACAACAGGCAGGGAAACAAATCGTTTTAAGAAAGAATATTGTATGAATGACTGCATTTCCCTTTAATATAGGGGGGTACTTGGATAAAAAGAATATTTTCACATTGACTGACTGTCAGGTAAACCCAGGGGTAAAATAGCTCAGATAGGTGGCCACAAGTAAAGACAATAAATATGGACATATTTTGTTCTCTAATAATGAAAGGAATTGATGGAATTCCAGTGTTTCGGAAACAGCTTCAAGCTGCCTGGGATAGTAGGTTTCATCTTTAGCTACAGAAAGGTTTTTTTCTACAATAAGAGACGAGACGCTGAATTGCCTCCCTGAAGATCTTGTGCCTGAAGATACAGAAATCATTTCAAGAAAAGGTTCGATGTGTATTTAGCAATAGAGGGAATAAAAGGTTACCGGTATTAAAACATGCTGTACAGTGTATTACATAATTCAGGGGCTAAACGTGATGGACATGTTTCTTTTGTGTCTCTATAACAAGTATTCTAACGTGTTTGCACTCACTTTGATAAAACAGTAAACACTCGTTTTTCATTGGTTAACTTTCCATGTTTAAAAAGTGAAAAACAAAGTCACCTAGGGCACATTCTAAAGGTTCGTCAACCATTCGCCACTAAACTTTAAACTTTTGCCGCCACAATCGCCATTTTATTTACTGCTGCAGTAACTGCTTGATGGTATTTATAAAAAATCCAAATTTATACTTACGTAAATTTGTTTTCCTTGAATCCCAAAGGCAGCAGTAATGCTGAGATGTTAGTCCGCCCACCCAATGTTAGGACCAGCCCCAAAGCTTAAAAAAAAAAAAAAACATGCATACCTCCTACAGTGAAAATTTCCAAAAGCAGTAAGAATCTCAGTAATATGCTCAGAAAGCAAAGTTTTTAATAGGGTAGGGTTAAATATATGCTGCCTTTGGGATTCAAGGAAAACAAAAGTTACGTATAACTTAAGTATAAATTGGATTTTCCTTATCATCCCCAAGGCAGCAGTAATACTGAGATGTCCCAAAGCAGTGTGGGAATTAAGGGAGGGAATCTGAGGATTTTTAACTTGCAGAACATTATGAGCGAAAGCCGCTTCCCTTTCGTGGAGAATGTCCAATCTGTAATGCCTCACAAAGGATGATATGAGGCCCAGGTGGCTGCTTGCAGATTTGCTCTGGAGTGGTGCCCGCATAGGCTGCCCAGGAGGTAGAGACTGCTCGGGTTGAGTGAGCCTTCACCCGTTCTGGAGCTGGAAGTTCAGGCTTCTGATAAGTTGCGGAGATGGCTAACTTCAACCACCTGGCAATGGTAGCTTTCGAGGCAGTTTTACCCTTGTTAGCCACCGCATACAAGACCAGGAGGAGTTTGACTTCTGAAGTCCTTAACCCTGGAAAGGTAATTTAATAAACACCTTTAACATCCACTGGGGTCATAGAGTCTCCCTCCGCGTTAACTGCGTTCGGATGGACGGCCGGCAAAAAGATTTCCTACTCCTATGGAAATCTGAGGATACCTTAGGGATGAAGGCCGGATCTAGTTTTAGATGGATCCCTTCTTCCAGAATTCGGAGATATGGTTCCCTACTTGATAACGCTGAAGTTCACTGATTCTTCTAGCAGAGCATAGGGCTATCAACAAGGCTGTTTTCCAAGTGAGGAATTGGATCATATGTCGGTGAGAGGTTCAAAGGGTTGTAGACTTAACCTTTTAAAACTACTGACAAGTCCCATCTTGGAATAAAGGATCTGACCTTTGGCCTTAAGACTAGGGCTGCTTTAAAAAACCTCCTGATGAAAGGGTCCCCCCGCAATGTCTGTATTATAAAGGCTCCCAGCGCAGCAACTTGTACCTTGAGAGTACTAGGGGCTAGTCCTTTATTTAATCCTTCCACGAGGAATTCCAGTATCAAGGGAAATCTTGGGTAGCTCTTCCCAAATCTGTTTTTATGGCACCAAGTTTGAAAGGTGTTCCACACCCTTTGATATATTTAATTTGTAACTGTCTTACAGCTTTTCATAAGGGTAACTATGACCTCCTCAGAGAACCCAAACCTTTGCATTATTCCCTTTCAGTAGCCATGCTGAAAGTTTTAGGTCTTATTATTATTTTTTTTTCTGTTGGGAGATATACCCTGTTTAGAGAAGATATTGAAACAGAATCCTAGGAATCTTTTCCCTGGCTGGGGGTGAGGGACGATTTTTTTCGAAATTGATTATCCAGCCTAGGTTCTGGGAGCATTGAGAGTGTGGTTTGGATATTTGAGTTAAGGTTACTTCTGATGCTGCCCGGAGAAGCCAATCGTCTAAATATGGAATAATCTCTATTCCCAGGTGACGAAGATGTGTTGCAATTACTATCATAATTTTTGTGAAGACCGTTGGTGTGCACTGGAGAGATGCCGAACGGAAGGGCAGTAAATTGAAGATGAAGCAGATGGGATTGTTACCTCTGACGGCATGGTCTTATAGGGATGTGGAGATAGGCGTCCTGAAGGTCCAGGGTTGCCAAATAATCTCCTGGTAAGATGGAATTGATTGCCGACCTGATAGTTTCCATCTTGAATGCTCTTTCTTATATGTGTGTTCTGGTATCTTAGATCTATAATTGTCCGGACTTTTCCTGACGGCTTGGGAATTAAAAATACTGGGGAGTAAACTCCTAATCCCTTTTCTCCTACAAGAACCGGTATTAAGACTCTTGCTGCATGAAGAGTTGAATGGCTTGTGAGAGGATTTGCTGTCCTTCCACAGTCCGGGGTAGTGGCGACTTCAAAAAATGGTCTAAGGGATGATGAAAAAAATTCTATAGAGTAGCCATATTTGACGGTCTCAGGACCCACCGTAATTTTTTCCCAGGCCTTGCTGAAAGTCTTATAAACGCCCTCCCTGAAATCTGGCGTCATGAGACAGGGGTCTTTGAAACACCATGCGCCCTCTGCTTCTAGGCTGTCTTGGTCGAAAAAATGGTTGCCTCTCTCTGTCCCTAGGGAATCTGGCCCCAATCTTTTGTCTCTTCTGGGTCGAAGGGGAAGAAATTAGAGAAAAGTTTAGGCAAAGAAAAACTTCTATCAGGGACCTTCCACTTCTTCTTAATAATGTCTTTAATGGACACATGGATAGGAAGGAAAAAAACTGTTCTTGATTGCCCCTGAAAATAAATGAGGTACCTTCCTAGGGGGCTCCTGCGGATCCTCAGCCTCCAGGGTCTCAATTACTATTTTGAGAAAAGGCTCTATAACTGCAGCCAGTAAGAAAAATCTTCTTCCTCCGATATTTCTCCTTCTTCGGCTGGAGAGAACACGTTCCTGCGGAGGAGAGGATGGCCCAGGCTTCGTGTTTGGAGTTGTTCCATATCTGTAGTTGGCTCATTACCTGAGGGCGTCTGAATCTCTACAGAAGGGGATCCTTCCGTTGTCAGGTTTTGCGGACCCATAGCTTGGAAGGACTCAAATGCATTCTTAAAAAAGGAAAAAAATTCTTGCTTGATGGAGCTTTTTCAGGGTGGTTTCAGGAGCTTTTACTTTCCCATACATGAGACAATAAACTTGTCCTTATAATCCTTGGGTAGCCTTACATCCCATCCGGACAAAAACTTGACTTGGCAGTGGCTTCCCCCTGCCAGATGGAGGAGGAGAGACTGAATAGGTGCTTCAGAGGAAGACATTCTACCTGAAACACCAAAAAAACAAGAAGGACATCAATATTCTGCGCTGCACAGAACATACCTTTGAGTTAGACTAGGAGTAGTGACCCTGTCGCATCCAAGCTGGAAAGAAGGAGAGTGGGAGAGTCTCCTACCAGGCAACTATTGGGAGCCGGTGTCCAGAGCAGTGGGTTCACTAAACCAGGAAGCGGCAGTGTGCCTATTCAGCTGCTGCTTATTGAAACTCCCGCTGTCTGTCGAGCTTACGTGACGTCATCGCGCATACACAATGACGTCACGCGCATATGCAGCGCGCACCCCTGCCGGTAGCTGCCATGTTGAAGGAGGCAGGCACCGGTAACACAGCCCAATGACGGGATGCTTTTGGAGTCCTAGGCAAGGCTTGCTGCTGGATCTCATCACACACACAGGTTAATACCTGCACTGACTGGCTAACCCTCTGGATTAGGCACAAACACAAGGAAAAAAGAAGGAAAGGAAAAAAAAAAAATACCCCAGCGCTCCCCAGGAACAGCACTCCTTTATATCAGTGCTTTAGGAGCTGTAGGACAAAAAAACACTGTAGGAGGTATTGCTTGTTTTTTTTTTAAAGCTTTGGGGGCTGGTCCTACATTGGGTGGGCGGGACTAACATCTCAGTATTACTGCTGCCTTGGGGATGATAAGGAAACACAGATTTTTAGTATGAATAAATAAAAACAAGTACTTTCTTGTGTATGTTCGCCCATTTAAAATTGCCAGGTCTGTGGTATATGTATATATACTACAGTATATGTAGCCTGTCAGTGGATCCTTGGAGAGTTGTCAGTACATTGTGGAGTGTTTCTCAATATTAATAAGGGTCCAGGGGGAGTGAAGTCTATTTTCAGCATTTACTCTAATACAATTTCCGGTTTTACCAAGATCGGCATTTTTTCATTTCACCGCAATAAAGGGCTTAAAGGGACAGTTCAGTGGAAATTATTAATATTTGTTAAATTGTTAGTTTGTGTAATGTCTTCTTAGTTATTCTACATATTCTCTCCCATTTTAAAAATCAGTTGATTTCATACCCTTTGCTGTTCCTGCTGTGTGACATTGGTGAGCTGACATTTCAGGTCCTGTAACGATCCTTCTTCTTCCCAGAATGCACCACATCCTTGGAATGTTCCTAACAGTAATTTCTACTGATTGGGTTGTGGATGGGTCAAACATGCTCAGATCTCTACTGAGCAACTGAATCAACCCAGGCTCTGGGTCAAGGACAAAGACCATAACGGTCTCTTTAGAGGTCCTGCAAACAGGAAGGCAGTATTTCAGTTGCATTTATTTATACAGACAAAATGCTGAATTGGCAGATTAAGGTCATTGGATGAAAAAAATCTGCTCTTTTTTCTGAAAAGCACATGTATTTGCACTGAACTTCCCCTTTTACTCAATGAATACGGCAATACTACTGTCGCCTTTTACTGCAGCCTTATAAATATGGCAAAGATCTTTGCCATGGTGATGTGCGCCGATATTATTCTTAATTCTTATAGAAAGGCATGAACCAATGTGATGAAGGTTCAAACCCCTGGACTGCAATGTCCATATGCTCATTAACAGACAGGGGGAGGGGCATGATGTTTGTGATGTCACTTAGGAGGTGGACAGAAGTGAAGTTAGCAGCCTAGAGGGTGGGAGTGAGGTGAGTTTAGGGGTGTTCTGGGGGTGTGTGATGGCCAAAAAGGGGCATGGCAGGGAGAAGATTAGAGACTGCTCTCCATCACGGGAGTCTGGGGCAGTCTTAAAGGAGTGCAGGAGACTGCGGGGAGAGTCCCGCAACGGGTGGGATACCTGCATTAAAGTTGCAGGATAAAAGGATGAATGAAGAGGCATTGAACCAGTTGCCTACGAATAACATTGATGGTGAGGGTGATGAAAGAGCATTATTTTTGGTAAATACTGTAAGTTGAGCACAGTATGTATGTATGTATAATTTTATTTAAAAAATACAGAGTTTACAACCAAGGGGATAAGTGCAACAATTTACAGATAGATAAAATTAAATTAAATACAATTTCATACATCGGTTAAGAAAGCATATATATAAGTTATGTATAAATTGATGTGCAACAAGGCTTACACATTAGGAATGAGATCCCTGCCCCGAAGAGCTTACAATTAGAGATGTAATGTGGGATCGATTAGAACCCAGTTTCGAATCGAATCTGAGGGTTTCGAAGTCCCGTCGAAACTTTTGGAACTCCCGAATTCACAGAACCCAATCGAAAGTAGGCGATTTTTGAAAAATCGAAAGTAGCTGAATTTGAAAATCGAAGATCGAACTTTCGAAATTTCCGTAAATTTCGAAAATTCAATAGAACTAAATTCGAAAATCAAAAATGAAATAATTGAGTAATTATCTTTTATGGTATGAGGTGAATTTAGCTATGGTGATATAGCGATCTCACTCTTAGGGAACCTGTGGGGTATCACAATGAAGAGAGGTCACAGGCTCAGATTATTTCTCTCTTGGTGATTAAGGTATATGGCAGGGTGGCAATGTCCCCAAAGGCCATAAGCAGACATTTTTATAGTCATGAGCAGGATATATACCAGATTGTAGATCGTATATACGTAGATCAAAACCCTAATAAATATGGTAGTTATTGATTGATTCCTGAAACAGAATTTACATTAATTATTTATTTATTTACACATTACCTGAGTATTAAAAAAAAAATGCTTTGCTTTGATTACCATGTAAAGTTCTGCTAAAGTCCCTCCCTTCCCATGATGCTGTTAGCTTTTTTATATATTTTTTTATGATTGGCTGTTGTGTGGGTCAATCAAGGCTCTGATCTGTCCAATCAGTCAGTATTATTTATCGCCGATATGAAAAATATTTCATATCTTAATCAATATGTATTCCACTTTAACAAAATGTAAAATGACAGTAGATGTTGAATAATAATAATGGATGCTGAGATCCAGATGCAGGTGGAATGTTTAGCATGTCTATTGAAGCCGTTCTAGTGGTCCTCTTCAGGCCTAGTGGCCTTTTAACCAAGGAAACAATATTCAGAAGAACAATCAAAGTTCCTTTATCAACATCTATTAAGCCATTTTATGGGATGTTTCCATTGTGTGGTTACAGGAGTTGGAAACAGCTCATTGAAAATCAGAACCCTGCCCACCAGATAACTTCAGCATTTTGTCACTGTTACAGACACGCACATTGTTTCCTATGCAGTAAATAGCTAGACGGATTCCAGTTCTCATTCAGCAGTTTCCTGCCATGAACTGTGATTGTGCCTTTCCATGCAATTAGCCACTAAATACCTTCCTGTCTGATGCTGGGCGGGCAGCAGCTCTTTGTTTAGTCTCAAGTGCTGGGATGGCAAAGAGACCCACATTGTGTGCTTAGAAAAAGGCTGAGATAAAGAGAGAAATACAGACAATCTTTATTAGGAACGATGATAGATAGATAGATAGATAGATAGATAGATAGATAGATAGATAGATAGATAGATAGATAGATAGATAGATTAGATAGATAGATAGAATAGAGGTAGGAGATGGATGGATGATGGATGAGATGGATGGAGATGGATGGATGGAGATGGATGGATGGTGGATGGGATGGATGGTGGTGGATGGATGGATGGATGGATAGATAGATGATACAGAAAATAAAATTGATAGTAGTTGGATACCAGAAAAAGCATTTCTATCTATCTATCTATCTATCTATCTATCTATCTATCTATCTATCTATCTATCTATCTATCTATCTATCATCGTTCCTAATAAAAGATTCTGTATTTTCTCTCTTTATCTCAGCCTTTTCTAAGCACACAATGTGGGGTCTCTTTGCCATCCCAGCACTTGAGACTAAACAAAGAGCTGCTCCCGCCAGCATCAGACAGGAAAGGTATTTAGTGGCTAATTGCATTGAAAGGCACAATCACAAGTTCAATGGCAGGAAACTGCTGAATGAGAACTGGAATCCTTAGCTATTTACAGCATAGGAAACAATGTGCGTGTCTGTAACAAGTGACAAAAGTGCTGAAGTTATCTGGTTGGCAGGGTTCTGATTTTCAATGAGCTGTTCCAACTCCTGTAACACACAAATGGAAAACTCCCATAAAATGGCTTAATAGGATGTTGATAAAGGAACTTTGATTGTTCTTCTGAATATTGTTTCCTTGGTTAAAAGGCCACTAGGCCATGAAGGACCACTAGAACGGCTTCAATAGACATTGCTAAACATTCCACCTGCATCTGGATCTCAGCATCCATTATTATTATTCAACATCTACTGTCATTTTACATTTTGTTAAAGTGGAATACATATTGATTAAGATATGAATATTTTTCATATCGGCGATAAATAAATACTGACTGATTGGACAGATCAGAGCCTGATTGACCCACACAACAGCCAATCATAAAAAAAATATATAAAAAAGCTAACAAGCATCATGGGAAGGGGAGGGACTTTAGCAGAACTTTACATGGTAGATCAAAGCAAAGCATTTTTTTTTAATACTCAGGTATGTGTAAAATAAATAAATAATTAATGTAAATTCTGTTTCAGGAATCAATCAATAAACTACCATATTTATTAGGGTTTTGATCTACGTATATACGATCTACAATCTGGTATATATCCTGCTCATGACTATAAAAATGTCTGCTTATGGCCTTTGGGGACATTGCCACCCTGCCATATACCTTAATCACCAAGAGAGAAATAATCTGAGCCTGTGACCTCTCTTCATTGTGATACCCACAGGTTCCCTAAGAGTGAGATCGCTATATCACCATAGCTAAATTCACCTCATACCATAAAAGAATTCTTTTCATTTTTGAATTTTCGAAATTTACGGAAATTTCGAAAGTTCGAGCTTCGATTTTCAAAATTCAGCTACTTTCGATTTTTCAAAAATCGCCTACTTTCGATTTGGGTTCTGTGAAATTCGGGAGTTCCAAAAGTTTCGACGGGACTTCGAAACCCTCAGATTCGATTCGAAACTGGGTTCTAATCGATCCCACATTACATCTCTAATTGTAAGCTCTTCGGGGCAGGGATCTCATTCCTAATGTGTCAAGCCTTGTTGCACATCAATTTATACATAACTTATATATATGCTTTCTTAACCGATGTATGAAATTGTATTTAATTTAATTTTTATCTATCTGTATAATGGCTTGCACTTATCCCCTTGGTTGTAAACTCTGTATTTTTTAAATAAAATTATACATACATACATACTGTGCTCAACTTACAGTATTACCAAAAATAATAGCTCTTTCATCACCCTCACCATTCAATGTTATTCGTAGGCAACTGGTTCAATGCCTCTTCATCCTTTTATCCTGCAACTTTAATGCAGGTATCCCACCCGTTGCGGGACTCTCCCGCAGTCTCCTGCACTCCTTTAAGACTGCCCCAGACTCCCGTGATGGAGAGCAGTCTCTAATCTTCTCCCTGCCATGCCCCTTTTGGCCATCACACCCCCAGAACACCCCTAAACTCACCTCACTCCACCCTCTAGGCTGCTAACTTCACTTCTGTCCACCTCCTAAGTGACATCACAAACATCATGCCCCTCCCCCTGTCTGTTAATGAGCATATGGACATTGCAGTCCAGGGGTTTGAACCTTCATCACATTGGTTCATGCCTTTCTATAAGAATTAAGAATAATATCGGCGCACATCACCATGGCAAAGATCTTTGCCATATTTATAAGGCTGCAGTAAAAGGCGACAGTAGTATTGCCGTATTCATTGAGTAAAAGGGGAAGTTCAGTGCAAATACATGTGCTTTTCAGAAAAAAGAGCAGAATTTTTTCATCCCAATGACCTTAATCTGCCAATTCAGCATTTTGTCTGTATAAATAAATGCAACTGAAATACTGCCTTCCTGTTTGCAGGACCTCTAATAGAGACCGTTATGGTCTTGTCCTTGACCCAGAGCCTGGGTTGATTCAGTTGCTCAGTAGAGATCTGAGCATGTTTGACCCATCCAACACCCAATCAGTAGAAATTACTGTTAGGAACATTCCAAGGATGTGGTGCATTCTGGGAAGAAGAAGGATCGTTACAGGACCTGAAATGTCAGCTCACCAATGTCAACAGCAGGGAACAGCAAAGGGTATGAAATCAACTGATTTTTCAAAATGGGAGAGAATATGTAGAATAACTAAGAAGACATTACACAAACTAACAATTTAACAAATATTAATAATTTCCACTGAACTGTCCCTTTAAGCCCTTTATTGCGGTGAAATGAGAAAATGCCGATCTTGGTAAAACCGGAAATTGTATTAGAGTAAATGCTGGAAAATAGACTTACACTCCCCCTGGACCCTTATTAATATTGAGAAACACTCCACAATGTACTGACAACTTCCAAGGATCCACTGACAGGCTACATATACTGTAGTATATATACATATACCACAGACCTGGCAATTTTAAATGGGCGAACATAACACAAGAAAGTACTTGTTTTTAGTTATTCATACTAAAAATCTGTGTTTCCTTATCATCCCCAAGGCAGCAGTAATACTGAGATGTTAGTCCCGCCCACCCAATGGTAGGACCAGCCCCCAAAGCTTTAAAAAAAAAAAACAAGCATACCTCCTACAGTGTTTTTTGTCCTACAGCTCCTAAAGCACTGATATAAAGGAGTGCTGTTCCTGGGGAGCGCTGGGGTATTTTTTTTTTTTCCTTTCCTTCTTTTTTCCTTGTGTTGTGCCTAATCCAGAGGGTTAGCCAGTCAGTGCAGGTATTAACCTGTGTGTGTGATGAGATCCAGCAGCAAGCCTTGCCTAGGACTCCAAAAGCATCCCGTCATTGGGCTGTGTTACCGGTGCCTGCCTCCTTCAACATGGCAGCTACCGGCAGGGGTGCGCGCTGCATATGCGCGTGACGTCATTGTGTATGCGCGATGACGTCACGTAAGCTCGACAGACAGCGGGAGTTTCAAATAAGCAGCAGCTGAATAGGCACACTGCCGCTTCCTGGATTTAGTGAACCCACTGCTCTGGACACCGGCTCCCAATAGTTGCCTGGTAGGAGACTCTCCCACTCTCCTTCTTTCCAGCTAGGATGCGACAGGGTCACTACTCCTAGTCTACTCAAAGGTATGTTCTGTGCAGCGCAGAATATTGATGTCCTTCTTGTTTTATTTGTGTTTGCAGGTAGAATGTCTTCCTCTGAAGCACCTATTCAGTCTCCTCCTCCATCTGGCAGGGGGAAAGCCACTGCCAAGTCAAGTTTTTGTCCCGGATGGGATGTAAGGCTACCCAAGGATTATAAGGACAAGTTATGTGTCTCATGTATGGGAAAGTTAAAAGCTCCTGAAACCCCTGAAAAAGCTCCATCAATGCAAGAATTTTTTTCCTTTTTTAAGAATGCATTTGAGTCCTTCCAAGCTATGGGTCCGCAAAACCTGACAACGGAAGGATCCCCTTCTGTAGAGATTCAGACGCCCTCAGGTAATGAGCCAACTACAGATATGGAACAACTCCAAACACGAGAGCCTGGGCCATCCTCTCCTCCGCAGGAACGTGTTCTCTCAGCCGAAGAAGGAGAAATATCGGAGGAAGAAGATTTCTTACTGGCTGCAGTTATAGAGCCTTTTCTCAAAATAGTAATTGAGACCCTGGAGGCTGAGGATCCGCAGGAGCCCCCTAGGAAGGTACCTCATTTATTTTCAGGGGCAATCAAGAACAGTTTTTTCCTTCCTATCCATGTGTCCATTAAAGACATTATTAAGGAAGAGTGGAAGGTCCCTGATAAGAAGTTTTCTTTGCCTAAACTTTTCTCTAATTTCTTCCCCTTCGACCCAGAAGAGACAAAAGATTGGGGCCAGATTCCCTAGGGACAGAGAGAGGCAACCATTTTTTCGACCAAGACAGCCTAGAAGCAGAGGGCGCATGGTGTTTCAAAGACCCCTGTCTCAATGACGCCAGATTTCAGGGAGGGCGTTTATAAGACTTCAGCAAGGCCTGGGAAAAAATTACGGTGGGTCCTAGAGACCGTCAAATATGGCTACTCTATAGAATTTTTTCATCATCCATTAGACCATTTTTTGAAGTCGCCACTACCCCGGACTGTGGAAGGACAGCAAATCCTCTCACAAGCCATTCAACTCTTCATGCAGCAAAGAGTCTTAATACCGGTTCTTGTAGGAGAAAAGGGATTAGGAGTTTACTCCCCAGTATTTTTAATTCCCAAGCCGTCAGGAAAAGTCCGGACAATTATAGATCTAAGATACCAGAACACACATATAAAGAAAGAGCATTCAAGATGGAAACTATCAGGTCGGCAATCAATTCCATCTTACCAGGAGATTATTTGGCAACCCTGGACCTTCAGGACGCCTATCTCCACATCCCTATAAGACCATGCCGTCAGAGGTACAATCCCATCTGCTTCATCTTCAATTTACTGCCCTTCCGTTCGGCATCTCCAGTGCACCAACGGTCTTCACAAAAATTATGATAGTAATTGCAACACATCTTCGTCACCTGGGAATAGAGATTATTCCATATTTAGACGATTGGCTTCTCCGGGCAGCATCAGAAGTAACCTTAACTCAAAATATCCAAACCACACTCTCAATGCTCCAGAACCTAGGCTGGATAATCAATTTCGAAAAATCGTCCCTCACCCCCAGCCAGGGGAAAAGATTCCTAGGATTCTGTTTCAATACTTCTCTAAACAGGGTATATCTCCCAACAGAAAAAAAAATAATAATAAGACCTAAAACTTTCAGCATGGCTACTGAAAGGGAAATAATGCAAAGGTTTGGGTTCTCTGAGGAGGTCATAGTTACCCTTATGAAAAGCTGTAAGACAGTTACAAATTAAATATATCAAAGGGTGTGGAACACCTTTCAAACTTGGTGCCATAAAAAACAGATTTGGGAAGAGCTACCCAAGATTCCCTTGATACTGGAATTCCTCGTGGAAGGATTAAATAAAGGACTAGCCCCTAGTACTCTCAAGGTACAAGTTGCTGCGCTGGGAGCCTTTTATAATACAGACATTGCGGGGGACCCTTTCATCAGGAGGTTTTTTAAAGCAGCCCTAGTCTTAAGGCCAAAGGTCAGATCCTTTATTCCAAGATGGGACTTGTCAGTAGTTTTAAAAGGGTTAAGTCTACAACCCTTTGAACCTCTCACCGACATATTGATCCAATTCCTCACTTGGAAAACAGCCTTGTTGATAGCCCTATGCTCTGCTAGAAGAATCAGTGAACTTCAAGCGTTATCAAGTAGGGAACCATATCTCCGAATTCTGGAAGAAGGGATCCATCTAAAACTAGATCCGGCCTTCATCCCTAAGGTATCCTCAGATTTCCATAGGGAGTAGGAAATCTTTTTGCCGGCCGTCCATCCGAACGCAGTTAACGCGGAGGGAGACTCTATGACCCCAGTGGATGTTAAATGGTGTTTATTAAATTACCTTTCCAGGGTTAAGGACTTCAGGAAGTCAAACTCCCTCCTGGTCTTGTATGCAGGTGCTAACAAGGGTAAAACTGCCTCGAAAGCTACCATTGCCAGGTGGTTGAAGTTAGCCATCTCCGCAACTTATCAGAGCCTGAATCTTCCAGCTCCAGAACGGGTGAAGGCTCACTCAACCCGAGCAGTCTCTACCTCCTGGGCAGCCTATGCGGGCACCACTCCAGAGCAAATCTGCAAAGCAGCCACCTGGGCCTCATATCATACCTTTGTGAGGCATTACAGATTGGACATTCTCCACGAAAGGGAAGCGGCTTTCGCTCATAATGTTCTGCAAGTTAAAAATCCTCAAGATTCCCTCCCTTAATTCCCACACTGCTTTGGGACATCTCAGTATTACTGCTGCCTTGGGGATGATAAGGAAAATCCAAATTTATACTTAAGTTATACGTAACTTTGTTTTCCTTGAATCCCAAAGGCAGCATATATTTAACCCTACCCTATTAAAAACTTTGCTTTCTGAGCATATTACTGAGATTCTTACTGCTTTGGAATAATTTCACTGTAGGAGGTATGCATGTTTTTTTTTTTTTTTAAGCTTTGGGGGCTGGTCCTAACATTGGGTGGGCGGGACTAACATCTCAGCATTACTGCTGCCTTTGGGATTCAAGGAAAACAAATTTACGTAAGTATAAATTTGGATTTTTATAAATACCATCAAGCAGTTACTGCAGCAGTAAATAAAATGGCGATTGTGGCGGCAAAAGTTTAAAGTTTAGTGGCGAATGGTTGACGAACCTTTAGAAATGTGCCCTAGGTGACTTTGTTTTCACTTTTTAAACATGGAAAGTTAACCAATGAAAAACGAGTGTTTACTGTTTATCAAAGTGAGTGCAAACACGTTAGAATAACTGTTATAGAGACACAAAAGAAACATGTCCATCACGTTTAGCCCCTGAATTATGTAATACACTGTACAGCATGTTTTAATACCGGTAACCTTTTATTCCCTCTATTGCTAAATACACATCGAACCTTTTCTTGAAATGATTTCTGTATCTTCAGGCACAAGATCTTCAGGGAGGCAATTCAGCGTCTCGTCTCTTATTGTAGAAAAAAACCTTTCTGTAGCTAAAGATGAAACCTACTATCCCAGGCTTGAAGCTGTTCCGAAACACTGGAATTCCATCAATTCCTTTCATTATTAGAGAACAAAATAATGTCCATATTTATTGTCTTTACTTGTGGCCACCTATCTGAGCTATTTTACCCCTGGGTTTACCTGACAGTCAGTCAATGTGAAAATATTCTTTTTATCCACAAGTACCCTATATTAAAGGGGAAATGCAGTCATTCATAACAATATTCTTTCTTAAAACGATATTGTTTCCCTGCCTGTTGTCAGTGCTATATATCAGTGTGTTCTAACAGATTGCTTGCATTAAAATGGGCATTCTCTATAAACCATGAATTTATTCCAGTCCCTCATTGGTGTCCATGAATATATTTCACTGTCCTACTGAAATCAATAAACATTGCTTTGCTCGGCGAAGATATATGGTGGCACCTTCTCAAAGACAAATGCAGATATGCAGGCAAAAAATGCAGGGTGAATGCAGTATCCTTCAGTAAACATATAATACAGTCAACGTGGACTTAAGGTAGCCATACACGGTCCAATAGTTTTCCGTTCAGATTTTCGATCAGTAGAAACGATGGTGCGGTGCTTATTGGATTACTGTCCATTTAAAGGGCAACTAATGCCTCAAAACAATACAGAATAAGAATGGTATCTATTGTTAAAAAGATTGCCTTCTGATTCTGTATTGTTTTGAGGCTTTAGTTCCCCTTTAAATGGACAGCAGAATTCCCATACAGTAGTCCAATACAGTAATAACCATACTGGATTTGGCTATTACTGTATGGGACTACTGTATGGCAATTCTGCTGTCCATTTAAAGGTCAACTAAAACCTCAAATCAAAACAGAATCAGAAGGCAATAGAGATGCTTGAAACTGATGAGTTTCGTCCTTTTTTCGAATTAAATTTTAAATTAAATTAACTGTAAATTCGAAGGTTCGAAAACGGACCCATAGAAGTCTATGGGAGAAAAAAATGTGAGAGTTTCTATCGATTTTAAAGATTAAATAGTAATAGTACGTGCAGCTGATTGTAGAGGTGTGTCTGTTAGTTTATAACTAGCAAACCCTGTGCACACATACCTCCTCCATCCCTCCCACATTGTGACGTGCTGCTCAAGCAAATGTGTACACCATCTGTGCATAGTTACAGCCCTAGGTTAACATATAAGATTATACAATCCACGCCGGGTCATTATATTTTAGCTTTAGTTTGCCTTTTAATTAAATTATTGTTTTTTTTTGCACTATGTGATTTGTTAATGTTATGCTTTATCTTCTGCCTGCCCTTTCAGTTTACTTTTATGCCTACTTAAACTTATATTCTTTCTTTCTTCGTGCGACTATTACTTCCACTCCAGTTTGCCTTTCCTATCTTTCCTTTACAACCTTGTGCATGATGCCGTATCTCTTTCCATTGTGCTGGGAGTTGAAAGAAGTTCCCCTTGATCTGGTAAGGTTTTCAACACCTTTCATCTTTGCAAAACATCCAGAAAACTCAAAACAAAGAAAGCCCCAAAGGCCAAAACAGTGGACATTAAGCAAAACCAAGCGCTTTAGGGCAAATGGACATCAAAGGTGCATTGCTTCATGTGTAATGCATTTAGTGTGTTGCTAGAGACAATATAGCTCCAGTATGTGGTATGATCACTGACTTCCTTCTTCCGTTCCTCTGTCAGTAATATCTCCGCTGTACAATGATATCTCCCAGCAATAAATTATTGTGTCCCATCTTTCTCACTCAAGGGGCCGGATTCTATTAAAGGAGATAAATCTTGTGATCAGCACTTGTAAAACAGAGGAGAAAATCTATAAAATATCTATTACAGCTGTATTATTAAGATGTGGGAATTGAATTTTTCTGCCAGGTGTCTGACCAAAAATGATCACACGGTGGCTAATTAAACTTATAAAGAGAACAGGGTGAAAGGGGCCCCAGGAGATTGTTGCAGTTGGAAAGTTGTGAGTGATTTGTACGGACTGTTACCTAACCAGGCATTGGAGACGAAAATGGCCCTTGCAGTAAAGGAAGCATTGGGGCCACAGCCTGAGAAACAATCTGTGTAATGAAGGGTTGGATTGTCCTAGTTTGTAAATACACACACGCACACACACCACACACATCCACACTGTCCATTATTTTCTTACACTAGTCCGTAGTCCTAGTACTAGTTACTTTTCCCAACTAGTCTGTGTATATATATATATATACACACACACCACCCACACTGTCCATTATTTTCTTACACTAGTCCGTCCCGGATGTGTTGAGAGGGGGGGGGTGCGGCTGGTGGCAATGATCCACCATTTCGGATACCATCCCACTGGTGTTTCTCCTTGAGCACACGTTGCGCGGCATACTCGACAGGGCACTTGCTGTCGAGCAGCAGCCACTGGAAGAGGACACGCCTGACACCGTGATGCTTTCCGAGCCCGAACGTCACGTTGCAGAGCAGCCGTCCGATGATAGAGGAGGGGGATTTAGGTGACCTGGACCAAGGGGAATGGGGCACTCTCATGTCTAGGGGGACATCTCAAACCCTCCCATTACCACAGTCTTCTTGGTTGGGAAGAGGTTGAGCCCGACACTATTGTCCCTCGTACATCGAGGACATGGGGTCCTCTGCTGCGCAAGGCAGTTTTGCGGCGCATGGGCTCTTTCATGCTGCAATGCCTTCGCAGGACCCCAGGATTAGGCCATCAAAGAGAAGGAGGACAGTTCTGGGTGGCCACCCTTATAGATCCCCCGCTATAAGGGTAATGTCGGAGTTTATCCCCGCATCTCAGAGGGAAGGTAGAATGCAGCACTATTAGGCAACACTGCATGTTGCCTCTGTTCTGCCTTCCAGGTGCTGGCAGGCCTACAGCCTTATGTTGGGATCAACACTCGACGTCCCCCTGTGCCTGACAGGAGGAGCAGCAGTACTGGAGGCGGCCTCGCGGCCACTTCAGGCTGTTCTTCCAGCCACAGTTGCCAGGCCCATCTACTGGCAACTCCACCAGCAACACCTCATTGCCAGGTCAACCGACTACATCGGATCCAGGGCCGGTGTAGCCACATCAGAGACTGAGGATCCACTGACTACTGGGTTGCGAGGCTTGATATCTGGCCCGAGTTGGCACTAATGCCATCGAGGTCCTTTCATGCCCGTCATCCAGTGTTCTTTTGGAGAGGACCTTCAGTGCAGCAGGGGGTTGTAACGGAGAGGAGGACCCGTCTCCCCACTGACATAGTGGACCGGCCTTACATTCAATCAAGATGAATGAGGCGGGATCACATCTCATTAGCACAGCACCCCTATTGCTGATGCCCTGACTGAAGGCCTCCTGCCCTGGCCACCCTACTGCTCCTTCCCGCTCATTTTCCACCTAGAGCTTAGCTGATGCCAGCTTAGCTGGCAAATGGCACTTTTTTATTATTGGCAAGGCCATATATGGTTTCTACCTTGCTCTAACTACCTGCATTCAGGTTATGAAATAAACAATGCTCTGCTGACCAACAGCTACTCTGTGGCTAATTTTTTGCTAAGATTGGGTCGATCCTATTGGCCCGAGAGCAGTACTACTCCATATTTGTTCTTCGTTCTCTCTCCATGAGGCACCTTTGTGTGTCACCTACTCTGACCATCTCATACAGAGCCGCAACAGCTACTCTGTGGCTAATGTTTTGTCAGCTCTGGGTCAATCCTCTGGCCCGAGAGCATACTATCACATTGTCTATGTTCTTCCTTCTCTCTCCATGAGGCACCTTTGGGTGTCACCTACTCTGACCATCTATACAGCCGCAAACAGCTACTCTGTGGCTAATGTTTTTTCAGCTCTGGGTCAATCCTGCCTGGCCCGAAGAGCAGTACTCCATATTTGTTCTTCCTTCTCTCTCCATGAGGCACCTTTGTGGTGTCCACCTACTCTGACCATCTCATACAGCCGCAACAGCTACTCTGTGGCTATTTTTTCAGCTCTCTGGGTAATCCTGCCTGGCCCGAGAGCAGTACTCCATATTGTTTGTTTCCGTTCTCTCTCCATGAGGCCCTTTGTGGTGTGTCACCCTACTCTTGACCATCTCATACAGCCGCAACAGCTACTCTGTGGCTATGTTTTCAGCTCTGGGTCAATCCTGCCTGGCCCGAGAGCGTACTCCATATATTTGTTCTTCCTTCTCTCTCTCCATGAGGCACCTTTGTGTGTCACCTACTCTGACCATCTCATCAGCCGCAACAGCTACTCTGTGGCTAATGTTTTCAGCTCTAGGTCATCCTGCCTGGCCCGGAGCAGTACTACTCCATATTTGTTCTTCTTCTTCTCTCTCCATGATGGCAACCTTTTGTGGTTCCACCTACTCTGAACCATCTCATACAACAGCCGCAACAGCTACTCTGTGGCTAATGTTTTCAAGCTCTGGTCAATCCTTGCCTGGCCCGAGAGCATAACTCGTCCATATTTGTTTTCCTCCTTCTCTCTCCATGAGGCACCTTTGTGGGTGTCACCTACTCTGACCATCTCATACAGCCCCAACAGCTACTCTGTGGCTAATGTTTTCAGCTCTGGTAATCCTCTGCCTGGCCCGAGAGCAGTACTCCATATTTGTTCTTCCTTCTCCTCTCCATGAGGCACCTTTGTGGTGTCCACCTACTCCGACCATCTCTACACAGCCGCAACAGCTACTCTGGTGGCTAATGTTTTTCAGCTCTGGGTCAATCCTGGCCTGGCCCGCGAGCAGTACTCCAATGCCATATTTGTTCTTCTCTCTCTCTCTCCATGAGGCACCTTTGTGTGTGTCACTACTCTGACCATCTATACAGCCGCAACGCTACTACTCTGTGCAATGTTTTCAGCTCTGGGTCACTCCTGCCTGGCCCAGAAGTAGTACTCCCTATTTTGTTCTTCTTCCTCTCTTCTCCATGAGGCACCTTTGTGGTGTCCCCTACTCTGACCATCTTATACAGGCCGCAACCGCTACTCTGTGGCTAATGTTTTCAGCTCTGGTTCAATCCTGCTTGGCCCGAGAGCAGTACTCTCCATATTAAAGTGTGGCCTCCTTCCTCAATGGTGACCTTTGTTCTACCCATGTCACCTGCTTTCTCTGCTTATTCCCTTGCCCAAAGCATACTCTGAGGGAAGTAGCCATGGGGTGAGGGTATGTCCAGTGGGCCAGCCTGCCTGGCTCTTAAACAAGTTGGCAAACTGCAGTGGGCCTCTGTAAACCCAATGGTGCTTTCCAACGAAGCCTTCTCCCTTTCACCTACTTTCCCTTGCACGAAGACATACTCCTGAGGAGAGTAGCCAATGGGTGAGTGGTAATGGGTTCCAGTGGGGCCAAGCCTGCCTGGCCCCACACAATGTGGCAACGCTGCATGGGCCTGCTGTAACTCAATGGTGCTGTTTCCTACGAAGCCTTACCCTTCACCCTGCGTTCCCCTTGCCGAAGCATACTCCTGAGGGAGAGTATGCCAATGGGGTAGGGGGTATGTCCATGGGGCCCAAGCCTGCCTGGCTCGAAAACATTTGGCAAACTGCAGTGGCCTACTGTAACCCAATGGTGCTGTTTCCAACGATCCTTACCCTTTTCCACCACTTTCCCTTGCACGAAGATACTCTGAGGAGAAGTAGCCAATGGGGTGAGGGGTATGTCCAGTGGGGCCAAGCCTGCCTGGCTCCCACAAAATGGTGGCAAAACTGCAGTGGGCCGCTGTAACTAATGGTGCTGTTCCTACAAGCCTTACCCTTTCACCCTGCTTTCCCTTGCACGAAGCATAACCTTGAGGGAGAGTAGCCAATGGGGTGTGGGGTAATGTCCAGTGGGGCCAAGCCTGAGCCCTGGCCCCACAACAAGGTGGCAAACTGCAGTGGGCCTGCTGTAACCAATGGTGCTGTTCCTACCGAAGCCTTACCCTTTCACCTGCTTTCCCTTGCACGAAGCATACTTGAGAGAGTAGCCAATGGGGTGAGGGGTATGTCCAGTGGGGCCAAGCCTGCCTTGCCCCACAAAGATGGTGGCAACTGCAGTGGGCTGCTGTAACCCAATGGTGCTGTTCCAACGAAGCCTTACCCTTTCACGCTTTCCCTTGCACGAAGCATACTCTGAGGGAGAGTAGCCAATGGGGTGAGGGGTAATGTCCAGTGGGGCAAGCTGCCTGGCTCTTCAACAATGGTGGCAAACTGCAGTGGCTCGCTGTAACTCAATGGTGCTTTCCTCCACAAGCTACCCTTTCACCTGCTTTCCCTTGCACGAAGCATACCTTGAGGAGAGTAGCCATGGGGTGTGGGTATGTCCATGGGGCCCACCTGCCTTGCTCTTCAACATGTTGGCAAACTGCAGTGGGCCTGCTGTACCAAATGGTGTGTTCCACCACGAAGCCTTACCCTTTCACCTGCTTTTCCTGCACAAGCAATACTCTGAGGGAGAGTAGCCAATGGGGTGAGGGGTATGTCCATGGGGCCAAGCCTGCCTGGCCCCACAACGATGGTGGCAACTGCAGTGGCCTGCTTACCAATGGTGCTGTTCTACGAAGCCTTACCCTTTCACCTGCTTTCCCTTGCACAAGCATACTCTGAGGGAGAGTAGCCCAATGGTGAGGGGTAAGGTCCAGTGGGGCCAAGCGGCCTGGCTCTTAACAATGGTGACAACTGCAGTGGGCCTGCTGTAACTCAATGGTGCTGTTCCTACGAAGCCTTACCTCTTTCACCTGCTTCCTTGCACGAAGATACTTGAGGAGAGTAGCCAAGGGTGAGGGTATGTCCAGTGGGGGCAACCTGCCTGGCCCCACAACAATGGTGGCAAACTTGCGGTGGACATTATGAACCCATACCCCCCCATCGCCTTCTTTGCTTGTTGTGTGCAACTACTATATAGGGAATGTGGCAATGTGGTGTGGTGTAATGCATAATGGTAAGGTAATATACAATTATAAGTACCAAACATATAGCTAGCTTAATAGATATGTGTATTGTAATTTTTCAATAAAAATTGATTATGAATCTATCTGAATATTTGATATATCGAAAAATGAAGACCAAAAACATTTTTTTCCCCCGAAATTTTTTTATATATATTATATCAATTTTTTAAAAAAAAAACTATTTACACAAAATAAAAAAACAAAAAAAAAAATGGGGTTACTGGGGTGCCCCCTCCTCCAGTCTGTCAGGCGGGCGGTCCAGGCGCCGCTCCATGTGGCGCATCTCCCGCCGCATGCTCTGTAGTTTCTGTGGGAAGATATTGAGAGATTGTGTTGAAGATGTTTAAGCACATTTCCTAAGCACCATGCGGTAGATGCAATTTTGCACCTGATACTACTTACTCATACATGGTACGGCAATGCTATAATGTTGCGGTATGTCATAAAAGGAAAGCTCATTATAAGATATCATTATTTCTAAATTCTTAGTTTATATTATGCTTACCTAGTTATGGTAACAGTGATTTCTACTGATTGGCTGTTGGATGGGTTACACATGCTCAGATCTCTACTGACCAACTGAATCAACCCAGGGACTGGGTCAAGGGCAAGACCTAACGTCACCATAACGGTCTCTATTTGGCCTTGGACAAATGAGAAATTTAGAAAAAAAAATTCTCAATAGGCTGCACTTACATTCTTCCTCTGGCGGGACGGTGGTGGGGGGGGTGTCGGATGAAGATTCCCCTGCAAATTAAAAAAAAAATACTAATGAATGATATATCTAAAGGATATATTTAATTATATACTTTGAATTCTGCTTGAAAATGCAGATTAAATAAGGCAATATGTTATAGTTTCTTTAAAAGTCAATCATATTTCTATGGCGATGATTTCATACCTTATTCTGGCTAAGTACTTATATTTTTATTGTGTGTATTGTAGCCATGGAAGGGAAAGTTGGTTGGGTGTAGGGGAGCATCAGTAGCTGTGTGTACTTGTATCTAGATTTTGTGGCTAACACAACATTTTTATTTTTGGAGTGTAAAAATCTTTTTTAATAATTGATCAACATTTTATTTTTGACTTTACTTTCCCTTCAAATAGGGGCCATTAACTAAAAGGGTGGGTCAGTAGTGTGTTTTAACTGTGTCTATGTGTGGGTATCAGTGTGCATTTATAAGATAAAAGAAATCAATTTTTAATGATCGATTTCATTTTTTAACTTTACTTAGCCTTTAAATAGGCTGCCATGGAAATGGAAGGGTGGGCCACCAAGTGTGTTTACCTGTGTCTATGTGTGGGTATCATTTTGAATTTATAGGTCTTATGTTAAATAAAGTCACTTTTCAGTGATTTATTTTTTGACTTTACTTACCCTTTAAATAGGGCTGATATTGAATATAAAATAATAATAATGTAATAATAACCAGTGAATGAGAAATACAAAGAACTTGGATCTCTCTCTCTCTCAAGCCAAATTTAAGGATTATTGATGTTTTTAAAAAAATAATTATAAATATGTTTTTGTCAGAAGTGAATTAATATTTTACTACGTATAATAATACATTAATATAATAAAAAGTATACTTGCCTTCTATCTTTGCCGTACGGCAGCCACATATTGAGGCCTCTGCCTCTTGAGATCCGACCACTTCTCTGAGGTAGAGACAGTGGTCTGGTATCCGAAGCGTCCAGGATGCGGCGCTGTAGCCCCTCCTATTATTCTGCACCTCCGGCACCGCACATGAGGGTGCCAGGGGGGAATTCATCATACCCCCTGAGCAGGAGGTAGTTCAGGGCATATAATTGCCTTGCAGCACTGGCCATTTTGCTAGGCAGGAAGTTCCGGTTCCTCGTTTTTACGTGAATCCTCGTCTTTACGGAGATCCTCGTTTTTACGTGAATCCTCGTCTTTACGGAGATCCTCGTTTTTTTACGTGAATCCTCGTCTTTACGGAGATCCTCGGTTTTATACTTGAATCCTCGTTTTTTTAAAATTCACGCTAGCGGACTGTAATTTTTAGGTATTGTAGGCATTGATACGTGTTTCTAAGGACATTACCCAGCCCCTGAGTGATTAAGTGTACATTACCAAGGCTATTTAGACCACTTTTAATGCGGATTTTGCCGAACTTCCATTTAAATACTTTTTTAACGGGTCCGCTCGCGGATTTTCGAATTTAACGGATTTTTTTCGAAAATCCGCAGATCCTCGCGCGGACCGGATTTTTTTGAAGTTCGGACATCTCTATCTATCATATTATTTCTGTATCTATCTGTCTTTTATCCATCATCCATCCACTACCTTCTTTGTATCTCTCTCTCTCTGTCTCTCTCATCTCTCTCTCTCTCTCTCTCCTCCTCCTCTCTCTGCTCTCTCTCGTCTCTCTCCTCTCCCCTATCTAGCTTTTTCTGTATCCAACTCTATCATTTTTATTTCTGTATCTATCATCTATCATCCACCATCCATCCACCATCCATCCATCCTCCATCCATCCATCCATCCATCCATCCATCCTCTATCCATCCCATCCATCCATCCATCCTCCATCTCATCCATCCTCATCCATCCATCATCCTCTATCATCTATCGTCTATCTATCTTACTATCTATCTATCTATCTATCTATCTATCTACTATCTATCTATCTATCTATCTATCTATCTATCATCGTTCCTAATAAAAGATTCTGTATTTTCTCTCTTTATCTCAGCCTTTTCTAAGCACACAATGTGGGTCTCTTTGCCACCCAGCACTTGAGACTAAACAAAGAGCTGCTCCCGCCAGCATCAGACAGGAAGGTATTTAGTGGCTAATTGCATGAAAGGCACAATCAACAGTTCATGGCAGGAAACTGCTGAATGAGAACTGGAATCCTTAGCTATTTACTGCATAGGAAACAATGTGCGTGTCTGTAACAGTGACAAAAGCTGAAGTTATCTGGTTGGCAGGGTTCTGATTTTCAATGAGCTGTTCCAACTCCTGTAACACACAATGGAAACTCCCATAAAATGGCTTAATAGATGTTGATAAAGGAACTTTGATTGTTCTTCTGAATATTGTTTCCTTGGTTAAAAGGCCACTAGGCCATGAAGACCACTAAACGGCTTCAATAGACATTGCTAAACATTCCACCCATGCATCTGGATCTCAGCATCCATTATTATTATTCACATCTACTGTCATTTTACATTTTTTAAGTGGAATACATATTGATTAAGATATGAATATTTTTCATATCGGCGATAAATAAATACTGACTGTTGGACGATCAGAGCCTGATTGACCCACACAACAGCCATCATAAAAAAAATAATAAAAAAAGCTAACAAGCATCATGGGAAGGGGAGGGACTTTAGCAGAACTTTACATGGTAGTCAAAGCAAAGCATTTTTTTTTAATACTCAGTATGTGTAAATAAATAAATAATTAATGTAATTCTGTTTCAGGAATCAATCAATAATACCATATTTATAGGGTTTTGATCTACGTATATACGATCTACAACTGGTATATATCCTGCTCATGACTATAAAAATGTCTGCTTATGGCCTTTGGGGACATTGCCACCCTGCCATATACCTTAATCACCAAGAGAGAAATAATCTGAGCCTGTGACCTCTCTCATTGTGATACCCCACAGGTTCCCTAAGATGAGATCGCTATATCACCATAGCTAAATTCCCCTCATACCATAAAAGAATTCTTTTCATTTTGAATTTTCGAAATTTACGGAAATTTCGAAAGTTCGACTTCGATTTTCAAATTCATGTCAGCTACTTCTGATTTTTCAAAAATCGCCTACTTTCGATTGGGGTTCTGTGAAATTCGGGAGTTCCAAAGTTTCGACGGACTTCGAAACCCTCAGATTCGATTCGAAACTGGGTTCTAATCGATCCCACATTACATCTCTAATTGTAAGCTCTTCGGGCAGGGATCTCATTCCTAATGTGTCAGCCTTGTTGCACATCAATTTATACATAACTTATATATATGCTTTCTTAACCGATGTATGAAATTGTATTTAATTTAATTTTATCTATCTGTATAATGCTTGCACTTATCCCCTTGGTTGTAAACTCTGTATTTTTAAATAAAATTAACATACATACATACTGTGCTCAACTTACAGTATTACCAAAAATAATAGCTCTTTCATCACCTCACCCTCACCAATCAATTTTATTCTAGGCAACTGGTTCAATGCCTCTTCATCCTTTTATCCTGCAACTTTAATGCAGGTATCCCACCCGTTGCGGGACTCTCCCGCAGTCTCCTGCACTCCTTTAAGACTGCCCCAGACTCCCTGATGGAGAGCAGTCTCTAATCTTCTCCCTGCCATGCCCCTTTTGGCCATCAACACCCCCAGAACACCCCTAAACTCACCTCACTCCCCACCTCTAGAGGCTGCTAACTTCACTTCTGTCCACCTCCTAAGTGACATCACAAACATCATGCCCCTCCCCCTGTCTGTTAATGAGCATATGGACATTGCAGTCCAGGGGTTTGAACCTTCATCACATTGGTTCATGCCTTTCTAAGAATAAGAATAATATCGGCGCACATCACCATGGCAAAGATCTTTGCCATATTATAAGGCTGCAGTAAGGCGACAGTAGTATTGCCGTATTCATTGAGTAAAAGGGGAAGTTCAGTGCAATACATGTGCTTTCAGAAAAAAGAGCAGAATTTTTCATCCCAATGACCTTAATCTGCCAATTCAGCATTTTGTCTGTAATAAATGCAACTGAAATACTGCCTTCCTGTTTGCAGGACCTCTAATAGAGACCGTTATGGTCTTGTCCTTGACCCAAGCCTGGTTTATTCAGTTGCTCAGTGAGATCTGAGCATGTTTGACCCATCCAACACCAATCAGTAAAAATTACTGTTAGGAACATTCCAAGGATGTGGTGCATTCTGGGAAGAAGAAGGATCGTTACAGAACCTGAAATGTCAGCTCACCAATGTCAACAGCAGGGAACAGCAAAGGGTATGAAATCAACTGATTTTTCAAAATGGGAGAGAATATGTAGAATAACTAGAAGACATTACACAAACTAACAATTAACAAATATAATAATTTCCACTGACTGTCCCTTTAAGCCCTTTATGCGGTGAAATGAGAAAATGCCGATCTTGGTAAAACCGGAAATTGTATTAGAGTAAATGCTGGAAAATAGACTACACTCCTCCCCCGGACCCTTATTAATATTGAAACACTCCACAATGTACTGACAACTTCCAAGGATCCACTGACAGGCTACATATATCGTAGATATACATATACCACAGACCTGGCATTTTAAATGGGCGAACATAACACAAGAAAGTACTTGTTTTTAGTTATTCATACTAAAATCTGTGTTTCCTTATCATCCCCAAGGCAGCATAATAATACTGAGATGTAGTCCCGCCCACCCAATGGTAGGACCGCCCCCAAAGCTTTAAAAAAAAAAACAGCATACCTCCTACAGTGTTTTTTTGTCCTACAGCTCCTAAGCACTGATAAAGGAGTGCTGTTCCTGGGGAGCGCTGGGTATTTTTTTTTTTTCCTTTCCTTCTTTTTTCCTTGTGTTGTGCCTAATCCAGAGGGTTAGCCAGTCAGTGCAGGTATTAACCTGTGTGTGTGATGAGATCCAGCAGCAAGCCTTGCCTAGGACTCCAAAAGCATCCCGTCATTGGGCTGTGTTACCGGTGCCTGCCTCCTTCAACATGGCAGCTACCGGCAGGGGTGCGCGCTGCATATGCGCGTGACGTCATTGTGTATGCGCGATGACGTCACGTAAGCTCGACAGACAGCGGGATTTTCAAATAAGCAGCAGCTGATAGGCACACTGCCGCTTCCTGGATTTAGTGAACCCACTGCTCTGGACACCGGCTCCCATAGTTGCCTGGTAGGAGACTCTCCCACTCTCCTTCTTTCCACTAGGATGCGACAGGTCACTACTCCTAGTCTACTCAAAGGTATGTTCTGTGCAGCGCAGAATATTGATGTCCTTCTTGTTTTGTTTGTGTTTGCAGGTAGAATGTCTTCCTCTGAAGCACCTATTCAGTCTCCTCCTCCATCTGGCAGGGGGAAAGCCACTGCCAGTCAAGTTTTTGTCCCGATGGGAGTAAGGCTACCCAAGGATTATAAGGACAAGTTATGTTTCTCTGTATGGGAAAGTTAAAAGCTCCTGAAACCCCTGAAAGCTCCATCAATGCAAATTTTTTTCCTTTTTTAAGAATGCATTTGAGTCCTTCCAAGCTATGGGTCCGCAAAACCTGACAACGGAATCCCCTTCTGTAGAGATTCAGACGCCCTCAGGTAATGAGCCAACTCAGATATGGAACAACTCCAAACACAGAACCTGGCCATCCTCTCCTCCGCAGGAACGTGTTCTCTCAGCCGAAAAGGAGAAATTCGGAGGAAGAAGATTTCTTACTGGCTGCAGTTATAGAGCCTTTTCTCAAAATAGTAATGAGAACCCTGAGCTGAGATCCGCAGGAGCCCCCTAGGAAGGTACCTCATTTATTTTCAGGGGCAATCAAGAACAGTTTTTTTCCTTCCTATCCATGTGTCCATTAAAGACTTATTAAGGAAGAGTGGAAGGTCCCGATAAGAAGTTTTCTTTGCCTAAACTTTTCTCAATTTCTTCCCCTTCGACCCAGAAGAGACAAAAGATTGGGCCAGATTCCCTAGGGACAGAGAGAGGCAACCATTTTTTCGACCAAACCCTAGAAGCAGAGGGCGCATGGTGTTTCAAAGACCCCTGTCTCAATGACGCCAGATTTCAGGGAGGGCGTTTATAAGACTTCAGCAAGGCTGGGAAAAAATTACGGTGGGTCTAGAGACCTCAAATATGGCTACTCTATAGAATTTTTTCATCATCCTTAGACCTTTTTGAAGTCGCCACTACCCCGGACTGTGGAAGCAGCAAATCCCCTCACAAGCCATTCAACTCTTCATGCAGCAAAGAGTCTTAATACCGGTTCTTGTAGGAGAAAAGGGATTAGGAGTTTACTCCCCAGTATTTTTAATTCCCAAGCCGTCAGAAAAGTCCGGACAATTATAGATCTAAGATACCAGAAACACACATATAAAGAAAGAGCATTCAAGATGGAAACTATCAGGTCGGCAATCAATTCCATCTTACCAGGAGATTATTTGGCAACCCTGGACCTTCAGGACGCCTATCTCCACATCCCTATAAGACCATGCCGTCAGGTACAATCCCATCTGCTTCATCTTCAATTTACTGCCCTTCCGTTCGGCATCTCCAGTGCACCAACGGTCTTCACAAAAATTATGATAGTAATTGCAACACATCTTCGTCACCTGGGAATAGAGATTATCCATATTTAGACGATTGGCTTCTCCGGGCAGCATCAGAAGTAACCTTAACTCAAAATATCCAAACCACACTCTCAATGCTCCAGACCTAGGCTGGATAATCAATTTCGAAAAATCGTCCCTCACCCCCAGCCAGGGGAAAAGATTCCTAGGATTCTGTTTCAATACTTCTCTAAACAACAGGGTATATCTCCCAACAGAAAAAAAAATAATAATAAGACCTAAACTTCAGCATGGCTACTGAAAGGGAAATAATGCAAAGGTTTGGTTCTCTAGGAGGGGTCATAGTTACCCTTATGAAAAGCTGTAAGACAGTTACAAATTAAATATATCAAAGGGTGTGGAACACCTTTCAAACTTGGTGCCATAAAAACAGATTTGGGAAGAGCTACCCAAGATTCCCTTGATACTGGAATTCCTCGTGGAAGGATTAAATAAGGACTAGCCCCTAGTACTCTCAAGGTACAATTGCTGCGCTGGGAGCCTTTTATAATACAGACATTGCGGGGGACCCTTTCATCAGGAGGTTTTTTAAAGCAGCCCTAGTCTTAAGGCCAAAGGTCAGATCCTTTATTCCAAGATGGGACTTGTCAGTAGTTTTAAAAGGGTTAAGTCTACAACCCTTTGAACCTCTCACCGACATATTGATCCAATTCCTCACTTGGAAAACAGCCTTGTTGATAGCCCTATGCTCTGCTAGAAGAATCAGTGAACTTCAAGCGTTATCAAGTAGGGAACCATATCTCCGAATTCTGGAAGAAGGGATCCATCTAAAACTAGATCCGGCCTTCATCCCTAAGGTATCCTCAGATTTCCATAGGAGTAGGAAATCTTTTTGCCGGCCGTCCATCCGAACGCAGTTAACGCGAGGGAGACTCTATGACCCCAGTGGATGTTAAATGGTGTTTATTAAATTACCTTTCCAGGGTTAAGGACTTCAGAAGTCAAACTCCCTCCTGGTCTTGTATGCAGGTGCTAACAAGGTAAAACTGCCTCGAAAGCTACCATTGCCGGTGGTTGAAGTTAGCCATCTCCGCAACTTATCAGACCTGAATCTTCCAGCTCCAGAACGGGTGAAGGCTCACTCAACCCGAGCAGTCTCTACCTCCTGGGCACCTATGCGGGCACCACTCCAGAGCAAATCTGCAAAGCAGCCACCTGGGCCTCATATCATACCTTTGTGAGGCATTACAGATTGGACATTCTCCACGAAAGGGAAGCGGCTTTCGCTCATATGTTCTGCAAGTTAAAAATCCTCAAGATTCCCTCCTTAATTCCCACACTGCTTTGGGACATCTCAGTATTACTGCTGCCTTGGGGATGATAAGGAAAATCCAAATTTATACTTAGTTTACGTAACTTTGTTTTCCTTGAACCCAAAGCAGCATATATTTAACCCTACCCTATTAAAAACTTTGCTTTCTGACATATTACTGAATTCTTACTGCTTTGGAATAATTTCACTGTAGGAGGTATGCATGTTTTTTTTTTTTTTAAGCTTTGGGGGCTGGTCCTAACATTGGGTGGGCGGGACTACATCTCAGCATTACTGCTGCCTTTGGGATTCAAGGAAAACAAATTTACGTAAGTATAAATTTGGATTTTTATAAATACCATCAACAGTTACTGCAGCAGTAAATAAAATGGCGATTGTGGCGGCAAAAGTTTAAAGTTTAGGGGCGAATGGTTGACGAACCTTTAGATGTGCCCTAGGTGACTTTGTTTCCACTTTTAAACATGGAAAGTTAACCAATGAAAAACGAGTGTTTACTGTTTATCAAAGTGATGTCAAACACGTTAGAATAACTGTTATAGAACACAAAGAAACATGTCCATCACGTTTAGCCCCTGAATTATGTAATCACACTGTACAGCAGTTTTAATACCGGTAACCTTTTATTCCCTCTATTGCTAAATACACATCGAACCTTTCTTAAATGATTCTGTATCTTCAGGCACAAGATCTTCAGGGAGGCAATTCAGCGTCTCGTCTCTTATTGTAGAAAAAAACCTTTCTGTAGCTAAAGATGAAACCTACTATCCCAGGCTTGAAGCTGTTCCGAAACACTGGAATTCCATCAATTCCTTTCATTATTAGAGAACAAAATATGTCCATATTTATTGTCTTTACTTGTGGCCACCTATCTGAGATATTTACCCCTGGGTTTACCTGACAGTCAGTCAATGTGAAATATTCTTTTTATCCACAAGTACCCTATATTAAAGGGAAATGCAGTCATTCATAACATATTCTTCTTCTTAAAACGATATTGTTTCCCTGCCTGTTGTCAGTGCTATATATCAGTGTTTTCTAACAGATTGCTTGCATTAAAATGGGCATTCTCTATAAACCATGAATTTATTCCAGTCCCTCATTGGTGTCCATGAATATATTTCATGTCCTACTGAAATCAATACCATTGCTTTGCTCGGCGAAGATATATGGTGGCACCTTCTCAAAGACAAATGCAGATATGCAGGCAAAAAATGCAGGGTGAATGCAGTATCCTTCAGTAAACATATAATACAGTCAACGTGGACTTAAGTAGCCATACACGGTCCAATAGTTTTCCGTTCAATTTTCGATCAGTAGAAACGATGGTGCGGTGCTTATTGGATTACTGTCCATTTAAAGGGCAACTAATGCCTCAAAACAATACAGAATCGAATGGTATCTATGTTAAAAAGTTGCCTTCTGATTTTGTATTGTTTTTTGAGGCTTTAGTTCCCCTTTAAATGGACAGCAGAATTCCCATACAGTAGTCCAATACAGTAATAACCATACTGGATTTGGCTATACTGTATGGACTACTGTATGGCAATTCTGCTGTCCATTTAAAGGTCAACTAAAACCTCAATCAAAACAGAATCAGAAGGCAATAGAGATGCTTGAAACTGATGTTTTCGTCCTTTTTTCGAATTAAATTTTAAATTAAATTAACTGTAAATTCGAAGGTTCGAAAACGGACCCATAGAAGTCTATGGAGAAAAAAATGTGAGAGTTTCTATCGATTTTAAGATTAAATAGTAATAGTACGTGCAGCTGATTGTAGAGGTGTGTCTGTTAGTTTATAACTAGCAAACCCTGTGCACACATACCTCCCCATCCCTCCCATTGTGACGTGCTGCTCAAGCAAATGTGTACACCATCTGCATAGTTACAGCCCTAGGTTAACATAAAAGATTTACAATCCACGCGCGGGTCATTATATTTTAGCTTTAGTTTGCCTTTTAATAAATTATGTTTTTTTTTTTGCACTATGTGATTTGTTATGTTATGCTTTATCTTCTGCCTGCCCTTTCAGTTTACTTTTATGCCTACTTAAACTTATATTCTTTCTTTCTTCGTGCGACTATTACTTCCACTCCAGTTTGCCTTTCCTATCTTTCCTTTACACCTGTGCTGATGCCGTATCTCTTCCATTGTGCTGGGATTTGAAAGAAGTTCCCCTTGATCTGGTAAGGTTTTCAACACCTTTCATCTTTGCAAAACATCCAGAAAACTCCAAAACAAAGAAAGCCCCAAAGGCCAAAACAGTGTACATTAACAAAACCAAGCGCTTTAGGGCAAATGGACATCAAAGGTGCATTGCTTCATGTGTAATGCATTTAGTGTGTTGCTAGAGACAATATAGCTCCAGTATGTCGATGTATGTTCCTTCGTTCATCTCTCTGTCTATGTAAGTCTCGCATGCTAATACCCACACAATAAATTATTGTGTCCCATCTTTCTCACTCAAGGGGCCGGATTCTATTAAGGAGATAAATCTTGTGATCAGCACTTGTAAAACAGAGGAGAAAATCTATAAATATCTATTACAGCTGTATTATTAAGATGTGGGAATTGAATTTTTCTGCCAGGTGTCTGACCAAAAATGATCACACGGTGGCTAATTAACATTATAAAGAGAACAGGGTGAAGGGGCCCCAGGAGATTGTTGCAGTTGGAAAGTTGTGAGTGATTTTATACGGACTGTTACCTAACCAGGCATTGGAGACGAAAATGGCCCTTGCAGTAAACAGCATTGGGGGCCACAGCCTGAGAACCAATCTGTGTAATGAAGGTGTTGGATTGTCCTAGTTTGTAAAACACACCCGCAACAATCAGGGTAGTCGAAACAGAATGAAGATGTTCGGGTGTTGTGTGGGGAGTAGTTGTGGGTGGTTCGTGGGGGTGGGTATGTTAGGGGGTGGTCCGTATGTTGTGTTCGGGTGGTGGGGGTGGGTGTGAGGGGGGGTGTTTGTTTGGGTAGGCGGGTGTGGGTTTGTTGGGGTTGGGGTTGACGTTCGTAATGTGCTGGTGTGGGGGTCGCGCAAGGCGTAGGGCGTGGGGAAAGATAGGGGTCAGGGGCTGCGGAAGGTGATGAGGGGTGGAGAGGGGGATGGGTATGGGGGGTAGTCACGAATTGATAGGAGATAGTTCGGGATGAGGGAGGCACGGAGCAGGCACCGCCACCGAGGAATCCGGGGGGGATGTAGGGAGAGGCCGGTTCTGCCCCCGTCTGCTGGTCCGTGATGGCGTACACGAGCCGGAGAGCTATAGGCCGTATTCCCGGATTTCGGGGCCGCGCCACGAGCTTGATAGAGAGAGAAGTAGAGAGAGCTATAGACGTGTGGCGGGGAGTGTTTGGGGCACACACACACCCCACCCCACTGTCCAGGAGTTCGGACACGAGTCCGGAGCCGCCCGAGGGACTGTTCCCCAACTAGGCGGTGTATATAGAGATATAATATATATATATATAGATACACACACACACACCACCACACTGTCCATTAGTTTTTCTTACACTAGCCGATTCCCTAGTCCTAGTTACTTTTCCCAACTAGTCTGTGTATATATAATATATATAATATATATATATATATATATAATATACACACACACACACCCACCCACACTGTCCATTATTTTCTTCACACTAGTCCGTAGTCCTAGTCCTAGTTACTTTTCCCAACTAGTCTGTTAATATATATATATACACACAACACACAACACACCCACCCACACGGTCCATTATTTTCTTACACTAGTCCGTAGTCCTAGTCCTAGTTACTTTCCCAACTAGTCTGTATATATATATATATATATACACACACACACACACACACCACCCAACACTGTCCATTATTTTCTTACACTAGTCCGTAGTCCTAGTCCTAGTTACTTTCCCAACTAGTCTGTATATATATATATATTACCACACACACACACACACACCACCCACACTGTCCTATTTTCTTACACTAGTCCGTAGTCCTAGTCCTAGTTTTCTTTTCCCAACTAGTCTGTATATACACACATACACACACACCACACACACTGTCCATTTCTTTCTTACCCTAGTCTGTAAACACACACACACCACACACCACATACCACACCACACACACACACACACTGTCCTTTACTTTCTAACCCTAGTCCGTAAATACACACACACTTCCATTACTTTTCCCAACTAGTCTGTATATACACAACACCAACCACATCCACACTGTCCATTACTTTCGCTACATTGCTGTAACTACACACAGTTCTCCATATTGTCTGTAAAGACATTCCTAGCACATCAGGGTATAAGAATACATATCCAGGGAGAAAAACAGGGAAGACGCACACTGCAGAACCAATTTAAACTTTTATTTCACTTCAACCATCTCACGTGCACAACGTTTTGGGGACACGTCCCTTCCTCAGGTGCATGGGGGCGTGTCCCCGAAACATTGTGCACGTGAGATGGTTGAAGTGAAATAAAAGTTTAAATTGGTTCTGCAGTGTGCGTCTTCCCTGTTTTTCTCCCTGGATTTGTCCATTTGGGAAACCCTTGGTGGAGACGGCACCTGCTACCTGGACTACATTTCCCTATGTGCACAGGTAACCCGATCTGTAATTATAAGGGATACATACAGGGGACAGAGGAGAGCCTCTATAACCTGTTGGCTAGAATGGGATCAGGCTGACCTGGGTGAAGGTAGGCATGTAGACTGACCAGAATGCGGATCCGAATCTGGTTCTAAGGTGTATTACTGAGATCCGTGGCCCACGACTTTCCGGATTCTCCGGAATTCTGGTTTTCAGATTATTTTCCGGCATGTTCAAGGATTTTGAGTTTTCCATTTTTTCTCTCATTTTTGAAAACAATCCAGCCACATTCAACAATGGCATCTATTTTATCACTGCCAACCCTATTATCCATGGCAATGAGAATTTTCTTCTGGACTCTAAACGGCAATCGGAAGTATCCCTTTATATGTATTAAGGTATCTCCACTCATATTTTGAAGATTTGGGAATCCAGTTCTATTGAAGAACGGGGGTAAAGGATGTTGCCTTACCTTCCGTTCTTCAATAGAACAAACAGGAGCCATGAGAGAAGGTAAGAAACTTACCCGCTCGCTCCCCTGGCGCTTAGTCTGACAGGTCCCGACGGACCTTGTCTTCTATGCGCATAGATCGCGCATCGCAAAAGACAAGGTCCGTCGGACCTGTCAGACTACACGCCGGGGGAGCGAGCGAGCGGGTAAGTTTCTTACCTTCTCTCCTTCTTTTCTTCCAATCTTAAAGGATGTCCACGAGTCCCTGATATGACCTGTTAGTGAACAATGCACCAGAGATTTTATTGTATGGCCCATTAATATATTTGTATAAAGTTATCATATCCTCTGCTTCCATTTCCATGATATCTGTAGGTGGCACAGGGATTATTAAATCCCAAATGCATCACCTTACATTTATCAACATTGAATCTCATCTGCCATTCTGCTGCCAATTTTGATAATCTATCTAGGTCTGCTTGCAGCAATTGCACATCATTTGAAGTTTCCAAAGCTCTGCATAGATTAGTGTCATCAGCAAACGCAGAGACCTTGCTCTCAATGCCCCCTTCTAAAGCTACAACACACACCAACGATAAAGCCCTGATACCCTAGGATTCAATGGCATTGGGGTTTTATCGGCAGTGTGTGTAGCATCTTTCCCGAACGAGCGTGCAGCCATAGAATGTTCCCATCTGCCTCAATGGTCGTCGGGAAAGACCGAAAATTTTGTTCAACAGCAGTAGTCTCCCTATTGGGACATCAGCTGCGGTTGTGGAAAACTTGCAGTCCCAAAAGTTCTCCCTATGCTGTGTATAGGGAGAATGCTCGGGACTGTGTGTATCCGATCTTTGAAAATGACAGACAGGATCTTGCAGACACATCTTTCAAACATCTTTACTGTGTGTACCCAGCTTAAGTCATTATAAACAGATTTAAAATAAATGGTCCCAGTACGGAACCCTGAGGAACTCCACTTAGAACTTTGGCCTACTAGATGGGCTTTATTAACCATCACTCTCTGTCCAATAAGACCAATTCTAGGCCAACAGTCCTCAGTTTATACATTAGTCGCCTATGTGGCACAGTATCAAAAGCTTGAGCAAAATCCAAGATAACCACATCCACTGCTATGCCAGAGTGTAAATTCTTACTCCTTCATAAAAACCAAGTAAATTTGTCTGGCACAATCTATTTCTCATAAATCCACCTGACCACTACTAATAAGATCGGTTCTGGAAAAAATCAAGGATATGATCCCGTAACAAAGTTTCCATCACCTTCCCTACCACTGAAGTAGGTTTACAGGTCTATAGTTACCAGGCTGGGAATGACTACCTTTTTGGAATATTGGTATTTCATTGCCTTTTTTCCAATCACCACAAAAGTGAATCTGAAAGATAAGAAACAGTGGTCTAGATAAAACTTGACTAAGCTCTTTTAATATGCAAGGATGTAAATATAGAGGGGAAAAAAACAACAATTTAACTCATTAGTCTTTTTAGCATCCTTTATAATCACCTAAACCCTATATTTTAATGGTCCCACATTCTCAGTCCTATCTTTTTACAATTGACATACCTAAAAAACATTTTAGTGTATGGACTTGCTTTGTTCTGCGTCCTTATTTCATTTTCTATTTTAGCTAGTTTAATTGCTTTCTTGCACTCCTTATTACAGCTTTTATACTCCCTGTAAGACTTGTTCTTTTCCCTCCGATTTCAAAATTCTAAAAGCCTTTTTCTTTTTTTTCCTTTTCCTTTTTACCTAAGCATTAAGCCATGCGGAGTGGACCTAATTTTTTTGTTCCCTCAAGAATAAATTTAGAAATGTAATACCCCTTTTAAAAGCAGCCCACTTCTGCTCAATATCTTTACCTAGGAACAAGTCATAAAACATAAAATTAGATTTCCTAAAGTTAATACTTTTGTTAACCCAGTGCCCCTTTTTTTTTTGCAACCTATATTAAATGACACTTTACATGGTCACTTTTCCCTAAGCTTCCTATTACCTTTATCTCCAAAATGAGCTCAGGGTTATTCAGGGGTGTTCCTAGGATTTCCGACACCTGAAAACACTTTTAAATGCCGCCTAATGGCAGAAGGGTGATGGCATGATAAGTGGGCATGGCTTCATCAGGGAACATAGGCGTGGCTTGTGGAGGTGGGTGTGCTGGGATTACTAACACTGACTGGTGGACGTAGGGTGACTTAAATACTGGTTGGTAGACACACTGATTAGATATCACCAGATCCAAACGCATTCTGTCTAGTAGGAACTTCCATCTGTGAAAGAAAATGCTCATATAGAAGATTAAGAACTTTATATATTTTGTAGTGCTGGCAGTTCCCTTACTCCCGTTAATCTCAGGGTAATTGAAAACCCCCATAACCAGAACATGCCCCATACCAGCAGCATTCGCCAACTGCATTTGGAGAATAATTTCCACCTCCTCACTGGCATCTGGTGACTTATAACTTACAACACCACAATTAATTTACCCACCTTCTTGCTTCCTGTACACAGCTCCACCCATATTGTTTCTTCCTTATCATTTATACCCCCATCTATCTCATATTTTAAATTTGGCTTCAATTCTTGTTAAACATGCATACATACATAATCCTCCTCCTTTTCTATTAACTCGGTCATGTCTAAATAAAGAGTATCCTTCCCTATTTACAGCCTGTCATATAATCATTTAGCCATGTTTCTGCAACTACCCATTATACCTTTCCTTTAAAGCTATTATTTCTAGCTCCTCAGTTTTTCCAGCCAGACTTCTTGCATTTGTAAACATACATTTTAGATTATCAATTAATTTACTTCCATACTTGGATGTACATGCCTCCTTATCTCCTTTATGCTCCCCCCTCCATTATCTAAGAGCACCCATCCCTAACCCATCTAACTACCCTTGTGTCGTCCAACTTACACTTTCCCCCCCATACCAAGTTTTATAATCTCCTCCAACCCTCTAGCCATCTTCTCCCCCAAAGCAGCATCATCATTGGGGTGCAGTCCATGTCTACTTAAGGTCCTTACAACCACCCTCTAAGCATTAGCATTAATCTCCTAAGCTTCTCTTGCTACCTAGTGTATGCTTGTGAAGGTTCTCATTCATCCAGGTCATGGTATATCTGTTGTATTCAATTAGATCAACTGGACTTGACTAAACTTCAAGTCCAGTTGATCTAATTGAATACAACAGACCTACCTAGTGTAGCACATGACTGCGGTAGTATTTCTGAAAATACTACCATTGAGGTCCTTACTTTTAACTTGGCCCCTAACTTTCAGAAATCATTTTTAATAACCTTGCCTCCTCCTCTATTTGTCATTGGCACCAACGTAACCAAACCGCCGGTCACTCTTAAATCCACCCAATACTCGCCTAAACGATCCCCCAATGTTGAACCCTAGCACAGGCTGGCAACATACTGTTCGGCATGTAGGGTCTTTGCGGCAGATTACCCTATCTACATTTCTTAATTAGGTTGTATGTGTCAAATAAATGTGTTTAGATTGTAAGCTCCTGTAATTGTAAAGCACACGGAAGATTTGGCGCTATATAAATCCACAATAATTAATAAAAACAAGGTTATTTCATTAATATTATTTAAATAAAGCTGTGACCCCTTTTGCTCATTTATTGTGTCACAATGTTTTGTTGGGGCAATGGGCAATCTGGTGATTTGAATGCTAATGTCAGAGTCTGGGCTCTTACTCTTATCCCTGCCACTACAGTCATTAAAGTTTCCCTCTTTTACAGTGTCTGTAACACACACACTGTCCATTATTTTTCCAAGTTATCTGTATATACAGTACATACAATGTCTATTACTCTATCCATCTTGTCTGTAACTACACACACTGTCCATTACTCCATCCACATTGTGTGTAACTACACACACACACCACTGTCCATTACTCTATTCACCTTGTTTGTAACTACACACACCTGTCCATTACTCTATCCACATTGTCTGTACCTACACACACTGTCCATACTCTATCCACATTGTGTGTAAGTACACACACTGTCCATTCTCTATCCCCTTGTTTGTAACTCCAACACACCTGTCCATTCTCTATCCACTTGTGTGTAACTACCCACACACTGTCCATTACTCTATCCACCTTGTGTAACTACACACACTGTCCATTACTCTATCCACATTACTTTACCTACACACACTGTCCATTACTCTATCAACATTGTGTGTAACTACACACACTGTCCATTACTCTATCCACCTTGTTTGTAACTACACACACACTGTCCATTACTCTATTCACCTGTCTTTACTACACACACTGTCCTTACTCTACCCACATTGTGTGTAACTACACACACTGTCCATTACTCTATCCACATTGTGTGTAACTACACACACAAACTGTCCATTACTCTATCCACCTTGTTTGTCTACACACCACTGTCCATTACTCTATACCACTTGTGTGTAACTACACACACACACTGTCCATTACTCTATCCACCTTGTTTGTAACTACACACACACTGTCCATTACTCTATCCACATTGTCTGTACCTACACCACTGTCCATTACTCTATCCACATGTGTGTAACTACAACACACTGTCCATTACTCCATCCACCTTGTTTGTAACTACACACCACACTGTCCATTACTCTATTCCAACCTTGTCTGTAACTACACACACTGTCCATACTCTACCCACATTGTGTGTACTACAACACACGGTCCATTACTCATCCCCATGTGTTGTAACTACACACACAACACCACTGTCCATTACTCTATCCACCTTGTTTGTAACTACACACACACTGTCTATTACTCTATCCACATTGTGTGTAACTACACACACTGTCCATTACTCTATCCACATTGTGTGTAACTACACACACACACACACTGTCCATTACTCTATCCACTTGTTTGTTAACTACACCACACTGTCCATTACTCTATCCACATTGTCTGTACCTACACACACTGTCCTTACTCTATTCACCTTGTCTGTAACTGCACTCTGTCCATTACTCTAACCAAATTGTCTTTAACTACACACACACTGTCCATTACTCTTCCACATTGTCAGTACCTACACACACTGTCCTATCCTCTATCACCTTGCCTGTAACTACACACGCTGTCCATTACTCTATCCACATTGTGTGTAACTACATAGTTTACTGTCCTTACTCGATCCACCTTTTTTGTAACTACACACACACTGTCCATCTCTATCCTCCACATTGTCTGTAACTACACACACACACTGTCCATTACTCTATCCACATTGTGTGTAACTACACACACACTGTCCATTACTCTATCCATATGTCTGTAACTGCACACGGTCCATTACTCTATCCACATTGTCTGTAACTACACACACTGTCCATTACTCTATCCACATTGTCTTAACTACACACACACTGCCATTACTCTTTCCACATTGTCTGTAACTGCACACACACTTGTCCATTACTCTATCCACCATGTTCTGTAACTGCACACACGCCCTTACTCTATCCACCTTGTCTGTAACTACACACACACTGCCCATTACTCTATCCACATCGTCTGTACCTACACACACTGTCCATTACTCTATCCACATTGTGTGTAACTACACACACTGTCCATTACTCTATCCACATTGTCTGTAACTACACACACCACACAGTCCATTACTCTATCCACCTTGTTTGTAACTACACACACACACTGTCCATTACTCTATCCACATTGTCTGTACCTACACACACTGTCCATTACTCTATCCACCTTGTTTTAACTACACACACACTGTCCATTACTCTATCCACCTTGTTTGTAACTACACACACTGTCCATTACTCTATCCACATTGTCTGTAACTACACACCACTGTCCATTACTCTATCCACCTTGTCTGTAACTACACACACACACTGTCCATTACTCTATCCCACCTTGTCTGTAACTACACACACTGTCCATTACTCTATCCACATTGTCTGTAACTACACACACACTGTTCATTACTCTATCCACATTGTCTGTACCTACACACACTGTCCATTACTCTATCCACCTTGTTTGTAACTACCACACACTGTCCTATATCTATCCACATTGTCTGTACCTACCAACACTGTCCATTACTTTATCCACATTGTGTGTAACTACACACACTGTCCATTACTCTACACCTTGTTTTAACTACAACACCACTGTCCATTACACATTATAACCTTGTCTGTAACTAACACACTGTCCATTACTCTATCAACATTGTGTGTAACTACACACACTGTCCATTACTTGATCCACCTTGTCTGTAACTACACACACACTGTCCATTACTCTATCCACATTGTCTGTAACTACACACACTGTCCATTACTCTATCCACATTGTCTGTAACTACACACACACACTGTCCATTACTTTATCCACATTGTCTGTAACTACACACACACTGTCCATTACTCTATCCACCTTGTTGTAACTACACACACTGTCCATTACTCTATCCACATTGTCTGTAACTACACACACTGTCCATTACTTCTACCACCTTGTTTGTACCACATACACCACACTGATCAACAACACACATACTACTTACTCCACATTGTCTTTAACTACACACACCTGTCCATTACCTATCCACTGTTTGTAACTACCACCACTGTCATTACTCTATCCACATTGTCTGTAACTACAACACACTGTCCATTACTCTATCCACATTGTCTGTAACTACACACACACTGTCCATTACACTATTAACCTTGTCTGTAACTACACACACTGTTCATTACTCTATCAACATTGTGTGTAACTACACACACTGTTCATTACTTGATCCACCTTGTTTGTAACTACACACACACTGTCCATTACTCTATTCACCTTGTCTGTAACTGCACACTGTCCTTACTCTATCCACATTGTCTGTAACTACACACACTGTCCATTCCTCTATCAACCTTGCCTGTACTACACACACACACTGTCCATTACTCTATCCACATTGTCTGTAACTACACACACTGTCCATTACTCTAACCAAATTGTCTGTAACTACACACACACTGTCCATCCTATATAACCCTTGCCTGTAACTACACACCACTAGTCCGTAGTCCTAGTCCTAGTTACTTTTCCCAACTAGTCTGTGTATATATATATATATATATATATATATATATATACACACACACACACCACCCACACTGTCCATTATTTTCTTACACTAGTCCGTAGTCCTAGTCCTAGTTACTTTTCCCAACTAGTCTGTATATATATATATATATATACACACACACACACACACCACCCACACTGTCCATTATTTTCTTACACTAGTCCGTAGTCCTAGTCCTAGTTACTTTTCCCCTACTAGTCTGTATATATATATATATATACACACACACACACACACCACCCACACTGTCCATTATTTTCTTACACTAGTCCGTAGTCCTAGTCCTAGTTTTCTTTTCCCAACTAGTCTGTATATACACACATACACACACACCACACACACTGTCCATTTCTTTCTTACCCTAGTCTGTAAACACACACACACACACACACACACACACACACACATACATACACACACACACACACACTGTCCTTTACTTTCTAACCCTAGTCCGTAAATACACACACACTTTCCATTACTTTTCCCAACTAGTCTGTATATACACACACACCACACACACACACTGTCCATTACTTTCGCTACATTGTCTGTAACTACACACAGTTTCTCCATATTGTCTGTAAAGACATTCCTAGCAGCATCAGGGTATAAGAGATACATATCCAGGGAGAAAAACAGGGAAGACGCACACTGCAGAACCAATTTAAACTTTTATTTCACTTCAACCATCTCACGTGCACAAGGTGGCAAAACTTTGCAGTGGGCGTGCGTTGTTTTGGATTTAAAGGCGTAACTCAAATGGTATGAAGGGGGGAAGTGCGGCTCATCCCCTAGTGAGCGGGAGGGAGCAGCTTATTCACGAGGCGGAAGAGGAGAGAAAAAGCCACAGCCTTTCACATGCTTTCCCATTGGCGACGGGAAGCAATACAGGCATGGAGGGGAGGGGAGGGAGAAGAGAGAAAGACTAGGCGAATGGCGGTGAGTAAACGGGGGCAGTGGTGAGGGGGGGTAGTGGTGGACCAGTGGGGGCCAAGCCCTGCCTTGGCTCTTCAACAAGTGCAAAACTCTGCACAGTGGGCCTGGCAGAGAGGTGTCGTAAGAAACCCGACCAACTGGGTGTGTTCCACCGAAGCAGTTACCCATTATCTCACGCTGCTTGGTCCATGACACAAGAAGTACTCTGATTGTGGAAGGGAAGGTGAAAGTAGCACAATGGGGGTTGAGGGGTAGTCCCAGTGGGAGCCAAGCCTGCCTGGCCCCACACGATGGGTGGCAAAACTGCAGAGTGGGCCATGACTGTAACTCAATGGTGCTGTTCCTACGGAAGCCTTACCCTTTCACCTGCTTTACCCTTGCACGAAGCGGCACAAAGACGCGCCATACTCTGAGGGAAAGAGCAAGAAGGGAGGAGAGTAGCCAATGGAAGGGGTGAGGGGTATGAAAATTATAAGGCCAGGGGGGCCAAAGCAGCGCGGCAATGGCTCTGACCAACAATAGAGGTGCAAACTGGCAAGAGTGGGCCTGCTGTAACTCAATGAGTGGGTTCGACCTACGAAGCCTTACCCTTTTAACAGGAAAGCGCTCTATCCGACAAGACTTTGCACGAAAAAGGAGAGCAGGTAAGGGAGTGAGGGTTGTCCCAGTGGGGCCAAAGCCTGCCGGCCCCACAACAAAGATGGTGGCCACAAACTGCAGTGGAACCATATGGAACCCAGAGATCACCCCCATCGGTCTTCTTGAGTGCATTGGTGCAAACTACTATATAGGAGAATGTGGCAACCAAGTAGGAGAAGTTGGGTGTAATGCAGAAGAGACTGATGTAATGGTAAAGGGGTAATATACAAAGTAGATATAAGTAGCCAAACAGATTAGCTAGCTTAAATGATATAGAAGATATGTGTATTTGTAGAAATTTTATGTGTAAATAAAAAACATTGATTATGAATCTAGTCTGAGAATGAATGTAAATGGGTTGTGGAGAAAGCTTTATATTCGAGAAAAAAAATGAAGACCAGAAAACATTTTCCCCCCTGAAAAAATTTTATAATTAAGAGTGATGATATAATCAATTTTGTTTAAGAATAAAAACCTACTCTTTAAACAAAGACATAAGAGAACAAGAAGGCGCGGAAAAAACCCACAGAAAAGGAAAGAAAAAAAAATGGGGGGGTATACTGGACGAAACAGGGTGACAGGGAGAAGAAAGAGAAGAAGAGGGAAAGAGTGGCCTCCTCTCCAAAAGCAGTCTGTGTCAGGCGGCGGTCCAGGCGCCGCTCCATGTGGCGCACTCACCGCCGCATGCTCGGTAGTTCTGTGGAGGAGGAAGATATTTGAAGAAGAATTAGAGAGAATCTAGGAGAAATTGTCAGTGGATAGATGTTTGAGCACCTTTTCCTCCTAAGCACCATGCGTGGTAGATGCAATTTTGCACCTGATAACTCTTACGTAATACCACTGTGACTGCAATTGCTTATAATTGTTGCGGTATGTCATAAAAAAGGAAAAGCTCAGATAAGATAATCATTATTTCTAAATTCTTAGTGTTATAGCTTACCCTAGTTATGGTAAACAGTGAATTTCCTACTGTGATTGGCTGTGGATTGGGTTACACATTGCTCGATCTATACTGACCACTGAATCAAACCCAAGGGGGCACTGGGTCAGGAAGGCAAGGACCAATAAAGACGAGGTCTCTATAGTATGGGTGGAACGCAAAATGAGGACAAATTTGTAATGGGGAAGAAAAAAATGACTGTCAGAGTAAGAGGGGCAGATGGCAGACTTACAGTTCTTGCCCTCTGGCGGGGGTCGGAGATGAAAGATGAGAGCAAATTAAAATAAAAACAAAAAAATACATAATGAAATGATCTATATAAAGGATCTATTTAATTATATAAATAACTTTGAGGTTGAGTGCCTTCGAAAATGCAGATTAAATAAGGCAGTAATCTAGATTTTTGTTATTTTTTCGGAAGTGGAAAAATGCTAAAATTGATCAAACATTTTTTATTTTTGACTTACTTTCCCTTCAAATAGGGATGCCATGTAAATATAAAAGTGGAAGTCAAGTAGTAAAGTGTGTTTACTGTTGTTTTTTTTATTTATGTCGTATTGTGTGAGCTAAAGGGTAAATCGAGTCGTGCAATTTGAAAGAGGAATATAAGATAAAAAGAGAAATTCATTGAGAGTTGTAATGATCGATTTCATTTTTGTAACTGTAACTTAGCTTTTAAATAAGGCTGCCTGGAAATGGAAGGGTGGGGAGCGTTGTCGTGAGGAGGGCCACCGAAGTTGTGTTTACCTCTCGTTGTGGCTATTGTATTGGTTGGGTATCATTTTGAATTTATAGGTCGTTATGTTAAATAAAAAGGCACTTTTTCAGTGATTGTATTTTTTTGACTTTACTTACCCTTAAATAGGGCTGATATTGCAATAAATATAAATAATTAATAATCAAGAAGGTAAAATAAAAATACCAGGTGATGTGAGAAATACAAAGAACTTGGATCTCTCTCTCTCTCAAGCCAAAATTTAACGGAATTGATGTTTTTTAATAAAACAGTATATATACAATATGTTTTTGTCAGAAGTGAATTAAAATATTTTACTTACGTAGATAATTACAGTAATGTAATTTAAAAAGTATACTTGCCTTCATCATTTTGCCGTACGGCAGCCACATATGAGGCCTCTGCCTCTTTGAGATCCGGACCACTGTCCTCCTGGAGCGGTAGAAGAAGAGACAGTGGTCTGGTATCCGACGCCCGTAGCAGGAGGCGCGGCGCTGTAGCCCCTCCATTATTCTGCGGCCACCCTCCCTGCACCGCAATGCGGGGTGCCAGGGGGGAATTCATCATTACCCCCCTCGAGCCAGGGAGGTAGTTAGGGATATAATTGCCTTGCAGCACTGGCCATTTGAGGCAGGAAAGTTCGGTGTCCCTCGTTTTTACGTGAGATTCCCGCGTTCCTTTGTCCTCTTTACCGCGGAGAGGATCCTCGGTTTTTTTATGTGAATCCTCGTCTTACGGGACCCTCGTTTTTTTTTTTTTTTGTGGTGAACGTCTTTACGGAGATCCTAGTTTTTACAGGTGAATCCTCGGCGTTCTTTACGGAGATCCGCGGTTTGGTTTTACCTTGTTTGTGATGAATCCTCGGTTTTTTTTTTTTGTTTTTTTTTTAAGAAAAATTCCGCTAATCAAGCGGACTGTAATTTATGTTTAGTATTAGTAGAGCATTTGATACGTGTTATATAAGGACAGCTTACCCAGGCCCCTTGAGTGATTAAGGGTACATTACCACTGGCTATTTATTTAGACCACTTTAATGCGGAGGATTTCTGCCGGAACTTCATTTAAATTACGTTGGTTTGTTTTAATGGGTCCGCTCGCGGATTTCTCGAATTTACGGATTTTTGCGAAAATCCGCAGATCCTCAGCCGCGGACCGGAATTTTTTGAAAAAAGTTAGGGAACCATATGCTATTAATCCTATCATCACCATTAATTTCTGTATCTCTATTTCTGTCTATTATTCCATCCATCCATCATCAGACATCTAACCTATATTTGTATCATCTCTCTCTCTTCTCTTCTCTCTTCTCTCTATGGCTTTTTGGTATCCAAACCTACTATCATTTTATTTTGTAAGCTTATCTATCTATCCATCCATCCATCCAATCATCAATCCTCCATGCCATCCATCCCTTTTCTATAGTTACGCATCCCCCCATCCCTCCATTCCACAGCCATCCATCCTATCTATCTATCTACTCTGCTATATATCTATCATATAATCTTATTCTTCTATCTATCTATCTATTCTAGCTATCGATCTTCTATCTATCTATCTATCTATCTATCTATCTATCATCGTTTCCCCCCCCCCCGAGCCAACGTATAGCTCCCGACTGCGAACCTACGGCGGTACCTAATAAAAGATTCTGTAATTTTCTCTCTTATCTCAGCCTTTTCTAAGCACAACCAATGTGGGGTTCTCTTTGCCATCCCAGACTTGAGACGAAACAAAGAGCTGCTCCACGCCAAGCATCAGACAGGAAAAAGGTATTTAGTGGCTAATTGCATGGAAGGCACAATCACAAGTTCAGTGCAAGGGAAACGCGAATGAGAAATGGATCCTTAAGCATTTACAGCTAGGAAGCAATGTGCGTGTCTGTAACAAGTGACAAAAGTGTGAAGTTATCTGGTTGGCAGGGTGCTGATTTCAATGAGCTGTTCAAACTCCTGTAACACACAAATGAAAATCCATAAAATGCTTAATAGGATTGGTGATTTAAAGGAACTTTGATTGTTACTTCATGAATATCTATTTGTCCGCTGGTTAAAAGGCCACTAGGCAATAGGACCCACTAGAACGGCTTCAATAGAACATTGCTAAACATCACACCTGCATGCTGGATCTCAGCATCCACATTCTTATATCAACACTCTACTGTCATTTTACCATTTTGTTAAAGTGAATACAATATGATAAGATATGAAGGATTTTTGAATATCGGGCACGGGATAAGCATAAATGACTGACTGAGGTATGGGACAGATCAAAAAGGCACTAGAGTTGAACCCACACACAGGCCAACACTATATAAAGAAAAATATAATAAAAAAGCATAACAAGCATCATGGAGCCGGAAGGGGGATCGGGACTGTTTAAGCAGACTTTGATGAACTATGAGAGGGTAGATACAAAGGCAAAGCATTTTTTGTGATACTCAGGTAGGTGCTAAATAAAGTGGAGATGAAAATAGGAAATTAAAATGTAAATTTGTGTTTCAGATAGGTACATCAAATAATATTAGACCAATTTAATGTAGGGTTTTGGATCTACGTTATCCGATCTACGATCTCCGGTATGAATATCCTGCTACATGAGGGGTATGGAATAAGGAGTGTTGCTATGGCACATGGTTGGCGGAAACATTGCCACCCTGCCGTTCTACCTTAGATCACGCAAGGAGAGAAATAATCTGAGGCCTGTGACCTCTTCATTGTGTATACCACAGGTTTCCCTGAAGAGTGAAGATCGCCGAAGATCACCATAGCTAGAAGTCACACTCATACCCATAAAAGATGAATTGTGAGAAACTCAAACCTATAGAGTAGGTGTAGACCACTTACTCTATCGGGTAGAATGGTGTAAGTTAGAGAGGATTCAGGAGAAGACAAGACTGATTCAGTTTCTTTTGGCCCTGTGAGTTCTGAGACGTTGTCGCGGAACATGGTATCGGGGAAACATATCGAACGTTCGAGCTTCGATTGTCAAAATTCAGCTATTTCGCTTTGTCAAAATCGCTACTTTCGATTCGGGTTTCTGTGAAATTCGGGGTTCCACAGGAGGTGTTGGAACTTATTTTTCTTTTCCGGGGGCGCACGCAGGCGGTATGCCACACACATGTGTGACAGGCACCCGTGGAGACGGGGCATATCACCGTGCGCAAAGCCGGGGGCTCAGGTCTGCGTGACCTCGCATGCAGCGGACACCCGTGTGTTCACTATGTACTGGTGGTTGTGTCGGCGGCCCCCGCGCCCGGCCGCCACCCTTTCCGTTGTGAGAGATCCCCAGTGGCCTGCCCTACTGTGTCACGCAGAGAACCGTCAACTGACAGACGAGGAGACACAGCACCGACTGCGGAGCGGGCATCCCATGGGGATCGACGCAGTCCACTTACGGTCCGCCAAGATTTGCTTAAAGCTTCTCAAACGGTTGGCCCATCAGTAGGCCCGCTGACAGCGTAAGTGGCGGAGGCCTTTTCTTGGTACCGTGGCTGAGTAGACATTGTGCGCTCCTACGAGAGCGGCGGTACTAGTCAGTCTCCTGGCTTTCTGGGGCCTGTCGCTAGCAGACAGACAGGACACTTCCAGAGAGTGGTGGGGATGATGGGAACATTTGGCCTGGAGTGCACGACACCACAGAACAGGAGCAGAATAAATTCAGGAGAGTAGAATGGTACATGAAGAGCATAACAGGGCTCACAGACATGACAAACGAAAGAGCAAAGTGGAAAGGAGAGAGTAGAAGGGCGGAAGGCCCACTCGGCAGAACACAAATAACACAGCAGTGCTCTTCATACAAGATCGGACGACACCCTCCAGTCCCTCCACCAATCTCAGAGGAAGACTGTTGGGATGATATTCAGTAGCAACTGGTTCAATGCCTCTTCATCCTTTATCCTGCAACTTAATGCAGGTATCCCACCCGTTGCGGGAATCTCCCGCAGTCTCTGCACTCCTTTAAGACTGCCCAGACTCCCGTGTATGGAGAGCAGTCTCTAATCTTCTCCCTGCCATGCCCCTTTGGCCACACCACCCCAGAAACACCCCTATAAACTCACCTCACTCCACCCTCTAGGCTGCTAAATCACTTCTGTCCACCTCACAAGTGACATCACAAACATCATGCCCTCCCCCTGTCTGTTAATGAGCATATGGACATTGCAGTCCAGGGGTTTGAACCTTCATCACATTGGTTCATGCCTTCTATAAGAATAAGAATAATATCGGCGCACATCACCATGGCAAAGATCTTTGCCATATTTATAAGGCTGCAGTAAAAGGCGACAGTAGTATTGCCGTATTCATTGAGTAAAAGGGGAAGTTCAGTGCAAATACATGGTGCTTTTCAGAAAAAAGAGCAGAATTTTTCATCCCAATGACTTAATCTGCCAATCAGCATTTTGGTCGTATAAATAAATGCAACTGAAATACTGCCTTCTGTTTGCAGGACCTCTAATAGAGACCGTTATGGTCTTGTCCTGACCAGAGCCTGGTTGATTTCAGTGCTCAGTAGAGATCTGAGCATGTTTGACCCATCAACACCCAATCAGTAGAAATTACTGTTAGGAACATTCCAAGGATGTGGTGCGTTCTGGGAAGAAGAAGGATCGTTACAGGACTGAAATGTCAGCTCACCAATGTCAACAGCAGGGCAGCAAAGGGTATGAAATCAACTGATTTTTCAAAATGGGAGAGAATATGTAGAATAACTAAGAAGACATTACACAACTAACAATTTAACAAATATAATAATTTCCACTGAAACTGTCCCTTTAGCCCTTTTATGCGGTGAAATGAGAAATGCCGATCTTGGTAAAACGGAAATGTATTAGAGTAAATGCTGGAAAATAGACTTACACTCCCCTGGACCCTTATTAATATTGAGAAACACTCCACAATGTACGACAACTTCCAAGGATCCACTGACAGGCTACATATACTGTGTATATATACATATACCACAGACCTGGCAATTTTAAATGGGCGAACATAACACAAGAAAGTACTTGTTTTTAGTTATTCATACTAAAAATCTGTGTCCTTATCATCCCCAAGGCAGCAGTAATACTGAGATGTTAGTCCCGCCCACCCAATGGTAGGACCAGCCCCCAAAGCTTTAAAAAAAAAAAACAAGCATACCTCCTACAGTGTTTTTGTCCTTACAGCTCCTAAAGCACTGATATAAAGGAGTGCTGTTCCTGGGGAGCGCTGGGGTATTTTTTTTTTTTCTTTCCTTCTTTTTTCCTTGTGTTGTGCCTAATCCAGAGGGTTAGCCAGTAGTGCAGGTATTAACCTGTGTGTGTGATGAGATCCAGCAGCAAGCCTTGCCTAGGACTCCAAAAGCATCCCGTCATTGGGGTGGTTACCGGTGCCTGCCTCCTTCAACATGGCAGCTACCGGCAGGGGTGCGCGCTGCATATGCGCGTGACGTCATTGTGTATGCGCGATGACGTCACGTAAGCTCGACAGACAGCGGGAGTTTCAAATAAGCAGCAGCTGAATAGGCCACACTGCCGCTTCCTGGATTTAGTGAACCACTGCTCTGGACACCGGCTCCAATAGTTGCCTGGTAGGAGACTCTCCCACTCTCCTCTTTCCAGCTAGGATGCGACAGGGTCACTACTCCTAGTCTACTCAAAGGTATGTTCTGTGCAGCGCAGAATATTGATGTCCTTCTTGTTTTTTTGTGTTTGCAGGTAGAATGTCTTCTCGAAGCACCTATTCAGTCTCCTCTCCATCTGGCAGGGGGAAAGCCACTGCCAAGTCAAGTTTTTGTCCGGATGGGATGTAAGGCTACCCAAGGATTATAAGGACAAGTTATGTGTCTCATGTATGGGAAAGTTAAAAGCTCCTGAAACACCCTGAAAAAGCTCCATCAATGCAAGAATTTTTTTCCTTTTTAAGAATGCATTTGAGTCCTTCCAAGCTATGGGTCCGCAAAACCTGACAACGGAAGGGATCCCCTTCTGTAGAGATTCAGACGCCCTCAGGTAATGAGCCAACTACAGATATGGAACAACTCCAAACACGAGAACCTGGGCCATCCTCTCCTCCGGCAGGAACGTGTTCTCTCAGCCGAAGAAGGAGAAAATATCGGAGGAAGAAGATTCTTATGGCTGCAGTTATAGAGCCTTTTCTCAAAAATAGTATTGAGACCCTGGAGGCTGAGGATCCGAGGAAGGAGCCCCCTAGGAAGGAACTCATTTATTTTCAGGGGCAATCAAGAACAGTTTTTTCCTTCTATCCATGTGTCCATTAAAGACATTATTAAGGAAGAGTGGAAGGTCCCTGATAAGAAGTTTTCTTTGCCTAAACTTTTCTCTAATTTCTTCACCTTCGACCCAGAAGAGACAAAAGATTGGGGCCAGATTCCCTAGGGACAGAGAGAGGCAACCATTTTCGACCAAGACAGCCTAGAAGCAGAGAGGGGCATGGTGTTTCAAAGACCCCTGTCTCAATGACGCCAGATTTCAGGGAGGGCGTTTATAAGACTTCAGCAAGGCCTGGGAAAAAATACGGTGGGTCCTAGAGACCGTCAAATATGGCTACTCTATAGAATTTTTATCATCCATTAGACCATTTTTTGAAGTCGCCACTACCACCGGACTGTGGGAAGGACAGCAAATCCTCTCACAAGCCATTCAACTCTTCATGCAGGCAAAGAGTCTTAATACCGGTTCTTGTAGGAGAAAAGGGATTAGGAGTTTACTCCCCAGTATTTTTAATCCCAAGCCGTCAGGAAAAAGTCCGGACAATTATAGATCTAAGATACCAGAAACAACATATAAGAAAGAGCATTCAAGATGGAAACTATCAGGTCGGCAATCAATTCCATCTTACCAGGAGATTATTTGGCAACCCTGGACCTTCAGGACGCCTATCCCATCCCTATAAGGACCATGCCGTCAGAGGTACAATTCCCATCTGCTTCATCTTCAAATTACTGCCCTTCCGTTCGGCATCTCCAGTGCACCAACGGTCTTCACAAAAATTATGATAGTAATTGCAACACATCTTCGTCACCTGGGAATAGAGATTATTCATATTTAGACGATTGGCTTCTCACCGGGCAGACATCAGAAGTAACCTTAACTCAAAATATCCAAACCACACTCTCAATGCTCCAGAACCTAGGCTGGATAATCAATTTCGAAAAATCGTCCCTCACCCCAGCCAGGGGAAAAGATTCCTAGGATTCTGTTTCAAACTTCTCTAAACAGGGTATATCTCCCAACAGAAAAAAAAAATAATAATAAGACCTAAAACTTTCAGCATGGCTACTGAAAGGGAAATAATGCAAAGGTTTGGGTTCTTGAGGAGGTCATAGTTACCCTATGAAAAGCTGTAAGACAGTTACAAATTAAATATATCAAAGGGTGTGGAAACACCTTTCAAACTTGGTGCCATAAAAAACAAGATTTGGGAAGAGTACCAAGATTCCCTTGATACTGGAATTCCTCGTGGAAGGATTAAATAAAGGACTAGCCCTAGTACTCTCAAGGTACAAGTTGCTGCGCTGGGAGCCTTTTATTAATACAGACATTGCGGGGGACCCTTTCATCAGGAGGTTTTTTAAAAGCAGCCCTAGTCTTAAGGCCAAAGGTCAGATCCTTATTCCAAGATGGGACTTGTCAGTAGTTTTAAAAGGGTTAAGTCTACAACCCTTTGAACCTCTCACCGACATATTCGATCCAATTCCTCACTTGGAAAACAGCCTTGTTGATGCCCTATTGCTGCTAGAAGAATCAGTGAACTCAAGCGTTATCAAGTAGGGAACATATCTCCGAATTCTGGAAGAAGGGATCCATCTAAAACTAGATCCGGCTTCTCCCTAAGGTATCCTCAGATTCCATAGGGAGTAGGAAATCTTTTTGCCGGCCGTCCATCCGAACCAGTTAACGCGGAGGGAGACTCTATGACCCCAGTGGATGTTAAAGGTGTTTATAAATTACTTTCCAGGGTTAAGGACTTCCAGGAAGTAAACTCCCTCCTGGTCTTGTATGCAGGTGCTAACAAGGGTAAAACTGCCTCGAAGCTACCATTGCCAGGTGGTTGAAGTTAGCACATCTCCGCAACTTATCAGAGCCTGAATCTTCCAGCTCCAGAACGGGTGAAGGCTCACTCAACCCGAGCAGTCTCTACCTCCTGGGCAGCCTATGCGGGCCCAATCCAGAGCAAATCTGCAAAGCAGCCACCTGGGCCTCATATCATACCTTTGTGAGGCATTACAGATTGGACATTCTCCACGAAAGGGAAGCGGCTTTCGCTCATAATGTTCTGCAAGTTAAAAATCCTCAAGATTCCTCCCTTAATTCCCACACTGCTTTGGGACATCTCAGTGATTACTGCTGCCTTGGGGAGGATGATAAGGAAAATCCAAATTATACTTAAGTTATACGTAACTTTGTTTCCTGAATCCCAAAGGCAGCAATATATTTAACCCTACCCTATTAAAAACTTTGCTTTCTGAGCATATTACTGGATTCTTACTGCTTTGGAATAATTTCACTGTAGGAGGTATGCATGTTTTTTTTTTTTTAAGCTTTGGGGGCTGGTCCTAACATTGGGGGGCGGACTAACATCTCAGCATTACTGCTGCCTTTGGGATTCAAGGAAAACAAATTACGTAAGTATAAATTGGATTTTTATAAATACCATCAAGCAGTTACTGCAGCAGTAAATAAAATGGCGCGATTGTGGCGGCAAAAGTTTAAAGGTTAGTGGCGAATGGTTGACGAACCTTTAGAAATGTGCCCTAGGTGACTTTGTTTTCACTTTTTAAACATGGAAAGTTAACCAATGAAAAACGAGTTGTTTACTGTTTATCAAAGTGAGTGCAAAACACGTTAGAATAAACTGTTATAGAGACACAAAAGAAACATGTCCATCACGTTTAGCCCCTGAATTATGTAATACACTGTACAGCATGTTTTAATACCGGTAACTTTATTCCCTCTATTGCTAAATACACATCGAACCTTTTCTTGAAATGATTTCTGTATCTTCAGGCACAAGATCTTCAGGGAGGCAATTCAGGTCTCGTCTCTTATTGTAGAAAAAAACCTTTCTTGTAGCTAAGATGAAACCTACTATCCCAGGCTGAAGCTGTTCCGAAACACTGGAATTCCATCAATTCTTTCATTATTAGAGAACAAAATAATGTCCATATTTATTGTCTTACTGTGTGGCCACCTATTGAGTATTTTACCCCGGGTTTACCTGACAGTCAGTCAATGTGAAAATATCTTTTTATCCACAAGTACCCTATATTAAGGGGAAAATGCAGTCATTCATAACAATTTCTTTCTAAAACGATATTGGTTCCCTGCCTGTTGTCAGTGCTATATATCAGTGTGTTCTAACAGATTGCTTGCATTAAAATGGGCATTTCTATAAACCATGAATTTATTCCAGTCCCTCATGGTGTCCATGAATATATTTCACTGTCCTACTGAAATCAATAAACATTGCTTTGCTCGGCGAAGATATATGGTGCACCTTCTCAAAGACAAATGCAGATATGCAGGCAAAAAAATGCAGGGTGAATGCAGTATCCTTCAGTAAACATATAATACAGTCAACGTGGACTTAAGGTAGCCATACACGGTCACTAGTTTCCGTTCAGATTTTCGATCAGTAGAAACGATGGTGCGGTGCTTATTGGATTATGTCCATTTAAAGGCAACTAATGCCTCAAAAACAATACAGAATAAGAATGGTATCTATTGTTAAAAAGATGCCTTCTGATTCTGTATTGTTTTGAGGCTTTAGTTCCCCTTTAAATGGACAGCAGAATTCCCATACAGTAGTCCAATACAGTAATAACCATACTGGATTGGCATTACTGTATGGGACTACTGTATGGCAATTCTGCTGTCCATTTAAAGGTCAACTAAAACCTCAAATCAAAAACAGAATCAGAAGGCAATAGAGATGCTTGAAACTGATGAGTTTCGTCCTTTTTTCGAATTAAATTTAAATTAAATAACTGTAAATCGAAGGTTCGAAAACGGACCCATAGAAGTCTATGGAGAAAAAAATGTGGAGAGTTTCTATCGATTTTAAAGATTAAATAGTAATAGTACGTGCAGCTGATTGTAGAGGTGTGTCTGTAGTTTATAAACTAGCCAAAACCCGTCGCACACATACCTCTCCATCCCTCCACATTGTGACGTGCTGCTCAAGCAAATGTGTACACCATCTGTGCATAGTTACAGCCCTAGGTTAACATATAAGATTATACAATCCACGCCGGGTCATTATATTTTAGCTTTAGTTTGCCTTTTAATTAAAATTGTTTTTTTTGCACTATGTGATTTGTTAATGTTATGCTATCTTCTGCCTGCCTTTCAGTTTACTTTTATGCCTACTTAAACTTATATTCTTTCTTTCTTCGTGCGACTATTACTTCCACTCCAGTTTGCCTTTCCATTCTTTCCTTTACAACCTTGTGCATGATGCCGTATCTTTCCATTGTGCTGGGAGTTGAAAGAAGTTCCCTTGATCTGGTAAGGTTTTCAACACCTTTCATCTTGCAAAACATCCAGAAAACTCAAAACAAAGAAAGCCCCAAAGGCCAAAACAGTGGACATAAGCAAAACAACGCTTTAGGGCAAATGGACATCAAAGGTGCATTGCTTCATGTGTAATGCATTAGTGTGTTGCTAGAGACAATATAGCTCCAGTATGTGGTATGATCACTGACTTCCTTCTTCGTCTCTGTCAGTAATATTCCGCTGTACAATGATATCTCCCAGCAATAAATTATTGTGTCCCATCTTTCTCACTCAAGGGGCCGGAGATTCTATTAAGGAGATAAATCTTGTGATCAGCACTTGTAAAACAGAGGAGAAAATCTATAAAATATCTATTACAGCTGTATTATTAAAGATGTGGGATTGAATTTTCTGCCAGGTGTCTGACCAAAATGATCACAACGGTGGCTAATTAAAACTTATAAAGAGAACAGGGTGAAAGGGGCCCCAGGAGAGATTGTTGCAGTTGGAAAGTTGTGAGTGATTTGTACGGACTGTTACCTAACCAGGCATGGAGACGAAAATGGCCCTTGCAGTAAAGGAAGCATTGGGGCCACAGCCTGAGAAACAATCTGTGTAATGAAGGGTTGGATTGTCCTAGTTTGTAAATACACACACGCACACACACCACACACATCCACACTGTCCATTATTTTCTTACACTAGTCCGTAGTCCTAGTCTAGTTTACTTTCCCAACTAGTTGTGTATATATATATATATACACACACACACACCACACATGTCCATTATTTTCTTACATAGTCGTAGTCCTAGTCCTAGTTACTTTTCCCAACTAGTCTGTGTAATATATATATATTATATATATATATAGATATATATATACACACACACACACACCCACACTGTCCATTATTTTTTACACTAGTCCGTAGTCCTAGTCCTAGTTACTTTTCCCAACTAGGTGGATATATATATATATATATACACACCACACACACCAACACACACCACATGTCCATTATTTCTTACACTAGTCGTAGTCCTAGTCTAGTTCTTTTCCAACTAGTCTGATATATATATATATATTACACACACACAACACACACCACCCACACTGTCCTTATTTCTTACACTAGTCCGTAGTCCTAGTCCTAGTTACTTTTCCCAAATAGTCTGTATATATATATATATACACACACAAAACACACACCACACCACACTGTCCATTATTTCTTACACTAGTCCGTAGTCCTAGTCCTAGTTTTTCTTTTCCCAACTAGTCTGTATATACACACATACACACACACCACACACAATTCACATTTCTTTCTTACCCTAGTCTGTAAACACACACACACACACACACATACACACACACACACACACACACACTGTCCTTTACTTTCTAACCCTAGTCCGTAAATACACACACACTTTCCATTACTTTTCCCAACTAGTCTGTATATACACACACACCACACACACACACTGTCCATTACTTTCGCTACATTGTCTGTAACTACACACAGTTTCTCCATATTGTCTGTAAAGACATTCCTAGCAGCATCAGGGTATAAGAGATACATATCCAGGGAGAAAAACAGGGAAGACGCACACTGCAGAACCAATTTAAACTTTTATTTCACTTCAACCATCTCACGTGCACAACGTTTTGGGGGACACGCCCCTTCCTCAGGTGCATGGGGGCGTGTCCCCCGAAACATTGTGCACGTGAGATGGTTGAAGTGAAATAAAAGTTTAAATTGGTTCTGCAGTGTGCGTCTTCCCTGTTTTTCTCCCTGGATTTGTCCATTTGGGTGTGGGAAACCCTTGGGTGGAGACGGCACCTGCTACCTGGACTACATTTCCCTATGTGCACAGGTAACCCGATCTGTAATTATAAGGGATACATAGCAGGGGACAGAGGAGAGCCTCTATAACCTGTTGGCTAGAATGGGATCAGGCTGACCTGGGTGAAGGTAGGCAGTAGAGACTGACCAGAATGCGGATCCGAATCTGGTTCTAAGGTGTATTACTGAGATCCGTGGCCCACGGACTTTCCGGATTCTCCGGAATTCTGGTTTTCAGATTATTTTCCGGCATGTTCAAGGATTTTTGAGTTTTCCATTTTTTCTCTCATTTTTGAAAACAATCCAGCCACATTCAACAATGGCATCTATTTTATCACTGCCAACCCTATTATCCATGGCAATGAGAATTTCTTCTGGACTCTAAACGGCAATCGGAAAGTATCCCTTTATATGTATTAAAGGGTATCTCCACTCATATTTTGAAGATTTGGGAATCCAGTTCTATTGAAGAAAGAGGAGGTAAAGGAGCTGTGCCTACTTCGTTCTTCAATAGAAAAACAGGAGCCATGAGAGAAGGTAAGAAACTTACCGCTCGCTCCCCTGGCGCTTAGTTGACAGGTCCCGACGGACCTTGTCTTTATGCGCATAGATCGCGCATGCGCATAGAAGACAAGGTCCGTCGGGACCTGTCAGACTACACGCCGGGGGAGCGAGGGAGCGGGTAAGTTTCTTACCTTCTCTCCTTCTTTTCTTCCAATCTTAAAGGATGTCCACGAGTCCCTGATAGACTGTTAGTGAACAATGCACCAGAGATTTTATTGTATGGCCCATTAATATATTTGTATAAAGTTATCATATCCTCTGCTTCCATTTCCATGATATCTGTAGGTGGCACAGGGATTATTAAATCCCAAATGCATCACCTTACATTTATCAACATTGAATCTCATCTGCCATTCTGCTGCCAATTTTGATAATCTATCTAGGTCTGCTTGCAGCAATTGCACATCATTTGAAGTTTCCAAAGCTCTGCATAGATTAGTGTCATCAGCAAACGCAGAGACCTTGCTCTCAATGCCCCCTTCTAAAGCTACAAACACACACCAACGATAAAGCCCTGATACCCTAGGATTCAATGGCATTGGGGTTTTATCGGCAGTGTGTGTAGCATCTTTCCCGAACGAGCGTGCAGCCATAGAATGTTCCCATCTGCCTCAATGGTCGTTCGGGAAAGACCGAAAATTTTGTTCAACAGCAGTAGTCTCCCTATAGGGACATCAGCTGCGGTTGTGGAAAACTTGCAGTCCCAAAAGTTCTCCCTATGCTGTGTATAGGGAGAATGCTCGGGACTGTGTGTATCCTGATCTTTGAAAAATGACAGACAGGATCTTGCAGACATCATCTTTCAAACATCTTTACTGTGTGTACCCAGCTTAAGTCATTTATAAACAGATTTAAAATAAATGGTCCCAGTACGGAACCCTGAGGAACTCCACTTAGAACTTTGGCCTACATAGATGTAGCTTTATTAACCATCACTCTCTGTCCAATAAGACCAATTCTAGGCCAACAGTCCTCAGTTTATACATTAGTCGCCTATGTGGCACAGTATCAAAAGCTTGAGCAAAATCCAAGTATACCACATCCACTGCTATGCCAGAGTGTAAATTCTTACTCCTTCATAAAAACCAAGTAAATTTGTCTGGCACAATCTATTTCTCATAAATCCACGCTGACCACTACTAATAAGATCGGTTCTGGAAAAAAAGTCAAGGATATGATCCCGTAACAAAGTTTCCATCACCTTCCCTACCACTGAAGTAAGGTTTACAGGTCTATAGTTACCAGGCTGGGAATGACTACCTTTTTGGAATATTGGTATTTCATTGCCTTTTTTCCAATCACCAGGCAAAAGTGAATCTGAAAAGATAAGAAACAGTGGTCTAGATAAAACTTGACTAAGCTCTTTTAATATGCAAGGATGTAAATATAGAGGGGAAAAAAACAACAATTTAACTCATTAGTCTTTTTAGCATCCTTTATAATCACCTAAACCCTATATTTTAATGGTCCCACATTCTCAGTCCATATCTTTTTACTATTGACATACCTAAAAAACATTTTAGTGTATGGACTTGCTTTGTTCTGCTGTCCTTATTTCATTTTCTATTTTAGCTAGTTTAATTGCTTTCTTGCACTCCTTATTACAGCTTTTATACTCCCTGTAAGACTGTTCTGTTCCCTCCGATTTCAAAATTCTAAAAGCCTTTTTCTTTTTTTTCCTTTTCCTTTTTACCTGAGCATTAAGCCATGCAGGAGTGGACCTAATTTTTTTGTTCCCTCAAGATATAAATTTAGAAATGTAATACCCCTTTTAAAAGCAGCCCACTTCTTGCTCAATATCTTTACCTAGGAACAAGTCATAAAACATAAAATTAGATTTCCTAAAGTTAATACTTTTGTTAACCCAGTGCCCCCTTTTTTTTTGCAACCTATATTAAATGACACTTTATCATGGTCACTTTTCCCTAAGCTTCCTATTACCTTTATCTCCAAAATGAGCTCAGGGTTATTCAGGGGTGTTCCTAGGATTTCCGACACCTGAAACAACTTTTAAATGCCGCCTAATGGCAGAAGGGTGATGGCATGATAAGTGGGCATGGCTTCATCAGGGAACATAGGCGTGGCTTGTGGAGGTGGGTGTGCTGGGATTACTAACACTGACTGGTGGACTGGAGGGATGACTTAAATACTGGTTGGTAGACACACTGATTAGATATCACCAGATCCAACAACGCATTCTGTCTAGTAGGAACTTCCATCTGTGAAAGAAAATGCTCATATAGAAGATTTAAGAACTTTATATATTTTGTAGTGCTGGCAGTTCCCTTACTCCCGTTAATCTCAGGGTAATTGAAAACCCCCATAACCAGAACATGCCCCATACCAGCAGCATTCGCCAACTGCATTTGGAGAATAATTTCCACCTCCTCACTGGCATCTGGTGACTTATAACTTACACCAACAATTAATTTACCCACCTTCTTGCTTCCTGTACACAGCTCCACCCATATTGTTTCTTCCTTATCATTTATACCCCCATCTATCTCATATTTTAAATTTGGCTTCAATTCTTGTTAAACATGCATACATACATAATCCTCCTCCTTTTCTATTAACTCTGTCATGTCTAAATAAAGAGTATCCTTCCCTATTTACAGTCCTGTCATATGAATCATTTAGCCATGTTTCTGCAATACGATCACATTATACCTTTCCTTTAAAGCTATTAGTTCTAGCTCCTCAGTTTTTCCAGCCAGACTTCTTGCATTTGTAAACATACATTTTAGATTATCAATTAATTTACTTCCATACTTGGATGTACATGCCTCCTTATCTCCTTTATGCTCCCCCCTCCATTATCTTAAGAGCAACCTGATCCCTAACCCATCTAACTACCCTTGTGTCGTCCAACGTACACTTTCCCCCCCATACCAAGTTTATAATCTCCTCCAACCCTCTAGCCATCTTCTCCCCCAAAGCAGCATCATCATTGGGGTGCAGTCCATGTCTACTTAAGGTCCTTACACCACCCTCTTAGCATTAGCATTAATCTTCCTAAGCTTCTCTTGCCTACCTAGTGTATGCTTGTGAAGGTTCTCATTCATCCAGGTCATGGTATATCTGTTGTATTCAATTAGATCAACTGGACTTGACTAAACTTCAAGTCCAGTTGATCTAATTGAATACAACAGACCTACCTAGTGTAGCACATGACTGCGGTAGTATTTCTGAAAATACTACCATTGAGGTCCTTACTTTTAACTTGGCCCCTAACTTTCAGAAATCATTTTTAATAACCTTGCCTCCTCCTCTAATTTTGTCATTGGCACCAACGTGAACCAAGACCGCCGGGTCACTCTTAAATCCACCCAATAATCTGCCTAAACGATCCCCCACATGTTGAACCCTAGCAACAGGCTGGCAACATACTGTTCGGCATGTAGGGTCTTTGCGGCAGATTACCCTATCTACATTTCTAATAATTAGGTTGTATGTGTCAAATAAATGTGTTTAGATTGTAAGCTCCTGTAATTGTAAAGCACTACGGAAGATGTTGGCGCTATATAAATCCACAATAATAATAATAAAAACAAGGTTATTTCATTAATATTATTTAAATAAAGCTGTGACCCCTTTTGCTCATTTATTGTGTCACATATGTTTTGTGGGGCAATGGGCAATCTGGTGATTTGAATGCTAATGTCAGAGTTCTGGGCTCTTACTCTTATCCCTGCCACTACAGTCATTAAAGTTTCCCTCTTTTACAGTGTCTGTAAACACACACACTGTCCATTATTTTTCCAAGTTATCTGTATATACAGTACATACAAAATGTCTATTACTCTATCCATCTTGTCTGTAACTACACACACTGTCCATTACTCCATCCACATTGTGTGTAACTACACACACACACACACTGTCCATTACTCTATTCACCTTGTTTGTAACTACACACACACTGTCCATTACTCTATCCACATTGTCTGTACCTACACACACTGTCCATTACTCTATCCACATTGTGTGTAAGTACACACACTGTCCATTACTCTATCCACTTGTTGTAAACTACACACACAATGTCCATACTCTATCCACTTGTGTGTAACTAAACACCACACTGTCCATTACTCTATCACCTGTTTGTACTAAACACACACTGTCCATTACTATCTACACATTATCTGTACCTACACACACTGTCCATTACTCTATCCACATGTTGTAACTACACACACTGTCCATTACTCTATCCACCTTGTTTGTAACTACACACACACTGTCCATTACTCTATTCACCTTGTCTTAACTACACACACTGTCCATTACTCTACCCACCTTGTGGTAACTACACACACTGTCCATACTCTATCCACATGTGTGTAACTACACACACAAACTGTCCATTACTCTATCCACCTTGTTTGTAACTACACACCACTGCCATTACTCTATCCACATTGTGTGTAACTACACACACCCACTGTCCATTATCTATCCACCTTGTTGTAACTACACACACACTGTCCATTACTCTACCACATTGTCTGTACTACACACACTGTCCATTACTCTATCCACATTGTGTGTAACTACACACACTGTCCATTACTCCATCCCACTTGTTTGTAACTACACACCACACTGTCCATTACTCTATTCCCTTGTCTGTAACTACACACACTGTCCATTACTCTACCCACATTGTGTGTAACTACACACAGTCCATTACTCTATCCCCATTGTGTGTAACTACACACACACACACACTGTCCATTACTCTATCCACCTTGTTTTGTAACACACACACTGTCTATTACTCTATCCACATTGTGGTAACTACACACACTGTCCATTACTCTATCCATTGTGTAACTACACACACACACACACTGTCCATTACTCTTCCACTTTGTTTGTAATACCACACACTGTCCATTACTCTATCCACATTGTCTGTACCTACACACACTGTCCATTACTCTATCACCTTGTCTGTAAATGCACTCTGTCCATTACTCTAACCAAATTGTCTTAACTACACACACACTGTCCATTACTCTATCCACATTGTCAGTAACTACACACACACTGTCCATTCCTCTATCAACCTTGCCTGTAACTACACACGCTGTCCATTACTCTATCCACATGTGTGTAACTACATAGTTACTGTCCATTACTCGATCCACCTTTTTTGTAACTAAACACACATGTCCATTACTCTATCCACATTGTCTGTAACTCACACACACCATGTCCATTACTCTATCCACATTGTGTGTAACTACACACACACTGTCCATTACTCTATCCATTAGTCTGTAACTGCACACGGTCCATTACTCTATCCACATTGTCTGTTAACTACACACACTGCCATTACTCTATCACATTGTCTGTAACTACACACACACTGCCCATTACTCTTCACATTGTTGTAACTACACACACTGTCCATTACTCTATCCACATTGTCTGTACCTACACACACTGTCCATTACTCTATCCACCTTGTTTGTAACTACACACACACTGTCCATTACTCTATCCACATTGTCTGTACCTACACACACTGTCCATTACTCTATCCACATTGTGTGTAACTACACACACTGTCCATTACTCCATCCACCTTGTTTGTAACTACACACACACTGTCCATTACTCTATTCACCTTGTCTGTAACTACACACACTGTCCATTACTCTACCCACATTGTGTGTAACTACACACACTGTCCATTACTCTATCCCCATTGTGTGTAACTACACACACACACACACACTGTCCATTACTCTATCCACCTTGTTTGTAACTACACACACTGTCCATTACTCTATCCACATTGTGTGTAACTACACACACTGTCCATTACTCTATCCACATTGTGTGTAACTACACACACACACACACTGTCCATTACTCTATCCACTTTGTTTGTAACTACACACACACTGTCCATTACTCTATCCACATTGTCTGTACCTACACACACTGTCCATTACTCTATTCACCTTGTCTGTAACTGCACTCTGTCCATTACTCTAACCAAATTGTCTTTAACTACACACACACTGTCCATTACTCTATCCACATTGTCAGTAACTACACACACACTGTCCATTCCTCTATCAACCTTGCCTGTAACTACACACGCTGTCCATTACTCTATCCACATTGTGTGTAACTACATAGTTACTGTCCATTACTCGATCCACCTTTTTTGTAACTACACACACACTGTCCATTACTCTATCCACATTGTCTGTAACTACACACACACACTGTCCATTACTTTATCGACTTTGTCTGTAGCTACACACACACACTGTCCATTACTCTATCCACATTGTGTGTAACTACACACACACTGTCCATTACTCTATCCATATAGTCTGTAACTGCACACGGTCCATTACTCTATCCACATTGTCTGTAACTACACACACTGTCCATTACTCTATCCACATTGTCTGTAACTACACACACACTGCCCATTACTCTTTCCACATTGTCTGTAACTGCACACACTGTCCATTACTCTATCCACATTGTCTGTAACTGCACACACTGCCCATTACTCTATCCACCTTGTCTGTAACTACACACACACTGCCCATTACTCTATCCACATCGTCTGTACCTACACACACTGTCCATTACTCTATCCACATTGTGTGTAACTACACACACTGTCCATTACTCTATCCACATTGTCTGTAACTACACACACACACAGTCCATTACTCTATCCACCTTGTTTGTAACTACACACACACACTGTCCATTACACTATTAACCTTGTCTGTAACTACACACACTGTCCATTACTCTATCAACATTGTGTGTAACTACACACACTGTCCATTACTTGATCCACCTTGTCTGTAACTACACACACACTGTCCATTACTCTATCCACATTGTCTGTACCTACACACACTGTCCATTACTTTATCCACATTGTGTGTAACTACACACACTGTCCATTACTCTATCCACCTTGTTTGTAACTACACACACACTGTCCATTACTCTATCCACATTGTCTGTAACTACACACACCTGTTCATATACTCTATCCACATTGTCTGTACCTACACACACACTGTCCATTACTCTATCCACCTTGTTTGTAACTACACACACTGTCCATTACTCTATCCACATTGTCTGTACCTACACACACTGTCCATTACTTTATCCACATTGTGTGTAACTACACACACTGTCCATTACTCTATCCACCTTGTTTGTAACTACACACACACACTGTCCATTACACTATTAACCTTGTCTGTAACTACACACACTGTCCATTACTCTATCAACATTGTGTGTAACTACACACACTGTCCATTACTTGATCCACCTTGTCTGTAACTACACACACCACTGTCCATTACTCTATCCATTGTCTGTAACTACACACACTGTCCATTACTACTCCATCCCATTGTCTGTAACTACACACACACACTGTCCATTATTTATCCATTGTCTGTAACTACACACACACTGTCCATTACTCTATCCACCTTGTTTGTAACTACACACACGTCCATTACCTATCCACATTGTCTGTAACTACACCCACTGTCCATTACTCTCCACCTTGTTTGTACCTACACACACTGTCCATTACTTATCCACATTGTGTGTAACTACACACACTGTCCATTACTCTATCCACCTTGTTTGTAACTACACACACACTGTCCATTACTCTATCCACATTGTCTGTAACTACACACACTGTCCATTACTCTATCCACATTGTCTGTAACTACACACACACTGTCCATTACACTATTAACCTTGTCTGTAACTACACACACTGTTCATTACTCTATCAACATTGTGTGTAACTACACACACTGTTCATTACTTGATCCACCTTGTTTGTAACTACACACACACTGTCCATTACTCTATTCACCTTGTCTGTAACTGCACACTGTCCATTACTCTATCCACATTGTCTGTAACTACACACACTGTCCATTCCTCTATCAACCTTGCCTGTAACTACACACACACACTGTCCATTACTCTATCCAATTGTCTGTAACTACACACACACTGTCCATTACTCTAACCAAATTGTCTGTAACTACACACACACTGTCCATTCTCTATCAACCTTGCCTGTAACTACACACACACACTGTCCATTACTACTCATCCACATTGTCTGTAACTACACACACACACTGTCCATTACTCTATCCACATTGTCTGTAACTACACACACACACTGTCCATTACTTTATCGACTTTGTCTGTAGCTACACACACACACTGTCCATTACTCTATCCACATTGTGTGTAACTACACACACACTGTCCATTACTCTATCCACATTGTCAGTAACTACACACACACTGTCCATTACTCTATCCACCTTGTCTGTAACTACACACACTGTCCATTACTCTATCCACATTGTCTGTAACTACACACACCTGTCCCATTCTCTATCATCCATCTGTCTGCTAAATACCACACACACCTGTCCATTACTCTATACTCTATCCACATTGTCTGCAAACACACACACACACACGCACATTGTCCACTCTTCTCTCCACATTGTCTGCAAACACACACACACACACACACATTGTCCACTCTTCTCTCCACATTGTCTGTAAATGCAATATTGTCTATTACTCTCTCCATACTCCATACTCCATTACTGACTCCCATATTTTTAATTACTGTCTATTGTTATCAGATCCTTCACATTACTATCTACACTGCCTGGTTCTCGTCTACTTTGGCCTTTTATGATCTGTCCAGTCTATTTCTCAATCCGTACTTTATTATCACTATAATCCACCCCTTCCATGGATTCCTATGGGGCCAAACAGTAAATAATAATCTTATAATCGGCGCGCTACTACGTAGTAGTGCGCCGATTATAACTTTCCGGAACTGCCTTAACCTCTTCTCTCCCCCTGCCTCACTTCCCCCACCTCTGTTTACTTTTCCATTTAGGTTTAGTGTGTTCTACACAGTGGTGCCGAAGCCGCGTAAGTCCGTGAAACAGAATGCGAACACACTAAACCTAAATGGAAAAGTAAACAGAGGTGGGGGAAGTGAGGCAGGGGGAGAGAAGAGGGTAAGGCAGTGGAAGCCTAAATGGAAAAGTAAACGGAGGTGGGGGAAGTGGGACAGGGGGAGAGGAGAGGACAAGGCAAGGCAAGGGCCTGGATGGTTCTCAAATGAGGGGGTGGATTATACTAAATAATGCACCCCCTACAGTAAAATATTCGGATATTAGAAGTCACCTTGGAGTTCCGCGCCCTGTATAAAAGGCACTCGGCCTGCGGCCTCGTGCTTTTATATGGTCACGGAACTCCTCGGTGACTTCTAATATCCTTATAATTTACAGTAGGGGGTGCATTATCCACTATATTACCCTCTGTGTTCTCTCAATTTTCAGACCCACACTGCCCAGTCTATTTTCTTTCAACCGGTTGCTACTTGTACTCTACCCTTTATAATCTGCACATTGTCTATTTGTAGTAGCATTTATAGATGGTTGAAACTTTTTTTCCTTTTTTGGATTTACGGAACTCAGGAAAAACCCGAAGATCCGAAAACGGAACTTACAATATATATATAGAAATGGGATAGTATACATCCATGTAGAGTGCAACTAGAGACCAAATTAATTCAATACATACAAAAATTAGAAGCCTAGTGCACATCCAATTAATTTGCCTATATTTTACTTTACCATTGTAATGCGAATAGGAACTTACTTTCGAGGATTCGGAACATATTTTCAAAGGGTTACCATAGGGAACTACTTTTCAGTTTCAGATCCTATATTCGAGGGTTATCGACCGTTCAAGGTTATTTTCGAGGGTTACCGAAAATAACCTCGTATATTTGGAAACCCTCGAAAATACGTTCCAAGGTCCCAAAATCCGAACAATCCTTCCGGTTTCAAAAGGAATGTTCGGATTTAGGAACCGAGGGATTCCGTATCAGATCCCATCTCTAGTAGCAGTATGTCTATATCCAGCTAGTAAAAAGTAGAGTACTGTGATGTTTTTATGGACCAACCATTTATTTCAGTTGACAAGCTTTCTAGAGATCTACTCTTTTTATCGGGCCATAGCAGTACCTAATGAAGAGGGTAGATCCCTCGAAGTCCATAAAAAGTATCACAGTGTTCTACATTTTACTATGTGTATTTGACTTTTTTAGAACCAGCTGCACTCTGTCCAGTACTACCTTCAATCTGGACATTCTCTGGAATCACCAACAAATAATAATAACAAATTAAAGTCAGGCTAACCATTTAAAAAACATTAATACATGCAGCGGTTGCATTTGTTTTGGAACAGTCACCCCAGAGTTGCTATACAACATTGCGATTGCAACACTTTTTACGTAACTTTGAAAAGCCATGTCTACCTTGAAATAACATTTTGCACACAGCTAAAGCACAATCCAAAACATGAAAACTGGAAAACTCACACAACCCAATAGTGCTTAGAAAGAGAAAATGTTTGCTGATCCCTGTCCCACCCACCCCTTCTATTGAGTGCTGCAAAAGAGCTTTGGCACACACTCTCTGAGCTTTTGCAGCTGTCAGGAATACCTTGCAGTCATTGGATGTGATGCCATCATGGCCTTGACTGCAGAGTCTACCCAGAAGGGCAGCATATCCCTTTTAACAGCGCTGATGGACTGTGTGATTGTAACCATTCTTTTAGGCTTTGTGGGTATTGAAATGGGTGCCTAACTACCTTGTTAAAAAGAAGTGCAAGGCCTAAAGATTTTCCAAAGTATCAAACAAAATAAAATAAGGTAACAAAGGTAAAAAAATGGCAGGTGTTATTGTATTCAGTTCCTGACTATCAACTCTTCCCAGCCAAAATCCTGAGTGGATCCAAAAGGCCGTGTGAGCAATATGAAATATAACAGTGGGGTAACGTGCTCTATCTTTATACAAATTTTCATTGTAGGTGGATACAGGGCCAGCCATAGGATAAATAGCACCCTCCCTGTACAAGGTTTGTTTCTGGCGCCTACCACCCCTTAAAAAACACCCCCTGGGCACACACAATACACTGCTGAATGCTGCTTGCCTTAGGCTGGGTACACGGAAATTATTTGTCCCGACCGAGCGTTCGTGGTGCTGATACATATATTTGATCTGCAGGACCATAACTGGGGGGGCTGTGGCACTGATGCACAACTTTGACCTACAAGTCTGTGAAATAAGACTCCCGGCTGGCTCCCCCCTGGTAATGCAACCTGTGCGGTCGCACAGGTCGCCCATATCAAAGGCCAGCCCTGGGTGGATATGCCCTTTGATGCCTGCAAAAAACCATGCTACCGCTAAACAGCCAATGCTAATTACAGAAAGATGCAGTCACCATATTGAATAAACAGAATTGCTGTGAGGGAGAGCAATTGCAGCTCTCCGTAAATAGCCCTGTCTGTCTATAATGGACACTCTTCTAAATATTTTATCTATTTGCAGTTATTCTGTTAGTACCTGTACTCTGTCCCTTATGGTCTGTGCTATCCATCACCAGCAACACTGTAAACATTACCACCTTTAATCCCCACCAACCTTCTCCTCTCTAGCCTTTCTCCTGAAATTCTTGTTCCCCCTTCGATGATCAGTTGCTATCTCATCCATAAGCTAAACAGTAAATTCAAAGCTTCATGGCTCTACTAATCTCTTAGCTGTTCTAGTAGTGACTCACACACAGTTAAATCTCTAGCTCATCTCTCTGGGTGTCCGCAAAGCTTCCACATGATGTTGGTCCTTTCTCCTTGTTCCAAGCTGAGCTCCCTACCCAGACAGACCCTTAGCTGATCCGTTCAGCCTCTCCCCCTCTCCTATGCTTTTATTATTTCATTTTTCTAATCAAACTAAAAAATCTGTGAGGTTTTTTTTTTGCTCTGTTTTCAGGGTTTTGTTGTTTTGTGTCCCCTCTCCACCTTTCCACGTTGCCCCCACTTATTCCCTCCCACAGCCCTCTTCTCATTTCATCTCCGTATCGGAACGTTTTGAAGTCACATTGTTTGCTTTGCCAGCGGGGAATGAAAGTTACTGTCTTTTGTTCAGGTAGAGAGAAGTCAAACATTCAAACAAGACGCTTGCTTTCTTCTAAAAATATGAGTCCGGCGGCTCTGAGCAGGCTCCTCCGGGAGGGGAGATGCATTTAAGCAGCTGTGGCTGATTTTTCAGGTGATTGGAAGGTCCCCAAAGAGTTTCTAATGGAGTCACTAGAATCTAGAGACGTGAGAGGGAGAACGAGGATGTTATATGGAAGGAGAGAGAGGGAGAGAGATGGAGAAAGCTTTAGACAATGTGACGGGAATCAGAACAAGGCCTGGCGTGAGAAGCAAACTAAATAAATGCTGATCACCAACAGAAAGCCCAAGAGGTTTAACATTATTACTTTCCCAAAAGGAATCAAACATCCTCTGGAACACAGACTCCTGTAAAGATAGAAAAATAAGTGTACTTTGCATGGAAATGCAGGTTATTAGTGGTTATAGTCTGATTGTTCCATTGGTTTGGGGTAGAATGCGCCAGAATGAGGCAAGTCTGCTACTATTGTTGTAAATTAATAGCACATGCAACATTATGCACCACTTATATGTGTTATAATTATTAAAATGTATATATATTAATTTCATCTATATATTATATTAGATTTTATATATTTATATTAAAAAGTCAAAACATAGCAATGCTATAGAACACAATTGTGGCACAAGGTAATAACTGCTAAACCTACAGAAAGGAATAGGTACAGATCCTACAGTGAATCTTACAATGTTATGACATAAGGTGAAGGAAGGTTCTGAAACCTCCCTTAATCCCCGTTATATTAGTTAATTATATTGGTGTGAAAAGAAATCCCTCCAAATGTTACACACTGCCCCCTAGAGTACTAGCAGAGCAAGGGAGAGTCAGTGACACAGTCAGAGGTAAACACAGCCACCTGTAACCCTAGGAATGCTAAAGGGAATTTATAATTGCCTTGCACTTGCTTATATGTTGTTCAATATGGTTCATATAGTGCAACTTTTGTAATGTTACCAAAGCTTTCATATGTTAAATAAGATCTGATTGGTTGAGGAAAAATTAGCACCATTTTAAAAGATAAGACCTTTTATTGAATAACCCCAATAGTTTCCAGTAATGGGCAATTTAATTAAACACATTTCCCAGTGAACAATCCTTTAAAAACTGTTGAGTCTTTGATCTTTGCATTCACTAACTGACCCAGCTGAAGGAATTGAAGCAATTTGGGGGTGGAAAGCTGTAAAGTATGGTGTGGTTGTATCTAGAACATTAGCTTGATTTGGGGGGCTATTTATAAAGTGGCAATATCAATTTTTCAGCACTATTTTGATATCACAATTTTTTTGCAATTTATAAACACTTTTTAAACATTTGGGAAAAATATATGCCACAGATTGCAAACCTTTTAGCAGAATCTTTGGGGAAAATTTGCTCAGAGGATATGTCAAAGTCTTGAATTGGTGACTTTGACCCATTCAAGACTTTGAGTGACCAAGCGCTCCCACGACATTCGATCGACCCTGCCGGAACCACCTCTCCCGTTCTTCTATGTGACTGACATGCGGTTGTATAGAACAACAGGAGAGGCGGTTCCGGCAGGGTCGATCGAATGTCGTTCAAAGTCTTGAATGGGTCAAATGGGTTAGTAAAATTGTATATATGTATGTCCACCTTTAGTCTATTTTTGAAAGATTTTTCAACATAAATTTTTGGCAACGCCAATACAGAATTTTGCCGCAGCCATAAGTTAATGCTACAAACATTTGCCCCTTTATAAATACAGTGAAAAGTGGGAACATTTTAAAAATATTTGCATAAAAAGCCATGAAAACGGGGGGGGGGAAAAATCAGTGCTGATTATTTGTAGTAAAATTTGTTTTAAGCTTCTTGAATAATAATTAACATTAAAGGAATTAATACTACATGTTTTGGGGTTTCTGGAGTTTAGTTTTTTGGGAAATGCCCCTTTAAGGGATGTCATTGCTTCAAGAACATGTTTCAGAACATGTAGGAATTTATAATCACGTCAATTTAAAATTCACCTTTACTTGCTCTTTATGTCTACAGTGCTTAGGTATAGTCCTTTAGCCTCCTTGCATCTTAATAAAAGAGGATAAAAGCAGGCACTGTTTTGCTAGTTCATTTACTTTATATTAGTTTAATTCATGTGTCTGTTACAGTTACGCCTATCGACCTAGTTTGTTCACAGTGAAGTAACCACACTATATCCTCTTGAACGTAAGCAGAAAATAACTGCAAATGGCATTGGGATTCCATAGGGGATAAATAGCAAGAACTGCAAAAATGAAATCTCCAGTGGAAAAAAATATACCCTCCAGCTCCTATGCAATTCTATGGAACGTTGGTTTGAGGATTCAGAAATATGTTTGTGTTTTGTTTTAATGGAACTATTGCAAGCTTTTACGTTATGCTATTTTCCATCGATAGTAAACGTTGATTTAAAGGGGAAGTTTGCTGGGGGGATCACATTTATTTTAAAGGTCAAATCAATACCCACCAGGAGCGTTTAGGGTCTGAGAAGATCAGGGGAACCCATGAGCATGCTATGTGCTGCGCTCATCACTGCAAAAAAAAAAAATTAGGCCACAACCCCATCCCTGCCCCAATTATTCCACACCCACTAAGTACTTAATAGCAATAAACAGAGACAGACAGACATAGACAAACTGAGAGATTGATACACGATCAGGAAGTTATAAATAGAAAGACAAAGAAATAAATAGACAGAGATAAGGTTTAGACAGAGATACACAAATGAATGACACAGAGGCACAGTATTCCATTATACTGGTAACAAACTGACAATTTCAGTATATACTGGTAGCAAACTGGCAATTTTATTATTATTATTGTGGATTTATATAGCGCCAACATCTTCCGTGGCGCTTTGCAGTTGCATTAATATACATAAGGAAAACATACATGTTACATACAAGGGTGGTGCAAGTAATACAAAGTGCAAAAAATAAAGTGCTGGTCCAGCAGCATTCAGTGTGGGGGAAGTTACAGCATTACTGTGGTACAATAGGAAGCAGGGCCCTGCCCGAGAGCTTACAGTCTAGAGGAGATGGGGATGAAACAGAAGGTGAAGCAGATCAGTAGCTGTAACTAAGTTGTCAGTGGATTATAACTAGTGGGTCTGCGATGGGTCAGTAAGAGGGGTACAAGTGTCCAGGCCCAGATTGTAAGCTTGCCTGAAGAGATGAGTTTTGAGGTTGCGATTGAAGATGTGAAGTGATGGTGAGTGACGTATAAAGCGAGGAAGGGAGTTCCAGAGCAGAGGGTCAGCACAAGAAAAGTCCTGAATACGGGTGTGGGAGGAGGTGATTAGAGTGGATGAGAGTAGAAGATCATTAGCAGAGCAGAGGTTACGCCTTGGCTAGTATCTGTTTATCAGATCAGAGATGTATGGGGGGGCTGTATTGGAGAGAGCCTTGAAGGATAACGTTAGCAGCTTAAATTAGATCCTTTGGGTGATGGGAAGCCAGTGGAGAGATTGACAGAAAGGGGCAGCGTGTGAGAATCAGGAAGAGAGGTGAATGAGCCTGGCAGCAGAGTTAAGGATTGATTGAAGGGGTGCCAGTTGGTTTCTTGGTAGACCACACAGGAGGGTGTTACAGTAGTCCAGCCGAGAGGTGATAAGGGTATGAACTAGAATTTTGGTAGCATTCTGTGAAAGGAAGGGGCAAATGCATGAGATGCTTTTGAGCTGTAACCGACAGGAGTTGGACAGGGAATTAATGTGGTGTTTAAAGGAAAATTCCGAGTCAAAGGTTACTCCCAGGCATTGCACGTAAGGTGTTGGGGAGATTGGCGTGTTTTTGTACTATGTGGATAGTAATGTTAGGTAGGGGGGGTCGAAACAGAGGGTGGGAAAATGACAAGTTCAGTCTTTTCCATGTTGGCAGCAAACTGGCAATTTCAGTACATACTGGCAGCAAACTGACAATTTAATTACATACTGGTAGCAAACTCGAAATTTCAGTATATACTGGTAGCAAACTCAAAATTTCAGTATATACTGGAAGCAAACTCACAATTTCAGTATATACTGGTAGCAAACTGGCATTTTCATTATATAATGGTAGCCATGGGAATTTCATTACATACTAGTAGCCATGGGAATTTCATTACATACTGGTAGCCATGTTTTTTTTTTATTACATAATGGCAGCAATCTGGCAATTTCACCACATACTGGTAGCCATGAAAATTTCATCACACACTGGTAGCAATGGGCATTCCCATTGCTACACATACTGGTAGCCATGGGCATTTCATCACATACTGGTAGCCATGGGTAGCGACGTTGCTCATCTTTAAGACGAATCAATGTGGTAAAACACTTTACATGCTTCATTTATAAATCTTACACATTTATTGTAAACAGTGTAGAATAATGGAAACGTCAAAATCAAAATGCTTGAATGTTTATTTAAATGGAGCAGCATTAGCAAGATAAGTAAGTTGGTTTTTTTGATTGACACCTAAAGTTCTTGGATAGCGTTTGAGCAGCAACTTTTTATGGGCAGCTTGGCTGGAAAAATCTTTTTCTCAAGGCTAAGCAGGTCAAGCTAGTTCACACCTGGGGAAAACAAGACAGTGATCCAAGGTGCCTGCAAGCTAATGTAGGCGATCAGCACATGGGGCTTTTATGTTAGGGCAGCTTGGGCGCTTTGTCTATGTTTCCTGGTAAAGCTTTTCTAACTATGGCATACATTATAATGATTTTTTAATATGATTCCATTTGACATGTTAAATACATTTTCTGTGACTGACATACTCGCAATTTGGACACCTTTTATTCAACCTCGATAAAAAAAATTGTCCCTGTTCCTCTAGAAACCTGCATAATAAATGTATTTTTAGATGTTGTGTACAAGAGAAATGTATTAGTACGTATCATGAGAAACAAGTTTTCTCAATTGAGTTTTCAAACTGGAGTCATTATTTTATATTTTTTTTGTTTCAAATTATATTTTCCCTTTAAATTAGATCTAGTCTCCGGATATGTGAATGTTACTTCCAACCACCCCACCTCCCGAGACCACAAAAGATGAAACAAAAACTAAAATAATCAATATTAAAGACTCTCTAAGTGGTGATCTTTTGTTTCAAGCTGAGGCCACAATGTGCATTGGCACAAGTTTCATGAACACTGTCGTATGATTGAGCTAGAGTTGCGCTATATTGTGCAATCGGGGCACAGGCAATCTGCAAAAAAATAGTGACCGTTAGCAGAGGTGATTTCAGCTTCAAGATTAGAGTGGTCAAGGTTTATGGCGGATAGGGTAATAAGGTTGGTAGATTTGTACATTCTGGTGAATTTGATGGAAGCCAAAGATAGGGAACAATTCACCAACAAATCATTTTAAAAGTAAGAACTTTGTTTTTATACAACTTTTAACTATACTGTAACTTTATGGGGTCCTCAGGGGCTGGAGATTCCTTTAGGGCTAAGCCACACTTGCACGTTTTTTGTGCGTTTGAATTAAGCCTGGTTTTGAGGGGAAAATTCGGAAACATTTGCGAATCTGGCATAACTTTCAATTCAGGCAATTCAAAGGACAATTACACAATTGTTGTTGTAAATTCGGAAATCAGTGTTGAAATTCAGTATCAACAATTCATAATTACGCACCTATATACTTCAATTGGGTTGTATTTAAATGATCGGTTCTGTGGAATTTGAATTCTGACTGCAGAACCACTGTCAGGACACAACTCTATTTACTACTGCCATCATTCTGCTTCTTCTACTGTACTTATATTTTATACACGAGAGTTCTTTAGGACAAAGGGGATTTCCCATTGTGGCTTGGAAAGCTTCAGATTTAAGAGCCTATGATGCTTTTAATCTGTTTTGTGAAGATGAAATGAATACTGGGTTTTAGAATTCTTAGATTAGCATGGCTAAAAAGAAAATAGATTAAAGGAAGATTGACTTTGACAAGCAATAGATGTAGCTACAACAGCACCCCCAAAAGGTAACATTAGATCCCTGCTGACTCACCAGTCGCCACCCTAGTTGATATATTAAAGGATATTAAAGAAACCCCCTTTTTTTTTTTTTACAAATGAAAGAAAGGTTATTTATTGAGGAGGGGTTGATTTGCTGTATATTTTATAATTAACTGCGCATATTTTGAGTTATAACAACATCAATTTATATTCTTGTAACATATAATTAATAATAAGAAGAATAATTTATCCCTGTAACATATGATCCTAAGCATTTCTGGGCCCATGCTTTTTGCAGCCCTCCATATTAAGCATTGCTTGCTGCATACATTATCATTTTATTAAATTACATCCTCCTCAGAACACAAGACCAAGCTCCATTTCACAGGAAATTTACACGTTTTTTTCTTTCACTTTTCCCTCGTTTACCGGTGCAGCCATTTACATTGAAAACACAAGAGTAAAGGTCACCGCCGTGATTGTAATACTTCCTGTCATTGCCTTTCAAAAAGGGACACGGAGCCGGCCTTCACCGAAGTCTATCCCCAACTGTGCTTTAGGTGTATGTCAACTTCAGTGACAGACTCATACTTATGTATTCGTCTCACAGAGATCTGCCTTTATTGTAAAAGGAAATAAAATGTATATTTCTAAATAAACCCCCCATCCCTTTCCCCAATGTTCTAGGAACTAACCCTCCCCCTTGTTTGGTAAGGCAGTCTGCAAGGCGGGGGGCGTCGCTTTGCTGGTGAAGAGCAGATTTCAGGTAGAACATGGCAGAGAGACACTTTGTTTAATGTTCACAGAACAGCTTTCATTCTAATAATAGAAAAAGAAGGAACAAGATATGGGTGTTCAACCAAACCGATTGCACATCGAGGGTGAGCGAGGAGGGGGCATTGCTACGCCTGGATAGAAGAATTCAGTGGGTTTTTTATTTTTCTCTCCCTTTCTTCTTGGAAGGTGGATTGATGTAGATGTCTTTATTTTATTTTGACATGCAAAAGCCAAACTACTCGGCAGGTTAGAAGCTTCCCAGGAAAACTGTTAATGCGGCTGATGCTGTTTTCTTGTCTTCAGTTCCCTCAGGGTAGAGTTGCCCTTAATATTTCCCTCACCGCCACAACAAGTTCCGCTAACATCTACAGCAGCTGCTCCTGACACAACTCCTGAGACGGTTTATCAATAAAAAAAAACCTGCTGGGGTCAGGACATGGATCTCGGGAATCCGGGCCAATTCTTACAGGAGAAAAAAAAGTCCAAAATGAGATGTAATTGTGTGTGTGTGTTAATTAGCATAAGTATAATTAAGGCCAAGTACATGTCGCTTTACTGAATCCTTTTCAAAAACAATTTCTTGTCAGGAAAACAAGGAACATTTGGTTTCTCCTTGTCATTAGAACGCCACAGGCATTTTTATTTAGTTTTTTCCTTTTTTTTTTTTTCGGTAACATTTCAATTCTGCTTCGCTGGGTGACTGCTCCATGCAGTGACAACTTTAAAATGAAATTGTATAAGTCTTATTAAATGTCACGCTCGTGCAGAACAGCATAGGGTCGCACAGAGGCCTTGGGTTCATTACACAGATACCAGTAATGCATAATTATCCCCCCTTATTATGCATTTTGTTCAGCAACTTATCTAGGAAAAGAGCATATGCCAGGTCAGCAGAGTTGGCTTTATGAGTAATTAGTCATAGGTCTGTTTGTGGTGATGTCGGTGGCCTATAACCATGTACCTTACTGTGATGTCAGCAGTTATGTCCTGGTGGACTAGGTGTAAATGAACTTGTATCCATCTGTGACTCTTGCTTACTCAGAGAATCCAAGGACTTTCCGTTAGCGAAAGGAAATGTTCTAAAATGTGATCTATTTACTAACATTTTTATTAGTATTTCAGCATGTACAAAAGTAAACATTATTTACTACTTTTGAACTTTGACCCAAATGACTGGTGGTTTAAGTTGTGCTACCTCACAGGCCATGTGATTCACTAATATTTCTGTGAAGCATTGCCTGGATCGGGATCAGTGCATTGGACTGCACGGTGGTGCTGGGTCCAGCCTGCACAGGACCAAGACCAATGGGAACAGGTGGCGGACAGAGACCTAGACACACCGCGATGTGGCCGCGTTCTCCTCCTCATTTGCTTGATGATGTCACGGCGCATAAGAAAGCATTGCACTACCACACATCTGCACTCAATGCTGAGTGGTGATGTCATGGCATTTAAGGGGGCAGCACCAAGCGTGTCAGAGGTTTCATAAGCCCTACACTCCATGATTCCTTCACACACCAGCATTAAACAATATTTTTTTTATTGGTTCAGCAGAGAGTGTGTTTGTGAGAGTGTGTGTGTGTGTGAGAGAGTGTGTGTGTGTGAGAGAGAGTGTGTGTGTGAGAGAGAGTGTGTGTGTGTGTGAGAGAGAGTGTGTGTGTGTGTGTGAGAGAGAGTGTGTGTGTGTGAGAGAGTGTGAGTGTGTGTGTGTGTGTATTTGTGAGAAAGTATGTGTGTGAGAGAGAGAGAGAGTGTGTGTGTGAGAGAGCATGTGTGTGAGGGTGTGTGTGTGTGTGTGAGAGAGAGAGAATGTGAGAGTGTGTGTGTGAGAGTGTGTATGTGAGAGAGTGTGTGTGTGTGAGTGTGTGAGAGAGAGAGTGTGTGTATGAGAGTGTATGTGTGAGGGGGCCCATCTTGTCTGCGAGGCCCATCCTGTGTGCACAACTGCTGAAAATAGCCAGAGGATAACAATTGCCGACAGCTCCTACCATGCATGCCCCTTGCACTGGAACAGCTGTGGATTGGGACCAATCAGTGTGCAGACATCCTGATTCCTGATGTAATTTTTGCAGAGTCCAGCCACTGCCACTCTTTCCTGCTTGAAATTTCCACTATCAACAAAAGTAAAACAGCGCAGCGCTGCCAGAACAAGTTGCCAGAACAAGCTGCCAGAACAAATTTGCCAACCAGGAGTGTGGGGACATACTGTAAGTGTAATTGTTGTGATTTGTGAGAGTGCATTTTCAGGGGCGCTACCTACCTACTTTTGTGCTGGGGTTCACCTACCTACTTGGGGTCTGCCTACCTATATTGGGGCTGGGGCTGGCTACCTACTTGTGCTGGGGCCTACCTACCTACCTACTTACTTGGGGGCTGGCTACCTACCTATTTGGGGACTGGCTACATACCTACTTGTTTGCTTGGACTTACCTACCTACTTGTGTACTGGGGCCTACCTACCTACTTGGGGGCTGGGACCTACCTATCTAATTTTGTGCTGGGGCCTACCTACCTACTTTAGAAGAGAAGACAGCACCATATAATACCATGTTTCAATGTATTGAAAGGTTTTGACCAAAAAAAATTAACTAAATGACTTGTTGACTTTGCCTAAATAACAGATATGATGAGGACACAGTATTTACCAGATTGCTCTACCAAACATATATTTTGCTGCAGATATTTTTTTTATATTTCTCTTTGACTAAAGATATGTTGGATATTGTTAAAGGAATTGCACATAGGGATACTATAAAACAACACAGAGAGGAGGATAATTGTTTACACGTATGAGAGAGTCACACAGCAAACAAATAACTTTAATGGTGAACCGCATTTTTATTGGTTTCGAGTGCAACCCTCTCATATGTGTGGCCGATATATCATTTTGGCCCCTGAAGGGTCTTTGAGACGTCAGCACCACTTGGGACTCTTTTGTCTGGAGGATAATTGTTTGCCTGTTGGCCACCGTTTAAGCAAGGCAGGGCACACAGCTTGGTCTTGGCTTTGAAGAGAAACTTTAAAACTACCCAGGAAAGAAAAATATTTGTACATAGAAAGATAATAATAACAAATAGAATAATAATAATAACGGTGATAATAATAATAATAATGATAATTCAAACTGGACTCAACATTGGCTTAAGCCATTTAAATCACTATCAACCACTCTCTCTCCCCATACCAATTATTCTCTACCCCGATTCATATTCCAATTATCCATCCCTTATCTTTTACTGTTTGTTTATATTGCTATCCTCACCCCCAATGGAATTATGTGTTCTTGTATATTGTAAAAGTTTGCTAGCTAGCCAGATGATATAAAAATCTGAAGAAGGGAGGAAGCTCCTGAAAACTAATCTATTAATAAACCTATTGTTAGTGCAAATAAAGAGTATCACATACTATACTTACTCTTTTTTTTTTTTTATGTAAAACTAAAAGTGCAGCAGTGATGGATCTGGATACAGGGAGAGAGGGGGTAAATCAGCTCCACAGTGCATGCTTGAGTCCTCAGGGAGGACAGAGAAGAGACAGAACCCCTTTCACACGCAGAGAGGCTCCTACTCTTCACTTTCCTGGACTTTGTATAGGCACTGCAGGAGAACCATTTGGAGCAGAGGAGAAAGTTAAGGATTTTTTGAACACTACACAGTGGGGCCAGTATGTGGTGAAATTGTAGTTTTGGAAGTGGACATGCCCTTAAGAATTGGGCAAAGTTGTATGATAGATACCTTCCCTAAGTCGGTACTGTGTGAATGTGAAATAGTTTGCACAAAGTACCAACTTACTTTTATGCAGTTTACAACCATTTTAAATACTTGCAAAGCTACCCTACAATCCCTATTTCATTTAAAAGTTCCTAAGTCCATGATGAACTATCACTAGTTCATAAGCAGTAGGCCCAGAATTAAAGCTAGAGGCAAAAGAAAACCTTTATGTTCCCCTTCTGTAAATTCATTTGTCTTTAAATGTTTGATGAAGCTTAACGTACCAAACCGGCAGAAGGTTTAAACAGCTGATCTTGCGTATCTTCACTGCATACGCGCGCTCAGATGTTTAAAAGCAGCTGATTATGGGCCCTCTTCGCCTCCAGGCCCCCCTGCTGTCACGAGCCCAATAGTTAAGTGCCTGCCCTCGGCAAATCTTCTTTTTTTAAGTTTAAGTGTAACTGTGGTCTTGAATTCATCCAAACTAGTAAGAATTATATAAAACACCTTCTATCATACTTTCAAAATAAAACCTAAATCACATCTCTAGGTGAAATTTGTGAGATGTTATTGCTGGAAAGGTTCAGCAATATTACTTCCTGCTTGTAGTCATGTGACCAGTCTCTGTCTGAATTAATAGGCTCCCCATCTCAAATGTTAATTCCCCCCCCCCCCCCCAGGTACCTCCTGATTTCCCCAGCATTTAGTCTTAACTGAGCATGCTTCTCCCCCGGGGCGGAGGGATGGGGCAGAGGTCAAGTGATGTCACTCAACCTACTGGAAGCAGGAAGTTTCAACATTCACCCCAATGTAATTTCTAACAGGCTCCAGCCAGAGATGTGATTGACAGCTCATATTAAAGGAAATACTGCAGGCTTCCATTTAACCCTAACTTGCTTTGAGACCACAGTTGCCATTTAAGATCCAGAGTTCCAATGTCTGGAGAAATCACAGGCTCTTCCCACATCACTCCTCTGGTTGTTCCATATCTCTCAGTGACATTGGGCATGCTCATTCTCTTGTTACTATAAAAAATGGTGCTGGCGCATTCCTAAAGCTTTGGTTGAGAGGCAGAGAGACCTAGGTAGGGATGTCTCATCAGGAGGAACTGGTGATTTCTTTAAACATTAGAACTTCAGATCTTCATGGGACTTGCAAGTTGAAACCCTGCTGAGGGATTGTTTTAAAGGTAATACCAAGGGCTTTCATTGTGAGACATATCCCAGAAATTTGGGAGACTGGATTAGTGTCATGGCACTATAGTGCACAACCCTTTAAATACAATTTTTGGGGCTCTGCAATCTATGCAAATCTATTTAGAAATATAGGTTCTCAGTCAATAACCCCCAAAGTTCTAAGGATTCTAAACAAGCCAGTCTCCATAGTATTATGGCCATGTTTCTTTAATGCACTGTCTCTGAATATAAGATGTCTCATCAAGGTGAGTGCAGTATTATGTATAAAGTAGGGCAGAGTTTATGTTGGCTTGAAGAACAGTATGTGCGGGCAGCTGCACTTGGCTAGAGTATGAAATGTTTCTATTATGTGAAGAACCTTTCATTATTTTTTGTAGGGTGTGTGTCTGTTTTCCGAGTAGAGTCCTTTATATAGAGAGCAGTCTTCTTTCTTTCTTTTTTTGAATTACGGACAGAAGAGAGCATCTGTATTATAAGCAAAGCATGCAGGCAAAGCTATTAAAATGCTTGCTCAAAAATAGAAGGTATTCATGAAAACAAAACATGTTCCTGTATTCATAGGTGACTATGTAATATTTCAGGTTTCTGGTCAGGGCTATAGTGAGTTTTATATCTTCCACAAAAGAGATTCACGGAGTTGCTACTATAGGAAAAGCCTTATAGTAAAAAGAATTTGTGTTTAGCAGTCATTTTTGTGCACCAGCTGTCAAGACGGCTGGTATAAGCACGGGCCACATACAAAATTGTTGCTTAGTTCATTTATTTACACAAGGCTGGGTTAAAATTTAAGCAGCATCTGACGTGTGTTTCTGTGCTTGCACTTGACAGGTACTGTGATTAATTGTGGTTTAAAAGAATTCATATAAATATACAAAAATACTATTGTATTTCTAAGTTAATGTAGTTGCCAAATAGAAGCAAAATATTTTGCTGTTCTTTTTTTGCCGGATTGTTTGCACAGTTGCATTACACTTTATTTATGTAATCTTCTATTTATACCCTCTATGAAAAAACAATTACACATTTCCTTTGCTCCTGTAAGCCACCACAACTAATCAGATGTTTAGCTTCATTTTTCTAACTGCACTACACAAGTGAAAGCTCATCGCTCATTGGCAGTTTGCCCGTGTTTAAGCAAGCCGCAAAACCCCTATTGTCTGCTGACATAGGACTTGCATTTAACACGGACAAATATATTCCTTTTAGGGAATCTGGCATTACACCTACTATTTCCTAGCAGACTGTGGGATATTATTTTCCTTTATAAGTATTACTTACGAGAATAAGGAGTACAAAATCAAATGCATGTTATACATAATCAGCATAATCTACTGTGAATCCTTTTTTCTTTAATGTAAAACAAACCTCTTGAGCCTCCTCTCATAAAGTATCTTTTAACTCTGCAAGATGGATTAACCTAGGCTGATTCACTGCTAGGTAGAGAAGAACAAAACTGGCAAGTTTTGTAACGCCAGAATGTAAAAGTTCCAAAAATCGCATTGAAATCCAATTAAAGTGGAATTTTTACATTTTTTGACTGTGATTCTCATCATTTCGACTCGAAGTTTACTGAACTTTCAACTGAAATTACCAAATTTTCAATTGTGATTTAAAAAAAAAAAAAACATCAAACAAACACTTGGGTTTTCAAAACTGCTGGTCAGTATTTTAGTTGAACTTGGCTAAACTTGAGTGATGAGTCCCGGTTTCAAATAAGCCAAGTTTTGATTCGGATCCAACTGAATTTTTGAAATTTTCGAACTTGGAACTTAACATAGAAAAATTGAATCAGAAAATCAAAAATTAAAAGAATTAAAAAAATTCCAATTCAATTGTTATTGAAACTGATTTTTGGAACTATGAAAAGTTCAGCCGAACTGCTGCCAGAATGAAATTTGCCAGTTTCATTCATTTCTAGTTGAACTGGATGATTGGTGTGATTTACAGCACATTTGATTGTCAAAACAGGCATTCGACATGTGGGTAATGGAGGCCAATTGGGCAGGATAAAACATCAGCTGTATCACTTTAAAGGGCATCTTTACCGAAAAAGAGATTATTTTAAATTGACCATAACTGTAAACTATAATTCTTCCCAACCACCACTGTATCATTTTTTTGTTGATCTGCCCCCTATTTCTTTACATATCAAATCGAAAATGTCTTATATTTCAGCTGTCAATCAAGTTCTTTGCTCTCAAAAACTATTCTTCTCTGAGTAGTTTTACTGCAGCTGGAATGGTGACAGAGTTTTGACAGTTGGAATGCAGTATGCTGTGTGCAGGCTTAACAGTTGGTTTGTGGGAAAAAAGTCAGGTCAGATGGAAGTGGGAGTGGTTAAAAAAGGGAGGGGGATACATGCGTTTGTGTTTTTTTCATATCATTAAAAATGCGTCAATGCACCGGAAATGTGCGTTTTTGGGTGCTTTGCAATTGTGATTTGCCTTCCGCATTTTAAATCGCATGCATTTTTCAATACTTAATGAAAAACGCATGCGCAAACGTAACAAAATCGCACATGAAATCGCATGCGATTGCGTTTGCGTTGCAGTGTGGCTGTGTCCTACGTGCTACTTACATGTATTCAATTATATATTAACATGAGGCAAAGTCATTTTTTCAGTATAGTGTCCCTTTAACTTGGCCAGTATCAGCTCTAAGATTCCTGATGATGCCCACTGCAGGATTACTGATGATCTGATCAAAGTGTCTGCCATGAAGTGTATGAGACAAGGAAATTTAACTAAGTTAACTGAACACGACTGACATCTGCACATTTCTCCTTATGATCTAGGAAATTAGCATCTGAACTGTCCATGTTGTTTTCTTCTCAGGTTTTGTGTTGAGTGAAGGAGCATTGCTGGTTCTCTCAATATGTGAAAGTTTCTTGTCCTTATGAATCTTGAAGGAAAAAGCACAAAAACGCTCTTATCTTGACAGCCTCAATATTGCTCCTCTGTATTTGCTCTACCAGACAGTCTCAGTGACCTTTTGTATATGAAATGAATGTCAATGATCAGAGGTACTCGCAATGCACTGTTTTGTGTTTGTTTATTTGGTTTCCTTTCTTGGAACTTAATAGGAAGAAATGAAGACGCTATTGGATGGGATGGGTACAAGTGGCTGATGCAGGAGTTCTAGAGCAGAACAAATGTATTCAGCCTAAATTCCTAGGTCCATTGATTTTCATCCCTATTTCTAACCCTTCTATGCAGTGCGGGATGTGAGTGTTCACACAATCAGTTACAGACCCTGTTTGTAATAACGATTTAACCATTTGATGACACATCTATAGGATCAGTGGAAGGTCCATGGGCCCAAGCACATCATGTAGACTGGGTCAATCTTCCTTGTCTTCTTGAAACTACTTCCGTAGCCACACATGGGCCAACTCCAGTTGACACAAATGATCACAATATTACATGTTAAGTTATTTACAAGTTTAAAGAGTATGTGCCCTCCTTTCTACAAAAAAATGAGTATGTTAAGAGCACCCCCCAAACCCCAGATGGGTTGTACATACTTGCTTTAATAATGCTCCCAGGCTGCGGAATTACACTTACAAGCTCCACGATCCCCCCACCATGGCTCCCTTCTACTTCCTGGTAAGGCTGTCAGTCATGGCTATTACAGTGAGGTCATGGCCAATGGCTGACCGCCATTACCGATCGAACCTCCACTGCTGCTGCTCGTGAACGTAAAGGGTGCACTGCAGCAGCAGAGGAGGCAGAGCAAGCAGCAAAGGATCGTTGAGTTTGTCAGTCTGGGAGCATTATTAAAGCAAGAAAGTACAACACAACTAGGTTTTTTTGTGTGTGTGGGGGGGGAATCCTTAATATGCTCAATTTTTGTAGAAGAGGTGGACATGCCTTTAAAGCAATGACAAAACAAGTGCAACAGATTCCATAGTTTTATTTAATTTAATTGCTCTATATATAGTATATAGTATTGTGTTGCCATCTGACGTAGTGTGGCCTCAAACAAAGTTTATTTATCAAATCTCCCATTTTAAATGACAATGCTGAAATCCCTGTTTTCTGCTGACAAAGATTTGTATTTTAGCAAATAACATTCAAAATATTCACTGTTCCTATCCTTGGGTTGGAATTGCTATAGCGCTGAGAATAACTATTCCTAAAATAAGCAGTATATATTGAGTAGGGCTTTAATAAGACAGGAATCAGGGTGACTGTACAGAATGCCTTCAACCCATTTTGGAACAACAAGCTTAAAGTGCAAGTCCAGCCCCAAAATGAAAACTTACATACAGGTAAATCACCCCAAAACCCTAAACGGTAATAGTTTGAAATCTGAAATATATATGTCTAACCTGAAATCCTGCACAATGTCATGTTGCCCCTGTTTCTGCTTCCTGGTTTCAGTTCCTGGTCCAGTTAGCAACTGTCAGTTAGGGATTTAACAGTTAACATCACAGCCAATGACTGAATGTTAATCCCCTGACTGCCTCTTCTGAGCATGCCCAGGCTCAGTACAGGTTTCTAAATTGCTCAGATTCCATGAGGCATCCAGAATTATAGCAGGCATACAGTAATGAATTCTGAGGACAAAGTAGGATATATCAACATATTTTAAAGAGGCCATTCTTTCTAAAAGATGTTATTATGAGGGTGGAGTTGTCCTTTAAAGCAAAACTATAGTCATGCAAAAACTGACAATCTCTGGCTCCTCCCCTATTGACTCTCCTTCCATATCTGACAGAAAGTTATCATTTACACTTACATTTACATTGCACATATAGCTGTTAGTTACTGCATAAACAGACCAGGAGATTTACCCAAATCGCAGTCACTCCGGGTAAATTAACCCCTGACAGTTCCTCCCAGTTAGCTGGTGTTAAATACTCATGCAGGAAGAGCCTCAAAACTGAGCTGGTCGTCTGCGATACCGGTGCAGCCACCAAAAGTAAAGGGTTAAAGTTGCACTAACCTGTTTTGAATCGGTTACCTTGACTTTATCCCTCTTTCCTGCACCGAGGCCACCAAATTGGCCCGATAGTTTCCATTTAAATCCCAAATCCATTGACACTTGTAGTTCAGCAATAGACAGTGGATCATGTGTTAGATATTTAGATTCATCTAATAAACAAAGCATTGGCAAGAGCAGAAACCCCCCTTATTATGTGTTAATAATCCAGGATTCGTGTTTTGATGTGGAAATGCAGTTTTATTAATCTGTACATGATGTAACCCTGCTTAGTTCATTACTGATAGTGTTTGAAGAAATCAGCCATGTGATGATAACCTGCCAGGTGCCAGTAATTGAGCATTTAATTGCATAGATTATTCAGGGGGAGAGTCTGGATTGAGAATGTGGAGTGGAAGCGATGAGTAGGGCTGCCTGCTCAGCAGAGGGAAGTAGAGGGCAAGATGGAGGTCTTGGCTGTGTGCTTGGGATCGGCTGCTCCCATTAATTCTGTGCAGCTACTGACAGCACCGCATGATGCTTCCTGCACATAATCACGAAGAATAGGTCTTATTATTCCAAAAATAGAGTGATAAAATCTGGTAATTTTGTCTATTGAAAGAAGTGGAAACATATGCAGATACGAGAAGCCAAATGCTAAACTTTATTCAGTCCCTGGGAAAGAAAGAATAAAAAATAAATATGGAAATGAAAATGGGTTCCTACGATTCCTCATCTACAAGTAATTCCAATTTGTGGTTCATCAGCACGAAGTGTGGGCCACGGTCCAATAATTGTCATCACTGTGGAGATAAACTGATCACATATCATATTAATTCCTGGGGAGATCGTAATAATAATGATGTGATAGATAGTGTTAGAACAGGATATTTTCTGTATCATTTACATGAATTAACTGCGATCGCCCACAAACACCTGCACTGGCCACCTTTTATCTTATTACACACATGTGCCTTCATCAATGTACAACCATTGGCTACTGGTTGGACATGATCTACTTCTCCATCTGAAATCTGTGAAATTCCTGTGCCCCTTCTCTCTCAGAAATATCCATGAGACCACACACACTCACACACACACACAAGCCTGGTCCATCAGGATACTTGGGAAATCATAGTGTCATAGTACCTTCCAGTCACCCTTGAAGTCAGAAGAAAGGTGGTTTACATATAATTACAGAGGTTAAAAAATGGAAATGATGTGAGATGTAGTGGGTCACAGGTTTAAAGGCTTTAAACTAGTGACCCACTCCATCTCACATCATTTCCACATCTTTTCTTAGTGGGACAAAATATAATTCTTTTTTTGTTGGACCCTAATCACCCTAATGTGGCACTGTTCCTAAACCAGGAGAAACATAAACTGATCTGCTTATTTTCTATAAACGTGCTGTGCTCCCCTGTCTGTACTAGTACTGCCTTCCCATCAGGCCTCTCATCCCTAACAATTAATACCTGTGATTAGCAAGTATAATGACAGGATTGCTGCCTGCAGGGTTCTCCAGCATGTTTCATTTTTTATGGCCTCTCACAGTGAAGAAAGGAAGGTTATTTGGGCATTGAGACTCAACTTCCAGTAGTCAGGTTGTAGGTACCTGTAAGACTACTAAAATTCAATACTGGGGCATTAGTTTAATAAACAGAAATAAAGAAAGCAGTTAATTTTCACATAAATAGAGTTGATTTGTTTAATTGTTTAACATTTAAAGTAGCGGAGAATACTTTCAGTACCCACAGTACCAGACATGGGTTGGGAGGGAGCATTTTCCCACCACACAGACTGTCACATGGGATCCTATGCAAAAG